>CM060357.1:64321716-64921716 GCA_030545235.1 Helianthus tuberosus
TGTATTGACAAATATTTTAACGTATGTTGCAGGTTAGATCGCAGACTATATCAAATCAAGCTAGGAGGTCTAGAAACTCAACTAAAAATCTAGGTTGTCGGATTTGCATTGTTCGAGAGGACAATAAATCTGTGATAACTTATGTGATTGTATTATTTGTTAGTATGGGATAACAAATGTATTAAACATTATCGCAACATAGTTGTTATGGATTCTCTTGAGCAATCTGATTCGCCTAGTGTCGCGCCCCGATGATTCCGCCATCGGTTGGGGTGTGACAGGAATGGATTGGTTAATAGCCAATAAAGCCAGTATTCTATGTGATCAAAAGTCTATACAAGTAAATTCACTAAAAGGTGAAAAGATCAGAATTACAGGAGATAAGCCAACTAGATCCACGAAATTCATCTCTGTGATGAAAACTGCAAGTTGTGCAAGAAAAGGGTCACTAGTGTATATGAGTTCCATAATCATTCACACTAAAGGAAAAGAATTAAAAGATATCCCTGTAGTGTCTCAATTTTCAGATGTATTCCCAGAAGAACTACCCAGACTACCGCCAGACAGAGAAGTCGAATTCAGAATTCATCTGCTACCAGGAACAACACCAATTCCCAAGGCACCTTACCGATTAGCACCAGCGGAGATGCAAGAACTAAAGAAACAGCTAGACGAACTTTTGGAAAAAGAATTCATACAGCCAAGTTCATCACCTTGGGGAGCACCGATCTTATTCGTCAAAAAGAAAGACGGGTCAATGCGAATGTGCATTGATTACCATGAATTGAATAAAGTCACGATTAAAAATCGGTACCCATTACTGAGAATCGATGATTTGTTTGATTAGCTACAAGGAGCTCGATTCTTTTCTAAAACCGACTTACGCTCGGGATATCATCAATTAAAGGTACAAGAAGAGGACATTCCTAAGACCGCTTTCAGAACAAGGTATGGCCATTATGAATTTACTGTCATGCCATTTGGTTTAACTAATGCCCCAACCGCATCTATGGACATGATGAACCGAATATGTAAGCCATATTTGGATAAATTCATAATTGTCTTTATAAATGATATTCTCATTTACTCTAAAAGTAAAGAGGAACATGCAGTGCATCTGCATGCACTCCTAAATTTGCTGAGAAAAGAAAAGCTTTATGCTAAATTTTCGAAATGCGAATTTTGGTTAGAAGAAGTGCAATTTCTTGGAAATTTAGTTAATCATGAAGGAATTCATGTGGATCCCACAAAGATTGAGGCAATTACTAAATGGAAAACCCCTGAATCACCAAGAGAGGTTAGAAGTTTTCTAGGATTGGCCGGTTATTATAGAAGATTTATCCAATATTTTTCTAGAATAGCCATTCCCTTAACTAAGCTAACCTGTAAATCCTTTAAGTTTGAATGGGGACCAAAACAGGAAGAAGCCTTTAGGATTCTTAAGCAAAGATTAACCAATGCACCCATACTAGCGTTACCAGAAGGAACTGAAGACTTTGTAGTTTATTGTGACGCTTCTAAGTTAGGTTATGGATGTGTATTGATGCAACGTCAAAAGGTTATAGCCTATGCCTCTAGACAACTTAAGAATCATGAAGAGAATTATACAACCCATGATTTGGAATTAGGAGCCATAATTTTTGCCCTTAAGATTTGGAGACATTATCTTTACGGTAGTAAGTTTACTATTTTCACCGATCATAAGAGTTTAAGATATGTCTTTGGGCAAAAAGAGTTAAATATGAGACAGAGACGCTGGATGGAAATTCTTAGTGATTATGATTGTAGTATCCAGTATCATGCAGGAAAAGATAATGTAGTAGCCGATGCTTTAAGTCGAAAATATCACGAAAAGCCAAAAAGAGTACATTCTCTTAAATTAAATCTGCAGATAGATGTAAATGAACAAATTAGAAAAGCACAAGAATCAGTAATCAAGGATGATACTGAAAAATTGAAAGGAATGATTAAGGAATTAGAACAAGGAACAAATGGAATTTGGAGATTCCATAAGAAAAGGATTTGGATACCTAACTAGGAAATCTACACCACCGAATATTAGAAGAAGCCCATAAGTCTAAATATACGATACATCCTGGATGTGATAAAATGTATCAAGACTTAAGAAATAATTTCTGGTGGATAGGAATGAAAAAGGATATAGCTGCATATGTTGCCAAGTGTCTAACTTATTCACAGGTCAAAGCTGAACACCAGAAACCCTCGGGTTTGTTACAACAATTGGAAATGCCTGTATGGAAATGGGAATTGATAACAATGGACTTTGTTACCAAATTAGCCAAGACACGAAAAGGTAATGATACAATCTGGGTGATTGTAGATAGATTAACTAAATCTGCTCATTTCCTACCAATGAAGGAAACTTTCAGTATGGAACAATTAGCAAAGTGTATGTAAATGAAATAGTTTTATTACATGGAATTCCTTTATCAATTGTTTCCGATAGAGATAGTCATTTTACTTCTCATTTTGGACAAGTTTCCAAAAAGCAATGGGAACCAAGCTAAATCTAAGCACCGCTTATCATCCTCAAACGGATGAACAAAGCGAAAGGACAATACAGACAATGGAAGATATGCTTAGAGCTTATGTAATTGATTTTGGAGGAAATTGGGACGATCATTTACCATTAATAGAATTTTCCTACAACAACAGCTATCACACCAGCATCAATGCTGCACCATTCGAAGCACTTTATGGACGAAAGTGCCGAACTCCGGTCTGTTGGGCAGAAATTGGAGAAAAGTAATTATTTGGACTCGAGATAGTACAAGAAACCACAGACAAAATTATTTAAGTCAAGGAACGACTAAAAGCAGCACGCGGTCGACAAAAGAGTTATGCTGATAACAAGCGAAAGCCATTGGAATTTCAAGAAGGAGACAAGGTATTATTAAAGGTTTCTCCTTGGAAAGGAGTGGTGAGATTCATCAAAAGAGGAAAGTTAAGCCCATGTATGTTAGACCCTTTGAGATTATTAAAAGAATAGGCCAGTAGCTTATCAGCTACAACTGCCAGAGGAAATGGCAGGAATACATGATGTATTTCATGTATGTAATCTCAAAAAGTGTTTAGCCGATGAATCATTAGTGGTACCTCTTAAAGATATAGAGGTAAATGAAAAGCTTAAGTTCGTAGAGAAGCCTCTACAAATTGAAGACAGGAAAGTCAAAAATCTTAAACACAAGAGATTGGTTCTAGTCAAACTAAAATAGGATTCTAAGAGAGGACCAGAGTACACATGGGAGCTTGAATCTGAGATGCAGAGGAAATATCCTCACCTGTTCTGGTAGACCTCGAGGACGAGTTCTAAAACAAGGCGGGGAGGATATAACAACCCTCCTAAAATATTTCCGACACCCCTAAAATATTTAGAACATCCCTAAACGTCCTAAAATACACCCCGTATACGTAAAATGGACCTAAATACCTTTAATTTAACAAAAATAAAATAAAATAAAAACAAAATTTTATGGTCTCTCACGGGCCGCGAAGACCAAGTCTTCATCTTACGTGGGCCGCGAGCTAGTGGACATGAGGCAAGCCCTGGAGCCGCCATGTGTCACCACTTGTCGAAGCTAAGCCCATGACCGGGCCAAGCTAGGCCCTACGAACCCTATGTCGTGGGGCGCGAAGGCCCCTTGTGTTTCTTACGCGGGCCGTGAGGAAGTGCTGTATCAGCACTATAAATAGGGTCAATCAGTTTCAATTGCAAATCGTTCACATCTTATTTTTCTCTCTAAATTACTGTAGTGTAGACATAATATTTGGGCATTATACCCACTAAATAGCGAAGCTCTGCCTCGATGTAAGTAATATAACCCCCGGTTACGTATTAGATACGTTGCCCGATTGATCTAGTGCTCCGTAACGGTTGTCGAGGCTCTGCCCGACGTAGTCATTGGAGTTCAGTCTCGGGGAGGGTATAACTAATGTAAATTTTGGGTTATTATACTAACGCGTGTGCATTGTTTAATTTATTAGATTATAACCAGGAAACCACAGGAAAAAGTCTAAATTAGCAATGTGAGTAATCCTCTTTTTGTAAACCTTTTTGCAAACTGTTTTTACAAAACCTCAAATGTTTAAATTGTATTTCACAGTGATTGAGTATTTGCAATTCTACAATTATAGTCGGTATGTTGGGGTTTCGTATACAAAATTTGTTACTACACTGTGAGTAGTAAAATGACCACATGTCGGGTCGATAGTACCGTGGGTGGTAATTAAGGTAGAATAATAAACAAATGTAATTGTTGATTGCCCTCAATACTGTACAAGGATAAAAATTAGTTTTGATTAAATTGGGATTCACTCACCAGTATTTCCCACTGACAAATGTTTTTAAAACGCGTTTCAGGTAACAAAATGTGAAAGCCAAAATAGAAGACAGCTGGAGAGCACTGAAGGCTTGGAAAATGTGGCTATAAAAGTTACCTAAATAAAGAAAGATGTTTTATTCAATAAATTAGGGTTTATCCCTATAAACATGTTGTAATGAAAACTTGAGAATTTCCCATGTGTTTACTATTATGAAAATGTGGTATTTTACTCTGATAAAATATTTCCTAACTACGGTCCTGATGTAAATTCCACAGCCAAATAATGATAAACACCGATACCACCAACTCTGAGTAGGCCGCAGCCGCCCGCTTCCCGAGGCAGGGGTCGGGGGTTGCGACATTTTATCTCCGAAGTCTGTAACACGTCCCATCTTTCAAGTTTGGCGTTTTATATTTTAATATAATAAATGTTATTAATAAAGTTTCCGTCGCTTCAGTTTACTGTTTTGTAGCTACAGTTTGTGTCAACTTCATTTGTTTATCGTTTCAGTTTACTCTTTGTAGTTACTGTTTGTAGTTACCTTTTCGAGATTTTGGCGTTTTGTATTTTTAATGAGTTTTTAGATAAAGATGGCACTTTGTTTCTATTCTCTTGTACCTTGTTTTTATACTTTTTTTTGAGTTTTTTTTATAATACTTGTCCAAAGTAATTTTATTATAGTTTTGGAGTTTCGGGGCGTTTTATGGCATGATTGCATTTTCACAAGCATTTGTCTGTGTGGGGTTTTTATTACATAACAAACAACTGAAAAAGAAAATTAAAAAATATATAAACAATTCATCTTCCAAATCTTCACTCTCATCAGTCTCTTTCTTCTTTGAAACATATTCACTGGCGGTTTGACTTTAGTATGATTCATTTGTTTTATTGTTGTTGAAGTAGTTTTTTTTGTGGCCGTTTGGAAGATTACAAAATGACATGAGTTTTTGTTTGAAGTTCATCTTTATCTTCAACCCACTCATTAGTGTCATCCGTCTCTTCAGGCCATTCAAATATTCATCAAGAACAAGACACAAAAAATGACATAAGTCTGACATCAGCCTCTTTTTCTTGAAGATTTGTCCATCTCATGCAGCAAAATGTTACTGAGTTACAGCGTAGAAAAATATTGAATATCCAAGGAACGATGTTTGCCATTTTATATTTTTTAACTTTTTGGCCTTTTACTGAGAAAAAGAACACCACTAAATAAAATTACCTTAAACCTCCAATTTTGGTCATGCTAAACTTAATAATGTTTTGCTGTATGAGATGGACAACACTGTTAATCCTCAGTTAAGAAAGATGCCTGACAATGTTGTCCTCCGCATTCAACTAAACTTTATTGAGAACAAAACTAAATCTCCAAGAAATGACGTTTTTGCAATTTTGTGGTTTTTTTATTTTTTGGCGTTTATAAACTCAATAAGATTTTACTCAATGAGATGGACAATATCCTCACTTAAGGATTTTGTCCACCACATTGAGCGAAACTTTACCGACAACCAAACTGAATTTCAAAGAAACGTTTGTTTTTATGGAATCTTTGATTTTGGGTTTTTTGGCGTTTCTAAGATGAATGGTATATATTAAATATGACGTTTTTGGTTTTGGTGTGTTTAATGGAAGGTCTGAGATGTTGTATATATATGATGTTTTTGGAGGTTGTTTTAGGAGGGATTTTATTATAATAAATGCTAGTAATTAAGTTACGTCGTTTCAGTTACTGTTTGTTCAGCCTTATCGTTTAAAAACAAAGTTTGGCGTTTTATATTAAATGGCGTTTTAGATTTGGAATGATGTTTGCTTTATATTTTAAGGTGGTAAGTTAATGGCGTTTTATTCATGATTTGGCGTTTTGGGTAGAGAAGTCAAAAGACCCTTTTACCCTTAATGAAGCGCGTCCCACATAATAATGTAAGATTAAATATATTATGTTTTAATATTTAATCTAGTAGCCATTATAATCATTTACATAATATAGATAAAAATATATAAGAACCTATTAAATAATTAGTTGGTAATTGTTGATGGACCATATTACCCTTATTAACTAATTAGGTTTCCTCTTGGGTGCTTACATAAGGAGACTTATGTAGAGGTTCTAAGGTTAGACACATAACCTAATTATTATAACATCAAAATCGCCTCCCTCTCCATAACCAAACTCCCTTTTCGGTTTCATCATCACCATCATTAGTTTGCACCCTAAGGAGGAACCAGATCACACTGACAAACATGTCGAACTCGATGGCATCATCTCTCATTGGATTCTCCACTGCACTGTCTGCAGTAACAGGTATGTTTTCATGTTTTCCATTATGTTTAAACAGAACTGATCAACATGTGGTATCAGAGCATATGTTGATTAGTCAGTTTTGTTTTCGTATCCATCAATTCTGGAATAGAAATCAGGAAAACAGAATTTTGAAAGCCTAATATAATTCACAGCCGGTTTCGAGTTGCATATAGCCACTCGAGATCACTAATTTCGGAAAAAGAATAATTATATGCTCACTCGATATCAAATGGATTATGTTTTATGACCGAAATCTGTTTAGAAACATTAAAAAAATTTCAGGTTTGGGGTTCCAGAATTATGTTTTATTTTTTTAGGGTTCATCACTTGTTCTAAGAAAACTCGAAAAAATTCCTTAAGTTTTGGAATGAAATCTGGATTAGTGGGTGTTTTACTGTTTTGATCTGAATTTTATCTCTTAAAATTTTCGAAAACTGTTAAAAGATAACCAGTTATAATTTTCGAAATCCTTGATAAGTTTAGATCAACAATAAAACAGGAAACACTATCCCACAATCCCTAAAATTTCAAGCTTTCAGTTATTTTTACATTAACAGCTGTTAACAGGAGTTTCGAGATCCCTTTTTAACTACCCGAGACCAAGATCTCGACTCGAGACCACAAGGTCTTGACTCGAAATCATAAGTGTTCTCAAATCTTTACAACTCGAGACAACGATTTCGACTCGAGACCTCTGAGGTTTCGACTAAGGGCTTCAACCTTCACAACTCGAGACCGTGGTTGTGACTCGAGACCTCATCAAGGAGTCGAGATCTCATAAAACACAGTAGTCGAGACCATGATTACAGCTCGAGACACTGAGGTTGTGACTCAAGACCTTAATGAGTCAAGACCTCATAATGTTACAAGATAAGTCGAGATTTGACTCGAGATCTCACTCGAGACTTCATAACTGAGTTCGATCCGCGCTAACAAGTGGTTTTACTATTAAATAATTGGTTTTGTAAATACTTAGTTAATTAATCAGAATCAGATAATGTTTTACAAAACCAAAATGGCTTAACTTGAATGAGCTTTTGATGTATCATTTCTGGCCAAAGCTGATTTGATACATCTACTTATCGTTCAAGTATTACGAAAGCTATGTTAAGTGTGCATTACAAACGTGAATGTCTTAATATCTGGCCAAAGCTGATTTAGTTCTTTCATGTATAGCATACTTAACAAGTGCATAACTAAAGTGATTGTTTCATTTCTGGCCAAAGCTGATTTGTCACAAACACTTTGCACACATGCTTAAATGATTACATTTCTGGCCAAAAGCTGATTTGTCTTCATTTAAGTAGAATTTTAATTAAGTCTATTATTTTCATGTTAGTAATAGACAATATCACAGCTTCATAATTAAAATGGTCATTATTTATGCCTGCCATAGTTTAACATGCCCTTAGATCAGGACTTCTTCCTTAGTATCATAACTTGCTCATCTTATTTCCACTATCAGCACCCAATTGCGGGATTCCACCTTTGACTAGTGATAACTTTGCTGCATGGAAGGATGCTCTCATGCTTACGCTTGGACTGCTGGACTTTGACTATGCTCTAAGAGAGAATAAGCCAGCGGACCTTACTCCTCAAAGTACTGCTGTTGAGCAGTTGACTCATGAAAAGTGGACTAGGTGTAACCGCATGTCTCTCATGTTCATGAAGTAGTCCATAAGCAATGCAATCAGAGGAGCCATTCCTGATTCTGAAGATGCTAAAACCTACTTGGCTTCTGTGGAGGTACAATTCAAGGGGACGTCTAAAGCACATGCTAGTACCCTTATCCTCAAGCTGGTGACAACTAAGTATGATGGGAGGAGCGACATTCGCGAGCACATCATGATGATGAATGACATGACCAATAAGCTGAAGGGGCTGAAAATGGAAATCAGTGATGGTTTCCTCGTTCATTTCATTATTACTTCGCTTCCTTCATCCTTTGAAGAATTCAAGATCAATTACAACACTCAGAAGGACAAATGGACGATGAGTGAGCTGGTCGCTATGTGCGTACAGGAGGAAGAGCGTATGATGCTAACTTCACCACCTCTAACTCTAAGAAAAGGAAGAACAATCATCAGAGGAAGGATGCTTCAAAAGTCCAAAGGCCCAATCCCAATACAAGTGCACCTTCCAGCTCTAAGAACTCCTTAGGCAGAATCCACTACAAGTTCTGTAAAAAGGGAGGACATATGCAGAAGGAATGCCCTAACTTTAAGGAGTGGCTGGCTAAGAAAGGTAATTATTATTTTATGATACTTGAGTCCTATAATTTAAATGTTCCTGCTAATTCTTGGTGGTTTGATTCTGGTTCTATGGCTCATGTTACCAATTCAACTCAGGGATTCCTTACAATCCGGAAGCTGGAAAGAAACCAAAGAACGCTTAAGGTTGGGGATGATCGAGAATTAGAAGTGAAGGCCATTGGAACGTTACAATTATTTATGAAAACTGGTTTATGTATTAAACTTTATGATACCTTATATGTTCCTGAGGTAACTCGGAACCTTGTATCAGGACCAAAGTTAGACATGGACGGTTTTATTGTTTCCCATGGTCATCGCAAACTCTCTATCCTCTATGATTCTATTCTTTATGGTACTGGTATTCCAGATGGTGGTCTCTATAGATTAGAACTAGATGATAATTTTTCCAAATCTTTGTTGTCATATAACATTAATGAATCACTCACAAAGATGAAAGAGAAACGAGACATAGAGACTTCGTCCATGTTGTGGCATCAACGTTTAGGCCGCATCTCAAGAGAACGATTAAATCATCTCGTAAAGGATGAAGTCTTACCTCCTCTCAATTTCTCTGATTTTGGAACATGTGTCAAATGTCTTAAAGGTAAAATGACATTAGTGAATAAGAAAGGTGCCACTAGGAGCTCTAATTTATTAGAACTCATTCACACTGACATTAGTGTCCCTACCAAATCGCTGGCTTAACAGGACATACTTCATTTATCACTTTCATTGATGATTATTCTCGTTACATGTACTTGTATCTTATTAAGGAAAAGTCTGAATCTCTTACAACTTTTAAAGATTATAAGGCTGAAGTTGAAAAGCAATTATATCGTCAGATTAAAGTTGTGAGATCAGATAAAAGCGGTGAATATTATGGAAGACATACTGATGTGGGTCAAGCTCCTGGTCCATTTTATGAGTTTTGTAAGGGCCAAAGGATTGTGAACCAATACACCATGCCTGGTACACCTCAGCAGAACGGTGTTGCGGAAAGAAGAAATCGTACCCTTATGAACATGATGCGCAGTATGTTAGCCAACACTAATTTACCATTATTCCTCTAGACTGAAGCGTTAAAGGCAGCTGTTCATATACTCAATAGAGTTCCTTCTAAGTTTGTCCCTAAAACTCCTTATGAACTTTGGACAGGAAGGAAACCGAGTCTTAAATATATGAAAGTATGGTGCTGCATTGCTGAAGCAAAACTTTACAATCCTTTCCTAAGGAAACTTGACCCTAAAACAGTTACCCGTTTCTTTATCGATTATCCTGATAACTCAAAGGGTTATCGTTTCTATTGTCCTTCCTATGTCACCCGTATTGTTGATACCAAGCGTGTTGCGTTCCTAGAGAATTTCAAGATCAGTGGGGGTAGTACCAACCCTTACGAAGAATTGCAAGAAGTACAAGACGCGGGGGGGGGGGGAGAGACTCGTCACTCCATTACTCCGATTACTCCTCTTGTACCCAATGCAACTACTGTACCCGAAGCTACTACACCAACTACAAATTTAACTCCATAATCAGAACCCATTATACCTCATGACGAAGGCACTTCAAACGCTCAAAACCAAGACAACGCTGAACCCGATAATCCACTCAGGAGGTCATCTAGGCAAAGAAGGCCTACTAATTGGGATGATTATGTTACCTACCTGACTGAAATGGATCCTGGAAAGCTCAATGATCCTATCTCTTACAATGAAGCCATTAGCAGTGATCAGTCTTCTGAATGGAATAAAGCAATGATTGATGAGCTTGAATCCATGAAGAAAAATGATGTTTGGGATTTAGTAGAATTATCCAACGGTGTCAAACCCGTAGGATGTAAATGGGTTTTCAAAACAAAACTGGATCCGAATGGGAACGTTGAATGCTACAAAGCGAGATTGGTTGCAAAGGGCTACACTCAGAAAGAGGGAGTTGATTATCAAGAGACATTTTCACCTGTCTCTCGTAAAGATTCATTAAGAATCGTCATGGCCCTAGTAGCTCATTTTAATTTAGAGTTACATCAGATGGACGTTAAAACCGCTTTCCTTAACGGAGACTTAGACAAAGATGTTTACATAAAACAACCTGAAGGCTTTAAACCTGTAACATCCCAAAAATGGATTTGGTAATTAAACCAAATTAATAAGGGATGAGCGGGTAAAATATCTTTAGCGATAAAAGTAAACCCGATAAACATTAGGATTTAAATAAAGGAACCTAATGATTAATTTAAAAGATGAATAAACTTTTTTTATAAATAAAAATGTTTTTAAAAGTCCTGGGCTATCGGGACTTGATTCAAGTCGGGATATAACATCCCCGAACTAAGTAAGTTAAATTAACTCGTTCACTTGATAATTAGCCAAGTTAGTTTAAAGGCCAAACTAAATTATTTGCTAGTTGGGTTAAAAAGTGAAAGGGGATGAGAATGGAGGGACTGAAGTGAAAATATTTTATAAAAAAAAGGGCCAGGATCTTCCCCAGGGGGGAGATCGCAGACAACACACACCCATAAAGGGTTTTCACTTCAACCATCAAATTCTTCAAATTGGAACCCAAATTGAATGTGGTGAAGGCTAGAAGTCGCAAATTGGAGGTCAAGATCAGGCTGGGAACCAAGTTCAACCCTCTATTCGATCTTGTAAGTGATTCTTGTTTATGCAAAATGTTTGGGTTCACCTCCATCTCGAAAATTTGGTGATGTCTCACCTTAATTTGCTTACAAACCTTGATTTTCTGTGAGATATAGTAAATGCATGTTGATATGGATGGATTGTAGTGCTTAGTCCTTAAGATCTTGAATTTGCACTTACATGTGTAATGTAAGTAATATTGTGAACTAGAAGGTTAATTGTAGGATGACATCCTTGTAAATTTTGCTTACATAGCAAATTGATTATGCGAATATTGAAGGAGTTGATGATTGGAAGTATATTGTATGTGTGGTTCTTACTTGATGTGCTAAGTAAGAATTATGGGCATGTTATTTTGAAAAACATAATAAAATAGGCATATGTAATCTAGTGCACGCCAGGTGTTTGATGAAATGCCTAGATGACAAGAATAGTTAAAAAAAAAAGAGAAAAGAAAATTATATGCAAGAAAAGGATGAATTGTGAGAAATGTGATAATGATGGCATTTTAATAGATTAACATGAGGCAATGTGTCTAACCTGGAAATATAATTTGATTGTAAGACTTGGTAAGAGGTATGTCGTAGTAGCTTTTATTCCATACTTGAATGGTGTGGTGTATACCATGTATTTGCTTCAAACAAATCTCATGAAATTGGGTGTATTAAAAGCATCTAAATTACATACAAATGATTTATGCAAGTAATATGTACTTGTATGCCAAACATGTTCTAAGTTAGTGCACATGTACATACACAAGGACAATTTGACTTATGAAAGTCAAACTGACCTAAAACTAATGTCTAGGTAAATGAGTATGTGCGAATCCATGAGATGTTGTGGTCATTTTATATAATGACTAATCTAACAAATCTTGTGGGTATTGTGTTAGTTTGATCTAGTCAAGCTAGGTGGGAGCTTGCAAGGAATGGATCAAACTGGTCAAGTGCGCAAGGGAAGCTCGAACGGACGCAAAATGTAAGTAAAGCTTACACCTCTGTAGGATATGTATTTATTTTATGAACTATAAATATGATGAAAGTATTAACCGAAATGTGGTTTCCGAAGCGATATGATACGTGTTGGAATGAATATAAACGACAAAACCATGGTTATTGGTAAAAAGGGGCAAATTGGTAGCTTAGTCATGAAATGACTAAGATTTAAAGAGTTTCGTTAAGGTTAACTTATAGTGTAACTAATAAAAAAAAATATATATCGGGGTAAAATCCGAAATGGGTCTGACGCGTGAATTTGAAATTTAAAATATCAAGTTTTATAAATATCAATGTTTGGTCAATTAGACCAAACGGGTCAAATGGTAGTGATAACACCATTTGACAAAAATCGACTAATGTTTGGTTGGCAAGTCATTTGTTCATAGGGGCGAATAGCAATTTGGATAATTGTGTCGCCATAAAGTTTCGGCTAATAAAAGCGAGGTATAAAAACGGGTCTATGCGTTGACTCGAGCCAAGTAGGCGACTGATGCGTGTTAGGTGTATATATAGGTTTAAGTATATTTTAAGCCCTTTTACAATTTCTTTAGCCAAGTTTTAAATTTATAAAACACGATATTTACTAACACTAAACACACATATGGGCAAGTGCACCCATCGTGAGCGTAGTATAGTGTTGGTAAGATACCGAGGTCGTCCAAGGACACAAGAGCTTTTAGTGCCGGTTAATCCTCAACGTCTAATCAAATCAAAAAGTTTAGAAAAATGTTTTAAACTAAGAAAATAAAAACTAACTAAAAATGCTAAAAATAAAAATAAAAGAAAAACAGATAGACAAGATGAATCACTTGGCCCCGACTCGTGTTTAGTGTAACCTTTGATTATTTCTGAACTTTTGTACTATTTAAGAGATTATCTTAGTTATTGTAGTAGGCCCCTCTTTTGGAGGTGACGTTACCCTCAACCCAGTAGTTTGAGTCAGCAAGGATACAATCCTAAAGGGTCGGATTATTGAAAGATAATTAACTAAGTTATTAATGCATAATGTGGTAGGTCCCTCTTTTGAAGGTGACGTTACCCTCGGCTAAGTAGTCTGAGTCAGCAGGGATACAGTCCTAAGTAGCCGGGTTAAAATATTAATAGTAGTTTAACTTATGAGGGGATCAAAGAGTTTGGACCCCCGCCATCCAATACCGTTAAGTATTGAAGGAGGTCCTACTAAATTTGACTCAGGTCCTTTGCAGGATCTATACACTGAACAATGGCAAGACTCTTACCAAACCGTTCCCTTAACCCCCGACCAGGTAGCCAACATACCTCCATATAGACCGTGGAGATATGAATGGTGAAAATCTTTTATTTTATATAGACAGTAAAATAATGCCAAGACACCACGGACAAACGATAAGGAAGAATCACCTTCAACATAAGAAACTAGTTATTAAAGTCATTAATACATAACCAATTAAAAAGTGCAAAAAGATTAAAAATAAAAAGTATTACACTAGACACTTTGTCTTCACCAAGTGATGTAAGAGACTTAGGCAAACATGGCCTTGATTGTCAAGAACTCTTACGATCAATCTTGGATCCCGAGACGACTCACACACTCTATGATGGACAATGGATGATGGTGTTATGGTGGTGGTGGGTGGTGGGTGAAGTGTGAGAGAGGTAGTGTGCCAAGGGATGGTTTGAGCTTGAGCCAAGCACTCCTATTTATAGGCTGAACAGAAGCTCGGGCACGGCCCCGTGTCCAGTGGGCACGGCCCCGTGTCCACATCCTTCTCTTTCTTCATTAATTGCTCTTGTCTTTATTAGTTGACCACGGCCCCGTATCGGCTGGGCACGACCCCGTGTGCAGAAGCATATCTGTACTATCAAGATTTGCCCAGATTTTGCGAATCTTATAGTTGACCACTACCCCGTGTCGGCTGAGCACGGCCCCGTGGTGGGCGATGGAAGCTTCTACAACTTTGTCTTTTATGCTGACACTTGGGCACGCCCCCGTGCTCACTGAGCACGGGGCGTGTTCAGCCTTCTGTCTTATTATTCTGCTTGGGAAGATGCTGTCGTGGGGTCGGGCATGTCACGTTTGTTCCCTTTCTTGTATTTATGTTAGATTTTGCTGTCTTTTTGCTTCTTTTGTTAATTTGAGCTCATTTAATCCTGAAGATACAAAAGGAAGACAAAAGCACACTTTTTCCAACATTAGTACTAAAAAAAGGTTAGTTTTATGCCACAATTGATGAATTTTATATGTTGCATTTTGCACACATCAAATACCCCCACACTTGAATCTTTGCTTGTCCTCAAGCAAAACTCTTTATAATATGGTTTTACACTCCCAAATAGAATGGGTAGAAAAGAAGGTTTTTGGGCCTGTCATAGAGTGTCGGGATTTCCAAGATTCTTTATTTAGTTTTATTTTTATTTATTTACAATCCTATTCGTCATGATTTATTTAAAACTTTTCATAAGATAAATTACTTATTAGGGCATAACATGCCTCTTTAAAATTCTATTTATATACAAGTTCACATACCTCACGGGGGATCACTCAACACTCGGCCGAAGATGTATTTTAGTGAATCACTCGAGAGCGGCATGGAACTTACTCCTACCATAGGCTTGCCAAGCAATCAATCCTCCTCCTTTTTAACTATATACCTTTGTAAATATCAAGAGGACTTTTGGGTGAAGGGTTAGGCTTGGGTTAAAGGTAGGTGGTTGGGTTAGTGGTTAGTAGAAAAGGGCGAAAAAGCGTAACAAGCGTCGGTTTTCGAAAGACTTTTTATTTTTGCAATTTTTATTTTGATGAAGCTATTATTCAAACAAAGTTATTTTTGATGAACTTGTTTGTTTATTTATTTTGCTTCATCATCAAAACATAATTTTTTTTTAAGTCAAACGAAAAAACCGAGCTTGTTACTAAAACAAAGGGGTAAAAAATAAAAAGGTTTTGGTGGGTGAAAGGGTGTTTGGTTTGGGTTAAGAAATGAAAAGGTTTAGGCTCAAAGGGGTTAACTAGGGGGATTTTAGGTAGGTGGTAAAAAAAAAAAGAAAAAATAATGGTGTAGAAATAAAAAGGGTTAGTCCTAATGCCTCCATCATTTACTTACTCGGGTTTAAGTTGGTAAGGACCGGGAATGTATCGTCGTGGCAAGTACTAGAGTTGTAAGAACCAAGCGGCTATTCACACAAGAAACGAAAAATGAGCATTTAATTTAAAGATATGTATTTGTATGCTCAATAAAGGCTCAAAACTCTCTTTTGTGGGAATGGGTTTTTTATGTGATCAAGTATATATAATCAAATTTTAACTAAGCTTGCCATGCATTTTCATAATTTTCTTATGTTGGTTCTTTTTATCACGATGCTATCGGTTGTAAATTTCTAAAAATATAACATTTTTAGAATTTTGAAATTCCCAAATTAAACCTAGACAAGTAAAAAAAAATTGAAATTTTTGATTAGCGGTTCCAATAGAGTTTTGTGTAAGGCTTGTTATTAGGACTTGCAAGATTCAAGGTTTTAGCATCCCCCCACACTTAAATTACACATTGTCCTCAATGTGTCCCAAAAATAAATTTTTAGGTTGATTGAATGTGTAAAAAGGTGTGAGAAAGCAAAAATTTGTGTTACTGGGCGCTGGACACGGCCCCGTGTTGTCCGGGCACGGCCCCGTGTTCAAGTGCCAGTAACAAAAATTAGACAAAAGAAACAGAGGCCTGGACACGGGGGCGTGTTGGGTGAACACGGCCCGTGTCCAGTTTACCTGAACTGGGTCATTTCTGCAGACTGTGCAGCACGGGGCCGTGTTTGGGCGGACACGGCCCGTGCTGAGCTTACTATTAATGAAGAAAATTGTCAGATGGCCTTGTTTTCCTGCATAGGGCACGACCCCGTGTGCAGAAGCATATCTATACTATCAAGATTTGCCCAGATTCTGCGAATCTTATAGTTGACCACTACCCCGTGTCCGCTGAGCACAGCCCCGTGGTGGGCGATGGAAGCTTCTACAACTTTGTCTTTTATGCTGACACTTGGGCACGCCCCCGTGCTCACTGAGCACGGGGCGTGTTCAGCCTTCTGTCTTCTTGTTTTGCTTGGGAAGATGCTTTCGTGGGGTCGGGCATGTCACGTTTGTTCCCTTTCTTGTATTTATGTTAGATTTTGCTGTCTTTTTGCTTCTTTTGTTAATTTGAGCTCATTTAATCCTGAAAATACAAAAGGAAGACAAAAGCACACTTTTCCCAACATTAGTACTAAAAAAGGGTTAGTTTTATGCCACAATTGATGAATTTTATATGTTGCATTTTGCTCACATCAGCGACTAAACATTTTGTTGTTAGTAATTGTTAATACGTAAATTTTATGTATTGATGATATATGAAAGTTTGAGATGTAATAATGTTTGATTTGTCTATAATAAGGATTTATAATAGACAAATCAACGGGTTGAATCATGATATGTGCAAACCGGGTAATTGGGTGCACAATTCCATAAGTGTTAATCCGGGGTTATGGGTAAAGAAACATTAAACACGCAAGCCGGTAGTGGAAACGTGAATGCGAGTACATTAAAGTATTCGGGGATGGGTTTTTAAATTGAGTATTGAGTCCTACGCATAGGAATATGAATTGACTAGATGTTACTGACATAATTGGCGAAATGTCTTAGGTTGAATCATATATAAATTTCCATCACGAATGATATATATTGTTGTAAATTTACTATGATGTAGTAATAAGTTTAAGGAAAATAAGGTGCAAGTTTCAAAAGTGATTCTTGAAAGTCTTGTATCATGTTTTGAGGTTTGAAAATGCGAAATGGAACAAACGGGTCAAAAACAGTAACACAACAACATTTTTGCTGCAGATAAGCTCTCTGGCGGGCCGCGACAGCTTGGCTGTCTTCTTACACGGGGCACGACAGAGTCACCGTAAGCTACGGTGACTACCGTAGCTTATGGTGCTGAGAAAGTTGTTACGGTGGATCTCTACTGCCTTACGGCAGCCCTTTTATGCCCAGAGGCTACCGTAGCTTACGGTAGCTACCGTAAGCTACGGTAGTGCCCAGTTGTTTTGATGAATTTTTCATATTTGTAGCCATTCCGAATCGTTTCCTTTTATTGTTTTAAATCCCGCCAATTCCTAAGGATCCTAATACACCCTTTACTATTGGGTGGTTTTGTTGATATTTGGCGTAGCAAAATTGTTTATGGTGGTCGATTATAAAAGACAAGGAAGATGTCTATTACGCCCAGCGAGTGGCTTATTATCTGGCAAAATAAAACTGTTTATCTTGTTCGTTCTTGTATTCGAACTTGATTAAACACTTATAGACAATGTGTGGCTAACTCATTCCATGTCTTGTGAAATGTAGGTATACCTTAGAGTGTCGGATGATGATCAAGCTCAACGAAGAACCGAACACGACTAAATTGCAAGCTTCCGCATTATGTATTGTCGTTATATTAAAGGACGGAATTTCACATGCTATGTTGTAAAGATTTTAAATTGTAAAAGTTTTAAGAAACTCGTATTTTTAAATGATAAGTGTAATCGTTACTACACTTTTATGATTGAAACCTATATGAAAATTATTAAATATTAATAGGGTCTTACAAAGCCTGAAGGTCAGGAGCATCTAGTCTGTAAGTTGAAGAAATCCATTTACAGGTTAAAACAAGCATCACGTCAATGATACCTCAAGTTTGATGAAGTCATGAAGAAACAAGGTTTTATGAAGAATCAAGTGGATCAATGCACCTACCTCAAGATGGGTGGGAGAAACTTTACTATACTTGTCCTTTACGTAGATGATATTCTATTGGCAAGTAATAGTTTAGACATGTTGCATGAGTCGAAGCGGTTACTCTCGTATAACTTCGACATGAAGGATCTCGGAGATGCTTCTTACGTCATTGGCATCGAAATTCACCGAGATAGACACAAAGGGATCTTAGGATTGTCTCAAAAGGCTTACATAGATCGTGTCCTTACACGTTACAACATGCAACAATACAAACCCTCCGTCGCTCCAGTAGTTAAGGGAGATGTTTTCGGTTCATTCCAGTGTCCAACAATAGAGGTTGAGAAGGAGCAAATGAGCCAGATACCTTACGCGTCAGTAGTCGGGAGCCTGATGTATGCTCAAGTCTGTACTCGCCCAGATATCGCTTATATTGCTGGAATACTAGGCCGTTATCAGACTAATTCTGGCCTAGATCACTGGAAAGCAGCTAAGAAGGTACTTCGATATCTGCAAGGGACGAAAGACTATAAACTGACTTATAGAAAAAGTGATCATTTAGAAGTGGTAGGCTATTCTGATTCTGACTTTGCAAAATGCAAAGATGACAAGAAATCCACTTCGGGCTATATCTTTATGTTAGCAGGCGGACCCATTTCATGGAAGAGTCATAAATAACAATTGACCACAACTTCCACAATGATGGCAGAGTACATTGCTGTTTATAACGCAACCTGCCATGGAATGTTGCTTAGAAATCTGATCACTGGACTCAAAATCGATAATTCCATTTCTAGACCATTGAAGCTTTATTGTGATAATTCAGCTGCCATTAGTTTCTCGAACATTAACAGTTCGACTGGAGTTGGTTTATATCTCGATACAAAATATCTATTCGTACGTGTATGAGTTGAGGAAAATAATCTTTGTATTGAGTGTATTAGTACTAAAGATATGCTTGCGGATAGGGCTGTTCACGAGCCGAGCCGAACCGAGCAGACCTTCGCTCGTGCTTGGCTCGTTTACAAACCGAACCGAACGGAGCGGCTCATTTAAAACCGAGCCTCAAATCAAGCGAGCAATTTTCGAGCAGTAAATATTTCGAGCGAGTGTCGAGCGAAGTTCGAGCGATTTGGACAACTGTGTCGCCCGATTTAAAATTGCTGAGACAGATAGTGACAATGTTTGGTCTCAATTTTTTATGTCTTTAAAAACATGCACATTTCATAACATAATATTTTTCTTATGAATAACAATGTTGTGGCCGACGAGGCGATGATCATATTGCACGAACAATTACGTTGAGAGCAAGAGACGATCGACTTAGGGTAACGACATGAAACATTGAGGCGATGAACAGTCTGTCGTTTATCGGTTTAGGCTTTAACTTTTAGATTTGATATTAATTTTTTTATTGGCGTGGTTGGGCTAGTACGTATAGATATATTTGTAAATTTGTATATAGTGGACAAAAATCTAATAGAGTGGTATATATAAAACTATAAATTTAATTTATATTTAAGTATATACGTATGTGTAATGTGTGTATATATATAGGTGTGTGTATGTATAATTTATATTTGTATGTGTGTATACATGTTTATATATGTATGTGTATATGTATATATATACTAACTAAAAATAATAATTCGAGCCGAACCGAACCGAGCGGACCTTTGCTCATGCTTGGCTTATTTATAAACCGAACCGAGCAGAGCGGCTCATTTACAACCGAGCGTCAAATCGAATGGGCATTTTCCGAGCAATTTCCGAACGAGCGTCGAGCGAGCGATGAGCGGCGAGCGATTTGAACGGCCCTACTTGCGGATCCGATGACTAAAGGTCTCCCTCCTAAGGTTTACGAAGAACATGTTCGGAATATGGGATTTAGTAAAGACCTTATTTAAGCATATTGTACTAGCTTATGTTTTACGATTAATGAAATTTCCTCAGTTTGATTTTGTATGTCTCTTAGAATATGTTCAACCAGTATAATGGCATATAGACAAATAAAGTTACAAATCAAACAAAGGGCTTATGCGTATTTTGATCATGACGATTAGGTTTTAAATTTAGGCTATAGTATGATTAATGGGGGTCCTGAGTCGCATAATGATTCAACGGCTGTATTTCTCTGCTATACTGCTTGTTTAAGGCTAAAATGAGTGTTAACTCCTGATCAGGCTTATCTAATACTCATAGTAAATGATTACTCGGCTAAGTGGGAGAATGTAAGATTAAATATATTATGTTTTAATATTTAATCTAGTAGCCATTAGAATCATTTACATAATATAGATCAAAAATATATAACAACCTATTAAATAATTAGTTGGTAATTGTTGTTGGACCTTATTACCCTTATTAACTAATTAGGTTTCCTCTTGGGTTCTTATATAAGGAGACTTATGTAGAGGTTCTAAGGTTAGATACATAACCTAATTATTATAACATCAAAATCGCCTCCCTCTCCATAACCGAACTCCCTTTTCGGTTTCATCATCACCATCATTAGTTTGCACCCTAAAGAGGAACCAGATCACACTGACAAACATGTTGAACTCGATGGCATCATCTCTCATTGGATTCTCCACTGCACTGTCTGCAGTAACAGGTATGTTTTCATGTTTTCCATTATGTTTAAACAGAACTAATCAACAAATAAAATTTATGTTATTTACGAAAACGCCACCGTGCAATCTAGTCCATGGATTGTTTCGATCTGATGATCCATAACCGTTCTCACTGTTCTTACACTTTTCACCGTTTTCCCTAAATCCTGACCCTATATATATATATATAGAGGCCGGTTAACGTACAATAGGGCTTATCGTACATTACGTACGTGATAACCCCAACCGTCAGATCATCATCTCCCATGCGATTTCATACCTCCATGCGAACTATACGAACTGTGCGAATTCAATCTTCCACATGCGATTTTCTCCATCTACACACCCCATGCCATTTTTCACATTACCCCATGCTAGCCATTTTTTCACATGCGATATTCAATTTTCCACATGCGATTCTACACACCCCATATCATTTTTCACATTACCCCCATGCTAGCCATTTTTTCACATGCGATATTCAATCTTCCACATGCGATTCTACACACCCCATGCCATTTTTCACATTACCCCATGCTGCCATTTTTTCACATGCGATTCTACACACCCCATGCCATTTTTCACATTACCCATGCTGCCATTTTTTCACATGCGATATTCAATCTTGCACATGCGATTTTGTCCATCTACAAACCCCATGCCATTTTTCACACTACCCCATGCTAACCATTTTTTCACATGCGATATGTATTGAATTCGCACCAGATCTGCACCTGATCGAACGGCTGGGATGATCGCGTACGTATCGTACGATAAACGCATTTGTATTTTACACTTTACCTATATATATATATATATAGGAACAGGATCAGGAAAGAACGCCTCAAAGTGTGAGCACGGTGAGAACGATTCTCAGCCACAAGATCTTAGTGGTTTGTGGCTTAGATTGATGCGGTGGTATTTTTGTAAATAATAGGGGTCTTGGAACTACCAGCAGGGGTAAAATAGGAAGATCCAAGCAAATGTGCACATGCTAATCACATGCCATTTCCCCCCATCATATTTAAACGACAATAACTTTTTTATACATGATTATTTTTCGAAAAAAAATACACCATAAAACTCAGCGTTTTTTATCTTTCCAACGAGTATACTATTGATATGCTTTTCGAAAAAAAAATTAACTGGGTTTTATGGCGTTTTTCTGAACTGAGTATTTTATGGCGTTTTAGACTAGATATTTTCATGGCGTTTTTCTGAACTTGCTCCATAATAACGCATCCCACATAATAACGCACGCCACATATTAGAGCATCTGTTAGAGCATCTAGTACTAGAGCATCTATTAGAGCATCTGATTAGAGCATCTAATAGAGCATCTGAACTAGGTGTTTTTATGGCGTTTTAACTAGGTAGAGCATCTGATCTAGTACTAGAGCATCTACTAGAGCATCTGAACTAGGTGTTTTATGGCGTTTTAACTAGGTAGAGCATCTGATTAGAGCATCTAGTATTAGAGCATCTACTAGCGTGTAACAACTCTCATCAAAAGTCATATTTATTAAATTAATTTGTCCAATAGGAAACCCTAATTGAGACACCCAAGTGATTCTGTACAAACCCTAAAATTTTCAGAATTTTCAGAAACAGGATCAGGGCCCCTAAAACTCAGGGGGGGATAAACCCTAGTTACGATTATCTTAAAAACTCGCTGGCAAAATTGAATTTATGAAATCTGTCAAGTCAGCAAGGCTAGTCCCACACGCGGCAACCCTATGGTAATTAGGTGTCCCTTACGGACCGTAAGGGATGAGTCTTACGGTCCGTAAGGCAAGTCAATTTCGGGTATAAATAGCAGAGGTTGGGACTTGATTTCTGGAATTAAAACGACGTAAATTCTCGCTACATGCACCGAGTTACGTTCTGTTTACCACAATTAACACACACGGATCACTAATCGATGCCGCAATCAGGGTAATAACTCGATCGCTATTACGATTCATTTTCTGATCGATCAATGTACTCAATGGATGTTTAAGTGCTGCCCACATTAGGGTGATGCTTTGTCATTAGTCGTTAATTCGATGGATGTTTAAGCATAGCACTTTGTCATTCATTGTGAGGGTTGATCTCGTGAGTTATCGTAAATGCTGTATTGATTACTAACCCAGAATTGTGTGCTTGTTATTAAATCTAGGATAAAAAGGCTAATCAGTAGGCTAGGCTCTGCTGAAATTAAATCTGCAATGTGAGTCATTCTCTTTTTATCAAATTAATTTCAAAATCATGTTTATTTTCAAAGGTTATAATTACAGTGATTAAGTTTATGTAATCACCAAGTTACAGCCGGTATGTGGGGTTTTGTATACATCACTTGATAACCGTCACTATTGGACAACGAGTTAGCCAATGAGTGATATGACCATAGTCACAGACACCATCGGGCAAAGAGGCTATCGATGGATGTTCGAGTGACAAGTACTGTGGGTAGTTGGTTTGATATCTGGAAACATTGTAATCTCTCTTAATACTGTAGATTATAACAAACGAGTCATTTTCATAAAAAGAATGATTCACTCAGTATTTCCCGCTGACAAAACCTTTTTCAAACATGTTTCAGGTGATCTGTTATGATCCAAGAAAAGTGCCGAGAAGCACTACAAGCTTAAGGAAGTGGCTCAGTATAAAATAAAGAAACATGTTTTGTAAAATAAAGATTTCTCCGTGAAATCTCAATATTGTAAATTACCGGGTTTTATCCCGAGTTGAGAAATAAAATAATCGGGAAATATTTCAGTTTTAAAAAGATCCTGAAGAAACTTCCGCTGTTAAACTCAATTAAATAAATACCACGGGATTTCTGTCCCGCGGCTCCTGAAACGGGTCAAACCGGATCGGGGGCCGTGATAGAAAAAGGTGGTATCAGAGCCACTGATTTAAGCCAATTAAGTATTTAGAAATACTTAAATTTTTACTGATTGCCAATTACGTGATTATGTGTTTTATTAATTGATATAATTTTTAATTGTGTGTATTTTAAACAGCATGAGTGACTTGTCTGACGCCCTTCAGAATTTAAATCTATATCCAGTAAGAATAGAACTTTCCAGAGATTTCAATAGGTATATACCAGACATAGAAGAACCTATAGAATTCAACGCTTTACCTCTCGAGAAACCCAAGCCTAAGAAAATGGAAATTGGGGAAAACTCTAGACAAATTGAGGGATTACTATCTCAGGAAGAGCTAGATTTTATATTGGCAAGCTATGATACTATTAAGCCTATTAAGGAAAATGTTTTTATTCATCCTATTGAAACCCAACTACCAATGAACTTAGAACCAGCTATTCCAAACCCTTCAATCCACTCGCAAATAGACGAATGGTTGACTAATGAAATACAGTTACAAAACAATCCCTATAAGCTTTTTCCTCAGTACAATCTAGAACCTTTACCAAATCCACCAATGAGTAACGAGAATATGGCTGAACTCCGTCATTTTGACAAAGAACTAATGGATGCAGGAAATAGGATCCAAGAGATTTTGGGACAGATCTCCTGGAAATACGATGAGAGGAAACGCCGTTACTAGAATACCAATTGACAAAAGATAGGGGTTTTATGGAACTGTGGTTGTGTAATAGTAATAGTAAAATCAGTCTGAAAAAAATAAAGTAAAACTTTGTAATATAATAGTGTGTATTGATGCATACTATAAGATATATAAAATGGAAATCAAGAATTCGATAGTTTTGGCTATATTGGTGTTATGAACTCTGTAGAGTTGTTTTGTGTAATTGTTATTTATTTGATACTAATAAAATTATATATATTATCAGATGGAAAACGCTAATAATAAACCAGTTAATGAGGTTAATCAATCTGAGCAACAACCGGGGGATCAATATATGACTAGGCAGGATATAAAAAATATCATTGCTCAAGGGATAGCCAATGCTATTCCAGCATTCGTTGCTGCTGTTAAAAATCCAATAGAACCGCAACAAATCATTCCTAGCAAACGTATTTCTGAAGATAACTTCAGTAATAGCGTAAACGGAGGCAATGATCATGTTAATCATGATAATGAACCATGGCAAGCTCCGCTCCCTAAGAAAATGAAAGCTGCAACGCCTGGTTGCACTTATAAGGAATTTCTTGCTTGTAAACCCACTGAGTTTGCAGGCAATGAAGGAGCGACTGCGGCACTGCGTTGGTTAGAGAAAACCGAGGCAGTAACTGCCATAAGTAAATGTGTTCAGGATGATCAGGTCATGTACGCGTCAAATCTTTTCAAAGAAGGGGCGCTAGAATGGTGGAACACGGTGCTACAGGCTAAAGGAAGAAATAGGGCTTATGCCATGACTTGCGAAGAATTTAAGATTCTTGTAGAAAGAAAATTATGTCCCGAATATGAAAGAGATCAAATGGCGAATAAGTTTTTAAACCATAGAATGATGGGTGTAGATTGTCGCGGTTATACTTCGACATTCTTTGAATATGCTAGAGTGGTACC
This sequence comes from Helianthus tuberosus, assembly GCA_030545235.1. Taxonomy (NCBI): domain Eukaryota; kingdom Viridiplantae; phylum Streptophyta; class Magnoliopsida; order Asterales; family Asteraceae; genus Helianthus; species Helianthus tuberosus. The sequence continues at coordinate 64,347,053 of CM060357.1, forward strand.
AACACTGGCTTCGCCAGAACCGGTACTCATTTCTCGCTATATATGGGGCTTGATTGGTGAAATCCGCAATATCGTTAAAGCTGCGAGACCTCGTACTATTGACGATGCTGTGGAATTAGCCAACACCCTAACTGACGAACTGGTACGCACGCGAGATGAAAACAGGAAGAAGGAACTGGCTCAGAAAATTACCCAAGGATTTCGTATGGGTAATAATAACAGCTTCAAGAAAAGAGGAACAGGGCAATCTTCAAATCCGCCATTTTGCAAGAATTGCAGAAAGAAACATTTTGGAAGATGTAGTGTAACCTGCAATTTTTGTAAAATGGTAAGACATCGTGAAGAGGAATGCAGAAAGAAAACAAGAGTCTGCTATAATTGCGGAGAAACAAGACATTTTAAGCCAGAATGCCCTAAATTAATCAAACCAGCAGATAACAAAGCAAAGACAGCCGACGGAGCTACTAAGAAGAACGTCCGAGCCTTTCAGTTAACTACTCAGGAAGCCGAGATGATTCCAGATGTGATAACTGGTACGTTCCTAGTTCACAACATTTACGCCAAAGTATTATTTGACTCTGGTGCAAACCAAAGTTTTATCAATACTTCATTCTGCTAAACTCTTAATATACCCTTAACCAACATTAGGCAGATTTTTACAGTCGAAACCGCAGATGGGAATTCAGTTAAAATAGATCAGGTTTTGCAAAAAGTAGAAATAGAACTTTCAGGTCATAAATTTGCTGCAAATCTGTTACCTATGAAATTAGCTGAATTTGATGTTGTGTTAGGAATGGATTGGTTAGTAGCCAACCATGCTCGAATTCTTTGTGATAAGAATTCCATAGAAATTCAGGCACCCACTGGAGAAGTAATTATGATTACAGGAGATAAACCACGTAAACCCATGAAGTTCATATCGGTAATGAAAGTTGCTAGTTATGAACGGAAGCAAGGAATAGTATATATGATTTCAGTAATCATTAGTACTAAGGGTAAAGAACTTAAGGAAATTCCTGTAGTCTCAGAATACTCAGATGTATTCCCAGAAGATTTACCTGGATTACCACCAGATAGGGAAGTAGAGTTTAGGATTCATCTAATTCCAGGAATTACACCGATAGCCAAGGCTCCTTATCGGTTAGCACCCACAGAAATGTTAGAACTGAAAAAGCAATTAGATGAATTACTAAGTAAAGGGTTCATACAACCTAGTTCATCCCCGTGGGGAGCACCCGTGTTGTTTGTTAAGAAAAAGGATGGTTCAATGAGAATGTGTATTGATTATAGAGAATTGAATAAGGTTACAATTAAGAATCGATACCCATTACCTAGGATTGATGATCTTTTCGATCAACTTCAAGGAGCTAGATATTTTTCTAAGATCGACTTACGCTCCGGATATCATCAATTGAAGGTACAAGAAGAAGACATACCTAAAACTGCTTTCAGAACTAGGTATGGTCATTACAAGTTTACAGTCATGCCCTTTGGGTTAACGAATGCACCTGCAGCATTCATGGACATGATGAATAGGATCTGTAAACCGTATTTGGATAAATTTGTAATTGTCTTCATAGATGATATACTTATTTATTTAAAAAGTCAGGATGAACATTGTCAGCACTAGCATTAACTCTTAACTTTGTTAAGAAAAGAAAAGCTTTACGCCAAATTCTCAAAGTGTGAATTTTGGTTGCAAGAAGTGCAATTCTTAGGACACATGGTGAATCACGAAGGTATTCATGTAGATCCTGCTAAGATCGAGGCAATTACCAATTGGAAGGTTCCACAAACTGCAATGGAAATTAGAAGTTTTATAGGTTTAGCTGGCTACTATAGACGGTTTATTAAGGATTTTTCCAAGATAGCTGTACCATTAACTAAGCTAACCTGTAAAGCAGTTAAGTTTGATTGGGGACCTAAACAAGAAGAAGCCTTTAGGATCTTAAAACAGAAATTAACCAATGCTCCAATCCTAGCTTTACCAGAAGGAACTGAAGATTTTGAAGTATATTGTGATGCTTCAAAACTAGGATTTGGATGTGTACTAATGCAACGCAAGAAGGTAATTGCGTATGCATCTAGGCAATTGAAAAAGCACGAAGAAAATTATACGACTCATGATTTAGAATTAGGAGCCGTAATTTTTGCCCTGAAAATCTGGAGACATTATCTGTACGGAAGTAAGTTTACTGTCTATACAGATCATAAAAGTTTAAGATATATATTTGGGCAAAAAGAATTAAACATGAGACAAAGGAGATGGATGGAAATCCTAAGTGATTACGACTGTGATATTCAATATCATGAAGGAAAGGCAAATGTAGTTGCAGATGCCTTAAGTCGTAAGTATCATGAAAAACAACGACGAGTTCGTGCTCTTAGATTAAATCTACAGATAGATTTAAATGAACAATTAAATAGTGTTCAGGAAACAGCAATCAAGGATGATGCTGAAGGAATGAAGAGACGAATAAAAGAATTAGAACAAGGAGCTGATGGAATTTGGAGATTCCACAAAAGCAGAATATGGGTACCTAAGCAGGGAGGATTAAGAAATAAGATTTTAGAAGAATCCCATAAGTCTAGATATACCATGCACCCAGGAAACAATAAGATGTACCAAGATTTAAAAAATAATTTCTGGTGGATAGGAATGAAAAAGGATATAGCTCAATATGTTTCTAAGTGTCTTACTTGTTTACAAGTTAAGGCAGAACATCAGAAACCTTCAGGTCTACTACAACAATTAGAGATGCCAGTATGGAAATGGGAACTTATAACAATGGATTTTGTTACTAAGTTACCCAAGACAAGAAAAGGTAATGATGCAATTTGGGTAATTGTGGATCGATTAACCAAATCAGCTCACTTTCTACCTATAAAAGAAACCTTTAGCATGGAAAGGTTGGCAAAATTGTATGTAGATGAAGTAGTCTCCTTACATGGAGTTCCACTCTCCATTGTTTCGGATAGGGATAGTCGTTTCACTTCTCACTTCTGGAAAAGTTTCCAGCAAGCAATGGGGACTCGACTAAATCTGAGTACAGCATATCATCCACAAACAGACGGACAAAGTGAAAGGACGATCCAAACTCTAGAAGACATGCTCCGAGCATGTGTAATAGATTTTGGTGGGAATTGGGACGATCACTTACCATTAATTGAATTCTCCTATAACAATAGTTATCATTCAAGTATTGAAACTGCCCCATTCGAAGCACTGTATGGACGAAAGTGCCGAACTCCAGTTTGTTGGGCAGAAATAGGAGAAAGTCAATTGTCAGGTCCTGAGATAGTGCAAGAGACGACCGACAAGATTACTCAAATCAAGGAAAGGCTGAAGACTGCTCGAGATCGCCAAAAGAGTTATGCAGACAATAGATGCAAGCCGTTAGAATTCCAAGTTGGAGACAAAGTACTATTGAAAGTTTCCCCTTGGAAAGGAGTTGTTAGATTCGGTAAGAAAGGAAAGCTAAGTCCAAGGTACGTAGGACCATTTCCAGTGATTCAACGTATAGGACCAGTTGCTTATCGTTTACAACTACCAGAAGAGTTAGCTGGAGTACATGATGTATTTCATGTATCCAATCTCAAGAAATGTCTAGCAGATGAATCTCTGGTAGTACCTCTCCAGGATATAGAGGTAAACGAAAAGTTAAAATTTGTTGAGAAACCTCTTCAGATAGAAGACAGAAAAGTGAAGTTTCTCAAGCACAAACGACTAGTGCTAGTTAAAGTAAAGTGGGATTCAAAGAGAGGATCCGAATACACTTGGGAACTGGAATCAGAAATGAAGAGAAAGTATCCTCAATTATTCCAATAAATCTCGAGGACGAGATTTTATTAAGGTGGGGAGAATGTAACAACTCTCATCAAAAGTCATATTTATTAAATTAATTTGTCCAATAGGAAACCCTAATTGAGACACCCAAGTGATTCTGTACAAACCCTAAAATTTTCAGAATTTTCAGAAACAGGATCAGGGCCCCTAAAACTCACGGGGGGATAAACCCTAGTTACGATTATCTTAAAAACTCGCTGGCAAAATTGAATTTATGAAATCTGTCAAGTCAGCAAGGCTAGTCCCACACGCGGCAACCCTATGGTAATTAGGTGTCCCTTACGGACCGTAAGGGATGAGTCTTACGGTCCGTAAGGCAAGTCAATTTCGGGTATAAATAGCAGAGGTTGGGACTTGATTTCTGGAATTAAAATGACGTAAATTCTCGCTACATGCATCGAGTTACGTTCTGTTTACCACAATTAACACACACGGATCACTAATCGACGCCGCAATCAGGGTAATAACTCGATCGCTATTACGATTCATTTTCCGATCGATCAATGTACTCAATGGATGTTTAAGTGCTGCCCACATTAGGGTGATGCTTTGTCATTAGTCGTTAATTCGATGGATGTTTAAGCATAGCACTTTGTCATTCATTGTGAGGGTTGATCTCGTGAGTTATCGTAAATGTTGTATTGATCACTAACCCAGAATTGTGTGCTTGTTATTAAATCTAGGATAAAAAGGCTAATCAGTAGGCTAGGCTCTGCTCAAATTAAATCTGCAATGTGAGTCATTCTCGTTTTATCAAATTAATTTCAAAATCATGTTTATTTTCAAAGGTTATAATTACAGTGATTAAGTTTATGTAATCACCAAGTTACAGCCGGTATGTGGGGTTTTGTATACATCACTTGATAACCGTCACTATTGGACAACGAGTTAGCCAATGAGTGATATGACCATAGTCACAGACACCATCGGGCAAAGAGGCTATCGATGGATGTTCGAGTGACAAGTACTGTGGGTAGTTGGTTTGATATCTGGAAACATTGTAATCTCTCTTAATACTGTAGATTATAACAAACGAGTCATTTTCATAAAAAGAATGATTCACTCAGTATTTCCCGCTGACAAAACCTTTTTCAAACATGTTTCAGGTGATCTGTTATGATCCAGGAAAAGTGCCGAGAAGCACTACAAGCTTAAGGAAGTGGCTCAGTATAAAATAAAGAAACATGTTTTGTAAAATAAAGATTTCTCCGTGAAATCTCAATATTGTAAATTACCGGGTTTTATCCCGAGTTGAGAAATAAAATAATCGGGAAATATTTCAGTTTTAAAAAGATCCTGAAGAAACTTCCGCTGTTAAACTCAATTAAATAAATACCACGAGATTTCTGTCCCGCGGCTCCTGAAACGGGTCAAACCGGGTCGGGGGCCGTGACATAGCGCATCTGAACTAGGTGTTTTTATGGCGTTTTAACTATGTATTTTCATGGCGTTTTTCTGAACTGAGTGTTTTATGGCGTTTTCAACTGAGTTTTTTCATGCCGTTTTTCTGAACTGGGTGTTTTATGGCGTTTTTAACTGTGTATTTTTTATGGTGTTTTTCTGAATTGGGTGTTTTTATCGCGTTTTATTTGAACACCCAGTTCATGTGAGTGTGTTTTTTTGACAATATTACCCCTTAGTGTAATTTAGCATCAATGTCACATATCACCACCAAAATCGTTCTCACCGTTCTCTCTAAATCCTGACCCTATATATATATATATATATATATATATATATATATATATATATATATATGTATATATGAAAATATGAATGATTCGGTTCGGTTCAGCTAATTTTGGTTAAACGAGAGTACAAAAAAATGATAATCGGTTTTGTTAATTCAGTTTTTTGTTGATTTCGGTTCAGTTTCGTCTATTTTCGGTTTGGTTTAGGTTAATGATTTAGTTATTGCTCACCGATAATCAATTTTGGTTAATGACCAATAGGTGCGGGCGCAATGCGGCAAGAAACACAGACATTGCCATAGTGTGCATTGTTTGGCTTGTTAGATTATTATCCTCACTCAACTGAAATCAATGTCATATATTAGTCTATTTTATTAATCAATCCATTTTCAGTTAATAGGTTTGGTTTATTCAGTTAGATTGACGGTTTTTTGTTTGATTTATTTAATTTCGGTTAATAGCCAAAACCAAACTTGGTCTAAAACTTTTGACTAGAAATACATGAAATTTAGGTATAAATACATGAAATGGATGTCTAGGTACGTGAAATGGAGGTATAAATACATAAAATGGAGGTATAAATATGAAATACATGAACTGAAGGCATAAAAGCTAGAAATATATGAAAATATAAATGGTTCGGTTCAGTTAATTTTGGTTAAATGAGGGTACCAAAAATTCGAGAATTGTTTTTGGTTAATTGGGGTTTCGTCAGTTTTTAGTTAATTCAGGTTTTGGTTGATTTCGGTTCGGTTAAAGATTTAGTTATTACTCACCCTTAGACACTTTTAATCACGTAACATATCAAATTTTTTAACTAAAAAATTATAGCAATACTATACATAATTAAAGAGAATAAAATACTCGTTTATAGGGTGTAATTTAAAAAAGAAATATTAACGTACCAAAAAGTTATGTCCGTTTAAAAATCTTGGGAGAGTTAGCTTTTATAAGTGAATAAAGTGTAACTACTAACTAATTATCTATAAGTTTGTTAAAATTGAGAGATTAAAGTGTAATCTAGATAAGAGTAAATTGACAGTATTTAATCACTTCACATTCTGTAGTTATTAAACATTTTGGGATAATGACTATGTACGTTGGGCTTTAATCATTTGTACACTAAGGCATCATCTACTTGTACCTTTTTGTGTTTCTAAACTCACTCTATTTGTGACATAGTCAGGGTGGGTCCGTAAAGCTTTTCAATCTAGGCACGGATCTATAGCCATCAAAATCAAGGGCCACTAAATATTTAGTAAGTTTTATATATTGTATATATTTAGGCCTAACTAGAAGCAAAATTAAACCATTTCTTTTACCATATGAGCCTAGATAAAAAATTGTCTAGGAAAAAAGCCCTACATTTAAGGCCTAGTTTCGAAATTAAACTACAGACATAACTGCAGCAACCATCGACCATTTGATCCATCTCAAAGCTAGAAAAATATATTTTATTTAAAATATGCTATATGTATACAAAACATATAATTTTCAAAAAAAATTTAATTTTGCCAACTATAAACTTTTTTAGTTTATAATTGTTGGTCCCAACTCCAGGTAAAGGAGGAGAGTTTTGTTACTAAAGATGTTGAAAAGAATAATTTTACAAAAACGCCTCAATTTTGTAATTCGCTTAGGGTCTCTAAAAACGTAGGGTCACCCCTGGATATAGTTAGTCCCTCTTTTTTTTATATTTAATTTCAGAAGATGAACATCACATATTCATAGGACAAAAGACTACACATACTCATGTAGGGCTAAAAAGGAACCGAACGAACATGAATAAGATCTTGTTTGTGTCTATGCGTTAAGGAAATAATGTGTTCACGAACAGTTCATGAACACATACCGAACAAGAGTTTCTGTTCGTGTTCGTTCATTAAGGATATGAACATGTTCACGAATGGTTCACGAACACCAACAACCACAAATAAATTTGGCAGAGGCTAGAAATGTATGGTAGAGGGAGCAACGCTGTAACTTGAAGTGAATAATGAGGAATTAAATGGAACTTGATGTATTCATCGATTTGAATAATGAGGAAGCAAAGAGTAACAATGTAAAAACAAGGTAGGAATAGGTCCTATTTTAAGTGTAAGGGTAATAAATTAAATGATATAAATGTACAAAATCTTTCATGAACAACATAAACAAACGAAAATTAATGATCGTAATGAACGAACGTTCATGAACGCATTAGCGAACGTTCACGAACACAATCGAACGAACGGGAGCTTTGTTCATGTTAGCTCGTTTAACTAATCGAACGAAATTTTATGTTCATGTTCGTTCATCTAAACGAACGTAAACAAACTTCCCGCCGAACGGTTCACGAACTGTTCGCTGAATTTACAGCTCTATACTCATGTACATCAAAATGTTTGCTTTGTTTTTTCAAAATACAAAATGACTATGCAGAACTTAAGCTATGTATTGTGTTTAATTAAAAGTATAATAACGTCCTGCCAGTAGCTTTTAAGTAACGTATTATTTAACAAGCGCGTTGTGGTTCAACTAAAAAATTAAATAAAAAATAAATAAATAATGTGATTGTTGGAGGGTAGTGGTCCCCAAGCGCTAAGGGTGGGCACGGTTCGGTTCGGTTTTTGAGCAAAACCAAAAACGAAACCGAAATGTCGGTTTTCTATTTTCTAAAACCATTCGGTTTCGGGTTTTTTCAGTCTCGGTTTTTACGCCCGTTTGGTTCGGTTTTTCGGTTATTTCGGTTTTTTAAACAAAATTATGTAAGATTCAAAAAATAAAAAGTATAATTTAAAATATAAATTTTTTTTTTATATATTTACATTTAAGTTATTATAGTTAACATCTTTAACTAATATTATTTACATAAACCTAACCTTTTAATCTATTTTTATGTTTCTCCAAAGTTTTTATTAAGACATTTTCTTTCATAATAAATTGAAGACCATTGAATGTTTATATTAAATTTTGTTATTTGTTGTAAGTAATAAATAAATCATTTCAATTATAAATAAACATGTAATGTTTTTATTGTAATCACTTAACATCCAAGCAGTGGCGAAGCTTGAGATTTTCGACCGGGGGGCGTAAGTCACCGAACCTAAAATTTTTTATAAAACTGGGGGGGGGGGGGGGGGGGGGGGGAGGGGGTCGAAAACGTATATTTGGATTGTAACTTATTGGTTCGGTTTGGTTTTTTTCGATTATTGAAAATGGTTATCCGAAAACCAAACTGAAATTTTCGGTTATTAAAAATCCGAAAATTGAACCGTTGATTTTTGTTTCGGTTCAATTTCTTCGGTAATTTCGGTTACAGTTCAGTTTTTTCTCACCCCTACCAACCATCATTTAACTTGGGATAACTTGAGAGGAACACACTTAGCGCTACTCATATATCCCATGTTTAACACTTGGGCATTGTGTACACGTACTAACTTCATCTATCTCATAGATCATTTCTAATTACTTTGGTTTAATAAAAATTCATTGTTCTCGTTTTATGAAGTAAAAGTTTTATAATCTCGTATACAGATCATGAGACCATTTATTTGTCAAATGAGGTTTCATTAGTATACGATTTGAAAGGGAGATAATTTTAATAATTTGCAAATTAACTTTTAATTTGAGGATTATGAAAAATAACCATATCCAACTGTTATTATCATGTGTCATTTAACATTCTATACAGTAATCAATTATGGTTGATGTATTTTTAAAAATACAATTATAAAATAATAAATACTTGTATTATTGTATTTTTAAAACAATTTGTTTTTCACATTAACTTATTCTCCCGGATTTTCTGCTGTTAAGATTATATTATAGCTATTATTAATAAAAATTATATTCCGACACCGATCCTTCCAGGAAATGAAATCAAGCAAAACCCACATGGTTGTGTCCTGTCTCTTTCTCTCTCACCGCTACACATTAAAAAGTAATTATTTAAAACGTTCACCATTTATTGATCCAATAATTTACTTCGTTTTACTTTTTAAAACCCAACTATAACCGTTTAAAAAGGAAAAACCGTTAAAACTTACTATAATTAGTTTCCGTGATTAATATATAACCAACAAAATCCACAAAAAATAAGAGCATATCCGTTTGTAGACTCACTCTTAAAATCTTTTAAAAGGAATTTAGTTAAACAAAATATATAAATGATAATTATTTTTAGCATATAGAAAGTGCTTAAAAAGTCCATGACATTATAGGGCAGTGGCATCTTGGGATAAGATAAGGCTTAGAGATTATTTGGTCCTGGGTTCGATTCCCAAAAGAGGATTTTTCCCAGATTTATGGGGTTTTCTTCTGAATTGGTGTATAGGCATTATTTATTGCCTAGTAGAGATGGATATGATCGAGTGGTTCCGCTAGTGACACGATGATACTCTAGTGATCCGTCAGTGATTCAAATTTGCCGTTAAATAAGTGCTTAAAAAACACGCTTTATGGATTTATTTTAATGGTTAATAATAGTTATTAACATGTACCGCTTGACGCTTGTTATTTTGGTGCTTGGTCTTATAGGTTGATTTTAGTGAGCTCTGATCCGACTACCTTCGGCTCAGTAACTTTCTATCTAGCGTCCTTTGGCCGGACATCTCTTGGTCTAGTGTCTTTGGCTTGACGTCCTTCCTTAACGTTCAGACTTCAAAATAACCTTCGTCTTTTTTCGTCTTTTGATCTAGAGACCTTCAGATGAGTTTTGGTCATTTATGGACGTCATTACTAATCTCCTAAATCTTGTATTATACTCGAAATTACCTTTTTAACTTAATTACTCACAAATATATTTCTTTCTAAGTTAAACAAGGGTAATATTGGTATAACAATAATAATAATAATAATAACATAGTAACCAAAAGGGTAAGTCACTAAGCTATGAGAAAAGTAATAGTTTAGTATTCTAGTACACAACATCGTCACATATAATGACAAGATATCATTTAAAAATATGAAAATGATAAAAAGTTAGTAACATAACATAATAAAAAGAGTTAATTACATAGTTAGTCCCTGTGATTTGTTCAAAGTAACATATTTAGGTACTAATAGTTTAAAATCACATTCTAGGGTATTAATTTTTCATTTTGTAACGTTTGATGGTATTAACGTTATTTGTAGGTTTAAAATCACATTCTATTAGTATCTAAGTATGTTATTTTGTGCAAACCACATGAACTAACTATGTTAATACCCTATAAGTTATTACCTCTAAACGTTACAAAATGAAAAGTTAATACCCTAAAAGGTGATTTTAAACTATTAGTGCCTAAGTATGTTATTTTGTGCAAACCACAAGGACTAACTATGTAATTAACTCTAATAAAAACTTAGTAACAAATTACACATACCATAACCTTAATATAAATTTAAATACGTCTCTCAATTCCTAAACTAAAAACTAACCATAATAAAAAAAAAATTAAATATTTCTGTAAATTCCTAAACTAAAAAATAAATATGATTAAATAAAAATAGAAAAAACATTAATATAGTTCAAAAAATATGATTAAATACAAATAGAAAAAACATTAATATTGTTCAAAATATGAGACCTTCTCTTCCATTCTCCTCCATATATACTTCTCTTCTGCTCATATTTCTTCACCAACTTCTCTCTCTGAATCACTTTCTCCATTTTTAGAAGTGATTTATCAGGCAATTAAACTGATAAACAAAAGCACCATTGTCAATTGAACATATCCCATTTGGGATCTTCTTTCAAACTGAACTTCAATGGCGAAATTCATCCGAATCGGAGAAGCTGCTCTGTTTCTGCTTACGGTTGTTGTACCTTTGGCTTTAGCAGGTAGACATGACTATGGTCAAGCACTCTCCAAGAGCATTCTCTTCTTTGAAGCTCAGCGATCCGGTTACCTTCCCGGTAATCAAAGAGTTAATTGGAGAGGAAACTCGGGTCTACTCGACGGCAAAGCCAGTGGGGTATGTTAGTACATTATTATTCTTATTATCATTGTTACTTTTTACCAACAAACATACTCCTAAATTTACACCATTATCGACTATGTAACTAGAACCCTTAACCGCGACCCTCAATCACGCCAAACTAGTGGCCTTGTGGGGTATGTTGTACATAATTATATATATTTTTATATGGCTAAGGCTAATTCACCCATCAAACTTACTCCTAAAATTACACTAATATTAAACCAGAGAGTATGTTGTATAATTATTCTTTTTAATACTGTAGGACTAGAACCTTCAATCACGGTAAAACTAATGAGTATATTGTACATAATTATCTTTTTCTTTTTTTTTTACGTCTAACATATACTCACCAAAGACCAAACCTCCTAAAATTACACTAATATTAAACCAGAGAGTATGTTGTACATAATTGTCTTTTTTTTTAGAGTTAAATGTTATTTTATTCTATGTGGTTTTGTTCATTTTGTCAATTTAGTCCAAATGTTTCATTTTTCACCCTGGGTCAAAAAAAAGGTTTCACCGTTGCCATTTTAGTCCACTGGGTTAGCTTCATCCATTATTTCCGTTAATGAGAAGGGCAATTCGGTCATTTTATATGTGGCTGATTTGGCCTTCTAGTTAACAGATTTATATATAAAATGACCGAATTATCCTTCTCGTTAACAGAAAAAATGAATGAAGTTAACCCAGTGGAATAAAATGACAACGGTGAAACATTTTTGGATCCACAAGCGAAAAATAGATCCTTTGAATTAAACTGACAAAATGACCCAAACCACATGGACTGAAATAACATTTAACTCTCTTTTTAATTATAGGACTAGAATTCTCAACTACGACAAAGCCAGTGGGTACATAATTATCTTTTTTTTTTACGACTAATTCACACCTATCCCTAAATTTACCACAATATCCACCATGGGACTTGAAATCCTAGTCACTTACGAAAGATACCATTAGGCTACAAGCTCTTTAGCGTACAAAATTATCTGTAAAACTGAGGTTTTTGTAGATTAATTTGTGGCTAATTCAGTGAATTTCGTTGTGAAGGTGGATCTTGTTGGAGGATACTATGATGCAGGGGACAATGTGAAGTTCGGTCTTCCAATGGCGTTCACAGTTACGATGATGTCCTGGAGCATTTTAGAATACGGTCCGCAAATGAGCGGCGAGCTCGGTCACGCCATGGATGCGGTTAAATGGGGAACTGATTATCTCATCAAAGCTCATCCTGAACCTCGTGTGCTATACGGAGAAGTAATTGTTATATCAGTTTGATACAAATTTTATTCAGTTTTTTTTAAGGTTTTGTTGGAACCTGATTGGTGTTTGTTGATTTAGGTTGGAGATGGAAACACGGATCATTATTGCTGGCAAAGGCCAGAGGATATGACCACTTCGCGCAGTGCTTATAGAATTGATGTGAATAATCCGGGATCTGACCTCGCTGGTGAAACCGCGGCCGCTATGGCCGCGGCTTCCATTGTGTTTCATAGGTCGAACCCGGCGTATTCGAGGGAATTACTCACTCATGCCCACCAGGTTAGTTGGAGTACTAGTGTCTTTTTCTAGGTGCAATGGCATAAGTTGGTAAAGTATAAGGTGTAACTACTTGTTATGTTTCATAAAAATAGTTATTGGAAATAACAATACCATGTAAGAAGGCACACTCAAAGTATCATTTTTTTTTCTTTTATATAAAACTAAAAAATTAATATTATTTAAACAGATTGAATTTCAAAAAATTGAAATTGTAAGTCGTTTTTTCGATAATAATTCATTATAACTATATGATCATGACACCATTAACTTTCGCTTTCGTTAGCAAGTGCAATCCCACTTTAGCGGATTAGTAACTTCGTCCGCTTTTAACTTACCAGCCAATCTTCACTAGGGGTACATATAGTTACTTTTCCATTAGTGTGCGATTGCTTGTGACGACAAAAACAAAAATTATAATTATGAATGCTATTGGTCAAATTGATAGTATGGGTTATTATGAACTAGTGATTGAAACCCACTTCGTCAATTTTTATGAAAAAGTGTTTATTTTAAAAAGGTTTAGTTGTCACAAAATCTTAAGACATACTAAGGGAATATTATATCTTTTTAAAAGCTTTAATATTATATAAATAAGTTTGTGGAAGCATAAATTTTTTTTTAACATTAAAGATAATAATTCATTCCACACGAAAAAATGACAATTACAAAGCAATGGCAACTTATTTATTTCCACTTAATGTAAATAAATGTACAAGTGTTTCTGCACAAGTGCACATTGTGCAAATCTGCTTATTCATGTTCGGACGTTCGGTTATGAATTATAGCGGTTCACATGGGATGTTATGTTATGTGTCCGTTTGTACAACTAGTTATAATCACAATTAATTTTACACAAATAATTAAAAAACACTCATAACTAGCTTTATTTCATTTAATGTATTTTAACTAACTCATGCCTGGGTGCATAAAAATTAATATACATATAATAATTCTACTTTACCATATACAACAATAAAAAAAGAGTAAATTTTTGTCTCGTGGCTAATTTCCATATTCTTAAATAAAATATTTAATTTATTAATATGTTTTATTATAAAAAAATATTAAATAAAACAACAAAAGTTAAATTTAAAGCTGCAAATTCCTATAAATAATAATATATATTTTTTTTTATTAAACATTTGAAGTTACAAAGTGACAAGGGGATCGTGGAACCGTCTATCACGGACAACGTGTGGACTCATAGTACTAAGGGGAGGGGGGTGGTTCACTAGTGATAGAATTTATCACTCACAAGCACCAATCAAGTTCCGCCATGTCATCGACCATTTTTCCATCACTTACAACCTTTTTTAGGCGGGGTGGTCATCACTCATCACCACACCCAACAATTTCCCCCCAACCAACAAATACCCTCCCAAAACAAAACATTAACGCGTGATAAAGATAACGAAAATTTGATTTCGTTGAAGATTAACGCGTTGAACTTGTTGTCGGCGGTGGGATGTAACGCGTGATGGAGGGTGGCCGTGATACTTTAACGCACCGCCCCGTCCTCTCTAAACTCAATATACTAAACTAAATAATACCGCTTGCCACGTGATACCATTCACTGTCGGTGTGTTGTACAGTACACACCACCAATGCACACTCCACTTCATTTTATTTCCATTTCCTATATTACCCTCGCACGTGTCACTTATTTACAACTACTTGTTGTGTTCAGCTCTTCGACTTTGCCGACAAGTACAGGGGCAAATATGACAGTAGCATCTCCGTGGCACAGAAATACTATAGATCTGTCAGTGGATACGCCGTACGTGATTATAACTCTAACTTCTGTTATTTACATTTTATTTTATTTACTTAATTGCCATTTCTTTAATTTTTGTTTTTTTTTTTTTTTTTTTTGTTTGTTAACAGGATGAGTTACTTTGGGCTGCTGCTTGGTTGTACAAGGCAACCAACGAGCCGTATTACTTGAATTACTTGGGGGAAAATGGTGATGCACTTGGTGGGACCGTATGGGCCATGACGGAGTTCGGGTGGGATGTTAAGTATGCCGGTGTTCAGACCCTTGTCGCTATGGTAATATGTTACAAGTTTTTACGCTGGAATATGCGGTGTAATTTGAAATGGGCTCGGGTCAAATTGAGTTTGGGTTAAAACGGACTACTTTTAAAAACAAACATACCCAGTTACCCACTATCTGACTTTTAACAAGCTACCGGTAGGGTCTTAGGTGGCCGGGGGGTGAGAGAGATTAGGGCAAACTTTCACTCTTATCACATGAAATAGATTGATTGCTCCCACTGAGAAACAGACTCGAAAAAGAACTTTTTGAGACAAGTATATCAAAATAGTTAACATACAATGTGCCTAAAGAAAACAAAGACTTGCTAATAGAAAAGGGAAATGTGGAGAGAGAGAGAAACATGGTAGTAACATAGAAAAGGGAAATGTGGAGAAAGAAACATGTAATATTGGTTCGGGTCAAAACAGGTTGGATCTAAGAGGTTCACTAGTTATATTTATTTTTATGATGGCTAGTGACAGTAGTGAAGGCGGGGTGGCAATAGCCAATGACGAGGTGGTGTTGGCTCATATGGACCCGTTCTAAGTTACCAAGTTTATAAGGGGATCCATTTTGAGTGACTATATAATTGGAGTAGTACACATGAAACAAACAAATATCAACTCAAAGAACTATGAAATAGTTTAGTTGAGTTGGTTTAACCTACAAACAGTTTTCTTGATGACAAACATATTTGATGACCATTTGTTAAAATTGTATGCAGTTTTTGATGGGAGGGAAAGCTGGCGGTCACTCGCAAGTGTTTGGAAAATACCAAGAAAAGGCGGAGAAGTTCATGTGTTCGTGTATGGGGAAGGCTAACCAGAATGTTCAAAAGACTCCCGGAGGTCTAATTTTTCGGCAACGATGGAACAACTTACAGTTTGTTACGAGTGCCTCTTTCCTCCTCACTGTCTACTCCGACCAGTTAACTTCTGCTAGAAAAGACTTACAATGTGCTTCCGGCAGTGTTGCCCCCTCGGAGCTTCTAGCATTTGCCAAATCACAGGTAAAAATAAAAAATATTCAAATTCAAAAGATTGTCTTAAATTTATTAAAAATATATCTAAATTATTTATATAACAATATTGATTGAAAACTTTTAGGTGGACTATATCCTTGGAGACAACCCAAGAGCAACAAGCTACATGGTTGGATATGGAAGCCACTTCCCACGACAAGTTCACCACCGCGGTTCCTCCATTGTGTCAATTAAAGTTGACCCATCATTTGTTAGCTGTAGAGGTGGTTATGCTACATGGTTTAGCCGTAAAGCAAGTGACCCGAACCTTTTAACCGGTGCCATTGTTGGTGGTCCTGATGCCTATGATAACTTTGCTGATCAAAGGGACAATTATGAGCAGACCGAGCCTGCTACATATAACAATGCACCTCTTCTTGGAGTCTTGGCTAGGCTAAATGGTGGTCATGCTTCCTATAACCAGCTCCTTCCAGGTAAATTTTGTCACAATTTTGTTCATCTGAAATGTCATTTATACCCTTTGGTTTTCATTCTTTATAAAAATTTTGTTTCTTTTTGCAGTTGAAGTTCCTCTTCATAAACCCATTGCTGCTCAACCAAAGCCTGTATCTACATCTACAGGTACGAATTCCACACGTTTTAATCAAGAGGGGTAATTTGAACACTCGAAAGGTTAGGTTGTCCCACAAACATTTTTTATCCACTTTTTCTTGAATTTTATAAAAAAAATACCAATCCAAATTTTTTTAGTTTTCTTGAATTTTATAAAAAAAAAATCTATTTTTTTAGTAAATAATTTAAGTAATTATGTACACTGTGGGTCACTTTCCACCGAATAACCCGCGTCCATTTCGGCCTAGTTATTAAACGTTGACCTGTTGAGGTAATCTTAACACAAATCAAGCCATTAGTAGCATGCTTTTCTTGTACAAATAGTTTGGAAATTATTTACTTTACCCATGAATTTGACTCAAGGATCATACATTATCTTGTTTTATAGCTCCAGTTGAAATCAATCAAAAGGAAACTGCTTCATGGGTATCCAACGGAAAAACGTACTACAGATATTCAGCTATAGTTACCAACAAATCAGGCAAGACCATCAAGAACTTCAATCTAACTGTTTCCAAGCTCTACGGTCCACTCTGGGGTCTCACCAAGACCGCAGTCGGTTCCTATGGGTTCCCAAAATGGGTCAACTCATTGCCCGCTGACAAAAGCATAGAGTTTGTGTACATCCATAGTGCTCCTATCGCGGATGTCTCAGTTTCCAGCTACACATTGGCCTAAAGTTCAACATTAAGTTAAAAGAGACCGATAAACGCGTGCAAACACGCTACAATTATACGTGGTTTGTGAGAGTTGTGGAACTATATAAAAAGCTAAAGCTAGTGAAGGGAAGTCATTGTAATTAGATGCGGTTTTCGGGTTTCTCTTTTTTTTTTATTTAAGTTCAAATAAGGTCTGAAGAATAGAGGAAGAAAGGAGTGAAGAGAGTTTATTTCTACAAGTGCTCATCCTCTTTCACCTCCTCCTTCATTAGGTCTTTTTTTTGTTCTTTCTAGATATGGAAAGAGTGGCAATATGGGTGAGAGTGAGTACACAAGAAATTATATATACTTCTCAACAGGGTAAAAAGAGAGATCAGATTTGCGTATTTTTCTTTTCTTTTTGTGTTTTGTTTTGTTGTATTTTTTTTATTACTTCAAAATAGGTTTGAAGTTGTCTGTTTCTTTGTCTTATGCTGTTGTAAATTTGACAACATCCTTTAAATATGCAATATGAATATAGATTGTGCAAGTGGCTTGTCTTTGTGTTTTTCTTGTTTTTTCTACTTTAGTTTTAGTATGGAATAAGAATTGTTAATACCACTTTCATGTCATGCCATGTTTTTACTTTCCTTGGCCCTGCAATGTATTTTACCATACAATTTTCATAATGTTTCTCACTTTTCACATTAAGGGGTAGGGGTGGTTATCACTTGTACAAATTCCATCATGTTAGTTGTCAATAGTTATAGGACTTAGTTGCAATTAACAACCGTTCACACCATGTTTATAGCAACCTTTCACACCATATCATGTAATTATTTATTGTTTTTTAGTCCCTCACTCTCCCTATAAGTAGAGGGGTTATTTACTCTTGTAAACACACATTCAATCAATACAAGTTCGGTTTTCATTCCATTCCCATTTACATGGTATCAGAGCTAAAGGTCTCTTAGCTCACGAGCATCTTTTCGGGTGACCATTTCCGGCTAAATTTCCGGTCACCACCAGTCTCGGTTTAGAAGGTTCATAGTATGCTCTGTGGTTGCAGCTTAGTCTGATCTTCCACATCAGAAACGGATCTTCTTTCTCATACCATTTCCGGTTATCTCTATTTTTTTTCTGTTCTCGGGTACTATTCATCGCAGGTTGCTGTTCACCCGATCCAAATCTGTTCAAATCTGATCTGCCAAGTTTCAGATCCAGGGGTTACTATTCATCGCGAGTACTGTTCATCCGGTACTGTTCATCTGGCTATTGTTCATCGGGGGTTACTGTTCATCGGCTACTGTTCATCGGGGTTACTGTTCATCCGGTACCGTATTTTTCCAGCTTCCTCGGAATTTGTTTCCGATCATTTCCGTGCAGTTGGTTTTCCGATCTGAGCAACCTTTTTTGTTTCTGCCTCGTTTTGCGTGCTCGTATTCCGATTCAGTTTTTCGGCTTTCTGGTTTTTCTGTTTGAATATATTGTTGCAATGGAAGATAAGAGAAATCACAGTATTAGATGCACTAAGGAGGATTATGATTGGCTTCAACGGTTACTTGCCTTCGGGTCACAAAGTCCGCAGACCAACTCGGTATTCCCAGGTACGTTTTCTGGCTTTGACCTATCCTGGATTATTGATTCTAGAGCCACTCATCACATGACTGCGAATCAAGAAATTCTCATTAGCCTTCATAAAACCTCTCACCCACCGGTTAAACTTGCAGATGGTTCCTCATGCCCCGTACGCGGCATTGGATCCATTCACAACCCAGAAAACCTAAAATTGTCTTCTGTTCTTCTTGTTCCTAACTTCCCCACCAGCCTTTTATCTATCAGCCAAATTACTAAACAAAATAATTGTTCCGTTACTTTTTATCCTACTCATTGTACCCTCAATGAACTGGGTACCAACCGAGTCATCGATACTGGTCTTGAATCAGGTGGTCTCTATCGGATGTCCTCGTTGTCTCCTCCCAAAGCAAACATCTGTGAGTCTAGTATCTTTGAAACTCATTGTCGGTTAGGTCATCCCTCTGTAGCCGTCCTAAGGCAAATGAGACCTGGCATCTCTATTCCCGATAACTTCCATTGTGAGTCATGTCAGCTTGGTAAGCATACTCGACGTCCTTACCCCCCAAAAGTGTCAAGCCGAACCATTTCCATTTTTGAACTTGTACACTCTGACGTATGGGGTCCATGTCCAGTTAAGACTCCATTGGGCTTTCAATATTTTGTTACCTTCATTGATGACTATTCTCGTGCTACATGGGTTTACCTATTGAAATCCCGTAGTGAAATCAACTCAATCTTTCATGAATTCCATGCATATGTCAAAACCCAGTTCAAAACATCCATCCAAACCTTACGCACCGATAATGCTAAAGAATATATGTCCACCGATTTCTCTACATATCTCAAATCACAAGGTATTATTCATGAGACTTCTTGCACATATACATCTCAACAGAATGGTGTTGCTGAACGCAAGAACCGCCATCTGTTGGATGTTACTCTCACACTCATGATTCATTCTCATGTTCCTCGTCACTTTTGGGGTGATGCTGTTCTTACTGCGGCTTATCTAATTAATCGTATGCCATCGTCTGTTCTTCATGGTCAAACCCCGTTCTCTGTTTTATTTCCTAGAGGAACTCCGTTTCCTCTTGAGCCCCAAACTTTTGGATGTGTAGCTTATGTCCATGATCATCGTCCCGGAGTCCCTAAAATCGACCCTCGAGCCATTCGTTGTGTCTTTGTTGGTTACTCGCGTGTCCAGAAAGGTTATCGGTGTTATAGTCCTTCCCTTCACCGATACTTTACCAGTGCTGACGTCACTTTTGATTCGACGTGTCCTTTCTATCCAGAAGCTACCATTCCAGTTTCTGATTTGTTTCCTGACCCTGATATACCTGAGTCTCACATCATCCCCATCTTTCCTGTAACTCCTGTTCCATCTGTCCCTCAGGTCTCAGACACCACAAACCAGGGTCCTACTACTGAGGGCCTACCAACCGATCCCCCGCCATTACTCTTTACATATGCTCGGCGAGGAAAGGATCACACGTCAACAACCATTGATCCCCAACCTACCCATACCTCTGGTACATCCTCCGTTCAACCTGCCATGACTGAACCAGATACATCCTTGCCAGTTCCTACCCATACTACCTCGGATATCCCTTCGGATACACCTGCTTATGACCCTCCAGGTGCCCCATATCCCGATATACCTATTGCCTTTCGCAAGGAACCTAGACACTCCACTCATTATCCCATCCAGGATTATGTTGCCTACACTCATCTCTCTACAGAGTCTCATGCCTTTACCACTTCCCTGGATTCCTACCCGATTCCCAAAAATGTGATGACCGCTCTGGCTCACCCAGGATGGCGACAAGCCATGGAAGACGAGATTGGGGCTTTAAAAGCCAATCAGACTTGGGATCTAGAACCACTACCTCCTGGTAAGCGTGTTGTTGGTTGTCATTGGGTCTTCACAGTTAAACTTAACCCTGACGGAACTCTACATCGTCTGAAAGCTCGTCTGGTAGTTAAAGGTTACTCTCAGGCTTATGGTATTGATTATGACGAGACTTTTTCCCCAGTTGCCAAAATGCCATCTGTGCGTATTTGTATTGCTCTTGCTGCCATTCATCATTGGCCGCTCTACCAGCTTGATGTCAAGAACGCCTTTCTCAATGGTGTTCTTGAGGAGGAGGTTTATATGGAGCAGCCACCAGGGTTCATTGTTTAGGAGGAGGCCTCAAAAGTATGCAGACTACGTCGGTCCCTATATGGTCTTAAACAGTCTCTAAGGGCATGGTTTGGTCGTTTCTCTAATGTTTTGGGAGAATTTGGAATGGTTCGTAGTACATATGATCACTCTGTATTCTTCAGACATCATCAGGGATGAAGGATCATCTTAGTTGTTTATGTGGATGATATCATAATCACAGGGGACGATGAAGAAGGAATTACCAAGCTCAAATAGTTTCTTCATTCTCAGTTTCAGATTAGTGACTTAGGTCGGCTACGGTACTTCCTTGGCATAGAAGTATCACGTTCTCCACAGGGAATACTTCTCTGTCAACGAAAGTATGTTCTTGATATGCTAACTGAGTATGGCTTGCTGGGTTGCAAACCTGTTGACAGCCCTATGCTTTCTACAAGGAAGCTCCTTCCAGAGGACGGAAGCCCAATGAAAGATCCTGAGCGATACAGACGATTGGTCGGAAAACTCAACTACTTAACTGTCACCCGACCAGATATCTCCTTTGCCGTCAGTGTCCTAAGTCAGTTCATGGCTACTCCGTACACGGGACACTAGGATGCTGCTCTTCGTGTTTTAAGGTATCTCAAAACCACACCAGGTCTAGGGATCTTATATTCTGATCAGGGTCATTGTCGTGTGGGTGCTTTCACAGAAGATGGAGATGGGCGTATATCTGGATTTTCAGACGTAGACTGGGCAGGTTGTCCTATTTCTCGTCTATCCACCACTGGGTATTGTGTTTTTGTTGGTGGAAATCTTATGTCCTGGAAGAGTAAGAAGCCACATACCGTATCCAGATCAAGTGCCGAATCAGAGTACAGAGCTATGGCAGATGTTACATCAGAGATGATATGGGTTCGTCGTCTCCTCAGAGAACTTGGAGTTATCTCTGATGACTTGATGCGATTATACTGTGATAATCAATCAGCTATACATATAGCCAAAAATCAAGTATTCCATGAGAGAACTAAACACATTGAGGTTGATTGTCACCTAATCAGAGATCGGATAGTCGGCACTCAAAAGGATCCTCCATCCATCCAGCCAATTCATGTTAAAACGGAATTCCAACTAGCGGATATCTTCACAAAACCACTCCGAAAGACTCAAATAGACTTCATATGTAACAAGTTGGGCATGATTAACATCTATGCTCCAACTTGAGGAGGAGTGTTAGTTGTCAATAGTTATAGGACTTAGTTGCAATTAACAACCGTTCACACCATGTTTATAGCAATCGTTCACACCATATCATGTAATTATTTATTGTTTTTTAGTCCCTCACTCTCCCTATAAGTAGAGGGGTTATTTACTCTTGTAAACACACATTCAATCAATACAAGTTCGGTTTTCATACCATTCCCATTTACACATCACTTCCAACATCCAATCAAGTTTCGTCATGTTATCAACCATTATTCCATCACTCACAACCTTTTTTAGTGGAAATGGTAATCACTTGTTTAAAGGTTTTTTTTTAATTAAACATAAGACTGTGGGGTATGGGGCGGGGGTTGGGGCGTGGGTTGGCTGAAAACGCCCAAGCCACCACCCCGGGTGGGCTTGGGTTTGGGCGTGGCCCAAGGGGCAGGAGTTTAAAGCCGGGCTTGGGGCGGGCTAGCGATCCTATGTGGCCAGCTCCTATTCGCTTGTTGGCTAGGTCATAGCGGGGCATTTAAATTTCAAAATCTAACCGTATGGCCAAGCCAAGCAGTTCACCCAACCCAACAGTCAACCACCCGGCTATATATATAACCCCAACCCCACCGGCTACCCCAACCCAAACAAACTTGTTGGCTGTCCACCGCTACCCACTTGATCGAACCCGCTACCCAAACACACTTGATCGATGGCCTCTTGGACATACGAAGAAGAGCTAGCTCTCGTCACGAGCGTTGTTGACGCAATGAAGGGCCGACAACCCGGTGAAACGCGTTATTGGCCGGAAGCTTTTGCTAGCTACCAACACAACGTCGGAAACGACCGGCACAACTTAAACGCGTGCCAACATAAATGGCGCGAGCTACGGCCGAAGCTTGATCGTTTCAAAGCCTACTACGAAGCCATTCCGAGCGGTGAGTTAAGCCACGAGGACCGGGTGGCGGTGGCGAACATTGAGTTTCGGGGCAAGGAGCGAAAGTCGTTCGACAAGCTTGCTCTTTTTGAAATTTTCCTAACGCTCTAGGTTTTTTTTTTGTAATCCTTTTTAGGTTTTTTTGTAATTTTTATGAATTTTGTAATTTTTAAGAATTTAATAAAATTTTAGGCTTTTTTTTTAATGTTGTGTGTATTTTTTTAATTTTTTGTATTTTTTTTAATAAATTGCCAAGCCACGCGGTTCACCCATGCCCCGCCATACCCCACGGACACATCACTCACCGGTGGGGAGGCTCGAACTCCACGTGTCAACTCATGCCCCCAACCCCTGCCCCACCATACGCCATGGTCTAACATGCAAACTGTCGGATTTAAGAATTTATAAAGCGTCAAAAATATAACACGGATTAAGTTTCACGCGTTGAATTAGAGGGGTGGCGGTGGTGTTTGGTCTTGTTCCACGCCTGAAGAAAATCCATCACGCACAAAATGTGCACCACCCCGGGTGGCCTAATAAGTCATATCTATACTATATTATAATGCATGAGGGAGGGGTAGTTTAAGATACCCAAAAAATAAGAACTCCCCCCCCCCCCCCTTTATTTATAGAAAGACCCCTAAAATGAGGGTAGTTGAGTCTTTTAAACAATATTTATTTTTTAACCCCTAAACTTATTACACTTCAATCCCTGAGCTTTTAACAACATTATAGATAATTAGTTACAATTCATCTCTCCACAACAAACGTATAATTTTTTTTACGTATTCTTGACATATCTTATAAACTATACTGTTTAAAAAAAAATCCAAATATAGCATGACGACCTACGCATTTTTGTAGACGTTTCGGCAGTTGTTTTGTTCAATATCGACGCACGGATTAAAAGGTACAAGTCGATAATGCTTTATTGTACAAGTAATTAATACTTGTGATCTAATGCGTCTAATCTACAAAGATGGGCTCCATCTATGCAAAAAAAAAAACAAAAAGAATTAAAAGTACCGTAACATAAAATGAAGATATTATGTGTCATATTTAATTTTATTAAAACTGCCTAATATCTGTAGTTAGATATATCTTATAAAACCTTAAAATTAACTACAACAAACTTCCTAAATAAAGGGGTGACAAATCTAAAATTAAACCCTAATACACTTCTATAGTTACTACTATAAATACATAGCAGGACAACCCCATATCTATTGCTAAACAAAGTTAAAAAATGGATCCAGTTCTGAATCCAGTTGTTGTGAAAAACCAAGCATGCGAGATTGAAAATTCTAAGGTCAGTTATGTTATATCGCAATAGTGAATAATTGTTTTCTTTTATTTACTTTTATGTGAATGTTAACTTATTTGATTTTTCAGATTCAATTACATGATGAACATGCTAATTTAAACAACCCATTTGTGGAAAAAGCTTCTAAGGTATTGATTTTGCTGGTTTTTAAGTATTATTTTTGCGTATATCTTTCATATTAACATGTTCGTTATGTTATTACATGTGTGTTTTATTGCAGGATGATGGTGATACTACAAAAAAGAAGGGTAACTGGGACTGAAAAAAATAGTCTCTAAATGCTCCCCAATGAGTACCAAATGGTTATCCGGGACTGATTTCACCAGTCCCCAATCAGTGATGGATAGCTAGTCCTAAATAGTGGCTTTAGTAACTAAAAATCAGTCCCCATTGTGCCACACCAACAAAGACAAGCAATCAGTCTTTGATATATAAAATCCAGTCCTAAAGTTCTTCCTTGGTTCCATGTGATTTCAGTCCCTGATACATATTTTGAGTGACTGAATATTAGTATCTGATACTACGATATTTTAATCCCCAAAACATTTTTTTAAAGACTGATAATCAGTTTAAAACTATGTTTATTTTGTCCTTAAAGCTCTTCATTAAGTTTCTGATTTCATGTGAATTCAGCCCCTAATAAGATGTTTCAGAAACTGATCATCAGTCCGTGATACCACGTCACTTTAGTTTTTAATATGTTTCTTTTAGGGACTAAAAATTAATCTCAAATACCATGCCAATTTAGTCCCAGGTATGGTTTTTAGAGACAAAAAACTAGTTTTAATATAAAACATGTTTCACTACAAAACAAACCAAGGACCCAATATGTCACAAATTTGATGCTAAATAGATTTACAAATCCTATTCAATAAATTCATATCAATTTACAAAAATGTACAAACTCTACAAATACAAGGAACGAAAACCGGATAAATAGAGATAAAGATACAACTTGACTTTGACCACCACATGTTGCGGATTCAGACACGCTGCAAGGTCCACAACTCTCAAGACGAGTTACTTTGATATTTTCAACACCAAAATTGCTCCCTTGAATTCTAGAACAAGATTGTAGCCTTGGTCTTTGCCTTGTACAACCCTCTATCTGAGTTTCATACACCCCTGCCGCCCAACTTGTCAAACAATGATTATAACAGATCAAACAGCTTGCTGAACTCTTGTCAACACATTGAAAGACAAACATAGACACGTGAGGTACCTCATAGACCTGGGTATCTAACTATATAATCAATAGAATGCAATATTAAAATCCATATACCTTGATGATAAGGAAACAAGTGCCGATATATTATGCAAATTGGGAATAGATCTCAATCCAAGTTCATCCATTGCTGGTAGCCCCCCTACATTACAAAACACAAAATAATGCACATTAAATTTGTTTGTTGAAAACCTTTCGTTTGTAGCTAATGTAAGGACATCCAAGTTAATGCCCTTCAAGGTTACAAAACAAGTCAGTACCTCATGACTAAGAGTTCAACTTCTATAGAAAGATTTCCTAAAAAATAAACATCCACAAGGTGCATAAACTAAACACCAAAGCAAACCAAAAGATGGTTTAATCCTGACTTCTGGTCAAATACTATGTGTAGAAATTCTTATAAGAGGTTAACTGAGTTAATTTATTAAGAAAATATTACTCCTGTAATTAAAATTACTAAGATTTGTAATTTAGCATGTTAGTCCGTTTAGAATAAAGGCACTTTTTAAAAAGAAAAATCATGCCTTTGTGCTCTGAACTACAATTTATGTTGGTCAGTTAACACTTCTATATTTCATCCTTACTAAGGGGCTGTTTGTTTACCTTTTAGTGGGGCTCTTAATAGTTCACACTTGTTACTGGTTCAACACTTAATGGTTCAGACTGTTTGTTTCGCGAACACATGTCTGAATGGTTCAGACATTTGCATCTGAATGGTTAAGCATTATACTAAGTTTGAATGGTTAAGACCTCTAATCTAAATTGATCAGACATTTGCCTCTAAACGGTTAAGCATTATTCTGAACCTATTAATGGTTCAGACATCTTAATGGTTTAGCACTTAATGGTTCAGACCTCTTATTAGTTCAGTACTTAATCATTCAGAAGTTGCCAAACAGCACCTAATTCTCCGTTGAGTTAGTGAAGGTTCTTGTCCCCACATATGAGGGCTACTAAATAAATGTGATTTGGTTATGCATTTCAATATTTTAAATGGTTGGTATTTGCTTAGTATTCTAGTGGTTGAAATGGTGTTTAGTAATTTGTCACCACAGCTAAGTTATATAAATATAATAAATGGGATCCCAATGTAGCTGAGGTATATAAATATAACGGAATCCAATAATGTCATCTAGGGGTGCAAACAAGCCGAGCTACTCACAAAATACTCAAGCTTGGCTCAAAAAAAAAACTCAAAACAAAAACAAGTATGGCTTCAACAAGCTCGAGCACGACCCTAAACGAACCCAATATTTATATATCAATTAATTAATATATTATATGTATATACATATATTTAAATAACTAAAATTGCTATTTGAAAATTTATGAAAAAAAAATAACTAACATATACATAAATAATGATTACATTTAATAAATATTAACGAGCCAAACTCGAGATTTAATAACAAAGCTTGAGTCAATCCGAGCTTGAGCTCAAGCTTTCATGAATTAAACAAGCTCAAGCTCGTTCGCACCCCTAGTGTCATCTAAGATTCAATATCACGTCAATAACGAGCTCAAATTGAGCATTCACAAATTGAACATGGAAAGCTCGTTCGCACCCCTAGTGTCATTTGTTATAATCTTAACTAAATAAACTGATGTTACTATTATTTAATGAGAAAGCTTATTTATAACTTGTTTACCTTAAAGATGAACAACGGAAGTGGTAACACCAACACGATCTAAAAACCAAAAAAGGTTAAAACTTGGTTCATCCTAACAAGTAAAATACCAACAAAA
Source organism: Helianthus tuberosus (assembly GCA_030545235.1). NCBI lineage: Eukaryota > Viridiplantae > Streptophyta > Magnoliopsida > Asterales > Asteraceae > Helianthus > Helianthus tuberosus. Next base: position 64,374,490 of record CM060357.1, read on the forward strand.
TATATTAAAAACTTTTTCTTTAAGAATTTGTCATATACTCATATGGAACAGAATTATAAATAAATCTAATTAAAAAGATAAGTAAAACAAACCTCCATTTTCAATGTCATGAAATAAGAAAACATCGTCGTGAAACGTTGTCGCCCCAATCGCTGAATAAAAAAGTTAGATAGAAGCACTAACAATGGACTAATCAATACTATGTTATACACACGTTGCATACTGCGTAGGCTATTGCTGCACAAGTCTATCAAAATTAAGCCATCAAAAACAAAATTTTGAAACAAACATCAACACAAAACTGGAAGAACGATAGATTATCACAACTAACAGAAAATCACAATTTGAATATTGTAAAGGGCAGAGGAGGCTGTGATTTCTTTTTATCTTAATACCTTCATCGTGAGAACTTTAATTGTTTGTCACTTAAATCTGCAACTTTTGATTATTCAACCTGGCAACACTTCGTTTTCCTTCCAATTTTGAGAACTGATTTTCTAAGCTTTAATCGGTTCCTAGACATTAGGTTCCATGGATTTAAATCGAACGATCAGAATGTTAGGTTTAGGGATTCGGATCTGACGATAGATGCACAAACACGTCATATTCTTCACACGGCTTCTCATATTGCTCTCACAAAAGGGAGTGAGAGTCGATTCGGATGGTCAGATTAGATTTGAGAATGGGAGGGAAAACCAAAAACTTTAGCAGAGGGATAGGGGAGAATTTTATTTGAGTATGGGAGGGAATTCAAAATCTTTTGAGGAGGATGAGGGGTAAATTTTATTTGGCGCTTGGAGGGAAATGAAATTTAAAAGGAAAGTTAAACTAAAAGTTTGTTTTTTCCTAAAAAGCTAAAAAAGAAAAATAATTTGGTGTGGATATAACTTTATAAAAAAAAACAAAACTAAAACTTATATAAGTAATTTGTATAAATAAATAAAGTAAATTAAATTATAAATGTTATATGACAAATATATTTATGTTTTAAAATCATGTCTATATTTAACCAAGTATGTATACGTGTTACCGATTATAAGGGGTGTTTTGTGTTGCGTTTTCAAAATAGATTATGCGTTTTCAAAATAGATTTTGCGTTTTCAAAACTGCGTTTTGAAAAAGCATGTAGCTACATAATTCTCCAAAACTGCGTTTTGGAGGCAGATAATCACTTTTTCATCCAAACAATTTTTTAGATTATTTATGTTTTACAAACGTAATAATCAAATAACCACTTCAAAACGTAATCCCAAACACCCTCATAATGTTCAATTGGTTTATGTTTATGTTGGATTCTCATTGAGTAATTTTGGGTATTGTCGACTAATGGGACAGATTAGGTGATACGCTTGTTAACGAGTCGTATGAGGTCTTAACAGCCGTAATGGACGACTTATGTCTATCTATGACTCTCATTTACCATGTTTAATCGTCATTGATCAGTATCAATGACCTAATAGGATGTATTTGGTGATACATATATTAACGAGTCATTATATGTCTTACTGATATATATATTATTAATACATGTATTAACATGTTATATTGGGTGACCATGAGTCACATTAGGCCATCGAGAGTCTTAACGGAACACATGTGCTTATCTAGTCATCTTTGACTATGCATCATAAGGTTTGCCATGATTCACCCGATGTAATTTACAATCAAAGACCATGGTTTACTTACTCACAAGACCATCATTGACCATGGTTGTCTCAATGGGATATAGTGGGTGCTACTTGTCTTAATGAGTCATATTAGCTCGTAATATGTCTTAAGTAACGATATAGGTCAAATTGGGCCTTATGAGTCATTATAAATCATGTTTGACCCTACTTAAACATCAATAACCCTAAATAACTATCAATGACGCTAAAAAAATCACCAATGTCTCTAATTCATCATTATTGACTATAATTGGTCAACAATGACCCTAATTAACCATCATCGGTCCTTTTTGACTAATAATGGTCTAAGTGATCATACATGACCCAAATTACCATTGACAAGATTTGGCTAAATAAAAGGCCTTAAAGACTGAATATCTATCCCTAATTACATATACTTTTGGGAATATTAAGAACTGATTTTTAGTCTTTAATAAGTTCCCCACGTATTAGAGACTGAAGATCAGTTGCTAATACATTTATGCCATTTTGTATTACAAATGGAATCTACTTGGGACTGAAATTCAGTCACGAAAATGGTTTCTTCCAAAACCTTGTATAACCTAGACATATTTGTCACTGAAATTTAGTCTCATATGAGATGGAAAAATATTAGTTACTGATTATTAGTCACTAACATTAGTCGTATAAAAATCAGTCCCCAATATAACTAGTAACTGAAAAATCAGTCCCTAATGTTACGTATCCGAAACTGATTTATTAGTCCCTGATAGGTTAGTCTCAGATTGTCACTTTTTTTGTAGTGATAAAAGTGTTGATATTATTTCTTATGGTGCAATGTTTAGTCCATACAAGTCTAATATTCAACGTGAATTTAGTGAAGATGTAATTTTAAGGTTTATTTAGTATTTTTTTTTAACTTTTATATTCAATTTTTGTCCTTTTTAAGGATCGAAAGTTTGAGATTTGAAGGAAGAGATCCAAGAGACTTTCTGAATGGAAATGGAGTGAGGTTATTAATTTAGACAATTATGAGGATAATGACAAAAAAGAGGAATTAGAAGATACTGTCGATTCAAGCACAAACCAGAAAATCCGATTAAAAATACCTCGAGTGTCAATTCAGAAGCGGAACAGATTTCATGCAGTCTAATATGAAATCTATAAAGTGTTTTTATGTTTTTTTTTTTTTCATTTTCAGCTGTTATGTTTGATCTAGACGTATGAATAAAGTTTATTTTATATTTGAACTTTATTTTTGGTGTTAATATAATGCAGTTATTGATCATATTAATAAAGTTCAAAATAAAGTTTGTATTCTAAATTTACAAGTCAGCTAAACATATATAAGTTAATATCCTAAAGTTGCAATAAATATATATTGCAGTTAGATATAGTCAAGCTGAAATTATAAAATATTGCAGTTATTCTTGGATATTAATCTAATAATTTGTATTTCTAAATTAAAAAATAATAAAGTAATAAAATTTAAAGCTAAACAAAAAAACTAAACTTACTATGATATAAAGTTAACAAAGATATAAACTCTTAACATCCTATTTTTTTTACAAAAACTGTTTTTAAAATTTTATAAAAATATAAATTTTTTATATATATAAAAACGAAATTTAACAATTAAAAGTTAAAGGTGTAAAACGTACTTACGAGTCAACTACTATTTTTTATTTTTATAAAAACAAAAATTTTAAACTTAACGTTTATTGGATGAGTATCATGTGGATATTTAAAAAAAGTTATGAACTTTAAAGAATAAAATTATAAACTTTATCATTTAACCAACAAAATAAATTACTTTACAACTATAACAACTTATCTTTTATTTTTTGTCATTTGATTATCATTTTTTTATAAAAAACGAAACTTTACATGTGTAAAACAGTTTTTACTTTATTTATAAACAAAACATTTTGTTTTTATAAAAAAATAATTCTTTTTATAAACATTTTTTTAACAAGTAATATAAATAAAATACTCCAAAATTTTACAATCTTTACTAAATAAATACTAAATTGTGTTGCAAATTTTTAGGAATTATAAGTTCAACTATATTGTTATAGATAATATTAGTCAGTTTCAAAAGAATTCTTTACCAACTTGACTAGATACATAGTAGATTGTGTTGCATATATTTAGGGATTGTAAGTTAAAAGTAGACCCATATACATAAGATTAGTTAGGAACTAAAAATCTGAACTTAGCATGATATAAAGTTAATAAAGATATAAACTCTTAACATCCTATTTTTTTATAAAAACAGTTCTTGAAATTTTATAAAAATATAATTTTTTATATCTGTAAAAAACAAAAATTAACAATTTAAGTTAAAGCTCTAAAACGTACTTACGAGTCAAATACTATTTTTTTATTTTATAAAAACAAAAATTTTAAACTTAAAGTTTATTGGACGAGTACTATGTGGATATTTAAAAAAATTATGAACTTTAAAGAATAAAATTATACTTTATAATTTAACCAATAAAATAAACATACTTTACAGTTATAACAACTTAATTTTTTTTGTCTTTTGATTATTAATTTTTATAAAAAAAACAATATTTGTTTGTCTTTTGATTATTAATTTTTATAAAAAAATAAAACTTTACATATGTGTAACAATAATGACACATATCCACCAGAATAATGTTATCATAAATATTATACGAATAAGAAAACTACCAGAAACGAGTGCCGTAATCTAAAGTGTCGCCCCGCCGTATCGCGCGGGCACCTTACTAGTATTTCTATAAATCATTTTAGAATTTAGATTTGGTATACATAAATCATGTTAGATTTGTTGTTTTTTGTAGGTGGTATAGTAGGTAAGCAGTGAGATTTTATTTTATTATTATTATTATTTTTTTTTGGCTAAACTTGCACATTATGAGGATTGAACCCCTGACCTCTCTTATCCTAAGCTCGAACTCACCAACACCACTGGATGATTCCCAAGTGGATAGGTAAGCAGCTAGATGATCTTTTAGAACCATGTGTATCATATTTTTAGATTAAAGTATTTTTACAAATCACTCGAAATAATCGGATTTTGTAAAAAACAAGAACCAGTATTTATATTTCTATTGTGCAAAAATATACCCGGAAATAGACCAAAGATTGTGTTTTATAGGTTGCGAACCATCAAAACATTTTTGTTAAAACCATAAAATGCTTCACATAAATGCGTGTTAGTTTCGTGGTTGAAACATATGGCGGTTAATTTGGTTAGCGATAGGTTTTGTTGTTGCCTTCTTACATTAGTTACATAGTTCGAGTCGTCAATTTGCTTCTCTACTTCCTATTGTAGTTCATCAACATGATTACACCAACTAGGTTGTTGTTGAACTATAACGTAAGTAGACCTTGATGTTTGTCTAGAGTCTAAAACATATTATTTTGAATGAACATGCACTCCATGCTTCCTAACTAACAAACTCTTTAGATTCTCCTCTTCCTAAGTCAATACCTATTAGGGGTGTGCATGAGTCGGTTTGTGTCGGTTTTGACAGAAAACCATAACCATAACCATAACCATAACCGATCGGTTATGGTGGTTATAGTTATTCGGTTTTGATGGTTATAGCGTGTCAGTTATGGGTGGGTAACCGTGTATTTAGCTTAGCTAAAAATAGCTTAATTTTTTTAACATGGAATTAATTGTTATTGCATATTTGTATATATTAATATATTACATAGTATTAAAAAATACATATAATCTATAATATTAATAACAATTATTATCGAATATTCAAATAAAGTGATATGATACATTCCATAAATTCAAATAAACATTCAACCAAAACCACAAAATGATATGAAAACCCCATAAGTACTAAAAATCTTTAGTAAAAAACATCAAATATTAAAAATATTGTGAAAAGTCCTAAATCCGACAAAGATTTATTACATGTCGGTCTGGTTCGGTTATGGTGGGTATGAAAAAAATGATAACCATAACCGACCCGCTACTTTCGGTTTTCAAAAAAAACCATTAACCGGCCCACCGGTTTTTTATTTGGTTCGGTTTTATCGGTTAATTCGGTTATGGTTCGGTTAAGTCAGTTTTTTGCACACCCCTAATACCAATTACCTAAAACAATAATTACATCAACCATATTATTTTATTATTTATTTAGAGTAAACTGCAATTTTACCCCCTGAGGTTAGGGGTCATTGGCATGTCTACCCCCCTAAGGAAATAATTGCATTTTTCCCCCACTGTTCACTGTTATGTTGCAACCTTACCCCCTGACCATTTCAACGTTAGAGTTTAGCGATTTCTGTTAATGGTCAAAGGGCAAATAGGTAATTTCGCTATCTTATTGACCTGCAACCTTATTTATTCCCCTTTTCATCACTTTTAAACCCTAAACTAAACCTACTTCGAAATTAAAGAGCTCCCAAGCGGCGATCAGGCATTCTTCAACAATTACAGGTGATTAGAACACTGTTACAAGCATGGATCTTCGATTGTGGAAGGTACGAGCTGAAGATCAGTATTTCGAACCGGCTGAAATGTACCGTAAGTGACATGCAAGCTCATAGGGTCTCAATAAAGTAAAATTTTCACTTTTTTCTGTGTTAATTTCTTGTTGATGTTTGTTTACAGGAGAAACCGTATCTCAATTTACCATAAAATTTCACCATGGAGGTAGGTTTGTAGAAAACCCAAATAGGAAATACTTTGGTGGGAAGATGAACTACATTGATCATGTAGATTTTAGAGTGTTGAATGTTGAAGTTTTACAGGAAATGGTTAAGAAATTAGGATACAATGATGGTTTGTTTTTCAGTGTTCATTACAAGGAACCGTACTGTTCATTGGATTTTGGTCTTAGGACATTAAAATGTGATGTTGACTTAGAGCCGATCTTTGATCATGTGAGTCAAGGAGTCCACATGATAGACATGTATGTTGAACACCGGAGGTCAACAATATTGGAAAATACAAGTGAAGGTCCTGTGGGGGCATGTAAAGCAATTGTTCCAGCATCGTTTACAATAAATAATCAGAATCATAGTATGAATGAAGATGAGGAAGAGAGTGACGGAAGTGATCCTGATTATGAGTATGTTGAGGAAGATAATTTGGTTTATGAAATAGAGGTGGATATGCAGAGGTTCAGGGCTAATGTTGATTTTACTAGGGAAGAACTGGATGGTTCAAGTGATGGGGATCATGATGATGACAGAAGCGAAGAAGGTCATGAGCCTGTTGAGCTGGAGGTTTTTGAAAGTGGGTCTGATGACAATTCAAGCCTTAGAGATAAGGTTGCTAGGAAGATAAGGAGGAGAAACAAGAGAGCTTCAAAAGGTCCAACTGATCTGCTATTCTTTGTTGGTCAGCTTATTAATGACAAGGAAAAGATGAATCAGATGGTGAAAAATTATGCTCTTAAGGCAAGGAGGGATGTGTTTATTCTAAAAAATGAATTGTTAAGGTATAGGGTAGTATGTTTTGGAAGCAGTCCACCACTACTTGTTCCTGTTAAAAAAAAGGAGAAGAGGGGCAAAATAGTAAATGCACCAAAGTAGGGCAAAAATACAAGCACCTTAAAAGGCATACCAAGCCCACTTGTCCTTGGGCAGTTCACATCTCAAGGAACACAGACAAGGATAAGTGGTGTGTGAAGACCATTCACAATCAACACAATTGTTTGACAACAAGGACCGTTTCTTTGTACACAATGAGTTCGATTGCCAAAGAGATCCGACCGATGATTGAAAGCAATCCAGACATGCCAATTCAAGCAATCCAAAGTCAACCGCTTCGGAAGCATCAACTTGAAGTATCACTACAAAAGGTCTTCAGAGCCAAGAGGATAGCAACTACGAAGATCTATGGTGATTACCAAGAACAGTATGGTCTGCTAAGGTCATACTGTGATGAACTTCTAAAAGCCAATCCAGGTAGTACAATTAAAATTGATGTGGAGCCATGTGGGAACTCAGCTAGTCCTACAAGGCAGTTTCGTAGGGTTTATTTTTGTTTTGCCTCTATGATGAGAGGATTTAAGATGATTGGAAGACCATTACTGGGTGTGGATGGTTGTTTCATGAAAGGTCCATTTCCTGGACAGATCTTGAGTGCTGTTGGTATTGATGGGAACAATAGCATATATCCAGTTTGTTATGCCCTTGTTGAGGCAGAAACAACACAAACCTGGAAATGGTTTTTGCAACTGTTGAGAGATGACCTAGGGTGTACGGTTGACTCTTGTTTCACCTTCATCAGTGACAGACAAAAGGTAATAAGTTCTTAAGTGTTAATTAATATGTTGAAAAAAAATTTGGTTGCAAATTATTGTCATTAATTGCATTTTGTATCACAGGGTCTGATTCCGGCTATGCTAGCTGTTTTTCCTAATAGTGAGCACAGATTTTGTTTGAGGCACATCCATGAGAACATGAAATCCAAGTGGCGTGGAGATCTTTACAAGAATTTGCTGTAGGATCGTATATGACGACAAAATGAGTCAAACTGAGTGTGCTAACACTATTTAGATGGCGGAAACATCTAAACAGATTAGAATCAGACAGAAAGGAGTAGAAAACAGAATAGATTCACTTTTAACACTTGTTCTCTGTTATATATTGACTTGAAAAACTGGCAGCACTTCGTTACAACTTCTCGGAATGCGTACCAAATGAGAACTACACTAGCCTATTTATAGGCATCAAGATTTCGCTTCAATATTCCTCAAGCGAAATCGAGTATTTCGCTTGAACAGATCTCAAGCGAAATCTTAACACTTGTTTTCGCTTCAACATTCTTCAAGCGAAATCTTATCATATGATTTCGCTTGAGGCTTACATCATGACTCCTGAAGCGAAACCCTAACAAACTAGAATAAACTTACATTTAGATCCCTACAATTTACATACTTAACACATTTAGACCCTAGACTTTTATCTAACAAGACTAAGACGCAGGCTTTAGACATACTGCACCAACAAACTCCCCCTTGGATACAGCCGCAGTCTTTGTCTTGTCTTTGGGTCTTCAAACAACTTTAAACTTCTCTTTCTCTTTCGCAGGCTCCCCCTTTCATCAAACTTCTTTGTTTTTAGGATCAACGCCTGGTTTACCAGCAACAAACTTTCTTTTTCTTCAATCTTGTCTTCAGACTCCCCCTAAGACTCTGCTATTGGGATCTTAATCTGGAACTATTACCTGCAAATCTCAAACATGTATAAGAATAGACATTTTAAATGTCCAGAATTGATGATCTGGTTCTATCACAATCCTATAAAGATTTGATTATATTAAGAATTCAACAACTAAACCTAACATTTTCAAAAATTTGATTCTTAATACTTTTCTGATTAAACACCGTTACACCCAATCAACCAAGTCCAAGTTAATGACCCTGGTCAACTGACTAGCCTGCCAAGTCCAACTCAATGACCTTGGCTGACCAAACTATGAAAATGCCGGATTTCTTTGAAAAATAAAGTTCAAATGAATGAACTTTTAAAACATTTTAAACTTTCAACCTCAGTTTAATCAACAAACACTTTTACCAAACATTGTACTGCATCACAAGCTTACCCAGTCCTCATCAAACTCAGACATGATCTGCACTTAGACTTTGAACTTCTGATTCCCAATGTCAGTTGTCGAAAATAAAGTGAAAACTAAAATCTTTTTGAATTTTAAACTGAATAAACTGAAACTATGTACACACAATCTTTTTGTGAGCGTGTCAAGGGATCATATCAGCTGCCAACAAGATACAAGTACCGTTAAGCTGTTATTTCATTTTAAACATTAAACAATTCACATAGATTGCCGATATACTGATCCTTTTAAATTCTCACAAAATTTTCAATCTGTTCGGGATACAGAATTAATGTTTTAGAACTTAAAACATCTACATGTGTCCCACCTCAGTATATACTCCCGTATCCAGACCCCAGTATTCAGTCTTACAGGTGAGTATACCTAGATGATATCTGTAAAGGGTTAATTGCGAGGGCCGTGAGAGCTCAGGTCGATCTTTCGATACGCAGAGAGATGACGGCTTCGACTTTTGGTGGGTCCCCTTTGGGGATCTTCTTTACAACAGCACATGATTAACAATTTTGCAATGTGTTATCATTTTTTATGCTGAGGGGAGGCTTATATTTCAAAGCAGCGTAAAGTATTCTCCGGGGACTAGGTCAGAAATTCCTTTCAGCAGAAGTCCCGGGATAATACCCCAGATATCACTAAGCATAAAGACCTAGTATCTCAGAATACGGGACCCTTCAAACAGGATTTCAGGGGTTACCTATATATCCTGGAGGTGTTCCCCACGCAAACGCAAGTAAAATTTATGTTTATATCCCAAACTAATCTACTAATTTTGTAAAAACCTATCGGCACATCTTTAGTGAGACTGCTTAATCGCATTTTATACATTCCAATTCTTTAGCGTACTGCACCTGTCTAGCTGATGTACTATCATTTCCCTTTTATACACAAACCCATTTTTACTTTTTCAAATGTTTTTGGTTTTTATAGATTTTATCATGTTTTTGTATTTTTCTGCGAATATCTCCCCCTAAAACTAAAACATATTTTTGTGTTTTTGTTTTTAACGAAAAGCAGAAAATAAACTGTACAAACAAATTTAACAACATGACAAGGTTCACGTCAGATCGCCGTCCAATTCGGCATCACATTCAATAACCCTCCCAGATTGCAGATTTTTCATCCCATTCAATTTTAAAAGATAATAAAACCTCTTTTTGTCAAATGGTTTGGTATAGAAATCCGCTTTCTGTTCATTGGTGCTAACATGTTCAATCCGTATTAATTTCTTTTCGTGACAATCTCGAATAAAATGATGACGGATTTCAATGTGTTTTGTTTTTGAATGGTGAACCGGATTTTTAGTAACATTTATGGCCGCTTCATTGTCCACAAATATTGGAGTATCCAAGAATTGCAGGCCGAAGTCGCGCATCTGCTGTTGGATCCAGAGGATCTACGAGCAACAGCTAGAGGCTGAGACGTACTCAGCCTCACACGTGGAGAGCGCAACTGCAGTTTGCTTCTTGCACTGCCAGGTAACGAGCCGAGTTCCAAAGAACTGGCACCCAGCAGTGGTGGACTTTGCATTCTGTTTACAGCTACCAAAATCTGAATCAGCGAAACCGGATAAAGTAAAGTCACCCAATCTAGGATACCACAAGCCAATGCTTGGGCAGCCTTTCAAATACCGTAGTATACGTTTCACGATTGTCAGGTGTGACTGCTTCGGATTCGACTGATATCGTGCACACAAACATGTCGGGTACATGATGTCTGGACGGGAAGCCGTGAGATACATCAGAGATCCTATGATTGATCGGTACAATGTCTCATCCATCTTCACTCCCTGTTCATCCGGACAAATACCATGATTCTGTGCGAGGGGGGTTGATGCAGGACTGCAATCTGTCATGTCGAACTTGTCGAGCACGTCCTTCACATACTTTGATTGATGAATGAAGATTCCATCGGGCATTTGTTCCACCTGCAGCCCGAGGAAGAACTTCATCTCCCCCATCGAACTCATTTCTAATTTTTTCTTCATCACCTTTTCAAATTCTTTACACATCTCGTCGTTGGTGGATCCAAAAATAATATCGTCAACATATATTTGCACAATCAACAAGTGGCCTGCTTCTTCCTTAGTGAACAAAGTGCTGTCTACTGTGCCTCTTGTGAACCCGTTGTCCAACAAGTACGTCGAAAGCGTCTCGTACCAGGCTCTCGGGGCCTGGTGAAGACCGTATAACGCTTTGTCCAGTAGATACACCTTGTTTTTGTGTTGTGGATCTGTAAACCCCGGCGGTTGACCCACATACACTTCTTCTCTGATTGTTCCGTAAAGAAAGGCAGATTTGACGTCAAGTTGATATACTTTAAAGTCTTTCCATGACGCGAAGGCTCGAAAGATCCGAATTGCCTCAAGTCTGGCAACCGGTGCGTAAACTTCATCATAATCTATTCCTTCCTGTTGACTGAAGCCTTGTACCACAAGTCGTGCTTTGTTCCGGACCACAACTCCTCTATCGTCTCTTTTGCATTTAAAAACCCACTTTGTTTTAATCAACTTTTGATTCTCAGGTAAATCTACAAGTCTCCAGACGCCCAGCTTCTCGAACTGTTACAGCTCCTCCTGCATTGCATTCACCCAACTATCCTCGGTCAATGCCTCTTTGTAGGTTCTAGGCTCTATCTGCGAAATAAAACATTTTAATGAGACTTCTTTCTGCAAATCAGCAATAGATGAATAAAAACATGTAAGAGCTTGGTCTATTTGATGTCTCGTCTTGACACCACTCTGTAGGTCGCCGATAATTTGTTCTGAAGGATGGTAAGACAGGGTCCGTGGCATCACATTTTCAGGCACCACAACTTCCGATTCCAGATTTGAGATATCAAGATCCACGATTTGATCAACAGCCTCTTCTGATGTTTCATTTGGTTCCTCGTTAAAGGTAGGAGCAGGTTCCTCCTCTGAGTCGTCAGAAACGTCAAATGACGGAGCTGGTTCCTCTGGTTCCTCTGGAGGTATATGAACTGTCCCACTTGGTCCAGCTTCATCATCATGAGTACCCACGGTGGATATAGGATCATCTAGCGGTCCAGATTCCGACTCTTGCAAGTGACTTTGCTGATACAAGTACATGAGAGCAAGTTCCTCTTCACTTGGCTCGGATGGCAAATGAAACGATTCCCAGAGTTTATCGTAGTCAAATAGGAATCTTTGTCCGGGAAGTTGTTGTGATAGCGTGTGCTTCTGGCAATCCACATGGAGGACCTGAATTACTTTCCCCAGACACGGTACAAACACCCTTTTTAATGGACTGGCATATCCTACGAAAAATCCTTCATTCGCTTTCGCTCCGAATTTACCATCAGCATCTATGAAAGTACACGGAGAGCCAAAAGGTTCTAAGAACTCAAGATTTGGCTTATAGCGATGCAACAACTCGAAACAAGTCTTTTTATACTTCTTCACTGTTAGAACTCTATTCAATGTATAACAAGCCGCTGAAACTGCTTCACTCCAGAAGAAAATCGGAAGCTTCGAATCTGCCAACATAGTGCGTGCGGTTTCGATTAGGGTTCTATTCTTTCGTTCAGCTACGCCATTCTGTTGTGGAGTGTACGGCGCACTGAATTCATGAAGAATTCCCTTCTCGTTGCAGAACTCGTACATCTTATTATTCTTGAATTCAGTTCCGTTGTCGCTCCGAATCCTCCGGATTGGCAGTTTATACACCGTTTCCATCTTTTTGAAAAGCACCATCAACGACTCAAAAGTTTGATCTTTTCGCTCCAAGCACACTACCCAAGAAAATCTCGTAAAGTCATCAGTCACCACCAAGCAATATATGTCTCCGCTGATACTCTTTACGTTGACAGGCCCGAAAAGATCCATGTGCAATCTCTCAAGAGGTAACCTGATTGAATTCACCATCTTCAATGGGTGTGACTTCCGAGTTTGCTTTCCCTTTTTACAAGCTACACAATCATCATTTAAGTGAAAATTCTTCAAATTAACACCATCAACCAAATCATTATGTACTAAAAAATTCATTTTGCGAACATGAATGTGGCCCATCTTACGATGCCACATTATTGAATCTTTTTCTGTAGCTTTAGACTTTGACACGAAACATTGTTTCTGATGAGTTGTTGGAGTTGCGATGCTCATATCAAGATAATAAAGATCATACTCCCGTGGAGCACGCAACAACACCATCTCATCAGGGATTTTAAACCCTGGTTTTAAAACCACACATTCAGTTTTTGTAAAATGTACACTAAAAGCTTTATCACATATTTGTGAAATACTGAGTAAATTGTTTGTTAACTCGATTATGTAGTTCACTTTGTCGAATGAAATCACGCCATTTGACAGCGTTCCTTGACCAACGATTCTTCCACCTTGGTTACCGGCAAAACCAACATAACTTCCGTTTACAGATTTGACATCATATAGCAGAGCAAGCATCCCAGTCATATGCCTTGAAGCGCCACTATCCATGATCCATTTTGACAGAATAGACTTGGGCAGCCCCTGCAAACATCATATCAAATTTATTCAAACAATGAACTCCATGACTTCTTAACTTCTGAAACACTTCCAAACACTACATCACACTTCTCATCAGTTTTAGGAAAGTTAAACATGACATTTTGAACAACAGGTTCCACTTTTGGTTTTAACATATTTTCTTTGATTGGAGGAAACTCTGCAAGAAACTTATCAAGCTCAGATTCAAATTTATGATTATCATTAACACCCATCTTTGATTCATAAAATTCCTTTACTCCTTTTACTTTCCTGTCAACCATTTTTCCGAAAATATTTTGAACAGTGGGATTAAAAGCTGTTGAATCAAACTTTAACTCATTCTCCATTTTCTTCACTTCAACTGATTGTGATTTAATTTCACAAACTTTTGTTTCATTTTTCAAAATGTTTTCCATCTTTTTCTCCTCGACCGATGATTTTGATTTTGCAACCCATAATTGATTTTCAAAAATTTTCGTTTTTGGATAAATCCTTGAAGTCTTTTGAGACTTTGAAGATTCGCCAATCTCAAATGTAGATTTCGGCTTATCTTCCGACTTCAACGATTCACCCCTTTTTAAAATGCGAATTGGAGAAACCATCGGCTTTTTCCCCTTTGAGTCAGTCGGAGATTTAGATCGTGGTTTTTGAACAAATGGTTTAATGACAGGTTTTTCAAAAATTTTCTTGCATTGTTTTGCCATATGTCCGATTTCGTTGCAACGATAACAAATTCTTTTGTCATACTCGACAAAAGTTGACTTGAACGACTCTTCTTTCATTTTCTTAGCCATATTAAAATCATCAACTGCTTTTTGACTGAAAATGTATTCCTTCTCATCATCCACACTTGGTCCAACAACAAAAACATCATTCATTTTATCTTTTGGCTTGACAACCTTTTTAGCCATCTTTTTCTCAAAACCAATTCCTTTGTTTTTAAAGTTGTTACCAATTTTCTTGTTACCATTACCATCCCATTCCTTTTTCCCAAAGTTGTTGACATGTGTTGTAACAAATGATTTTTTAGGTTTTGAAAAGAATTCTTTGTTATTAACCTCATCAATGTTTAATTCAACCAATTTGAAAACTTTTTCCACATTCTCAATTTTCACATTCTGAAGAGGATACTCGAAATCGGAGTAAAGTTTGTCTGTTCCAACCATAGTGTATACTACCATAATCGGATCATCATTCGCACTCTTATCCGATTTTGGTATGAACCGTTCCAAGAAATTACCCTCATCTTCACATTCAGAACTGGAACTTTCCAAATGTGTTTTCATAGTTTCAAAATCTGAGTTATCACTCTCTTCATCTAACACTTTGTCAACAACGGTCTTTATAACCTGTGACTCATTGTCAGAGTCGGACGGAGAGAATGTAACATCAATGCTCTCAGGCAATTCATTCTCAATTGTTTTCAACTTGAGATTCAATGCAGATTCCACCCCATCTGGATACTTCTGAGTGTAATGATTCCACATTGGGGGTGGAACACTGTTAAAGACCGGATCAGCATATGGTTGCTGTGGCACAATCTGTTCAAGGACATATGATGAAGCCACATAACTCATTAATTTTTTATCAATTCGCTCATTTTCAATTTTAGTCAATTCCAATTCCTTTTTTAATGATGCGATTGTGTCAAGATGAAAATTAACTTCCACTTGTTTATCAAAAAGTGTTGCTTTTGCAAGTTTTGTGGCTTTATCATTTTCAACACTTTCTTCTTTAATCATTTTGATTGATCTAGTTAGTATATCATATGCTTCTTTAACTTGTCCTAAATCAAATTTTAACATGTCAGCATGTTCTTTCAATTCCTGAACCTTAGTGTCTTTTTCAAGACACTCCATGCACGGTTGTAAACACTTTTGGCATGGTGTTTCAGATATTGAATCCACTATCTCATCACATTCTGCTTCATGAACAGTTTCTAATTCTAGTTTACCGACATCTTTTGACTCTGACTCAGACAATTTGACTGATTCGTTTCCCTGAACTCCAGATTCCTCTTGTTTGACAGACTCACTACTGACAGACTTAGACTCCTCGGATTCTGAGTCTACCTCTCTCAGTTTCGCCATGAGAGCCTTGTCAGCAATTTCTTTCAACGTATCTTCGGTCATTTCCTTTGTCACATCAATCATTTCTTCAACAAATTCTTTCTTTTCATCATATCTTGGACACACTCCAGTTCTTGGTTCTTCAAAGAAACCTGCAAAAGATTCAAAAATTTTAGGAGGCATGATAGATTTCAAAGAACTAGCTAATACCTCCTGCTCAGATTGAGATTGATGAGCTTCAGCAATTATTTCTTCAACATTGTTTGTATTTTCAGCAGAAACCTCTTCAGCAACTACAGAAACATCTTCAGTAACAATTTCCGGTTCAGACACTATCTCAGAAATTTCCACAACTTCAGCCATCATTGCCTGTCCATCGCTACCGGGGATGTATTTATCCCAGCTAAACCCTGAAGCCATCTTTTCATCGTCTTGATTCACGATCATTGCTTTTTCCGGTTTATTCTCAATTTGTGGCCTTTGAACAATTTGTTGTTGATTTGGTCGGTGATAAATTGCCTGCTTGTAATAGTCTTTGGTGAATGGATTCTGATGGTTGTTCACTTCACGATTCGGACACTCTCTCTTGAAATGACCACGTTCCTTACACTTGAAACACGTAACTTTCGATTTATCGAACCCTAACTTCTGATCAGGACCTGAGAGACTGTTTCTACCAGTAATCTCCATAAACCGTTGTGCTCTTCTAACCAAACTTGCCATGCCCCATTTTATATCAATCAGTTCAAGCTCCTCCGGGTCAATCTGGTCGTAATCCTCTTTGGTCATATCAGGATTACCAATCCTACCCGCCACTAATCCTTCATACGCCTCAAGAACGGAAGCAAGTAATGCAATGTGTTGTTTCGCGGCTGTTTCAGTAATTTCATTTCCATTCTTAATATTCACCGCGATGTTACAATGCACCCCAGAAACATAAGCCTGATTATTTGAACTTGTAGAGCTTTGAGGTGAAGACTGCTCTTGAGCTTTGAAGTTTGGATCATAGTTCGAGAATGGTGAAGTGTTTCCAGATTGTGGAGTGTTTGAAGAAACATTTGAAGTGTTATCAGCAATAAACCCTGTTTGTATTTTTGGACTTTGATTGGTTGAAACTGAAGGGTTGCCTTTGTAGTATAAAGACACATCTTGTTGCACACTCGCTAAGTTCATTTTCTTGATTTTCAACAATTCCAGCTCTTGAGCTTCAATTTTTTCTATGAAAGCACTAAGATTCAAGTTTTCAAAGCCTGCACTGTTTTTCAACATCATCAGATATGTACCCCACTCTTCGTAAGGCAAAGCATCTGCCAATTTGTCGATTAATTCTTCATTTGTCTTTGTAATCTCCAATCTTTTCAACTCCAATACTAAATGGCAATACCTATCGATCAAACTTTTTGTTGTTTCACCTTTCATGTAAGTGAAAATGTCGAATTCTTTCTTTAACAACGCCTTTTTGTTCTTTATCATGGATTCGCTTCCTTTAAATTTTGCCTTCAATGCCTTCCAAATAGAATAAGCATTATTTTCGTGTTGTAATAACACCAAAATATCTTCCTTGATAGCTTGTTCAAGAATGCTAATCATCTTTTTCTCTGCTTTGAAATCATTCTGCTCTGTTTGCGTTAAACTTCCAATTCCTTTTGGTTGTTCACGAGCATCTTTAGGTGGAACATATGGTGCCTCAACCTTCAACCAACTTTCAAAATGATTAGCCTGAACCCAGTTCTGAAATCTCCCAGACCATCCTGAAAATTCATCTAAACTCATCAGCTTGGGTGGTTTTTGCATTGTTCCCAATTCGTTCTCCATGTTTACGTTTTGTATAACACTGCTCGAAGTTTGTCCGGCTACCATACCACTTCCCGAGAAGAAGTTATAAAACTCTTGGTTTTCCATTTTTAGAAATTTACCGAGTATTTTTTTTTTTTTTTACACACACACTTTTCACAAAATCAGACTAACGAACAAGATCACGAGCACTATGGACTATCAAAAACCTTTTAAAAAATTTCAAGCGAAATCTCAGAAAATCAAACAGTATGATTTCGCTTCAATCAGAAAACTCTCAAGCGAAATCAATGGTCTCGCTTCAACCCAACTTTTTAGACAAAAACAGATTTTCAAGCGAAATCTTCAATTTCGCTTCAAGAAGAAAAAAAATGCCTCAAGCGAAATCCACAGTTTCGCTTCACAAAACCAACAAACAAACTGTTCGCTCAAGCGAAACCTGGTTTTCAAGTCATTTTTATCAGTTTTAGTCCGAGTTTTAATCTGAGATTCTCAAGGCTTTGTTAAAACACACTTTTACACACACCGTGAAAAGTTTAGTCCATTTTGTCCGTGTTTTCGTCCAGAAATCAGTTTTTGTGAGTAAAAACCTACTGATTCAAGTGAACACACTCAAACTTGGCTCTGATACCAATTGTAGGATCGTATATGACGACCAAATGAGTCAAACTGAGTGTGCTAACACTATTTAGATGGCGGAAACATCTAAATAGATTAGAATCAGACAGAAAGGAGTAGAAAACAGAATAGATTCACTTTTAACACTTGTTCTCTGTTATATATTGACTTGAAAAACTGGCAGCACTTCGTTACAACTTCTCGGAATGCGTACCAAATGAGAACTACACTAGCCTATTTATAGGCATCAAGATTTCGCTTCAATATTCCTCAAGCGAAATCGAGTATTTCGCTTGAACAGATCTCAAGCGAAATCTTAACACTTGTTTTCGCTTCAACATTCTTCAAGCGAAATCTTATCATATGATTTCGCTTGAGGCTTACATCATGACTCCTGAAGCGAAACCCTAACAAACTAGAATAAACTTACATTTAGATCCCTACAATTTACATACTTAACACATTTAGACCCTAGACTTTTATCTAACAAGACTAAGACGCAGGCTTTAGACATACTGCACCAACATTTGCTTTGGTCAGCCGGAAGAAAGACATCTATTCCATACTTTAACAAAGCTATGGAAGAATTAAGACAACAGAACGAGCTATGTAAGACTGGCTGAATGAGATCCCATACACCGCGTGGTCAAGAGCATATTTTTCTGGAAGAGCTAAATGTGATATGTTGCTGAACAACATATGTGAGGTTTTTAATAGACAAATCGTAGGAGCAAGGGACAAGCCGATTATCACATGCCTAGAATTCATTCGGGAGTACATGACCAAGAGGATAGTGAATGTCAAGAAATTGCAAGCAAAGTGTATGGGCCCACTGACACCTCATGCCACTGAGGTCTTCGATGAGATCAAGAAACAGGCTGCTGAAATGTCTGTTTTAATGGTTGATTCAGACAAGTATCAAGTAACAGGTCCGAGATCACAGTGTGTTGTGAATGTTAAACATAAAACTTGTGCATGCAGGAAGTGGGATTTGATAGGGATGCCTTGCAAACATGCAGTTGCAGCTATATGGGATATGACAAGGAATAGCATTGATGCTGGCATACCAGAAGAGTGGGTGGATGAAGTGTATTGGCTGTCAACATGGAAGAAAGTATATGGCAATGTCATAGAGCCAATCAACGGGTCGGAGATGTGGACTCCTTCAGAGTGTCCAACAACACTCATCCCACCAAAGCATCATACACAAGTTGGAAGGCCAAAGAAGAAAAGAAAGAAGGCATATGGTGAAAAAGAGATTGAGAATGAGTTCGACAAAGGAGGTAAAATGACCAGAAAGGGAACCAGCATCAAGTGTGGTAAATGTGGGAACATGGGTCACAAAGTCAGGAGCTGCAAAGGACAAGGGGGTGAACAATCCACTGCTTCACAGGAATCACACACTGCCACTCAAGGTGCACCAGTTTACAATCTTGATGACTGATGGATGGTTTGTTAGTTTAGACTATGTTTGTTTGTTTGTCAACTTCGTTCAAGACAATGTTTGGTTTGTAACTTTGTACTATGTTTATTTGTTTGTTTGTTCAAGACAATGTTAGGTTTGTCAACTTTGTTCAAGACTTATGTTTGGTTTGTACCTTTATGTTTGGTTTGTCAATGATTGTTCAACACAATACGGCTGCTTTATGTTTGGTCTTGGTTTGTAGTCATGGCTGCTTTATTTTGTTCAAGACATTGTTTGGTTTGGTTTGTAGTCATGGCTGCTTTATGCTAAAGTAATGTGTTCAAACAGAATTTTGGCAGAAAGTGATTCGATTACATTGTAACATTTAGTACAAATAAGAGGTCCAAAATACAAACTTTTAACCAAACAAATCTAGCCTATTTCAACTAAACAAATCTAGCCTATTTCCAGTGACAATCATCCAAACAAGACCAATCCGAATCAGAACCATGCTCCCCCTCATATGGGTCAAAGTACCAATCATCCTCTTCATCCCAATATGTGTAATCCCATGCATGTTCTAGCACTTCAGGGTCATAATCCTTTGTCGGATCTCCGAATATCTTTTCATAATCACTTTCTTGTTCCATGTAAGGTCTGAGTATCTCAGACTCTTGATCCTCAAAGTAGACATAAGTGTCTGGTTCTTCGGCTGCAACGACGTCTTCATCCTTACCAACATCTTTATCATTCTCAACTTTATCTTTCACCATACCTACAGAATTACAACCAGGCTACAAAAACATACATATAAGAACTTGAACAAGGACCATTTCATAGACAAAGTATAATTACAAGCAGTCAAAATACACAACCAAATCTAATTTCTCCACATTAAACTACTTAACCAAAAAAACAAGAACAATCAAGACCCAAGTAATCACAAAGTACATCTTCAGTTTGAACACATCTCCATTCTTGTACCGAGCCAACTATTCTTTGCACTTAGCCAACTCATCCTTATCTTTAATGCTTTGAATTAAACCAGGCATTACCTCTCGACAAACCGGACATCCATGTTCTTCACCTTTGTCAGCCCATTTGACAAATCCACATCCTCCAACCTATTATCGGACATCAAAAGCAAGAGTTTCAAACACAGTTCATTTTCAAAAAGCATAAAACATAACAAACTTACAAAACATAACACACTTACACATCGAAGATACCATCGACCAGGATTAGCTGTCGATTCTGATTGTTTCACCACTGTTTTCGCACCACAAGGACATATGATGTCTGAATCTTTAGTTTTGCCCTTGAATCGAAGCACAGAGGATGAAGATGAAGACATGTTCAGGGCAGTGAATTGACGGATGGGGAAGCTTGAATTGGGGGGTCGATGGAAGATGAATTGCGATTAGGGTTCAACCTTTTATTGGAGAAGAAGAAGGGCAATTTCGACATTTCCATACAAACTAACGGTCACTCTAACGTTGAAATGGTCAGGGGGTAAGGTTGCAACATAACAGTGAACAGTGGGGGGGGGGGGTGGAATGCAATTATTTCCTTAGGGGGGTAGACATGCCAATGACCCCTAACCTCAGGGGGTAAAATTACAGTTTACTCATTTATTTAATAATAATAATTACTCAAAATACCTCCTATATTATTATTATTATTATCATTATTGCTATTATTATTATTTAATTTAGAGTAAAGTACAATTTGTCTCTGAGGTTTGCACCCAATCGCACGTACAACCCTCGTTTGAAAAATGGCCAATTAAGTACAATTACTCTTTCCTAATCTAGTAACTAACCACCGATTATCCTTAATTAATCATCAATATGATGTTATTAACAACAACAGCAGCCCTTATTAAGACGTGTAACCGGAATTGAACTTTATTTGACCTTTAGAATTTGAAATGGGTGACCTTTAGAACTTAAAATGTTGTCTGCCGACCTAGCGTGCATATACTGGTCCACACCCGCTCTGCCCTATTTGTACTTACCATCACCCGGTTGGAATCGCATGCCGGTTTTGTGTTCACTGCAATCTGTATGGCCACTTCACTGCTAATTGTCGTACCGGTCCTCGCGAAGCTCCAGCCCCAGTTCAAGCTCCTGCTCTACCAGCTCCTCAGGGGTAACAAGCAGCTCCTGCTCCCACTGCTCACGCAAAAGTCTGCTTTGCGTGTGGTGATCCCAACCACTTCATAAATGTCTGCCCAAACAGAGTGGTAAAGCAAGAGCCACAGCAGCAGCAGCAGCCAGCTCAGCAAGCAGCCCGCGGGCGAGTCTTCAACATCAACGCCCGCCAGGATCAGGCAGACAACAACGTGGTTAATGGTACGTTTCTCGTAAATGGTATATATGCTTCATGTTTGTTTGATACTGGAGCCGATAACTGTTTTGTATCGTTCGAATTCAAAAGGCTCCTAAACCGTAAACACGTTAGTCTCCCATCAACATTCGACGTAGAAGTTGCCACTGAAAGAACCGTCACTGTTAGTTCCGTTCTGCGTGACTGTACTCTTGAGCTCGACAGTCACGTTTTCCTGATCAATCTTATCCCGATGCAACTCAGTATCTTTGATGTCATAGTAGGCATGGATTTCCCTCGGGAGAATCATGCTGAAATTGTTTGTTTCGATAAAATGATTCGTTTCTCTCTCGTAAACGGTGATCAATTGTGTGTTTATGACGAAGTCGCTTCGAAGAAGTTACAACTCATGTCGTGTGCCCAAGCTAGCAAGTACCTCCGCAAGGAATACCAAGCTTTCTTGGCGCACATTATAGTAGCGGAGAAAAAGGAAGTTAAGGCAATAGACAAGGTGCCTGTGGTTCGTGATTTTCCTAACGTCTTTCCTGAAGATCTACCTGGTTTACCGCCCACTCCTGATATCGATTTTCGAATCGACCTCGTTCCTGGAGCAAATCATGTTGCTAGAGCACCCTATCGTCTCTCTCCATCTGAAATGCGCGAACTCTCGAGTCAGCTCCAGGAATTGCATGATAAAGGCTTTATTCGCCCTAGCACCTCTCCTTGGGGCGCACATGTCCTTTTCGTCAAAAAGAAGGACGGATTGTTCCGGATGTGCATCGACCACAGGGAGCTGAATAAGCTTACCATCAAGAATCGCTACCCCTTGCCTAGAATCAATGATTTGTTTGATCAGTTACAAGGTGCTACGTGTTTCTCGAAGATTGATTTACGCTCAGGCTATCACCAGTTACGAATTCAAGAGGACGATATACCCAAAACCGCTTTTTGAACCCGATACGGTCACTACGAGTTTGTTGTTATGCCCTTTGGTTTGACCAACGCTCCCGAAGTATTTATGGATCTAATGAATCGCGTGTGCAAACCCTTTCTCGACCACTTCGTCATCGTATTCATCGATGATATCCTGATCTATTCCAAGTCAAAAGCCGAACAAGCCCAACATCTCCGTTTGGTTCTTGAACTACTCCAAGGAAACTGTCTCTATGCCAAGTTCTCCAAGTGTGAATTCTGGCTTGAGAAGGTTCAAATCCTCGGTCACATCTTAAATAGTCAAGGTATTCATGTCGATCCTACGAAGATAGAAGCAGTTAAGAGTTGGGTTACACCAAAGAACCCGTCCGAAGTTCGATCTTCTCTCTGATTGGCGGGTTACTACCGTCGATTCATCGCTGATTTCTCTAAGATCGCTGTTCCTCTCACCTCTCTTACACACAAGGACAAACCTTTTGTTTGGGGAACCAAATAAGAGGATGCCTTTCAAACTCTGAAACTTATGCTCTGCAACGCTCCCGTGCTCTCACTGCCTGAAGGAAACAATGACTTCGTAGTCTATTGCGATGCCTCGAACCTTGGTCTCGGTTGTGTTCTCATGCAACGAGACAAGGTCATCGCGTACGCCTCTCTTAAGCAAAGATCCATGAGAAAAACTATACAACCCACGATCTCGAGCTTGGCGCAGTTGTTTTTGCGTTAAAGATTTGGCGACACTACCTCTATGGTACCAAGTGTACGGTCTTCACCGACCACAAGAGCCTGCAAAACATTTTCAACCAGAAGGAACTGAATATGCACCAACGCAACTTCTTAACGATTACGACTGTGAGATTCGTTACCACCCTGGCAAAGCAAATGTCGTTGCCGACGCTCTCAGTCGACGAAGCTATTTGCATAGCGTTCGTAATACTCAAGCCCAGCATAATCTCGAAGCTCTTATCCGTGAAGACCAACATGCTTGCTTTACCGAACGCACTTTGAAGAAGGAAAGGATTATCAATAAAGGCGAACAATTGGTGAATAAATCGAATGGTATATTCCATTATCTAGACCGAATTTGGATTCCTAAGCGCACCAATTTACGACAGATTCTGCTAGACGAAGCCCATAAGTCTCGGTATTCCATTCATCCCGGTGCCGATAAGATGTACCAGGACCTTCGCTACAAGTACTGGTGGCCGGGCATGAAGAAGGATATCGCAATCTACGTTTCGAAATGCCTGACTTGTTCGAAAGTCAAAGCTGAGCATCAACGCCCCTCTGGCTTACTCGTGCAACCCGAGATCCTTATGTGGAAGTAGGAGAGTATAGCTATGGATTTCATAACAAAACTTTCGCGTACGCCACCAGATCATGACAGCATCTGGGTTATCGTTGATCGACTGACTAAATCTGCTCATTTTATACCGATATGAGAAGACTTTAAGGTAGAACGTGTCACACCCCAACTGATGGCGGAATCATCGGGGCGTGGCACTGAGCGAAACAGATTGTCCATGAGTATCCATAACAACTATTAATTACCAGATACTTAAATGTCATGTCCCATACCATAACATATCCAAATAAAACAGTCATTACAAATAATTGTGTCACAAACAAGTACTGATCCGACAACTCAGATTTCAAAAAAGACAATTTATTTATTTGTTTCTAGGACTCTTTCCTAGCCTCGATTTCATCACACATCAAACAAGGCATCATAGCATCTTATGCACCTGCCACATACGTTAAAGTAAAAGTAAATACACATAGTGTAAAGGTGTGCATACAAGTTTGATAATAGCATAAAAGAGTTCGAATTTGTTTATGCATAACCAGTATGTACAACGTGTGATGTGAAGCACGTTGGTTATCGACATGATCCTATCGATACCAATGACTGCGGGTTGAGTGCCCAAGGCAGTTCGTAACACACATTCACCACTGTGAACCATGTGATTAATTGTCCTTAACAACCCCTGAGTAAACAGGTGCTGAGTCCAAACTATAGTACTATCGTTGCTAAGGCAGGTAGACAGTAATCTATGTGTAAACATAACAAACAAGCATTCATCGAGTCACGTATAACATACAGTAGCGGTTAGCGTTAAAATATTTCGTAGTGTGTTTGATGTGATTTAGAATAACTAACGTATGTAACACCCAAAAGTGCGTAAAGCAAAAAGGGTTCGAGTATACTCACAACGATGATGGATTGAAGGGAGCGCTAGAGTGAGATTAGCCTGAACAGAACGATAGTATAGACGATAAGCGGTGCATAAAACGTTGCAAGGAACCAAGTGTCGAACAACAATCCGGTCGGATGGCAATCCGATCGGACGGTCGTTCGATCGGATGTCAATCCGTTCGGATGGTCATCCGATCGGATGGCCATTCAGTCGGACTGACACCCGATCGAACGACCGTCATATCGGATTGCCATCCGACCGGATTGCTGTTCGACACTTGGTTCCTTGCACCGTTTTACGCGCCGCTTATTGTCTATACTATCTTTCTGTTCAGGCTAATCTCACTCTAGCGCTCCCTTCAATCCATCATCGCTGTGAGTATACTCAAACCCTTTTTGCTTTACGCAGTTTTGGGTGTTACATACGTTACTTATTCTAAATCACACCAAACACACTACGAAATATTTTAACGCTAACCGCTACTGTACGTTATACGTGACTCGATGAGTGCTTGTTTGCTATGTTTACACATAGATTGTTGTCTACCTGCCTTAGCAACGATAATACTATAGTTTGGACTCAGCACCTGTTCACTCAGGGGTTTTAAGGACAATTAATCACATGATTCACAGTGGTGAATGTGTGTTACGAACTGCCTTGGGCAGTTAACCCGCAGTCATTGGTATCGATAGGATCATGTCGATAACTAACGTGCTTCATATCACACTTTGTACGTACTGGTTATACGTAAACAAATTCGAACTCTGTTATGCTATTATCAAACTTGTATGCTCACCTTTACACTATGTGTATTGACTTTTAGTTTAACGTATGTGGCAGGTGCATAAGATGGTAGGATGCCTTGTTTGCTGTGTAATGACATCGAGGCTAGGAAAGAGTCCTAGAAACAAATAAATAAATTGTCTATTTTGAAATCTGAGTTGTCGGATCTTGTGAGACAATTATTTGTAATGACTGTTTTATTTGGATATGTTATGGTATGGGACATGACGTTTAAGTATCTGGTAATTAATAGTTGTTATGGATACTCATGGACAATCTGTTTCGCTCAGTGCCACGCCCTGATGATTCAGCCATCGGTTGGGGTGTGACAGATTGGTATCAGAGCCATAACTATAGGGAATTAGGCAAGACTCGACCTAGTCCGATTCGATGTCTTAGAAACGACCTAGTCTATAGCTAAGTATCAACAGACCAACATGTGCATACCCTGCAGAGGTTTATTTACGAGCTTACCTGCTATTTCTCGCTATTCTCGCTTACGCTACACTATCACTACACTCTAATTTTCAAAAACGAACGAGTGATTGGGTCGAGATTAGGTGTGAAAACCGCAAACTCTCGACCAAATCGCTTGCTCGACCCGCATTTTTATCTACGAACAGGAAAATTGCGCTGAACCAGGAGTGAAATCCGTACTTCGACGCAAATTTCCTCTCAATTTTATCAAAACAGGAACAAAGTGATTAAGTCAGGGGTGAAACCCGAATCTTGATGACTTGTTCCATGCTCTATTTTGTTTTAACAAAACTTTCACCAAAGGCTCGACGGATTCCAACGACTGGTAGTCACACTGTAACTGAAAGGATGTGTGCTGATCGCCCGAAACCGAGGCAAGAGCATAGTTTAGAAAGCCAAAGTGTGCACTGCAGGTTCTTGTGAATAGTCGAACCACCTTGGATAGTCAATGCCTATTTAGCCTTAGACAATCTCAAGCTCGCAATCGCTGATTATATGTGTTTCGATTCTGAGCCCGCAACTGCTGACTCTGATATATGTCGTTTTATGTGTTTATGTGATTTTACCTGTTTATTTCGATTTTTGGTGATTTACTCGCTTCTCGCTTTTGCTTGATCCACGCACATGATACGCACTACACATCTACCCCAAAACGCCAACAGATCGCTACTACTTGGGGATAAATGTATGCTATGATGTTACTTATGCTATGCTACTCGCTATGCTACTCGTTATATTGCGCGCGAACCTTGAATGATAGGTTCTGTATTCTAACTGCCTCTTGTATTACTGTGCCTTACGTGCTTATGTGTTTCTGTGCTTATATGAATCTGTGTTTATGTGCCTATGTGTTATGTGATACATGATCGTATTCCCGAGCTTTAGTAGTATTAGGCGTGTGAGGTGAGATTTGATTATATTGTGTCTGAGTCCTATGACGATGTCTATTGCAGACAATGTCGTCATCTGGACCCCGTCACTCTCGAACTGCCCGCCGAAACCAGAAAGACAAATGCCTTGCTGCACTCGTCGCTGAGCAGATAGCAAAAGTCATTCCTCAGATCGTTAACAACCTACACGAGAATGCTAGCAAGTCTTCTGAATTGTCCAGGACTGAAACTCCTAAAGAAACTCCTAAAGCTGCTTTTAGCTTCAAGCAGTTCAAAGCTTGCGGACCGAAAGAATTTACTGGCGAAGATGGCCCTATGGCTTTGTTTCAATGGTTTGATTCGATCGAGGTCACCCTGTGCCAGAGTGGCTATCCTGATGATCTCCGAACTCTCAACGCAACGGCCGAGAGGAACAAACGCAGAAATGATGCAGCTTACGATTTGACGTGGGATGAGTTGAAGGACGTCATGTTGGAAGAGTTCTGCCCTTCCCACGAGCGCCAAAAGTTGGAGGACGAATTCTGGCATATCAAGCAGAAGGATGGTGACAATGCTGCTTTAACTGCTCGCTTCAAACAGCTTAGCATAATCTGTCCTGATCAAGTTAAGACTTCTGATGTGACGATCAAGAAGTATATTCGAGCTCTGCCAGATTGTGTCGTAGATTTTGTACAAGCTTCAAAACCAGCAACAATAGAGGAAACTTACCTGCTTGCCGCCGAAATAAACGACAAGCGAGTCAAGTCTGGCTACTGGGATAAAGCCACCAAGAATCTGCACCAAGCTACCACCGCACCAACCGCTGAAACCACCGCTCCTCAGTCTTCAAAGGCTATACGTCGCAAGAGGAAGAAAAACAGCAACTCCGGCAACAAGAACTATGCTATCACCACTGCTGCCCCACTCTAATCAGTTCCAACTTAACAACAGCAGCAACACTACCAAGTAGTGGCCCTGGTTACCAACGCACCACTAGCAAAGCGTGCATATTCCCGGCATGTCCTACTTGCACTTATCACCACCCAGTGGGAATCGCCTGCAGATTTTGTGTGTATTGCAACATGTATAGCCATTTCACCGCCAACTGCCGAACAGGTCCTCGTCAAGCTCCAGCTACTGCTCATCAAGCTCTACTTCCTGCTCCTCAAGGCCAGCAAGCGGCTCAGGCACCCGCGATCAATGCTAGAGTTTGATTTGCGTGTGGTGGTCCCAACCACTTCGCAAATATGTGCCCAAATCGAGTGGTAAAGCAAGAGCCACAACAGAAGCAGCCCCAACAACATCCTCAGCAGCAGCCTCAGTAACAATAGCAACAAGCAGCTCGCGCTCTAACTTTCAACATTAATGTGCGCCAGGCTCAGGCTGACAACAACGTGGTCAATGGTACGTTCCTTGTGAATGGTATTTATGCTTCATGTTTGTTTAATACTGGTGCCGATAACTGTTTTATATCGTTTGAGTTCGAAAAGCTCCTTAATCGTAAGCGCGCCCATCTCCCCTCAACGTTCGACACCGAAGTTACCACCAGAAGAACCGTCGCTGTCAATTCTGTTCTTCGTGATTGTACTCTCGAACTCAACAATCACATCTTTCCTATCGACCTTATTCCGATGCAGCTCGGTAGTTTTGACGTCATAGTAGGGATGAACTTTCTTCGCGAAAACCATGCTGAAGTTGTTTGCTTCGACAAGATGATTCGATTCTCGCTCGCGCATGGTGATCAATTATGTGTTTACGGTGAAGTCGCCTCGAAGAAACTCCAGCTCATGTCATGTGTCCAAGCTAGCAAGTATCTCCGTAAGGAATACCAAGCTTTCTTGGCTCACTTCGTAGTAGCAGAGAAAAAGGAAGTTAAGGAAGTGGACCAAGTCCCCGTTGTCCGTGAATTTCCCAACGTATTCCCTAACGATCTCCCCAGACTGCCTCCGAGTCGTGATATCGACTTCCGCATCGACCTCATTCCTGGAGCAAATCATGTTGCTAGAGCTCCTTATCGACTCGCCATGTCCGAAATGCGCGAACTATCGAGTCAGCTCCAGGAATTACTTGACAAAGGTTTCATTCGCCCTAGCACCTCTCCTTGGGGCGCACCAGTCATTTTCGTCAAAAAGAAGGATGGGTCGTTCCGGATGATGCATCGACTATAGGGAGTTGAATAAGCTGACAATCAAGAATCGCTATCCCCTGCCCCGCATTGATGATTTGTTTGACCAGTTACAAGGTGCTAAGTGTTTTTCCAAGATCGATCTACGTTCAGGCTACCACCAACTACGCATTCAAGAGGAGGACATACCCAAAACCGCTTTTCACACTCGATACAGCCACTATGAGTTCGTTGTTATGCCTTTTGGCCTAACTAACGCACCCGCGGTTTTCATGGATCTAATGAATCGCGAGTGTAAACCCTTTCTCGACCGCTTTGTTATCGTGTTCATCGATGATATCCTGATATATTCCAAGTCGAAAACCGAACACACGCAACATCTACGTTTGGTTCTCGAGCTACTCCAAGGGAATCAACTCTATGCCAAGTTCTCCAAGTGTGAATTCTGGCTGGAGGAGGTTCAATTCCTCGGTCACATTGTCAATAGTCAAGTTATTCACGTCGACCCCGCGAAGATCGAAGCTGTCAAGAGTTGGGTTACACATAAGAACCCATCTTAAGTCCGTTCTTTTCTTGGATTGGCGGGCTATTATCGCCAATTTATCGAAGGATTCTCTAAAATCGCCGTGCCACTAACTTCTCTCACGCACAAAGACAAGCCTTTTGTTTGGGGAACTGAACAAGAGACTGCTTTTCAAACCCTCAAGCATATGCTTTGCAATGCTCCCATTCTCACTCTACCCGACGAAAACAATGACGTTATAGTCTATTGTGATGCCTCAAACCTTGGTCTTTGTTGTGTTCTCATGCAACGAGACAAGGTTATCGCTTACGCGTCTCGTCAGCTCAAAATCCACGAGAAGAACTACACAACCCACTATCTCGAGCTAGGTACGATCTTCACAGATCATAGGAGCTTACAACACATCCTCAGCCAGAAGGAACTTAATATGCGCCAACGCCGATGGGTTGAACTTCTCACTGATTATGACTGTGAGATTCGTTACCATCCTGGCAAAGCAAATGTCGTTGCCGACGCTCTCAGCAGACGGAGCTATTTGCACAGCGCCCGTAATATTCAAGCCCAGCATGATCTCAAAACCCTTATCCGCGAAGCCCAACATGCCTGTTTCACCGAACGTACTTTGAAGAAGGAAATGATTCTCAACGATGGAGCCCAGCTAGTGAATAAGTCGAATGGGATATTCCATTATCTGGACCGAATTTGGGTCCCTAAACGGACCGATTTACGGCAAATTTTGATGGACGAAGCCCACAAATCCCGATATTCTATTCATCCCGGTGCCGATAAAATGTACCAGGACCTTCGTTACAAGTACTGGTGGCCGGGCATGAAGAGAGATATCGCTATCTACGTTTCGAAGTGCCTGACTTGTTCCAAAGTCAAGGCCGAACATCAAAGACCCTCTGGCTTACTTGTTCAACCTGAGATTCCTATATGGAAATGGGAGAGTATAGCTATGGATTTCATAACGAAACTTCCACGCACGCCATCAAGTCACGACAGCATCTGGGTTGTCGTTGACCGCTTGACTAAATCTGCTCACTTTCTGCCGATACGAGAAGACTATAAGGTAGAAAAATTAGCCCGATTCTACACCAATGAGATCATTTGTCGACATGGGACGCCTCGCGACATCATCTCTGACCGCGATGGTCGGTTTACCTCACGTCTTTGGGAAACGTTTCAATCTGCTCTCGGTACTATGCTTAATCTAAGTACCGCTTTCCATCCCCAAACCGACGATCAGACTGAAAGAACGATTCGTACCCTTGAAGACATGCTCCGTTCGTGTGTCATAGATTTCGGTGGTAACTGGGACGCATACTTACCTTTATTCGAATTCTCGTACAATAACAGTTATCATTCCAACATTTAAATGGCACCATTTGAGGCATTGTATGGAAGAAGATGTCGATCGCCTATTGTATGGCACGAGATCGGGCACTCGCAATTAACCGGTCCAGAGCTATTACAAGAAACAACTGACAAAATCCTCCAGATTCGGGACAATCTGCTGAAAGCTCGGAGTCATCAGAAAAGTTACGCCGATAGACGACACAAGCCCCTTGAATTTGACGTTGGCGACCATGTACTCCTAAAGGTATCGCCTTGGAAGGGTGTGGTCAGATTCGGCAAGAAACGGAAACTCGCGCCTCGATACGTTGGACCCTTTAAGATTCTGGAAAGGATCAGAAAAGTGGCCTACAGACTCGAACTAGCGGAGGAACTTAGCAACGTGCACCCGACTTTCCACGTTTCGAACCTCAGAAAGTGTCTAGCAAAGCATGATTTACACGTTCCACTCGAGGATCTACAAGTGAACGAAACATTACACTTCATGGAAAAGCCTGTCGAGATCATGGACCGACAAACCAAGCAGCTCAGGCGCTCACGCATTCCCATTGTGAAAGTCCGTTGGGAAGGCAAACGAGGCGCAGAGTTCACTTGGGAACTCGAAACTGACATGAAGGCGAAGTACCCGCAGTTGTTTGTTACGGCTTCGGCCTAATTTTGGGACGAAATTCCCTTAAGAGGGGGAGGCTGTAACACCCCGTGTTTCGAAAGTCAAAGTCAAAGTCAAGATTGAAGTCAAAGGAAGAAGAGGTTGCTAATTGCGATCTGTCACTCTTTGCTTAACTCCTGTTTTGACTTCCTTGACTTGTAGATAATCTATTTATTTTATCGCATTAGCTGTATTATGTGGAGTACTGGTTAATAATCGAGGTTTAATCGATATTTATCGCATGTTTTATCATTTATCGCAATCGCACTCGCAACTCGAATTTATGCGCTCTGGTTATTGTTTTATGTGTGTGTGCCACTTATGTGTTACTTGTGCATGTTTATTTATGTTATGTTATGATGTGGTGATCATTCGAATCACAATCGCAATGTTATCGCAATCGAATCACAAACGCTAACGCAAGTTAAGTATAGTGAATGTATGTTAGATATAGTAGTTAGGATTTATAGGAAATACTATCGCATCACTTCCTCAAATCAAATCGCAACGCTCAACACGCGAATTGGAACAACAAAACTCATCGTGCCAAACTCTAGGATCGAGTGGCCAACTGATCGGATTGCCATCCGATCGAGTTGTCACCCGATTGGGCTGTCACCCGATCGGACTGCCACCCGATCGACCAGTCTATTTCCCACTTTCCTTTTTAGGGAACCCTATAAATACCCCCATTTGTCACCTCATTTGATGGTGACAGCTCCCTTGCTCAACTCAGCCGCACTCAAGCTCATTTCTCCCGATTTCTCTCAATTCTTGTAAGTTTTCAATCTAAATCTTGTACTTCTATGATCTACACACGCATCTTCATCATTCTCTCTTTCAAATCTCAACTTTTAACTGTGAAATCACTGGATTTGAGGTGTTCTAGGATGATGTCATCATGGTGTTCTTATGAACTTCATGTTTTGGCTTCAATCCACCAAGAACAACTTAGATCTGGACGATTTCCACATGAATGAATGAAGATCTTGCATAGATCTAAACATATTCTCGGTGAAAAGGATTGAAAGATGATTCTTCTAACTTTCTTTCAACTCTTTTACACTCAATGCACTCAAACCCGATGGAATCGGAGCTGGTTCTGATCTTCTACTCATTCTTAGTAATGTATCAGTTCTAGATCTGAATTCTGTCCGAGAGATAGTTGATTTCGGGTTGAACATGAACAACCATCTTGAACCGTGTACTGGTCGGACTAGGGTGATTCCTGTTTGGTCGGGCCACTTGGGTCGAGATGAGGTTCCTATTGTTCAAACAAGCTATCATAACGTCTCGTTCAAACTACAACACTTCAAACAAATCAAGTGACAAAACGATCAGATCGTCGGGAAGGATTGCCATCCGATCGGATTTTACCATCCGGTCGACCGGCCATCCGATCGGGTTACACATTGGTTCAACACTTAAACAATTTTCAACATGTTCAATGCACAGGATTGCCACCCGATCGGATTGCCATCCGATCGAGTGATCGTCCTACTGTGAACTTGTTCTCACACTGAGAAGCCTCGCCAATCGGATCGCCGTCCGATCGAACGACCGTTCGATCGATCGACTTGAAGGGGAGAGATACTTCTCTATTTTCAAAATGCTACAACGAAAACTTCAAAAGTCAAACCATCATACACAAACACATTCTACCCAAGCAAGGTGTCAGTCCGACTAAATGGCCATTCGATCGGATGACCATCCAAACGGATTGACATCCGATCGAACGACCGTCCGATCGGATTGCCATCCGACCGAATTGCTGTTCGACACTTGGTTCCTTGCACTGTTTTACGCGCCGCTTATCGTCTATACTATCGTTCTGTTCAGGCTAATCTCACTCTAGCGCTCCCTTCAATCCGTCATCGCTGTGAGTATACTCGAACCCTTTTTGCTTTACGCACTTTTGGGTGTTACATACGTTACTTATTCTAAATCACATCAAACACACTACGAAATATTTTAACGCTAACCGCTACTGTATGTTATACGTGACTCGATGAATGCTTGTTTGTTATGTTTACACATAGATTGTTATCTACCTGCCTTAGCAACGATAGTACTATAGTTCAAGGGTTGTTAAGGACAATTAATCACATGGTTCACAGTGGTGAATGTGTGTTACGAACTGCCTTGGGCAGTCAACCCGCAGTCATTGGTATCGATAGGATCATGTCGATAACTAACGTGCTTCACATCACACGTTGTATATACTGGTTATATGTAAACAAATTCGAACCCTATTATGCTATTATCAAACTTGTATGCTCACCTTTACACTATGTGTATTGACTTTTACTTTAACGTATGTGGCAGGTGCATAAGATGCTAGGATGCCTTGTTTGTTGTGTGATGAAATCGAGGCTAGGAAAGAGTCCTAGAAACAAAAAAATAAATAGTCTATTTTGAAATCTGAGTTGTCGTCTCAGTACATGTTTGTGAGACAATTATTTGTAATGACTGTTTTATTTGGATATGTTATGGTATGGGACATGACGTTTAAGTATCTGGTAATTAATAGTTGTTATGGATACTCATGGACAATCTGTTTCGCTCAGTGCCACGCCTCGATGATTCCGCCATCGGTTGGGGTGTGATAGAACGATTGTCATGAATCTACACCGACGAGGTCATATGTCGACACGGGACGCCTCGTGATATCATATCTGACCGCGATGGTCGGTTTACCTCGCATCTTTGGGAAACGTTTCAATCTGCTTTCGGTAGTACTCTCAATCTAAGTACCGCTTTCCATCCCAAACGACGGTCAGACTGAAAGAACGATTCATACTCTTGAAGACATGTTTTGCTCGTGTGTCATAGATTTCGGTGGTAATTGGGAAGCGCATTTACCTTCGGTCGAATTATCGTACAATAACAGTTATCATTCTAGCATTCAAATGGCACCATTTGAGGCATTATACGGAAGAAAATGTCGATCGCCTATTGTATGGCACGAGATCGGAGATGCGCAGATTACCGGTCCTGAGCTGTTGCAAGAAACTACTGACAAAATCCTCCAAATCCGAGACAATCTGCTGAAAGCTCAGAGTCGTCAGAAAAGTTACGCCAATAGACGCCGCAAGCCCCTTTAATTTGACGTTGGCGATCACGTACTACTAAAGGTTTCACCTTGGAAGGGTGTGATCAGATTCGGCAAGAAAGAAAGCTTGCGCCTCGATATGTTGGACCCTTTAAGATCCTAGAAAGGATTGGCAAAATGGCCTAGAGACTCGAACTACAGGAGGAACTTAGCAACGTACACCCGACTTTCCACGTCTCGAACCTCAGAAAGTGTCTAGCCGAGCAGGATTTACAAGTACCCCTTGAGGATCTACAAGTGGACGAAACATTACACTTCATGGAAAAGCCTGTCGAGATCATGGATTGAGAAATCAAGAAGCTCCGATGCTAATGCATTCCCATTGTGAAGGTTCGCTGGGAAGGCAAACACGGGGCCGAGTTCACATGGGAACTCGAAAGTGACATGAAGGCTAAGTATCCACAACTGTTTGTTACGCCTGCGCCTTAAATTTCGGGATTAAACTTCCTAAAGTAGGGGAGGCTGTGACAACCCACACTTTGAAGTCAAAGTACAAGTCAAAGTCAAAGGAAGAAAAGATTACTAAATGCGATCTGTCACTCCTTGCTTAATCATTGGTTGTACTTCTTGTCTTGCTAATCGATACTTTAATTTTATGATACTTTAGTTGTATTATGTGGAGTATATGCTAAAAAATAGCAGTTTAATCGCTAATCGACTTATCGCTAATCGCATCACTATCGCATCGCATCCCGAAATATAGGTTATGGATATTGTTTTACGTGTGTGTGCTGTTATGTGTTATTTGTGCATGCTTATATTTGTCTTGAGGTGATTAATCGCAAACGCGATCGCAGCCCTATCACAATGCAATTTCATCGCGAACTCGAGATTTCAGGATTTATTTTATGTTATTTAGTAGTTATATTAATTGTGTAACTAGTATGAAATACTATCGCATCGCTTACTCGCAACGCATCGCAACGCTCAGCGCATAAAACAAAACGTCGAAAACCAACTCACAAAACCCATCTGATCGAATGGCCCTTCGATCGAACCACCCTTCGATCCATCACTGTACACCGCCTTTCTCCTCTCTTGCCTATAAATAACACCTGTCACGTCACTGTTCATGTGATGTGACAGCTCTCGTTCGACCCGCACGTTCCAGCCCTCTTTTCTCTCGATTCCTCGCGATTCTTGTAAGTTTTCAACCCAAATCTTGTACTTCGATCATCTACACATACTTTTTCATCATCTTCATCATTAAATCTTAACTTTTCACCGTGAAATCGGTGGATTTGGGGTGTTCTAGGGTGATGTCATCTTGGGTTCTCATGAACTTCAAAGTGTGACCTCATTCCACCAAGAACAACTCAGATCTAAGAAATTTCAACAAGTTTAAACACTGATTTCATCATAATCTTAACATTTTCCAACTAATTTCTACTTTTCTTCAACATTCTCAACTTTTCACATAAAACCGATAGAATCTGAGCTCGTTCAGGCCTTTTACTCATCCTCTAGTGAAGTGTCGGTCCAAGAACGGATTTCTATCAAAGGAGACAACCGATTCACGGGTTGAACATTAATAACCGTCAAGAACAGTTTACTGATCGGACGGGGTGATTCCCATCCGATCGGATGACTTGGACTTGATGGGGTTTTCCGTTGTTCGACATGTTGTCATACCGTCTCGGTTCAATCATAAAACTTTCCAAACTTAGCAAATTTTTACAAGTTTCAGAACGAACATGTTACTGAACGGACTGTCGTTCGATCGGATTGCCATCCGATTAAACGAAAATCCTATTGGATGACTTGTGACATTCAGTGCTTGTGATATTTTCCAACACTTAGACTTTTTCACAAAATTTCAAGAAGTTAGTTTCAAATGAATTGTCATCCGAACGGATGGCCATCCTTCTGGATAACCATCTGGCTGGATGACCTGATTGGTAGACACACTTCTTGTTTTATAAAATGCTACAACGAAAACTTCAAAGGCACATCATACACAAACACATCCATCCCAGATGAGTGGCCATCCGACCGAATGGTCATCCGACCGAATGGTCATCCGTCCGAATGAGCATCCGTCCGGACGGTCATCCGATCGGATGACTATCCGTCACTTGTCTCACTCGCCTTGTTTTACGCGTTGTTTATCGGTTACGCTATCGTTTTGTAATCAGGCTAACTTTCCAGCGCTCCCTTCAATCCAAGAGAGTTTTTATTTACTAAACACAATCTGTGAGTGTACTCGATGCCTTTTTGCTTTAAGCACTTTTGGGTGTTACATACATTACTTATACTAAATCACATCGAACACACAACGCAAACACTTTTTATACGCTAACCGTTAATGCATGTTATACGTGTGACTCGATGAATGCTTGTATGTTATATTTACACAGTGAGTGTTGCCTGACACCTTAGCAACGATAATACTATAGTTTGGACTCAGCACCTGTCGTGGACAGGGGTTGTTAAGGGCTTTTCTTCACGTGTCACAGTGGTGATATGTGTTGCGCATTCCACAACTCGCAGTCACGTCTGTGCATATTTCATTGTCGATAACCTACCTACTTCACATTATACATGTTACATACTGGTTATGCGTAAACCGCTTTCGCTATCTATTATACTATTAAACTTGTATGCTTACCTTTACATTATGTGTATTGACTTTTACTTTAACATATGTGACAGGTGTTTAGGATGCTTGTTAGCTGCTATGGAATCAAGCTAGGAGAGTCTAGAAACAAACTAAATAAATTCTGAGTTGTCGGAATGGATATTTGTCTTTGAGAACAACGTCTGTAATAACTATTTTATTTTATATGTTTGTGGTATGGGACATGAACCTTTAATATATTATAATTAATAGTTGTTATGGATTCTCCTGGATAATATGTTTCGCTCAGTGCCACGCCCCGATGTTTCAGCCATCGGTTGGGGTGTGACAGATTGGTATCAGAGCCATAACTATAGGGAATTAGGCACGACTCGACCTAGTCTGGGTCGATGTCTTAGAATTGACCTATTCTAAGTACCAACAGACCGACTTGTGCAAACCCAGTAGGGGTTTTGTACGAGCTTACTTGATATTCTTGCTCGAATTCGCTAAACGCTACACACTCGCGCGAACATCGCATATTATTGTCCCGCGTAGAATCAGCCTTTCCTAAGCTGGTAACACACACAAACGCACGATCTGGTTGGGATTAGGTGTGAAAACCGCAAACTCTCGATCAAATCGCTCGTTCGACACATGCATATTCACTATAAACACGAGAATTTGCGTTGAATCAGGAGTGAAATCCATACTTCGGCGTGATTCTCCCTATCTATCATGTGATTCTATCACACAAACAGGAATGTAGTCGCTGAGTTAGGGGTGAAACCCGAACCTTGATGACTTGTTCCACCCCTTATGTTGGTTTTACAAGACTCTCACCAAAGTCTCAATGGATTCCAACGACTCGAGTCACGTGAATAACCGAAAGGATGCGTGCCAATCACCATATGTCGGTGATATAGTACAGTCTAATAAGCCAAAACGTGTACTCGGAGTCCTTGAGAATATTCGAATCACTTTGGGTAGTCGACGTCTATCAGCCGAGACAATCTCTTTCCGAATTTTATGTGTCTCGTTTCTGGATTTCGCCACCGCTGACTCTGTGATTTATCGCTTTTATGATCGATTTTATGTGATTTATATGGCTTTATATGTTTATTTGTTAGCGTTTTGAGGTTAACAGTTATGGTGGTACTGATGGTTTTGATTCCACGTTTCTCGCTTCGCCAAACCGCACACAACTCACACCACGTTAACAAATCGCATCATACGTCACTCGCTTATACTATACTACTCGCTGTGCTAACCAATGTGTGCTCGCTACTCGCACTCGTAATACTCGATCGCTTTACGCCGCTATGAAAGATAGGTGAATACGTGCAATATATGTATGTGAATACGTGCAAAATATAGTCGAATACGTACTTCTATGCTTATGTGGACTACATGCTTATGTGCTTACGTGCTTCTGTGGATTATGTGCCTACGTGATTACGTGACTACGTGATTGGACGTGTTCCTGTGCTTTATGTAGAATAGCTGTTAAGTGAGTACGATAGGCTATACTCAACTTAATCGAAATTATGTCTGAGCCCTATGGCGATGTCTGTTGCAGACAATGTCGTCATTCGGTTCGCATACTTCCCGCGCTGCACGGCGAAACCATGAGGACAAACGCATCGCTGCTCTAGTCGTAAAGTAGATGGCTAAGGTCATTCCGTAAATTATCAGCAAGCTTAATGAAAACACTAGCAAGTCCTCTGAGGAATCAAGGACTGACTCACCTAAAGGTACTTTCAGCTTCAAGCAGTTTAAGGCCTGCGGCCCAAAAGGCTTCACAGGCGAAGACGGACCAAGCGCTATGTTTCAATGGTTCGACACAATTGAAGTCACGCTACGCCAGAGCGGATGTCCCGATCACCTACGCACTGTCAACGCAACAAGCGTCTTCCAGTCCAGATCTCTGGCTTGGTGGACAGCCGAAAGGAACAAGCTTGGGAACGACGCAGCCTATGGGCTTACTTGGGATGAGTTAAAGGAACTCATGATGAAGGAATTCTGCCCACCCCATGAGCTCTAAAAGCTGGAGAACGAATTCTGGAACATCAAGCCGGATGGTGGCAACAACGCCAGTCTGATAGCTCGCTTCAAGCAGCTAAGTATCATTTGTCCAAGCCAGGTGGCAACACTTGAAATGATGATCAAGAAATACATCCGTGCTTTACCGGATTGTGTTGGTGACTTCGTTCAAGCTACGAAAACGACAACTATCGAAGAGACTTACCAACTCGCTGCTGAGATCAATGACAAGCGAGTATTGGCTGGTTACTTTGATAAACCCACCAAGAGTCTTCACCAAGTTACCACTACTCCCACCGCTGAAACCGCTGCACCACAACTTTCCAAGTCTTCTCCGCAAACGCAAGAACAACAACACCAGCAACCAGAACTATGCAGTAACCGCCGCTCCACTCCAAGTTGTACCTGCTCAACCGCAACCCCAGAATCGTCAAGTAGCGGCACCAGTGACCAATGCACCGCCGGCCAAGCGTGCATATACTGGTCCACACCCGCTCTGCCCTACTTGTACTTATCATCACCCGGTTGGAATCGCATGCCGGTTTTGTGTTCACTGCAACCTGTACGGCCACTTCACTGCTAATTGCCGTACCGGTCCTCGCTAAGCTCCAGCCCCAGTTCAAGCTCCTGCTCTACTAGCTCCTTAGGGGCAACAAGCAGCTCCTGCTCACGCAAGAGTCTACTTTGTGTGTGGTGATCCTAACCACTTCGCAAATGTTTACCCAAACAGAGTGGTAAAACAAGAGCCACAACAGAAGCAGCAGACAGCTCAGCAAGCAGACCGCGGGCGAGTCTTCAACATCAACGCCCGCCAGGCTCAGGCAGACAACAACGTGGTTAATGGTACGTTTCTCGTAAATGGTATATATGCTTCGTGTTTGTTTGATACTGGAGCCAATAACTGTTTTGTATCGTTTGAATTCGAAAGGATCCTAAACCGTAAACGCTTTAGTCTCCCATCAACATTTGACGTAGAAGTTGCCACTGGAAGAACCGTCACTGTTAGTTCCGTTCTTCATGACTGTACTCTTGAGCTCAACAGTCACGTTTTCCCGATCAATCTTATCCCGATGCAACTCGGTATCTTTGATGTCATAGTAGGCATGGATTTCCTTCGGGAGAATCATGCTGAACTTATTTGTTTCGATAAAATGATTCGTTTCTCTCTCGCAAACGGTGATCAATTGTGTGTTTATGGCGAAGTCGCTTCGTAGAAGTTACAACTCATGTCGTGTGCCCAAGCTAGCAAGTACCTCAACAAGGAATACCAAGCTTTCTTGGCGCACATTATAGTAGCGGAGAAAAAGGAAGTTAAGGCAATAGACAAGGTGCCTGTGGTTCGTGATTTTCCTAACGTCTTTCCTGAAGATCTACCTGGTTTACCGCCCACTCGTGATATCGATTTTCGAATCGGCCTCGTTCCTAGAGCAAATCATGTTGCTAGAGCACCCTATCATCTCACTCCGTCTGAAATGCGTGAACTCTCGAGTCAGCTCCAGGAATTGCTTGATAAAGGCTTTATTCTCCCTAGCACCTCTCCTTGGGGCGCACCTGTCCTTTTCGTTAAAAAGAAGGACGAATCGTTCCGGATGTGCATCGACTACAGGGAGCTGAATAAGCTTACCATCAAGAATCGCTACCCCTTGCCTAGAACAGATGATTTGTTTGATCAGTTACAAGGTGCTACGTGTTTCTCGAAGATTAATTTACGCTCAGGCTATCACCAGTTATGAATTCAAGAGGACGATATACCCAAAACTTCTTTTCAAACCCGATACGGTCACTACGAGTTTGTTGTTATGCCCTGTGGTTTGACCAACGTTCCCGCAGTCTTTATGGATCTAATGAATCGCGTGTGGAAACCCTTTCTCGACCGCTTCGTCATCGTATTCATCGATGATATCCTGATCTATTCCAAGTCAAAAGCCGAACACGCGCAACATCTCCATTTGGTTCTTGAACTACTCCAGGGAAACTGTCACTATGCCAAGTTCTCCAAGTGTGAATTCTGGCTTGTGGAGGTTCAATTCCTCGATCACATCGTAAATAGTCAAGATATTCATGTCGATCCTGCGAATATAGAAGCAGTTAAGAGTTGGGTTACACCAAAGAACCCGTCCAAAGTTCGATCTTTTCTCGGATTGGCGGGTTACTACCGTTGATTCATCGCTGATTTCTCGAAGATCGTTGTTCCTCTCACCTCTCTTACACACAAGGGCAAACCTTTTGTTTGGGGAACCAAACAAGAGGAGGCCTTTCAAACTCTGAAACTTAAGCTCTACAACACTCCCGTGCTCTCACTGCCTGACGGAAACAACGACTTCGTAGTCTATTGCGATGTCTCAAACCTTGGTCTCGGTTATGTTCTCATGCAACGAGACAAGGTCATTGCGTACGCCTCTCGTTAGCTCAAGATCCACGAAAAGAATTATACAACCCACGATCTTGAGCTTGGCGCAGTTGTTTTTGCGTTAAAGATTTGGCGACACTACCTCTATGGTACCAAGTGTACGGTCTTCACCGACCACAAGAGCCTGCAACACATCTTCAACTAGAAGGAACTGAATATGCGCCAACGCCGATGGGTTGAACTTCTTAACGATTACGACTGTGAGATTCGTTACCACCCTGGAAAAGCAAATGTCGTTGCTGACGCTCTCAGTCGACGAAGCTATTTGCATAGCGTTCGTAATACTCAAGCCCAGCACAATCTCGAAGCTCTTATCCGTGCTGCCCAACATGCTTGCTTTACCGAACGCACTTTGAAGAAGGAAAGGATTATCAATAACGGCGAACAATTGGTGAATAAATCGAATGGTATATTCCATTATCTAGACCGAATTTGGAGTCCCAAGCGCACCAATTTCTGACAGATTCTGCTAGACGAAGCCCACAAGTCTCGGTATTCCATTCATCCCGGTGCCGATAAGATGTACCAGGACCTTCGCTACAAGTACTGGTGGCCGGGCATGAAGAAGGATATCGCAATCTACGTTTCGAAATGCCTGACTTGTTCGAAAGTCAAGGCTGAGCATCAACGCCCCTCTGGCTTACTCGTGCAACCCGAGATCCCTATGTGGAAATGGGAGAGTATAGCTATGGATTTCATAACAAAACTTCCGTGCACACCACCAGGTCACGATAGCATCTGGGTTATCATTGACCGACTGACTAAATCTGCTCATTTTCTACCGATACGAGAAGACTTTAAGGTAGAACGACTGGCACGAATCTACACCAACGAGGTCATATGTCGACACGGGACGCCTTGTGATATCATATCTGACCGCGATGGTCGGTTTACCTCGCCTCTTTGGGAAACATTTCAATCTGCTTTCGGTACTACTCTCAATCTAAGTACCGCTTTCCATCCCCAAACCGACGGTCAGACTAAAAGAACGATTCGTACTCTTGAAGATATGCTTCGCTCGTGTGTCATAGATTTCGGTGGAAATTGGGACGCTCACTTACATTTGGTTGAATTCTCATACAATAACAGTTATCATTCTAGCATTCAAATGTCACCATTTGAGGCATTATACGGAAGAAAATGTCGATCGCCTATTGTATGGCACGAGATCGGAGATGCGCAGTTTACCGGTCCTGAGCTGTTGCAAGAAACGACTGACAAAATCCTCCAACTTCGAGACGATCTGCTGAAAGCTCGGAGTCGTCAGAAAAGTTACGCCGATAGACGCCGCAAGCCCCTTTAATTTGACGTTGGCGATCACGTACTCCTAAAGGTTTCACCTTGGAAGGGTGTGATCAGATTCGGCAAGAAAGGAAAGCTCGCGCCTCGATATGTTGGACCCTTTAAGATCCTGGAAAGGATTGGCAAAGTGGCGTACAGACTTGAACTACCGGAGGAACTTAGCAACGTCCACTCGACTTTCCACATCTCAAACCTCAGAAAGTGTCTATCCGAGCAGGATTTACAAGTAACCCTTGAGGATCTACAAGTGGACGAAACATTACACTTCGTGGAAAAGCCTGTCGAGATCATGGATCGAGAAACCAAGAAGCTCCGATGCTCACGCATTCCAATTGTGAAGGTTCGCTGGGTAGGCAAACGCGGCGCCGAGTTCACCTGGGAACTCGAAAGTGACATGAAGGCTAAGTATCCACAATTGTTTGTTACGCCTGCGCCTTAAATTTTGGGACGAAATTTCCTAAAGTAGGGGAGGCTGTAACAACCTGCGCTTTGAATTCAAAGTCAAAGGAAGAAAAGATTGCTAATTGCGATCTGTCACTCCTTGCTTAATCATTGATTGTACTTCTTGTCTTGCTAATCGATACTTTAATTTTATGATACTTTAGTTGTATTATGTGGAGTATATGCTAATAAATCGTAGTTTAATCGCTAATCGACTTATCGCTAATCGCATCGCTATCGCATCGCATCCCGAATTACAGGTTACGGATATTGTTTTACTTGTGCGTGCTATTATGTGTTATTTGTGCATGCTTATATTTGTCTTGAGGTGATTAATCAAAAACGCAATCGCAACCCTATCACAACGCAATTTCATCGCGAACTCGAGATTTCAGGATTTATTTTATGTTATTTAGTAGTTATATTAATTGTGTAACTAGTATGAAATACTATCGCATCGCTTACTCGCAACGCATCACAACGCTCAGCGCACAAAACAAAACGTCGAAAACCAACTCACAAAACCCATCCGATCGAATGACCATTCGATCGAATGGTCATCCGTCCGGATGACCATCCGATCGGATGGCCCTCTTACCGAACCGCCCTTCGATCCATCACTGTACACCGCCTTTCTCCTCTCTTGCCTATAAATAACACCTGTCACATCACTGTTCATGTGATGTGACAGCTCTCGTTCGACCCGCACATTCCAGCCCTCTTTTATCTCGATTCCTCGCAATTCTTGTAAGTTTTCAACCCAAATCTTGTACTTCTATCTTCTACACACACTTTTTCATCATCTTCACCATTAAATCTTAACTTTTCACCGTGAAATCAGTGGATTTGGGGTGTTCTAGGGTGATGTCATCTTGGGTTCTCATGAACTTCAAAGTGTGACCTCAATCTACCAAGAACAACTCAGATCTAAGAAATTTCAACAAGTTTAAACATTGATTTCGTCATAATCTAAACATTTTCCAACTAATTTCTACTTTTCTTCAACATTCTCAACTTTTCACATAAAACTGATAGAAT
The DNA here is from genome assembly GCA_030545235.1 of Helianthus tuberosus. NCBI lineage: Eukaryota > Viridiplantae > Streptophyta > Magnoliopsida > Asterales > Asteraceae > Helianthus > Helianthus tuberosus. The sequence continues at coordinate 64,419,219 of CM060357.1, forward strand.
CTGAGCTCGTTCAGGCCTTCTACTCATCCTCTAGTGAAGTGTCGGTCCAAAAACGGATTTCTATCAAAGGAGACAACCGATTCACGGGTTGAACATGAATAACCGTCAAGAACAGTTTACTGATCGGATGGGGTGATTCCCATCCGATCGGATGACTTGGACTTGATGGGGTTTTCCGTTGTTCGACACATTGTCATACCGTCTCGGTTCAATCCTAAAACTTTCCAAACTTAGCAAATTTTTACAAGTTTCAGAACAAACGGTTTACTGAACGGACTGTCATCCGATCAGATGACTTGTGACATTCAGTGCTTGTGATATTTTCCAACACTTAGACTTTTTCATAAAATTTCAAGAAGTTAGTTTCAAACGAATTGTCATCCGAACGGACGGCCATCCGTCCGGATGACCATCCGGCCGGATGACCTGATTGGTAGAGACTCATCTGGACGGATGACCTGATAGGTAGAGTCACTTCTTGTTTTATAAAATGCTACAACGAAAACTTCAAAGTCATATCATACATAAACACATCCATCCCAGACGAGTGGCCATCCGACCGAATGGTCATCCGTCCGAATGACCATCCGTCCGGACGGTCATCCAATCGGATGACTCTCCGTCACTTGTCTCACTCGCCTTGTTTTACGCGCTGTTTATTTCTTACGCTATCGTTCTGTAATCAGGCTAACTTTCCAGCGCTCCCTTCATTCCAAGAGAGTGTTTATTTACTAAACACAATCTGTGAGTATACTCGATCCCATTTTGCTTTAAGCACATTTGGGTGTTACATACGTTACTTATACTAAATCACATCGAACACACAACGCAAACACTTTTTATACGCTAACCGTTAATGCATGTTATACGTGTTACTCGATGAATGCTTGTATGTTATGTTTACACGGTGATTGTTGCCTGACACCTTAGCAACGATAGTACTATAGTTTGGACTCAGCACATGTCGTGGACAGGGGTTGTTAAGGGCTTTTCTTCACGTGTCACACTGGTGATATGTGTTGTGCATTCCACAACTCACAGTCACGTCTGTGCATATTTCATTGTCGATAACCTACCTGCTTCACATTATACATGTTACATGCTGGTTATGCGTAAACCGCTTTCACTATCTATTATACTATTAAACTTGTATGCTCACCTTTACACTATGTGTATAGACTTTTACTTTAACGTATGTGACGGGTGTTTAGGATGCTTGTTAGCTGCTATGGAATCAAGCTAGAAGAGTCCAGAAACAAACTAAATAAAATCTGAGTTGTCGGAATGGATATTTGTCTTTGAGAACAACGCCTGTAATAACTATTTTATTTTATATGTTTGTGGTATGGGACATGAACCTTTAATATATTATAATTAATAGTTGTTATGGATTCTCCTGGACAATCTGTTTCGCTCAGTGCCGCGCCCTGATGTTTCCGCCATCGGTTGGGGTGTGACAGAAAGGGTAACTGCTTACGGAAAATGCTTTCCGTTATTGCCTCCGTCAAAAAACTTTTCCACCCAAATCCGGTTATAAATAAGACAACTCAGGTATAATCTCCCAAGTTACATTCACTTCACTTTCACTATTACTTCTTCTTCTTCATTGAGATCTGTACTTATTCTCACACCGGAGGGTGGTCACAGAGAGAACCCCAATTCTCCCCGTGGCGAGTCTAACGGCTGTCTGGTTTGCAGATATCATTCGGAGAAGAAGCTCAGCCAAACCCCGAATCAAACGAGAGGACTTACCTTTTTATGCAGAACTAAACCCCTGGTTCGATTGATTCCGGTCATTCGAACCACTGTTTCTTCATTGGCGCCCACCGATTCTTCAATTTTCATTCTCCTCTTCTCGTTTTGATTCATTTCTCTTCAATCTCTTTTTTCCATGGCAGAGATTCCGTTAAACCATCCATCAAGTCCTCGATCCGAAAACATGGGTAATCTAGCCCAGGTTACTCAGATCGACGGAATCATGGACAAAATGGCTAGCAGCGAGAATCATGGGGCAAAAGGCTCTGTTGCCTCAGACATACATTCTGGAACTCAGAATAATCCAGATCCACTCTCGGGGGAAACTCCAGGGTATTGGTTCACCAAATTCCAAAATACCATAAACGAAATATTTGCACCGAAATTGGCTACTCCAATACAACTGGTGAACACATTTAATGGATCTCATAATAATTCTTCAAACCAGCCAATTAAAGCAATGGGGACATACCCCCAAGCAAACACCAGATCTGAGTCTCTCCATGTTAGATCTGGTTATCAGGAGTCTCAGGAAGAATACGTGTTTCAGAAGAAATCCGATAGTACTGTGTTAGACCCACAATCAACACATCAGTGGGACGTCCAACTCAGTAACAAAGAATATCTGGAAACAATCAGATATATGAAACAAAATACGAAAAACAATAACCAACAAAAGGTCAGTACGGAACAAACATACATGGTGCAAGGAGGACCCTCACGTAAGTCACACAAACGGAGCCACAGTCAGCATTGGCGAGAACAACAAGTGGTTTTCCCCGTTGTTCCAGGAGGTCCTCAAGAAGAACGTCCGGTAATCATAACTAGTATTTTCGGTCATTATCGTACTGATTACATGTTCATAGATTCGGGTAGCTCCATGGATATAATTTACGAGCACTGCTTTAAACAATTAGACCCAGAAGACAAGGCACACTTGAAACCAGTCGATTTTCCTTTAACTGGTTTCTGCAATGAAGTCGTCTTTCTATTGGGTCAAATCGCTTTTCTTGTGACACTCTCAGACGACGAACACTCGCGCACTGTCACAGTCAGTTTTATGGTTATGCCAGCTACATCACGTCATGATATACTGCTGGGAAGACGATCACAGAGGGAGTTCAGCATGATTACCTCCATACCATATGCTGCTTGTGGTTTTCCAACGGAAACAGGGGTAGCAATTCTATATTCTAGCAAAGAGGTGATGTATGTAGATGACGAGCCGCCAGTAAAAGCCGCCAAGCCATCACCGTCAAATGAACCAGAGAAGTGGGTCCTCAACGAGGAGTACCCTGAACAAACCATTCTATTAGGACACACCATCTCACCAACAACCCGCTCGAAACTAAAAGAGCTCTTATCTAACAATATGCATATCTTCGCATGGTCACCAGCGGACATGATCGGAGTACCAAGAGAGATAACACAACACTACTTAAATATCCGACCTTTCGCAGAACCAGTCGCGCAAGGGAAGCGCAGCCTTAGTACAGAAAAAGCTCGTACAATGAACAAACAAGTAGCCGAGTTACTTCAAGCTGGGATCTTGCTCGAAGTACAATATCAAACCTGGGTAGCTAACCCAGTGATGGTGCAGAAGCACAACGACGGGTGGCGCATGTGCGTCGATTTCAAAGATCTTAACAAAGCCTATCCAAAAGACTGTTACGCCCTTCTAGAGATAGACAAGAAGGTAGATTCCTTGGCGTCCTTCCGCTAGAAATGCATCTTAGATTGCTATAAAGGATATCATCAAGTATAAATGAAAGAAGAGGACGAAGACAAAACGTCTTTCCGCACAGACAAAGGTATTTTTTGCTATACAAAAATGCCTTTCGGTCTTCGCAACACGGGTGCCACGTATCAATGTCTGTTGGATAGAGTCTTCAGAGATGATATTGGCGTAACAGTAGAAGTTTACATGGATGACCTCGTTATCATGAGTCAGGAAGAAGAATCCATGCTAGGAAACATTCAGCGCACATTCGACTCCCTACGCAAGGTAAACCTAAAGCTAAATCCGGTAAAATGTTCATTCGGGATGGAAGAAGGCAAATTCTTAGGGTTTATTGTAACCAAAGATGGTTTCAAGGTTAACCCAGAAAAAGTGGAAGCCCTTTGACTTATGCCATCACCAACGTCCATTAAAGAGATGCAATGCCTAGCCGGTCGACTAGCAGCGCTCAACAGGTTCTTGGCAAATCATGCTGCCAAATCTTACCCGTTCATCAGCACCTTACGTAATTGTGTCAAAAAGAGCCAGTTTCAATGGACACCAGAAGCGGAAAGAGCTTTCCAACAAATGAAAAGGTGTTTAATTCAGCTACCAACCTTAACGGCTTCACGAAAAGATGAACCACTAATCCTATACCTCTCAGCAGCAGAGGTAGCAGTTGGCGCAGTACTAATGGTCGAAAGGGACGGGGTTCAAACCCCGATATACTACATCAGCAAAATGCTAACCGGCCCAGAAACGCGCTATTCTATCATGGAGAAACTTGTCCTCGCGCTAGTTCACGCGTCACGAAGGCTGCGACAATACTTTTCTGGTCACCTTATCACCGTCCTTACCAACTACCATCTGGGACAAGTCTTGTCCAAACCAGATGTCGCGGGAAGATTAGCTAAATGGGCTATCGAACTAGGAGGATACAACATCTTTTACAAATCACGCCCCGCTATCAAGGGACAAGTCCTAGCAGACTTTGTTACCGAAGTTCCTGTCGACAAAATCCAGGAATGCGAAGCCATACAAAATCCTACCCTAGTCTTCGACGACAGGGTTTGGACCTTACACACAGACGACGCTTCAAACGATGACGGCGCAAGAGCAGGTCTTCGCCTGGTTAGCCCCGATAACCACGAACTCACATACGCCATCCGTCTGGATTTCAAGAGTACTAAAACGAAACGGAGTACGAAGCGTTCCTCGCAGGTCTCCGCTTATCACTCAAAATGGGAGCGAAAAATCTTGAAGCACGTGTCGATTCCAAGTTAGTAGCAGAACAAGTCAACGGTCATTATGATGCAAAAGGCGAAGCCATGGCCTTATACCTTGAGCAGGCACGAATTCTGATAAACCAATTTCAGACTTTCAAAATAATCCACATCAACAGGAGCGAGAACAAGCATGCGGATGCGCTAAGTAAGTTAGCTGCTACAAGCTTCAAACACATCGCAAAAGAAGTCCGCGTCGAGGTACTTTCAAATCCATCCGTTCCTCTAAAGCAAGTAAACATAATAGAAATCGGGAACCCATCATGGATGTCCCCCATCATCATGTATTTACAACATGGAACCCTTCTAGAGGGGAAAACGGAAGCCAGGAAAATTCAAAACAAGGCGATAAAATAGGAGATGGCAGACGGTATTTTATATCGCAAATCATACATGGGTCCTCTTTTAAGATGCGTAGACAAGCACGACACACATTATCTAGTCTGAGAAATTCATGAAGGACTATGTGGAATCCACGCAGGCCCGCGCATGGTAGTCGCGAAAATTATGAGTGCGGGCTATTACTGGCCAGGTATGCATGTAGATGCCGTAGAACTTTTGCGCAAATGTGCGGCATGTCAACGTCATGCTCCAAAAACGCTCCGCCCGAAGAACCCTCTAGTCCCAGTCACAACAGCATGGCCTTTTTAGCAATGGGGCATCGACCTAGGAGGTCCTTTCCCCGACGCGCCTGGCGCTGTAAAATTCATAGTAGTGGCAGTGGACTACTTTACTAAATAGGTAGAAGCCAAGACCCTCGCGTCAACTACCGCCATGGTAATCTGAAAATTCATCCGGGATCACATCATATGTCGTTTTGGATTACCATTGCGCAACATTACAGACAATGGTACCAACTTCGCATCGGAAGATCTGCAAAAATGGTTAAAGGAGATGAACATTGAACATAGCTTCGCCTCCGTGGCGCACCCACAGGCGAACGGGCATAAAAGCAAGACTGGGAACCGCGCGAAGGGGGTGGGTAGACGAACTCCCAAGCATTTTATGGGCCCACCGCACTATGCCAAAAACCAGCTGATATTCGTTAATTTACACATATTTTAGTCCCCCTTTTTACCCCTATTTTATGCGTTTTTGGTCGTAAAACCGTCATTCGGATACTTAATTATCTACATTTTTGTTTACAGGCCTAAAACAGCATACCGGCCCGTCCTATACGAGACACGATGATGATGGAGATGAATAGTTGGCGGTGGTGATAGCAGTTGGTGGTGTTTTCTATTTCAGTACTTTATTTATTATTGGGTGTTTATTTTGACTATTATTTAAAACACCCCGGTTATGTATTTCAGACAATTTCCTTTGTGTTTTGTTTGGATTTTAGTATTTATGTATATTATGGTTGTTTGGTGATTTTTCTGTTTCTGTTATGTTTTAGGTGCACATGTGACATACTCGCAGGTTTTATCTATCGGATCTTGGATCGGAGCACGTACCAGATACAGCTTCGGAAGTCTCGTGGCATCAACATCATCTTGAGGGGAGTATATTTTTATCCCTTTCTCTATATTTCGGGTCTCGCATTGGGGACAATGCGAAGTTCAAGTGTGGGGAGGGGGTTAACTTTGTTAACTTTGATTGTCTTCTTATATATAAAAAAAATCAGAAAATCAGAAAAATAAGTCAAAAATACTTGTATTTTGTATATATTTTTGTAAATAAACCGGTTGGTTGTGTTTTAGAAAGCGTCGGACTTGATAAAAACTCGACAAGCAAAATATTTTTTGAAAAAGGAAACCGGAAAGCGTGACAAACAAAGAAAGACTTACATGATAGTTTTCACACTTTTACCCATTCCTTCCATTACGTGAGCATATTTGAGCCTTGATTGTTATATATTTGTTCATTTCGGATATAGGAGTGAGCCGGATGTTATGTGCAATTTAGAACTTGTCACTAGTATGCTTGTTAAGACCATGAACTTGTGAATTTGTGTAAAAATGATAGAGGCACTTAGATTACCCCTTTGTTGTGTACTTGTTCTTTGTGTTGTGCTTCCCGTTCACCTTATATTACCCTTTAGGATTAACCATGTCGAGCCTTCCCGTTCACCTTTGTTTACCCACATTATCGCCCACTTAACCAAATTTAGCCTTTTTATGTTTTAAACCTTTTTAGTGTTGAAACTCGGTTAAAATAATAGTTTAACTAGCTTGTTATTGTTTATATTTCATTGTATAGTTTTGTATGTTAAAAAAAAAAAAAACAGAAAATAAAACACCCTAAAATAGGGTGAAGTTGATAGAAATCGAGCAATTTTGAATGCTTAAATGTTAAAAATTTCGTTGATAAGCTCGATTGCGCTTTAGTCGCCTTTTTAAGGCGTTTGTAGGTATAGTTGTATTATTTTCTTGCTAGTTAAACGCTACTACCGAGTTTTAACCATTTTCGCCACTTTAAATGTCCACTTCCATACCCTTCACCCAAGCCTAACGTTATAACCCGTAAAGACCTCTTGATTTACACTTGTTTGCATGTTAGTTGGTGGAGACGAGATCTTATGACAAGCTTATGATATTGCACATTTCATTGACTAGGCATTGAGTGTTTACACATACACATTTTATGTATGTTTCATAAATAAAACCGAGTGTGTGAACATTGTGAGTCGTGTGAAGATTAACATGTGAGTCAATTAAATGTGAAGTCACGGCTTTTTGGTTGTCGCTTTTTAATTGCATATGCTTGTTGGGTTTGAGTCTTTTGATGTTGTCTTTCGACAAACCGGCTAACCGTTTATAGTAGTTTTCAATAAAATAGTGTGTAAATTATCGTTCTTGTTTGTTTATGTCTTTTATTGCTTTTTAGTTTAGCTTGCTTGAGGACAAGCAAGGTTCAAGTGTGGGGAGATTTGATATTCGTTAATTTACACATATTTTAGTCCCCCGTTTTACCCCTATTTTATGCGTTTTTGGCCGTAAAACCGTCATTCGGATACTTAATTATCTACATTTTTGTTTACAGGCCTAAAACAGCATACCAGACAAGATGATAGCGAAAACGAGGACTTTCCGGACAAAACGACGAAGCTGCGGATATTTTGTTAAGGAAACTGACCTGGGCCTGTGGAACGGTCGTGCGACCTGATGCACGACCGTGCATCTCCGACAGTTGTTAATTTGTCCGGCAATGAACGAGGGTGCGACTAGGAGTGCAAGGCATACAAGGTCATCCCGGGGACGCACGGACGTGCCATCCGAAGAACGGTCGTGCGACTCCGAACATCAGCAAAAACCTCGGAATTGCACCACAAGTGCAACAGCTCGTGCAACAGAATCCCGGCGAAGAACGACCGTGCCACAGGAAGAACGGTCGTGCGATTTCGAATCTGGTCAACGATCTGATGACGTCATGCAGTATGGTGTGCCATCCCCAATAATTGCTTAAAGTGCACGGTCGTGCCATATGAAGAACGACCGTGCCACAGCGAAAAAATATAAAAACAGAACAGAAACATTCTGTTCGATATTCTGGATTTTTGGGAGCTTCACAGGCGAATTTACAGGCTCCGGAGGCTTTGCTTTTGACCCGGATTCAAGCCACATTGTGCCGTTTAGCTCCATTACCACCCGGATCCTTAGTCTAGTACTTGTTTATGGTTTGGTTTTCTAATCTTTCCATGATTTTGTTAATCTTTCAAGTACTTAGATTAATGTTTATGTATTATTGTAGCCTTTGGGCAAAAACACAAACAATCCCTTGCTAAATTATAGCCATTAGTTTGTTAAGCTTTGTTGTAATGACACTTGAAGTATTTTCTATGTTAATCTTTGATGATTAGTTTGCAACCTTGTTATTGATATTGAATTCTTGATTATAAGTAATTATGTTGGATGATTGATGCTTGGTTAGTTAAGATAGTTGAAAAATGAAGCTTAATTAATCTTGTATTAGTAAACTTTGAATTTGGTTAACTAGTTTAGCTTGGTTTAAATGTATGCATCATGATACTAGAAATGGTTAGTGATTTAATAAAATGTAATTATTGTTAATCAAGAGAGCTTGCCGTCATGTAAGGACCTTAACGGGTTAGATGGTGTCGTTATAAATTCTTGCCATGATTTGTTAGCTTAGTTAGTAGTTTAGGCCAAAATTGCTATCTTAGTGAATTATTGTGCAAGATTTGTAAAATGAACTCGGTTGTGATTTAATCTAGTTTATGCTTGTCACGATGGTTGCATTGTGTTTATCGGTGTCTCTTTCCTTGATTAAGTGCGGTTAGAAAACTCCTAACGGATGACTAGCTTATTTTTAAGAGATTTTCATAGACATTTATCAATTGCACGTTAAAGAACAATTTTAGGTGGTTAAAGTGTGTTTATCGTTTTAGCTTTCCGAATGATTGTCATGTTAGGATTCCCGAAAGGGAAACTAATAGTCTTAAATTGGAAAATTGACCGAATGCTTCTAGTGCCAAAACCGACTTAGTTGACATGCTGTGGTTGTGTATTTACCAAGGATTTTTATCTATTATCTATTATGTTTTTATTATGTATTTGTTTATGCTTACTTTAGTTTAGTTAAAATCAAACAAACCTATGTTTTTACCGGTAGTTTAGTGACAAAGGTCTAGTATTATTTCTCCGCCCATTTCCTTGGATCGATACTTGGTTCTTACCGATACTTTATTACATATGTGACGGGGTACACTTGCCTCTTTCGTGTGTGTTTTGATGTAAAAGTAATAATCACTTTTATAAATTTAAAACCAAATCGTGTGTAAATTCATTGCAAAATTATGTATATATACGCACACGTCAAGTTTTTGGCGCCGTTGCCGGGGACATGGCGAGCTTTAGGAACGACCCGAGTCATTATTTTATCGGCGTATATACTTGTTAATATTTGTGAATATTTTCTTGATTATTTATTTGTTTATTTATTTGTTAATATTTCTTGCTTTTATTTGATTTATTCGTTTTCCAAGTCATTTTTGTATACTTGTAAATTTTTGTTCCATTTATTTATTCGATCCGGATTTATTTATTTATTCTTTGAGTTTTCGGCTTCGGGTATCCATTTTTACTTTAGCCGATTCGATTATTTTTATTGTGTTGATTTTTATAAAATTTCGGGCCTATTTTCGGATTTTTATAAAATTTTCAGCCCATTTTTAATAATATTCTGCTTCTATTCAGCAAAAAAAAAACAGCATTAATTTTTTATTAATAAAATATTCACCGTGTCAAATTTTCGTTTGCAGGTTAATGTTCTCGACCCCCGCTCCAGAAGTTGTTGAACCGTCAGACGAGCCCGAACGTGATCTTAGGAGACGTCTACGCGCGAAAGGTCGGGCGGTTGGGCTACTGCTCGCCAGGGGTGAGCCGGAGCCGGAGGTACCTGTTGAAGCCGAGGGCTCAGGAGGAGACGCAATCATGGCAGACGATGAGCGACCGTTGAATGAGACGAATCAGCCTGGAAGGACAGGCCTGGAGCCGAGTATCCTTCAACCTACTATTGATGTACCTACTTTTGAAATTAGATCTAGTATTATAAATATGGTACAAAATTCAGTACAGTTTGACGGACGTGAGCACGAGGATCCCGGGAGGCATATTGCTGCTTTTCTCCATGTTTGTTCTACGTTTAAGATTACAGGTGTTTCGGAGGACGCAATTCGGTTGAGGTTGTTTCCGTTTTCATTACGTGACAAAGCCAGAGCTTGGCTTATGTCGCTTCCAGCCGGGTCCATCAGGACCTGGAATCAGTTGGCGGAGCAGTTTATGCAGAAATATTTTCCACCTGAGAAAACGAACAAGCTACGGAACCGAATTGTATCTTTTCACCAGGACGAGGGTGAGTCGTTGCATGCAGCTTGGGAGAGATTCAAGGATTTGTTGATTGATGTGCCACATCACGGCTACTCCAAGAGACAGCTGGTTTTGACGTTCTATCAGGGGCTCAGTTACAACACACAGGAGCGATTAGACGTGAACGCGGGAGGCGATCTAGGAACTAAGACGCCTAATGAAGCGTATGATATTATAGAGAAAGCCGAGTTGAAATCCAGCTCGCGTCGGGAGGGAGACAGAGGCCGGGCATCATCATCTTCATCTCGCGCAGGAGTCCATGCTGTAGACGACTATACGGCCATTACTACACAAATCTCGGCTCTCGCATCGAGATTCGACAGGTCCCAGATGATTGCGCATGCGGGCTCGGGTTGTGACCAGTGTGGAGTGCCACACGAGCCTGGGGCATGTTTTCAGGGAGTTGTATACGAGGGCCACGAAGAGGTAGATTTCGTGAGTAATCAAGTAAGGCCGCAGAACAACCCTTACAGTAACACCTATAATCCCGGTTGGAGAAATCACCCAAATTTTGGGTGGCGAGCAAATACAGGCAATCAAAATCCTTTGGGATTCACTCCGCGCGCTCTAGCGCAACAGGGTCAGATTCAGGGTCAGCAGTTCCAGCAGTACAACCAATCTTACCAGCAGCGTCCATATTCATATCAAAATCAGGGCACTGGGAGTGGTTCCCAGCAGCAGGCCCCTCAGTCTAGTTCTAAGCTGGAGGATATGATGGCTCAGCTTCTTACTAGCTCCTCGAGCGCGAATCAGTTAGCTGAAAAACGCTACCAGCAGAGCGAGGATCGTTTTCTCTCTCATGAGGGAGAAATGAGGAGTCACAAGGCCTCGATTCAGAATATAGCGAATCAGGTTGGTCAGCTGGCACAGATGATGTCAAAGAGACCCCAGGGTGGTCTTCCGGGTAATACCGAACCTAACCCGGGTGGACATAGGGATGTGAATGCTGTGATGACCAGGAGTGGAAAACCTACCGGACCCGTCATATCGGACTCAGTGCCGATCACTGAAGCGGTCCCGACTGACACACCGGACGAGGTGCAAGCCAGGCTATGCCCAGCAAGTACAGCACAAGTCCAGGAGCCGGTCACAGGTTACACGCCTCCAGTGCCTTATCCAGGAAGGCTGAAGAAGCAGAAGAATGATGAACAACACGGTAAGTTTCTCGAAATGTTTAAGCAATTGCATATAAACATACCGTTTGTTGAAGCTTTGGCCCAGATGCCAAAGTATGCGAAGTTTCTGAAAGACATCCTCTCAAACAAACAAAAACTCGAGGACATGTCTTGTGTGGTTATGAATGAAAGCTGCTCTGCTATTCTCCAGAATCGCCTGCCTACAAAAATGGGAGATCCGGGCAGTTTCACCCTTCCTTGCCTCATTGGCAATATGTCCGTCAGTCATGCGTTAGCAGATCTAGGAGCGAGTATAAACCTTATGCCTTATAAGGTTTTTACAAAGTTGGATCTAGGTGAGCCGTCACCTACGAGGATGAGTATTCGACTTGCGGATCGTTCTATCAAATATCCACGCGGGTTTGTAGAGAATATGCTTGTTAAGATTGACAAGTTTGTATTTCCCGTGGATTTTGTTATCCTGGACATGGATGAGGACTCGAGAGTGCCTCTGATACTCGGACGCCCATTTCTGAATACCGCCCGGACGATTGTGGACGTGGCGGCGGGCCAAATTACACTCCGAGTAAACGATGAGCATGTGATGTTTGACATTAAACGTTCTATGCAGCATCCTCAGAGTCAAGACGACGCGCTCTATTATGTCGACATCGTCGACACTTATGTGAGCACGCATTTCCAGGGTACGATCGAGGAGATAGATTCGGACACACATCTGTTGTGTGGGGACCTAGATGGCATTACGCAGGAGGGCCACGATTTAGAGCAGCCAGTCTATCAGATTGGTGATGATGGTCCCTAGAGTCCGGATCGATTCACATAAATTGATCGCGAAAGTGAAGTGAAGTCGAAACCTTCGATGGAAGATCCTCCTACCTTGGAGCTTAAAGAGCTCCCACCGCACCTGGAGTACGCATTTCTGGATGAGGAGCGTCATTTGCCTGTCATTATTTCATCTGGATTGGCGGGAGAAGAGAAGAGTAGACTGCTTAATGTGTTGAAACTTCATAAGAAAGCAATCGCCTGGAAAATCATGGACATAAAAGGAATAAATCCCTCCTTCTGTACACATAAAATTCTAATGGAGGATCAGTTCAAGCCGTGTGCACAGCACCAGAGGCGGCTGAACCCAAACATGCAAGAGGTCGTTAAAAAGGAAGTGATTAAGTTGTTAGATGCTGGTATGATCTATCCCATTTCCGACTCTGTTTGGGTCAGTCCTGTGCAGGTAGTGCCCAAAAAGGGGGGCATGACTGTGGTCACAAACGATAGGAATGAGCTCATTCCAACCAGGACGGTCACTGGATGGCGGGTTTGCATTGATTATCGCAAACTCAACGACGCCACTCGAAAGGACCACTTCCCGCTTCCATTCATTGATCAAATGTTGGAGCGTCTGTCAGGGAAGTCATATTATTGTTTTCTGGATGGGTTCTCTGGTTACTTTCAAATTCCTATCGCTCCTGAGGACCAGGAGAAGACCACATTTACCTGTCCCTTTGGTACATTCGCCTACCGGCGTATGCCGTTTGGGCTGTGTAATGCGCCAGCCACTTTCCAGCGATGTATGGTCGCCATTTTCCACGACATGATTGAGGATTCCATGGAGGTGTTCATGGACGACTTCTCGGTATTTGGGGATTCCTTTGATCAATGTCTGGAAAATTTAAAAAGAATGTTGAAGAGGTGTGAGGAGACTAATCTGGTCCTGAACTGGGAGAAATGCCACTTCATGGTGAAGGAGGGCATAGTTTTGGGACACAAAATTTCTCACGCGGGCATGGAAGTCGATCCAGCTAAAGTCGACATTATTTCACGACTTCCGCCCCCCACCTCTGTTAGAGCTATACGGAGCTTTCTCGGTCATGCCGGGTTCTATCGGCGATTTATCAAGGATTTTTCAAAAATCGCCAGACCCATGACCCGTTTGTTGGAGAAAGATGCTCCGTTCGTGTTTGGAGATGATTGCTTGAGGGTTTTTGACCTTCTCAAGCAAAAGTTGATTGAGGCCCCTATTTTAGTCGCACCGGACTGGAGTCTGCCATTTGAAATCATGTGCGACGCGAGTGATTACGCTATAGGGGCCGTTCTGGGTCAAAAAAGGAAAAGCACTTCCATCCGATCTATTATGCGAGCAAAACTCTTCACGACGCTCAGGAGCATTACACCACGACTGAAAAAGAGCTCTTGGCGGTCGTTTTCGCATTTGATAAATTTAGATCGTATTTAGTGCTTTCGAAAACCGTTGTATATACTGATCACGCAGCCATTAGATACCTCTTCAGCAAACAGGACGCTAAACCGCGTCTAATCAGATGGATCCTGTTGCTGCAAGAGTTTGATATTGAGATACAAGATAAAAAGGGTGCTTTGAATGTAGCGGCCGACCATCTATCTCGGTTAGAGCATGGAGACATCGAGGATTCGCGTTGGGATTCAATCAATGACAATTTCCAACACGAGTCTTTGATGGTTGTTGAGATATGCGATGAGTCGCCATGGTTCGCCGACTTTGCGAACTATCTTGCTTGCGGGATTCTGATTAAAGGATTGACTCACTAGCAAAAGAGGAAATTCTTTTCGGATCTCAAGCACTACATATGGGACGACCCTTTCTTGTTCAAGGTGGGTGCTGATCAGGTGATCAGAAGATGTGTATCAGAGGCTGAGGCGACCGACATTCTGCACCAGTGTCATGAGGGACCTACCGGAGGCCACCACGGAGCCAACTTCACCGCGAAGAAGGTGTTGGATTCCGGGTTTTACTGGCCGACCATTTTCCGTGACGCGCAGGGTTGGGTGAGAGCGTGCGATGCTTGTCAGAGGGCGAGGAACATATCGGCACGTGACGAAATGCCCCAGAACTGGATACAAGTTTGCGAAGTCTTTGATGTTTGGGGGATAGACTTCATGGGACCATTCCCCCCCTTACATAGAAACAAATACATACTCGTGGCTGTTGACTATGTATCAAAGTGGGCGGAGGCGCAAGCCTTACCCACTAACGACGCCAGAGTAGTTGTGAGGTTTCTTAAGAGTTTGTTCGCCCGATTTGGCGCTCCGAAAGCGCTCATTAGTGACCGAGGGACTCATTTTTGTAATACACAGCTTAAAAAGGCTTTGTCCCGATACGGTGTGCATCACCGTTTGTCCACGCCCTATCATCCGCAGACGAGCGGGCAGGTGGAGGTCACGAACCGTGGGCTTAAGCGCATCCTTGAGCGGTCTATTGGAGCAAACCGCAAGGAATGGTCGGACAAACTCGAGGATGCATTGTGGGCATTCCGTACAGCTTATAAGACCCCTATAGGGACCACCCCCTTTAGGTTGGTATACGGAAAGGCATGCCATTTACCGGTGGAGTTGGAGCACAAGGCTATGTGGGCTTTGAAAACCGCGAATTTGGACCTAAAAAACCGGAGGTGAAGCCCGGTTTCTCCAAATTCATGAATTGGAAGAATTGCGGCACCAAGCCTATGAAAGCTCCGTACTCTACAAAGAGCGCACGAAGAAACTTCACGACAAACGCTTGAAGGACCATAAAGAATTCCAAGCGGGTGATCTTGTTCTTCTGTACAATTCAAGGCTGCGCTTATTTCCTGGTAAGCTTCATTCACGCTGGACAGGACCATACACGGTTAAGGAAGTATTTCCGTATGGTACTGTTGCAGTAGAGAACGCGGATGGCGTTACATTTAAGGTAAATGGTCACCGGTTGAAGTTGTACGTTGCCGGGCCGATAGAGTCGGCGGTGGAGGTAATTGAACTCCAAACCCCGCACACATCATAAGTGTGGGGAGGAGAGAGTCTATGCTACTGACTCGCGGATCAAAAATGTAGCAAGAGAGTATTTTGCGCTTTAGGGGTAGTATCGTCTTTTTAGTAGTTTTTCTAGTTTTAGCTTTGAGTCTTGCTATCGACTCGTCGACAAAAATTTAGCATGAGTCTACGCTACTGACTCGCCGACAAAAATATAGCAGGAGCGTCTTTGGCGCTGTAAGGGTAAAATAGTCCTTTTTTGTATTTTTGTAGTTTTAGCGTAATTTAGGTAAGTTAGGTAGTTTACGTTAGTTTGTTTAGTTTTCGTACGTGCCGAGCGAAGGTTCTGTATTGCAAAATTGTTAGAACAGTTGGTGTGTCGAAAAAATGGCGAAAAACGGCCGAAACAGTTGCTGGAAATAGCTTTTGCGGAAAAATTCTGATCTGCACTTGATGCACGACCGTTCCTCGGGTTGCACGACCGTGCGTTTCCGAGGGCCGGCACGGTGGATCGCACCCCCGGTGCATTTCCGAGAAAAGTTATTAGGGTTTGGGCGATGTCGGTGACGCACGACCGTGCCACACAGAGAACGACCGTGCGTCAGGCTGAGGGCAGTTTTGTCTTTTGGCACTATAAATACCCTCATCTGCAGCCCCCATTCATAACTCGCGAAACCCTAGTCGCTGCAGGCCGTTCCAGAGCTATACTTCATCGAATCGCACGGTTTTTCGCACGATCTCACACCCTTCTTCGCACGGTACGTTCCTAGTTGTAGATTTCTTGTTTTCTTGCTTTCTAGGTTAGATTTCTTCCGATTCTTCAAGGAAATTTTTAGGGTTCTCTTCATAAACAAATCGAAACCCTAACCCTTGTTGAATCGTGTATCGTGAACATCTGGTGCATTTTTCTGACCCCTGTTTATGTAAAAACTTGAAGATTTGTGAAAAAAAATTGGGCTACTTAGAGCCTGGGTCAAAATCGGCAGAAAACCAAGTCGCACGGACGTTCCTGTATGGAACGGTCGTGCCTCGCCTATGTTTCACAATAGTTGGTTGTTGGTCGGAGTTGCACGGTGGTGCCGTTGGTCGCACGCCGTGCAGTTCCGACATCTCTGGGCAGATGGTGCTTGTCATCGGCGACGCACGACCGTGCGTCTCGTCGCACGACCGTGCCATATGCCCAGATCAGTTAGACAGTTTCTTCATAATAGGCTGCTCGGCTGTTTTCGATTCGAATTTTTCCTGTTTCCATCTCTCTAATGTTTTTCCTCATACAGATGGACCATCCCTTCCTTCAGTTTGACCCCAACATTGAGAAAGAGGCTTTGTGCATCCCGAAACGAGACGCATTGTGGGCGAGACGGGGGCAGTTTGGAGTCCCCCGATGGTTAGATTGGGAAGTCATGCGGGAACTCAATCAGTATGAGAGATTAGACGACATGATGAGTCGCCCGCTTGCAAATCTGGTCGCTTGCAACCGACCCGTTTACCTGGAGTTGACCATTGAGTTCTTCACATCTTATGCTTATGAGAAGCCGGTTGCTCACCGGAGACCCAAATTCCGCTATAAGAACTGGGTAACTTTCAGGTTATATGGACAATGGAATACATGGTCGGTTGGTCGTTTGGGTAGAAGACTAGGGATTTATACTAGGGACGACATGGATGATGAAGATGTCTTCACTGAACAGTTCACCTTCCCCTCTGATGCAGCTCGGGATGAATTTTGGGCAGAAAACGCTATTGGGGAGCCCTACAATGTCACACCCCCAAAATCCACCTGCGGAGTACTACCGCTTGGAGGAGTGACTGACCAGGATCCAGCCACCAATCATATTGAACAAGCATATAAGTAGTTATAAAATCCAACCAATACAATTGGTGTTCAAACAAAACATAGTTTAGGTTGCAAGCGGAAGCATAAGTCTTAAAACCAAAACATAAGTTTAATTGTTTCAAAGTTTAGCATGGCACACAGTCGTCCATGTCCCACAACGACTCTCTTCCATGCAAGCTCCAGTTAAGTACCTATTGACCTGCAAACCATGTAGTAACGAGTCAACAACAAGTTGAGTGAGTTCACGGTTGGGTGTTTGTTTTAAGTTGTTTCGAAAACAGTTTCCTTTATCTGGCATCCTGCCGTGGGGGTTACCCCATAGTTAAAAACGTGACTTGTTTATTCCCGGTTACTCTGGCAATCCAGCCGTGGGGGCTACCTCGCGTTAGTTATCTGGCATTTCTGCCGTGGGGGCTACCCCATGCATACACTAGACTCGTTACCATATCGACTGCTGACTGTAGTCATGTTTATGTGCCCTGAAACTGTCAATGTCTATCATCATTGACGTGCCCCAGATCCATTAGTTCACGCCCGTCCTCTGCGGCACGGTGTGAGGTTTGTCAGACCTAAATAGCGCTATCTAACTAATGACCCGCTCGCCATTGGCCTGGCGATTAAGTCGATATAAAAAGGAGGGACTTCGTGATAGAGTTTTGGTCTAGTACGAGTTATCTGTCCGTGAGGACGAGGAATTACATTCCTGAACCATTGCTGTCCTACACAAGGAGGACGAGGAATCTACGCTCCTTAACCCCATTCCCAACCGAGGGAATCCCATGCTTTGTAGAGGGTGTGAACTCACCTTGGTTTGCTCGGCAGATACACAGAAAAGTCAATCAAGTTGTAAGTGGTCAACTACGTCCTAACATAGATACCATTCAAGTCAGGTTCGTATCCAAGTAGTGCACGTATGTTCTACATGTATACTAGCAAGTTGCATACAGGTATTATTCATGGCATACACGTATAAACATAGCGGTTTACAATAATACCTACGAGTTGAACAGTAGCATGTATACAAGTAAGCAAAGCCCAAAAGTCCGGCCCAATCCTAAGCCCGTAACAATGCAAGTCCAAACGGTGCACGACATACACAATTAACAATACACAGAAAGCCCATACATTCGGCCCACTAACTTAGGCTCGTAACTATGCAAGTCCAGTCCAGCGAGTGTGCGTACATGGTCTCGAGTCGAGACTGTGCGATCTCGAATCGGGACTGTGCGATCTCGGTTAATGCCTATGAGTTCTCGAGTCATGCATGAACTAGTCGAGACTAGGTGATCTCGAGTCGTAACCGGACCCGCAACCGAGGTCTCGAGTCGTGTTGTTTTGTGTGCTGATCAAGTGTGGTCTCGAGTTGTCATTCATGTGGTCTCGAGTCGAGACAGGAGTCCTTGACTCGCAACCTAGTGTCGAAACCGTGATCTCGAGTTGTCATCCATGTGGTCTCGAGTCGAGACAGGAGGTCTCGACAGGAACACCTGCTGACTTCCGATATTGTACTAAACCAATGAGGTTTTGATTTCATGCAACAATTGTGTACTATCCACTAAACATGTTTTCTTGTCTAGTTATTAACCAAAATGGATCAAACAATCAGATTTCAAATATTCATAGCACATTCATATCATATTCAACAAGTTCTTCATATATTCAAGTCATGTTCATGTTGATCATCAAACTTGTTCATCATCTTTTAGGGTTTTTAGCATTAATCATAGTCATAACATGAACAACCATCAAAACACTTGAACATACTCATCTAATGGTTTCAAATCATCACATAACACCTCAACTCGACTCTACACTAATCCGATTAACATGGTACTACACATATGCAAACCGGTTTCATGAACACCCACATTTAATGGTTTGAATCACATTTAGACACAAGATATCATGAGCTCATTGTGTAATATATCCGAAATCAAAACATGCTAGCCGAATAATATCATTATATATAACATCATTATACAAAATAAATACCTAGCATGCATCACTAACCTATATCATTACACATCAACACCTTTAATCATGTATAAACATGTATTTGCAAAGAAATCACTAACCGATTCAAGTGTGGGTTCAAAGGTGTGAAGTAGTAATGGATGAAGCTTCCAAATGTGTGTGTGTGAGCCGATCCGAGAACTCCTTGTGGTCACCGGTTTGATCCAAGAAGGAGGAGAAGAGATGTGATGTTTGATTTCTAGGTTTTAGTGAGAGAGAGTAGGGGAGTGTGTGTGTTGTCCAAGAAAAATGGCAAAGATGGCTAGGAGTATAATATATACTAGTTCTTAAGTTGTTTACCCTAGTGGGTTTTCGAGTGGGGTGGAGAGGGGCATGGCCCAACCCGGCCCAACTGTTACTGTTTACTCGAGACCGCATGGTCTCGAGTCGTGTCCTTGTGTCTCGGTTCACATAATCACACTCATACATACAAGCATACATCTAAATATGACATATAATCACATAGGATGTTCACATATATCATTATACCAATACGTCAACTAGTCACATGATGTTTCAAGTAGGTTACACTAAGATACACGAAAGGTTCTAAATTTCGAGTTGTCTCATCATCCCCAAGTGGAAAGAAATTTCGTCCCGAAATTTGGTAAGCACTCACTGAGGAAGCTAGTTAAGTTGTGTGGTTTTCCCGGTTTTCCTGGGGTGTCACATCCACCCCCCGTTGATCTGGAATTTCGTCCCGAAATTCCGTACCTTCAGCCTCAGTAGTGGTTGTACTATTTGCGAACAGTTGGGGATACTTTTGTTTCATCCGATCTTCGCGCTCCCAGGTGAACTCTGGGCCGCGACGTGAGTTCCAGCGAACTCGAACGAGAGGTATTCTAGTGCTCTTGAGGACCTTAACATCCCGGTCCGTGATTTCGACTGGTTCCTCGACGAATCGTAACTGCTCGTCGATAGTGAGTTCCTTCAGAGGAACGACGTGGGTCTCATCTGACAGACACTTCTTCAGATTCGACACGTGAAAAACGTTGTGAACTGCACCGAGTTCTGCTGGTAAGTTCAGTCTGTAGGCCACCCTGCCTATTTTCTCGATGATTTCGAAAGGTCCAACGTATCGTGGGTTAAGTTTGCCTCGTTTACCAAAACGAACCACACCCTTCCAGGGTGAAACTTTGAGTAGCACCCGCTCCCCAACCTGGAGCTCTAGTGGTTTCCTGCCCTTATCGGCGTAGACTTTCTGACGGTCACGAGCTGCCGCCATGCGTTTTCGTATTTGTGCAATTCGTTCAGTTGTGTCTACTACATGTTCTGGACCAGTGATCTGACTATCCCCCACCTCTGCCCAACAAAGAGGTGACCGGCATTTACGTCCGTACAATGCCTCAAACGGAGCAGCTTTAATGCTGGTGTGGTAGCTGTTATTATACGAGAATTCCACAAGTGGCAGATGCTTTTCCCAGCTGTTGCCAAAGTCGATTACACATGCATGAAGCATGTCTTCTAAGGTTTGAATAGTGCGCTCGGACTGCCCGTCCGTCTGAGGGTGATACGCTGTGCTCATATCTAATCGTGAGCCAAAGGATTTGTGCATTGCTTGCCACAGCTCTGAAGTAAAACGTGCATCTCGATCGGAGATAATAGAGGTGGGCACCCCATGCCTCGAAACAACTTCCTTGAGGTATATTTCTGCAAGAGTGGAGAACTTATCCGTCTCCTTGATAGCCAAGAAGTGTGCAGATTTTGTGAGTCGATCCACGACCACCCAAATAGTATCGTTTGCGCACTGGGATCTAGGTAGGCCAGTAACGAAATCCATGGAAATTTGCTCCCATTTCCATTGTGGTATCTCTGGTTGCTGGAGTAGGCCTAAGGGTTTCTGATATTCAGACTTGACTCTCGCACAAGTCAAACACTTGCTGACATAGGTCGCTATGTGGGCCTTCATGCTAGGCCACCAATACGTAGTTTTGATGTCGTGGTACATTTTATCCGAACCAGGATGTACCGAGTAGCGAGACCTGTGTGCTTCCTCCATCACGAGCTCTCGTAAGTTGCCATAGAGTGGTATCCAAATGCGTCCCGTTACGTAGTAAGCACCGTCTTCCTTCTGTTCTAAGCGTTGTCTTGATCCGCGTAGGGCTTCAGCCCTGACGTTTTCTGGTTTCAATGCTTCTATCTGAGCAGCTCGTATTTGGGAAGGAAGACTAGAATGGATCGTGAGTCGTAAAGCTCGCACGCGCTTAGGCGCAGTGTCCTTTCGACTGAGGGCGTCAGCCACAACATTGGCCTTGCCCGGGTGATACCTGATGGAGCACTCGTAGTCATTCAGTAGCTCGACCCACCGTCGTTGTCGCATATTCAGTTCTTTCTGTTTGAATATGTGCTCTAGGCTCCTGTGGTCGGTGTAGATGGCGCACTTGGTACCGTACAGGTAATGTCGCCATAACTTAAGTGCGAAAACAATAGCTCCCAGCTCTAGATCGTGTGTAGTGTAGTTCTTCTCGTGAACTTTGAGTTGGCGTGAGGCGTAGGATATAACTTTATCTCGTTGCATCAATACGCAACCAAGACCTTGAATTGATGCGTCGCAGTAAACCACAAAGTCGTCTGTGCCCTCCGGCAAGGAAAGGATAGGTGCACTGCAAAGTCTATCCTTTAAGTGCTGAAATGCTAATTCCTGTGCATTTCCCCATCGATAAACAACGCCCTTCTGCGTCAGTGAGGTGAGGGGCTGCACAATCTTAGAAAAATCCTTTATGAATCTACTGTAGTAACCCGCCAAACCCAAGAATTGGCGAATTTCCTTTGGTGTACGAGGTGCAGGCCAGTTCTTAATCGAGTCTACCTTGGATGGATCAACATGGATCCCATCCTTGTTTACCACATGGCCTAGGAAATGGACTTCTCGAAGCCAGAAGTCACATTTCGAGAGCTTTGCGTAAAGCTGCTCTGCTCGGAGGAGTTCCAAAATAAGTCATAGATGTTGCTCGTGTTCCTCCTGACTCTTAGAATAGATCAGGATGTCGTCGATGAAGACTATAACGAACTTGTCCAGATAAGGCTTGCACACTCGGTTCATCAAGTCCATGAAAACCGCAGGTGCGTTTGTCAGCCCAAAAGGCATGACCAAAAACTCATAGTGCCCATAACGCGTTCTAAAAGCCGTTTTGGAGACGTCCTCTTCCCGGACTCTCAGCTGGTGATAACCCGATCTCAAATCAATCTTTGAATAGTAGCTCGACCCTTGCAGCTGGTCGAACAAGTCGTCAGTATGCGGTAGAGGATAACGATTCTTCACCGTCACCTTGTTGAGTTCCCGGTAGTCGATGCACATTCTGAAGGTACCGTCCTTCTTCTTCACAAATAATACTGGAGCTCCCCAGGGTGATGAGTTTGGACGAATAAAACCCTTATCCAGGAGTTCTTGTAGTTGCGTAGAGAGTTCTTCCAACTCTGATGGAGCTAAACGATAAGGTGCACGAGCTATAGGCGCAGCTCCAGGAGCTAGTTCAATCTGAAACTCGACTTGGCGATGAGGTGGAAGACCAGGTAATTCCTCAGGAAATACCTCGGGATAGTCGCGTACAACTGGAAAATCTTCTATCTTCTTTTCTTTCTCCGAGGTGTCAGTAACGAGAGCCAAAATGGCAGTGTGGCCCTTTCGCAAGCACTTTTGGGCCTTAAGGAGAGAGATGATGTTCTCAACAGCACTCCTCTTGTCGCCACGAATTATGAGAGGTTCACTACCGGAACCAGGAATACGAACAATCTTCTCGTTGCAAAGAATCTCCGCTCGGTGCTGGGATAACCAATCCATCCCAATGACAACGTCGAAACTACCCAAGACAATAGGAATGAGGTCGATAGAGAAGGTCTGGTCAGCAAGAACAAGTTTACAACCCTTGACTACGTGTGTGGCTTCTAAACTCTTACCGTTTGCTAGCTCTACAGTGTGTTTGTTGTTCAAAGGTGTTGGGATACGCTTAAGCATTCGACTAACTTCTAGTGACATGTAGCTAGTATCGGCACCCGAATCGAATAAAACTGAAACATAAAAGTCGTCGAGAAGGAACTTACCCGCCACAACATTGGGGTCATTCCTTGCTTCACCTTGGCCAATCACGAACGCCCGCCCCCTGGCTCCATTGTTGTTGTTGTTCCCATTGTTACCATTCCCCTGATTGTTGTTTTTGTTGTTGTTGTTGTTCTGGTTTCTGTTCAGTTGAGGGCAATCTCTTTTGAAGTGGCCCTCAGCTCCACACTGAAAGCACCCTTTGTTATCACCTTGCTGCTGCTGCTGGCGCTGGTTCTGTGGGGCCTGTTGTTGAGGATTCTGGTTTGCGGGATATAAGCTCCTGCAATCCTTTGCAGCGTGACCTGGCTTGTTGCACCGATGACAGTTGCCCCTGGTGCATGGCCCGCTGTGGTGCAGGCTGCAGCGATTGCATTTGGGGTGATTCCCTTTGTACCCGCCATGACTTTGGCCACCAGATGATTGCTGACTAGGACTCTTGTAGTCATCAGTCTTTCTCTGCTGAGACTGGGACTGAACAGAAGTCGACCCCTTACTTGAAGCTCCATCCCATTTCCGTTTGTTGTCACTAGGGGTACCAGAAGTAGTTGCAGCACCTATGCGCTTTGGTAACTTGTTCTGCTCCACCGCCTGATCAGTGAGACGGTGAGCCAACTGAACAACCTGCTGGATAGTAGTGAGGTTCGCTGAAGTCACATGACTTTGGATCTCTGGCACCAAGCCCTTGAGAAAGAGTTCAATTCGCTTAAATGGAGGGTCCACCATGGTAGGACACAGTAAGGCAAGCTCATTCGATCTCTTAGTGTACGCCTCAATTTCTGACCCCGTCATCTTGAGGTTGAAGAACTCGACTTCCAGCTTATGGATGTCATCACGACTGCAGTATTCCTCCTTGATCATCTCCTTAAAAGTTTCCCATGGGGTGGCGTTGGCAGCAACCAACCCCAGCATTTGAACTTGAGCGTTCCACCACGTGAGGGCTAAACCCTCGAGAGTACCGGTAGCATACTTCACCCTGCGCGCCTCAGGGCATTCACACATTTCGAACACAGATTCTAGTTTCTCAAACCAGTGGAGGAGGCCTACGGCTCCTTCAGTGCCGCTAAAAGTAGCTGGTCGGCAGTCCATGAAAGTCTTAAAAGTGCACACGGGTGGCTGAGCATGCTGACCTATTGTGGGCGAAAGAAAGACAGAGTTTAACACAAAGGTTGGTTCACGAGAGTAGGATTCTAAAGATCCTAGAATGAGTTCGGACTGCAGGATATACCTCCTGCGTGTGCAGCTGCAAGTGCCGCAGCAACTCGTTCGTTAATCAGAGCCGTCAACTGGGCTTTTATCATGTTAATGCGTCCAGACATGATCTTCACATCAAGAGGAACGTGAGTGAGAGGGGTTCGCGAAAATGCGATGACAGAAGTGAGTAAGCACACACGTGTTCAAGCAACAGTAGTTATACTAACCAAGCATACCATGAGCAATGTACTATGTAACTAACAAGTAGGCGATATATACACAGATCATATCACCTAGGATGTCGAGTCTTGCAAGTGGAGTGAAGCGTCGTTGTGGACCGTTGAGCACTGTACAGGTTATAGTCTGGTTTTAACAAAAATGTTTCTCCTTTATTAAAACCAAGTTCACTATAACCAATGGCTCTGATACCAATCTGTCACACCCCCAAAATCCACCTGCGGAGTACAACTCCTTGGAGGAGTGACTGACCAGGATCCAGCCACCAATCATATTGAACAAGCATATAAGTAGTTATAAAATCCAACCAATACAATTGGGGTCAAACAAAACATAGTTTAGGTTGCAAGCGGAAGCATAAGTCTTAAAACCAAAACATAAGTTTAATTGTTTCAAAGTTTAGCATGGCACACAGTCGTCCATGTCCCACAACGACTCTCTTCCATGCAAGCTCCAGTTAAGTACCTATTGACCTGCAAAGCATGTAGTAACGAGTCAACAACAAGTTGAGTGAGTTCACGGTTGGGTGTTTGTTTTAAGTTGTTTCGAAAACAGTTTCCTTTATCTGGCATCCTGCCGTAGGGGTTACCCCATAGTTAAAAACGTGACTTGTTTATTCCCGGTTACTCTGGCAATCCAGCCGTGGGGGCTACCCCGCGTTAGTTATCTGGCATTTCTGCCGTGGGGGCTACCCCATGCATACACTAGACTCGTTACCATATCGACTGCTGACTGTAGTCATGTTTATGTGCCCTGAAACTGTCAATGTCTATCATCATTGACGTGCCCCAGATCCATTAGTTCACGCCCGTCCTCTGCGGCACGGTGTGAGGTTTGTCAGACCTAAATAGCGCTATCTAACTAATGACCCGCTCGCCATTGGCCTGGCGATTAAGTCGATATAAAAAGGAGGGACTTCGTGATGGAGTTTTGGTCTAGTACGAGTTATCTGTCTGTGAGGACGAGGAATTACATTCCTGAACCATTGCTGTCCTACCCAAGGAGGACGAGGAATCTACGCTCCTTAACCCCATTCCCAACCCAGGGAATCCCATGCTTTGTAGAGGGTGTGAACTCACCTTGGTTTGCTCGGCAGATACACAGAAAAGTCAATCAAGTTGTAAGTGGTCAACTACGTCCTAACATAGATACCATTCAAGTCAGGTTCGTATCCAAGTAGTGCACGTATGTTCTACACGTATACTAGCAAGTTGCATACAGGTATTATTCATGGCATACACGTATAAACATAGCGGTTTACAATAATACCTACGAGTTGAACAGTAGCATGTATACAAGTAAGCAAAGCCCAAAAGTCCGGCCCAATCCTAAGCCCGTAACAATGCAAGTCCAAACGGTGCACGACATACACAATTAACAATACACAGAAAGCCCATACATTCGGCCCACTAACTTAGGCCCGTAACTATGCAAGTCCAGTCCAGCGAGTGTGCGTACATGGTCTCGAGTCGAGACTGTGCGATCTCGAATCGGGACTGTGCGATCTTGGTTAATGCCTATGAGTTCTCGAGTCATGCATGAACTAGTCGAGACTAGGTGATCTCGAGTCGTAACCGGACCCGCAACCGAGGTCTCGAGTCGTGTTGTTTTGTGTGCTGATCAAGTGTGGTCTCGAGTTGTCATTCATGTGGTCTCGAGTCGAGACAGGAGTCCTTGACTCGCAACCTAGTGTCGAAACCGTGATCTCGAGTTGTCATCCATGTGGTCTCGAGTCGAGACAGGAGGTCTCGACAGGAACACCTGCTGACTTCCGATATTGTACTAAACCAATGAGGTTTTGATTTCATGCAACAATTGTGTACTATCCACTAAACATGTTTTCTTGTCTAGTTATTAACCAAAATGGATCAAACAATCAGATTTCAAATATTCATAGCACATTCATATCATATTCAACAAGTTCTTCATATATTCAAGTCATGTTCATGTTGATCATCAAACTTGTTCATCATCTTTTAGGGTTTTTAGTATTAATCATAGTCATAACATGAACAACCATCAAAACACTTGAACATACTCATCTAATGGTTTCAAATCATCATATAACACCTCAACTCGACTCTACACTAATCCGATTAACATGGTACTACACATATGCAAGCCGGTTTCATGAACACCCACATTTAATGGTTTGAATCACATTTAGACACAAGATATCATGAGCTCATTGTGTAATATATCCGAAATCAAAACATGCTAGCCGAATAACATCATTATATATAACATCATCATACAAAATAAATACCTAGCATGCATCACTAACCTATATCATTACACATCAACACCTTTAATCATGTATAAACATGTATTTGCAAAGAAATCACTAACCGATTCAAGTGTGGGTTCAAAGGTGTGAAGTAGTAATGGATGAAGCTTCCAAATGTGTGTGTGTGAGCCGATCCGAGAACTCCTTGTGGTCACCGGTTTAATCCGAGAAGGAGGAGAAGAGATGTGATGTTTGATTTCTAGGTTTTAGTGAGAGAGAGTAGGGGAGTGTGTGTGTTGTCCAAGAAAAATGGCAAAGATGGCTAGGAGTATAATATATACTAGTTCTTAAGTTGTTTACCCTAGTGGGTTTTCGAGTGGGGTGGAGAGGGGCATGGCCCAACCCGGCCTAACTGTTACTGTTCACTCGAGACCGCATGGTCTCGAGTCGTGTCCTTGTGTCTCGGTTCACATAATCACACTCATACATACAAGCATACATCTAAATATGACATATAATCACATAGGATGTTCACATATATCATTATACCAATACGTCAACTAGTCACATGATGTTTCAAGTAGGTTACACTAAGAAACACGAAAGGTTCTAAATTTCGAGTTGTCACATACAACCCGAGGATGTCAAAGGCCTCGCGACTCAGAGACCCTTTGGTGCGAGTGATGCACCATGTATTTAGCCATTCGATATGCGGTCGCATGGACAGTCTCGGTAACTGTCCAACACCTGACTTGATCTTTTTATATGCGTTGGTTGACAAAGCACCTATCAACATGGGCGCACGGATGGCTGAGTATTTCGTCAAGAGCTCGGGGCGGACCCCGAACAGTGAGATACATGGCGGTCAGTACGTGACCGAAATAGCGTACAACGAGCACCTTATGACTGAGGAGGTGCTTCAGAATCTCACTTTGATTACTGAGGGGGTTCATGTCGATATCCGGTCACTGAAGGCCATGGGGGTGATTGTAGAGCTTGATAGGGGGGGGGGATAGGTTGAGGGGATTGAACAACGAGGTCTGGGACCCGTTGCCTCCAGATGAGGATGAGGATGTTGAGATGGGAGAGCAGGGTCCGCAGCAGCAGCACCAGCACCAGCCACCGACACCACCACACTCGCCGCAGCACCATGCATTTCATCAGCATGAGGACTGGCCCACGTTCTACCAGCAGTTCCAGGATATGCGTGTTACGCAGGAGCAGCATGGTACCTACTTCGATGAGATTAGATCTAGCCAGGACCAGATCCGGGCTAACCAGGATCAGCTTCGGGCCACACAGGACCAGCTTCGGCAGAGCCAGGATGCTTTATACCTGGGGGTGTTTGCGGGGTTTTCTTATCTTTTCGGGGAGATGCATCACGCATACCCCGACTATTTTCAGCACCCGCCGGAGTTCCCACCGTGGAACCCCCCTGGTTATGGCGATGCCGACCCGTCCTATACGAGACACGATGATGATGGAGATGAGTAGTTGGCGGTGGTGATAGCAGTTGGTGGTGTTTTCTATTTCAGTACTTTATTTATTATTGGGTGTTTATTTTGACTATTATTTAAAACACCCCGGTTATGTATTTCAGACAATTTCCTTTGTGTTTTGTTTGGATTTTAGTATTTATGTATATTATGGTTGTTTGGTGATTTTTCTGTTTCTGTTATGTTTTAGGTGCACATGTGACATACTCGCAGGTTTTATCTATCGGATCTTGGATCGGAGCACGTACCAGATACAGCTTCGGAAGTCTCGTGGCATCAACATCATCTTGAGGGGAGTATATTTTTATCCCTTTCTCTATATTTCGGGTCTCGCATTGGGGACAATGCGAAGTTCAAGTGTGGGGAGGGGGTTAACTTTGTTAACTTTGATTGTCCTCTTATATATATAAAAAAAAAATCAGAAAATCAGAAAAATCAGTCAAAAATATTGTATTTTGTATATATTTTTGTAAATAAACCGGTTGGTTGTGTTTTAGAAAGCGTCGGACTTGATAAAAACTCGACAAGCAAAATATTTTTTGAAAAAGGAAACCGGAAAGCGTGACAAACAAAGAAAGACTTACATGATAGTTTTCACACTTTTACCCATTCCTTCCGTTACGTGAGCATATTTGAGCCTTGATTGTTATATATTTGTTCATTTCGGATATAGGAGTGAGCCGGATGTTATGTGCAATTTAGAACTTGTCACTAGTATGCTTGTTAAGACCATGAACTTGTGAATTTGTGTAAAAATGATAGAGGCACTTAGATTACCCCTTTGTTGTGTACTTGTTCTTTGTGTTGTGCTTCCCGTTCACCTTATATTACCCTTTAGTATTAACCATGTCGAGCCTTCCCGTTCACCTTTGTTTACCCACATTATCGCCCACTTAACCAAATTTAGCCTTTTTATGTTTTAAACCTTTTTAGTGTTGAAACTCGGTTAAAATAATAGTTTAACTAGCTTGTTATTGTTTATATTTCATTGTATAGTTTTGTATGTTAAAAAAAAAAAACAGAAAAAAAAACACCCTAAAATAGGGTGAAGTTGATAGAAATCGAGCAATTTTGAATGCTTAAATGTTAAAAATTTCGTTGATAAGCTCGATTGCGCTTTAGTCGCCTTTTTAAGGCGTTTGTAGGTATAGTTGTATTATTTTCTTGCTAGTTAAACGCTACTACCGAGTTTTAACCATTTTCGCCACTTTAAATGTCCACTTCCATACCCTTCGCCCAAGCCTAACGTTATAACCCGTAAAGACCTCTTGATTTACACTTGTTTGCATGTTAGTTGGTGGAGACGAGATCTTATGACAAGCTTATGATATTGCACATTTCATTGACTAGGCATTGAGTGTTTACACATACACATTTTATGTATGTTTCATAAATAAAACCGAGTGTGTGAACATTGTGAGTCATGTGAAGATTAACATGTGAGTCAATTAAATGTGAAGTCACGGCTTTTTGGTTGTCGCTTTTTAATTGCATATGCTTGTTGGGTTTGAGTCTTTTGATGTTGTCTTTCGACAAACCGGCTAACCGTTTATAGTAGTTTTCAATAAAATAGTGTGTAAATTATCGTTCTTGTTTGTTTATGTCTTTTATTGCTTTTTAGTTTAGCTTGCTTGAGGACAAGCAAGGTTCAAGTGTGGGGAGATTTGATATTCGCTAATTTACACATATTTTAGTCCCCCGTTTTACCCCTATTTTATGCGTTTTTGGCCGTAAAACCGTCATTCGAATACTTAATTATCTACATTTTTGTTTACAGGCCTAAAACAACATACCAGACAAGATGATAGCGAAAACGAGGACTTTCCGGACAAAACGACGAAGCTGCGGACATTCTGTTAAGGAAACTGACCTGGGCCTGTGGAACGGTCGTGCGACCTGATGCACGACCGTGCATCTCCGACAGTTGTTAATTTGTCCGGCAATGAACGAGGGTGCGACTAGGAGTGCAAGGCATACAAGGTCATCCCGGGGACGCACGGACGTGCCATCCGAAGAACGGTCGTGCGACTCCGAACATCAGCAAAAACCTCGGAATTGCACCACAAGTGCAACAGCTCGTGCAACAGAATCCCGGTGAAGAACGACCGTGCCACAGGAAGAACGGTCGTGCGATTTCGAATCTGGTCAACGATCTGATGACGTCATGCAGTATGGTGTGCCATCCCCAATAATTGCTTAAAGTGCACGGTCGTGCCATATGAAGAACGACCGTGCCACAACGAAAAAATATAAAAACAGAACAGAAACATTCTGTTCGATATTCTGGATTTTTGGGAGCTTCACAGGCGAATTTACAGGCTTCGGAGGCTTTGCTTTTGACCCGGATTCAAGCCACATTGTGCCGTTTAGCTCCATTACCACCCGGATCCTTAGTCTAGTACCTGTTTATGGTTTGGTTTTCTAATCTTTCCATGATTTTGTTAATCTTTCAAGTACTTAGATTAATGTTTATGTATTATTGTAGCCTTTGGGCAAAAACACAAACAATCCCTTGCTAAATTATAGCCATTAGTATGTTAAGCTTTGTTGTAATGACACTTGAAGTATTTTCTATGTTAATCTTTGATGATTAGTTTGCAACCTTGTTATTGATATTGAATTCTTGATTATAAGTAATTATGTTGGATGATTGATGCTTGGTTAGTTAAGATAGTTGAAAAATGAAGCTTAATTAATCTTGTATTAGTAAACTTTGAATTTGGTTAACTAGTTTAGCTTGGTTTAAATGTATGCATCATGATACTAGAAATGGTTAGTGATTTAATAAAATGTAATTATTGTTAATCAAGAGAGCTTGCCGTCACGTAAGGACCTTAACGGGTTAGATGGTGTCGTTATAAATTCTTGCCATGATTTGTTAGCTTAGTTAGTAGTTTAGGCTAAAATTGCTATCTTAGTGAATTATTGTGCAAGATTTGTAAAATGAACTCGGTTGTGATTTAATCTAGTTTATGCTTGTCACGGTGGTTGCATTGTGTTTATCGGTGTCTCTTTCCTTGATTAAGTGCGGTTAGAAAACTCCTAACGGATGACTAGC
This sequence comes from Helianthus tuberosus, assembly GCA_030545235.1. NCBI lineage: Eukaryota > Viridiplantae > Streptophyta > Magnoliopsida > Asterales > Asteraceae > Helianthus > Helianthus tuberosus. Next base: position 64,450,798 of record CM060357.1, read on the forward strand.
TTATTTTTAAGAGATTTTCATAGACATTTATCAATTGCACGTTAAAGAACAATTTTAGGTGGTTAAAGTGTGTTTATCGTTTTAGCTTTCCGAATGATTGTCATGTTAGGATTCCCGAAAGGGATACTAATTGTCTTAAATTGGAAAATTGACCGAATGCTTCTAGTGCCAAAACCGACTTAGTTGACATGTTGTGGTTGTGTATTTACCAAGGCTTTTTATCTATTATCTATTATGTTTTTATTATGTATTTGTTTATGCTTACTTTAGTTTAGTTAAAATCAAACAAACCTATGTTTTTACCGGTAGTTTAGTGACAAAGGTCTAGTATTATTTCTCCGCCCATTTCCTTGGATCGATACTTGGTTCTTACCGATACTTTATTACATATGTGACGGGGTACACTTGCCTCTTTCGTGTGTGTTTTGATGTAAAAGTAATAATCACTTTTATAAATTTAAAACCAAATCGTGTGTAAATTCATTGCAAAATTATGTATATATACGCACACGTCACCAGCACAGGCGAAACGCAATTCAGCCTCGTTTACGACTCAGAAGCGGTAATTCTAGCAGAAATTGGCCTCCCATCACCACGAATGATAGCCATGGAAAAGCAAAACAACGAGCGTGAGCGCAGAATCGACCTGGACCTCCTTGAAGAGAGACGCGGAAATGCAGCTATCAACGAAGCTAGGTACAAATCAAAGCTAGAGAAATATTATAATGCTCGAGTGCGTGTATACACTTTTGTACCAGGAGATTTCATTCTACGAGACAATGAGGCCTCCAACGCTAAGAAGCCAGGGAAACTCGCGCCCAAATGGGAAGGACCATACGTCATTCACGAAGTCCTAGGAAAAGGTGCGTATACCCTAAAACAACTTGATGGAACAGACGTTCCACGCACTTGGAACGCGCAACAGTTGCGCATATGTTATATAGCTGACTCATCCGTCTCACACAACAGTCAACGTTTGCGCAAGCAACATAATTATTATATTTATTTACTTTGTATCTGCTGGCCCTCGCGCCTTATCCAATCAATACAAAGTTTTACTTTTGTTATGTTATATTGTTTATTACAAAATGCATGTAATTTCTTTTGGTAAGCGCGAAAACACTATGGTAACAAATTACAAGTCTCATGAACGGTCCACGGATACAAGTCCTGCACACGATCCAGACCTACGTTCACACATGAGCTTTTTTACCATCTTTATTCGCTTTACCTAAACAAAGTAATTATACACATGCAAGACATTGTAATTCAAACATATCTTATATTAGAAATAGTTACTTGCGCACCATACGCATTAACAAAAAATCTACATGCACAACAGTACATCAACGAGTTACTTGTACATTAAGCACATTAACAAAATATACGAGCACAACAGTGCATCAAACGATATATACAGAACGAAACATACACCCCGGGACAAGTTATAATAAACTACACATCTGGGAACATGGCCAACACCTCTGCAGGAGTGTGTAATGCTTCACCATACCACTCTCGAGGGTGAGGGTCAACGATCCAGTCGTTATCATTCTCCTCATCACCCACAGCAGACGTCATCATCTGGGCTCTAGCCGGATTTGTAGAACGACGATCAATTTGACGCCGTTTATACACCATCGTACATCGACTTCTCCGGTTGGACGGAAAAACCTGCATCAAGGCATGTGCCGACAATAACATGACACCTACATCGCCACCAATCCCAGTAAGGAATGGGACATCATCTTTACCTTTACCCGGGCGAGGTATAGGGTAGAGAAATCCTTCACTTTCGGCAGCTTTTTCCGGTGTCTGATCTCCAAGACGGACCATAGCATCAGCATCGTCAAGGGTCTTCAGGATTTCGGAAACCCTCCGTAGACGGTATTTGCGACTCATGTTGTTTTTACCAAATCTGGAAAAAAGAAATGATACATATATAAAGTCTAAAACAAGTTGACGTAAGCACAATTAATGGAAGTGTAAGAAATCGTAATGATTAACGTCAAATCGCCACCTTCTGTACGGCGGCTTTACAGTAATCATCAATTTCATTAATGACTCCTGATAGCATCAAACGCCTGTACACATTCCCATAAAGCTACAGTTTCAATAGGAAGGCGATTGGTCAAACACCTATTCGTCTTCCAGCCTATGACACACAATGTCCACGTCACGACGACGACAAAATCAACACACGCTAAAAAAAATGCTCATTATAGCATAATGAACGTTTCAACCTAAAAATAAAGTATCTTCCTCAAGAAGATTTTCAATATTTCCCGCTAAAAACTTCACAAAGAAAAAAAGCACACTTCTCTTATATAGTCCAGTACTCCACTTCCTCGCATAAGCGCAACACTGGACTGGGGGGACTTGAAGGGGTATGGTCCCAAAAACCTTGCGCAGGCACTTTGGACCATACCACAACTTCATCACGATAAACCTTTTCAAACAGAACCCTGCGCGGCTGCGTACCAGTTCTAAACAAAACAGAAATCAATCTTCAATAATTGTGCGCCAGAGAAAGGTCAGAACTAATGATCAATTAACATCTCCACGCGAACTCGCGCAAGGATAAAGTTAAACCTGAAAATTGAAGACCTCAACATCTCTGCGCGACAGAAACCAAGACTTAAGCAAAAGAAGTCCTTTCTGTTGTAACAGAATTAACACGTGGCAAGAGGGTGAAGGGTTACAGCTGTGAGGCGTTCTAGAAGACTCTGTCGTGCATAAACCATTCAGTTATAACCGAATGGTAACGTGGCATCATCCTGAACGATCATCCAGGTCACGATGATGGCACTAACTTGGAGAAGGATCCACTCACATTCACTTTCCACGTGGCATCTCCCCAGCCGTTGATCTCGCCCACGATCCGTGTGCATAAACATCACGATGGCGATTAACGGCAGAAAGGGTAACTGCTTACGGAAAATGCTTTCTGTTATTGTCTCTGTCAACAAACTTTCCCTTCCAAATCCGGTTATAAATAAGAGAACTCAGGTATAATCTCCCAAGTTACATTTACTTCACTTTCACTGTTACTTCTTCTTCTTCATTGAGATATGTACTTATTCTCACGCCGGAGGGTGGTCACGGAGAGAACCCCCATTCTCCCTGTGGCGAGTCTAACGGCTGTCTGTTTTGCAAATATCGTTCGGAGAGGAAGCTCAGCCAAACCCCGAATCAAACGAGAGGACTTACCTTTTTATGCAGAACTAAACCCCTGGTCCGATTGATTCCGGTCATTCGAACCACTGTTTCTTCACTGATCAAGTTAAAAGGTTTGATTATCACAGCCTTGACTGAATATGCATGTTGCTTTATGTCAATACACCCCATTGTGCATAACTATCATGTACCATCAATACCTAAAACACGTACATTACAACAATATCCTATTGTGCATAACTGTCCTGTACTATCAACACCTAACATGCCTGCATCAATAACAATATCAACCAAGAATCACTGACAAAACTTACATTCACTTAGTTTTTTAAATACAGTCAAAAGTTACATATTAAAACTTCAGTTAGTAGTTTCAAATCATTCAAAAGTTACATCTTAATCACATGATTTCATAATGAATTGAGTATGATCATTAACAACTAAAACCCAAAAAACGATCAGACTAAAAAAACCATTATGACAGTTAAATGTATTTTCTAAGTATGCATCATAAATAGGGGGTTTTGGTCACCCTAAAGAACACCAACACTTCAATACCGCACAATCTTGATTCTGATTCTGACACGACCCCTGTTAACCACCACTTTAATACTAGCACTCCCCACACCCCGAACAACCACTCGCAGTTGGATCCTTACCCAACGGTTTGAACTTTGGACCCTTAATCCAGCTGCAAGTTCACATATTAACATCACCATTGAAATGTATTAACTTCATACTTGGTTGTTAAGTGAAATTAACGAAATATCGTACATGTTACTTCCTCAGATCTCAGAATCACAACATACGACAACATCTTGTGCTTGATCGAACATGAAATCAGGTGTCTTGTGGGTGATCGACGAATGTAGTTGGGAGAAGGGATTTAAGAGTAGCTTATAAAGGAAGATAGAGGAGTGAATGGTTGACATCAGGGTTAGTTTAGGTGAAATTACCGTTTTGCCCTTGTCAACGTTTTATAATTTGACGGTCAACTAACGGTCAGTTACAATAACGACTTGACTGATTTCAATTGACAGCTACAGGGACTTAATTAGCCGTTTTTTCTTCAAATAAGGGTTGTATGTGTGATTAAGTGTAAACTCAAAGACTGAAATTGTACTATACTATTTCATTTAATTTAATTTAAAACCACTATTAACCTGCAAATCTGGACTGTCTTCCACAATTTGGGATTCTTCAAATACTCCCAAAATCAAACAAACAGGAACGCAAAAACCACTAAAAAAGCTTCAAATTGACCTAACAATGGCGGATCGGAGCTTGTTTCCCGAACTAGAACACCTAGAGAGTCCTCTTGTTCGTCTGTGCATCGAAGCCGCTACACAAAGCGCAGACGCCGTCGAGTCGTGGCGGAGACAGCGACGGACTCTCGAACGGTTGCCGTCTCAGCTCGCCGAACCTCTGCTCCACCGCCTTCTCCGCCGCCGCCTGCTTTATCCTTCTCTTCTCGAGTAAGTTTCTCTAGATTCCGTTGTAGTAGTATTCTCTTTGTAGCGGTATCCTCTCTGAATGAGTTGTTGTATGATACATCTTCAGTTATTATTCACTAGTGGAGAGAATGCTGTTGGTATTGGAAAGTAGGTGAGGCTAAGTATAAAATGTTTAAATGAAAATGTTGTTAGATTTGAAGGTATGTGTGTGTTTAGATCTTCAATTGACTAATGATTATAGGTTATATAGGTTTAGAATTGTATCATCTTTTATATTTCATAGTATCTTTTGTTTTTTTGATATTGAAAGGCCTGCAGTTACAGACTGATGTAAGTTTTTATGGATCGTAAAGTAGCATTTTGCTTATTGAATTAGTTGTTACGCGATACATATTCAGTTATTTACTAGTCGAGGGAGGAGTGAAATAGAGAATGCCATTGGTATTGGAAAGTGAGTGAAGCTATGTAGGAAATGTTTCAATGAAAATATTGTTAGATTTGAAGATATGTTTAGATTTCCGATTGACTAATATATGCAGGCAGGCTATATGGGTTTAGAATGGTATCATGTGGAAATCATAACTGGATGCTAGTTATATTTGGTTCTTTTGAATCTCAACACAAATCTATATGAGGAAGATACTTTGTGCCCATAGTTATCGATAGCAGCCATAGCGACAGCTATCGCGGATAGCGTTGCGAATCGATGGACCTGCGCTATTTGGATCTCGCGGCTGAAAAGCATGAAAATAGCGACATTATTTGTTTCCTTATATATGGGCACGTATTACTGTATTAGGTTTTATTATATTCACGTAATACATTGACGTTTCAAATACCACATCTTCATCGTCTCTTCAACTGCTGCCGACCTCTTAGCTATTTTGGTACTATGGGAAGGTTTATTTTTGGATTATAATTGCTACAATATTTGAATGCTTGATGTGAAATATTTTTGAATTTTTCTACTACCTTATCGCTAAATACGAAATGGCGGGCGCTATTCTATCGCTACGTAGCATATAGGTGCCTTGTTGCTATTTGTCGCTATTCGCTATTGATAACTATGCTTTGTGCCAATAGCAGAGCTTATATATGGTATCAAGTCGGTAGCTATGTAGTCTACTATATACAGTTTGAATATTGCTTAAAAGTGATCTGAACACGCTCACATGTGTGGATATGTGGGGTGCAAATAAGCTTACCCTACTTACTGTGCCTTTTGGCTTGTTGCACATAGGTTTGGTGTTTACTTAATTTGCTCATGAGTTGTGATAACTGATAAAGAAAAATGCCCTTTTGGTTGATTGTTGAATCACAAGATCTCTTTCCAAGAGTAACCATGATACCTTTCTTGTACGCAAAATTTCTGAAACTGGAAAAATGCTATTAGCAAATTCCAAATTCTCATAAACTAGATGAATGTTTATATCTAACGCTTTAGTGCAGTTCTTTTATTGATGTGCCTGTGGATGTTTATCTTGTAGAGAACTCAATATATTTAAAAATAGATATTATCTTTGTTTATGACAACTATTCATTTTTGTTTGGTATCTTCTAGTCAGTAAATGAGCCATATTGTTGTTATTGTAGTACTACTAGATTGCTAGTTATATCATAGATTTACTTGCAGTAATTGACTTCTTTTGCATGCCTTCCACCCTGAACCTTATGTCACTTTGTGCTCAAACTTATTGTTATAATTTATTTAGGTTTCATTAATTTGTGCAGAGTGTTCAAATACAGCGTAGAGAAGATTGATCTGAGAGGTGAGAGCTCCGTTGATGCAGAGTGGATGGCATATCTCGGCGCTTTTCAATACTTATCCTCTTTAAACGTTTCTGATTGTCATAGAATCAACAGTTCTGCACTTTGGGCTCTCTCAGGTATACCATATGCTCTTTAAATGCTCTTTTACACCTGATTACTTATAAAAAATGGTCACATTAGTATTCATCCTATTTGTTTGCTTCTCTTTAGTTGTTTTCCATGTAGTTGATAAGTATTTCCTTATATTGTAATCATATCGGATTTCTTTTATGTAAGCTTTTTTTGTATTTATTTGGTTTCCATAAACATTTGCATTGTCAACTCTATCTAAGAGACCAAACCCAGTAAACTCTAGCCTAACAAATCGTTTTTTTTTTTAATTTAGGGCATTTAATTTGCATATTTTCAAATGGCTTTTTATAAAAAAAACGAGTTAATTACATAGTTAGTCCCTGTGGTTTGCACAAAATAACATACTTAGGTAGTAATAGTTTAAAATCACCTTCTAGGGTATTAACTTTTCATTTTGTAACGTTTGGAGGTATTAACTTCTAGGGTATTAACATAGTTAGTCCCTGTGGTTTGCACAAAATAACATAATACCTCCAAACGTTTGGAGGTATTAACTTCTAGGGTACTAATAGAATGTGATTTTAAACCTACAAATAACGTTAATACCTCCAAACGTTACAAAATGAAAAGTTAATACCCTAGAATGTGATTTTAAACTATTAGTACCTAAGTATGTTACTTTGTGCAAACCACAGGGACTATGTAATTAACTCTAAAAAAACCAAAAAAAGGCGAGCGATTTTTTTTTTTTTACAAATATAAGTTTTTGTTAAAAACATAATGAAACTTTTTAATGTAACATGTGTAACATCATATGTTACATCGGATGTAACATATGTTACTTAGGTGTTACAAGCATTTTTGTACTAAAACAAAGCCTATGTTTACGTAGGTGTTACACGAGGTTTAGTGGGTTTAGCCTCAAAGATACAGTTTAAGCTATATACTTCTCCATACAAAGAGTACCCTTTTTAACATCAAGTGAATTTCTTGTTTGGAATATAAGCGGAGGGTGTTGATACGAGATACATCACCATTCGGGACTTGTTTCAGGTATGAGGTATCTTAAGGAGGTGGACCTTTCTAGATGCTCTAAAGTTGATGATGCAGGCATAAAGCATCTTCTATCTATTCGAACTATTGAAATATTATGCATATCGGAAACAAGCGTTACCACAAATGGTGTCACACTTCTCTCTTCACTTAAAAGATTATCAAAGTTGGATTTGGGAGGCTTGTTTATTACCGATACGGCCCTTGCATCTCTTCAGGTGTTCTTTTCTCTTACGCATTACTTGTTTCTGTAAACGTGTTCTTTTCTAAAGGTGGAAATTCCGGTTCATTTATTTATGAGCGGGTCTATTTGGGTTTTATTTTATCTCAAACGAGTTAAATAAGAGATAGCTTCATGGAGAATACGTCAAATGTGTTGGAAGTCACAAAAAGTTTATTGTTAATGCATGCAACCTCCAAAGTCATCTTATTCAAATATTTAGATTACTAACGTAATAGTTTTGTTTTTGTAAATATAATTAACTTGTTAAATATTCATTAAAAATAGGGTTGCAGCCTGCAAACGAACCGAATGAACACGAACAAGACCTTGTTTGTGTTGGTTTGTTAAGGAAATATATATGTTCACGAACTGTTCATGAACACTTACCGAACAGGATTTTATGTTCGTGTGTGTTCGTTAAGGACATGAACGTGTTCATGCATAGTTACGATACTGGCCATAGCGACCGCTATATCGAATAGCGTCGCCTTGTGCCAAATCCTCGCTATATGCTGTGTAGCGCCTCCATAGCGTGATTATAGCGGATTCCGACGATGAATTCCGGCTGTAAACCTGCAATTTCTACCGGAAAGTTGCTGGAAATTAGGAAGAAGAAGAGCGGCTGCGTTTGAGACTTTTTAGGGTTAAATAACTTTATAGATTTTAACATTTAACCCCTCTATGTTTTATTAGTTTACATTTAGTCTCTAAAACTTGTAAAAATCTACATAAAAAGTGTAAAATTAGTTTGTGTATTGTAACATTTAACCCCCCTATTTTCACTACCTTACATTTGGTCCTTACACTTATAAATTTATACATAAAAAGGTGTAAAATTAACATTATATATAAAATAGTTATAGATAGCTATTTTTTATTTCTTAAATTTTTAACTACCTTATCGTAAACACAAAATAGCGGGCGCTATTTCATCGTTATAGCTACGTAGCGTATAGTACCTTGTCACGCTATTTGTCGCTATTCGCTATCGATACCTATGTGTTCATGTTTGTTTGTTAATTTTTAGGAAATGAATGCAAACGAACGTTCTTTTTTTTTTTGGGTAAAGGGTTACCCCGGTGAATATTATAAATCAACCAACAAATAAAACAGGGTGTGCCAAGACATTGACACACACTAATGTTCATGAACACAAATGGAGACAAACGAACACAAACAAGCGTTTATGAAAAAAGTATATAATACACTGATACTTATTAAATGTTTTATTTGTTGGAATTTTGAAGTATTTAAATAAAATATAAATACTAAAAACACTAATGAACTATCGAACACAAACACGAACGAACATGTTATCGAACGTTCACGGGCATAAATGGAGAAACGCGGCCTTTGTTCATGTTCGTTCATTTAACTAAACAAACAAAATTTCTTGTTCGTGTTCGTTCGTTTAATAAACGAACGAACACAAACGGACTTCTCGCCGAACGGTTCACGAACTGTTCGCTGAACGTTTAGTTCGGTTTACCTTTCTCATCTATTATGTTCTTTTTAGGTTTTGACAAATTTACAGCACCTAGACCTATGGGGAAGTGATATATCAAACGAAGGTGCATCTATTCTTATAAAATTTCCAAATTTAACCTTCCTAAACCTAGCATGGACCAAGGTTACCGTTTTGCCAAACGTGAGCTCCGTTACGCACCTAAACATGAGCAATTGTACAATACATTCTATTTTCAAAGGCGAAGGAAATAAAGCCAGGTTATCGAAGTTGACATTTGCCGGAGCTTTATTCAAAGATATCGAAAAAGCCTTTTCGTACTTTGATTCCAGTTATTTATCTTATTTAGACCTATCGAACTCATCTCTTCGTGATGTATCCTTATTGTCACTCATCTGTGCCCTAGAATATTTGGATCTCAGTGGTAACTTAGTTGGAGATGATTCGGTTACGTTTATAGCCTCTGTTGGGGCGAATTTGAAAAGTTTGAATCTAAGCAAGACTAGAGTGAGCTCAGCTGGAGTTGCAGTTTTAGTTGGGCGTGTTCCAAAACTTGAAACTATATCGTTGGATTTCACACCGACGGATGATCTTGCCATCTCGTATATTGGTATGATGCCTTCACTGAAAGCGGTCAACATGAAGGGTACAAATGTTAGAGGTATCGTCTCGTGTTATATAATCAATTCTATTTATTTCATATTTCTGCATGCAATTCTAAATCAAAGACTGAAATAGAGCGGGTTTTGTGTGATGGAATACAAAAACAACTTTTTTTGGTCTAAAAGTAATAGAAGATTCAATATATACCAGTGTTTATGTAGTCTTTAACATCATATTTAAAAAAAATGAGTAAAGTTCACGGATGGTCCCTGTAGTTTGCACTTGGTAACGCATTTAGTCCCTAGCTAACAAATCTAAAGGTTTCAGCGGGCCCAAGTTAGGGACTAAATGCGTTACAAAGTGCAAACCACAAGAACCATTCATATACTCTTGGCAAAAGTTGGGACTAAATGCTCTACAAAGTGCAAACCATAGGGACTATCCGTATACTTTTGAAAAGCTAGGGACCAAATCCAAAGTTTTAGTCAACCATAGGGACCATCCACGTACTTTACTAAAAAATTAGAATTTTAATTAAATTACTTCCCCCCCCCCCCAAAAAAAAAAATACGTCTCATTTTGTAATCGTATTTTGAGGTTTTGATTGGGAGTATAGATGAGCCGAGCTTGAGTTCGGCTCGATTCGAGCTCCATATTCAAAGCTTGACCTCGTTCAAGAGAATTTCCAAGCTCGAGCTTAACTCTTTAATTAATTTTTAATTATTTTCTCTATATTAATTATTATAATTATAGTTTTAAATATATAACATAAGAGGCCGGTTAATGTAGAAGACCACCTTATCGTGCGATGCGTACGCGAGCATCTTAACCACGCATCTGATCTAATCTAGGCTTTCGATTGAACGTGGTGGCACAATAGTAATTAACTTTGCATAATTTTGCACGTTATAATACATAATTGTGTACGTTCTTTGGATAATTATGCTTGGGTTGTGTTAACCCTAATTTCACACGTTATTTGTATATTACACACGTTATATTGGTGGTTGCGTAACGTTGCACGTTAAGAGCCTTTTGTGTTTAAACCTTTCACTATAACATAATATATGTTATTTAGTTATATTTATCATAATTATATATTGTGCAATATGTATTTATTATATTGAATAAAAATTTTAAATCATATAAACAATATGCTCGTTCAGGCTTGCGAGCCTAGCCATGCTTGGTATTTGAAGCTTGGGTTCGAGCTCGTATAGTAAACGAGCTTATTTTAGGTTCGGGCTCGATTCAAGCATTTAACGAGCCCATCTCGAGTAACTAGCAGCCGGCTCGTTTACATCCTTGGTTTTGATGAGTTTTTACACGTGATTCGTATTACTTGACAACTAACCAATTACTCTACCAACCAGGTGTAATCCAGCAAAACGCCGAGAATACAGAATGTGTTCTGTCACTTACAGCACTTGAAAACCTAAAGAACTTAGAGAAATTAAATATCGAAGAAACCGCGCTTAAAGATGAAGCAATCATCCCCATTTCAAACTTGAAACAACTTACTCATCTTTCGCTCAGAAGCAGTTTCCTAACAGACGCCTCGCTGCACCCCTTGTCAACAATCCCCAACTTGATTAATCTCAGCATGCGCGATGCTATTTTAACAAACACAGGAATTGAATCTTTTACCCCACCACCATCACTACAAGTGCTGGATTTGACCGGTTGTTGGTTGTTGACCAAGGATGCTCTTTTGTCATTTGTTCAACTGCATTCAGATGTTGAAGTAAGGCATGCACTCGTGACCGCATTTTTATCTGATAAAGACGACAATAAATGTCATTCCCCGTTTATGGGGACAGCACCGCAGAGAAGATTTTCGTCGTCCCGGCTTAAACCTGAAATGGCTGCCATCATAGGTACGTTTTAAGGTGTTTTTTCACGATCTAATCATTAAAAAAATGATTAGTCGCAATGTTCTAAATTTCCATTTAAATCGTTTAGTTAGGTTATAAATGAGTCAATTGGTTGAAAGTTGTCCAAAGTGTTTTCTTTAATGCATAAGCTCCTAGGTCATTTTATTAAAAAAATAAGATCATTTCTGAAATATTTTAATTTTTTTTACTTATATGTATCACACTTATATCTTTATAGAAAAAACTAAAAGTTTTAGACAAAAGGTGTTTCGGGTCAACCTGTACCAAAATGTTTGTGTTTTGACTATTACCCAACCCGCCCCGCCAGCCCGTTTTGATACCTTTATGACGACTAACCTTGTATGTAAAATGAAGTTTCATGCATTTTCGTCATAATATCAAAATATTATTTCGTAATATTTTGTTTTTTTGATGATTTATAACAGACCAGAGGTTGAAATATAGTAGAGCAGAACTACTATCTATGCAGTTTGCATCCACATCGGTTGGTCCGTCCAGTGACCCCCCTACATCACCCAAGTAGGAATATAGTGATCGAGGATATGTTTTTTTGCTTCTTGTTGTTGTGAGGTTTGCTTTTTAAACCATTTTTATTACAATCAAACCATAAATTTTGCTAAATAAATAGCGTTGGACGAAAGCCCAGGTATTGCATTTCCTGGGTATGGGGGAGATTTATTGATAGGTTTATTATATAATGTGGCAATCGAGCTCTCAACTGGTAGAATTCTCTAGTGCGTTTTGGCAGGAGTTTGGTTGGTATCGATTCAATTCTTTACGGTGTTTGTACGACGATGACACCTGGAATAGCAACCGAAAAAGAAAATGAAATGCCCCAAACTTGGGGGTCTCATACGTTGGATTTACACTTTGCATCATAGTTGTAAAACCGGAAACTTTTATTTAATCGCAGCATAAATGTTCAAAGATAACATCTAATGGGAGTACAAAACATAACATCATAGTTCTTGATACAAAACACAACATAAATAGTCGGGATGTCTCTCTTAGGGTAAAGTCAGTTATGTTGAGTGAGTTATAGTTTAAGAAATCACCTTTTAAAATGTAACATACAACAAAACATTTTATTATGACATACTTTACACGAACATATTGTATAACATTTCCATCTAGTCAGACAGTGACATATTTAGGCTCTATCAACATACATAATTGTCCATTGAGTGATTATCGCTCTTCTCTATCGGTTGCTATGAGTTGGTAAGCCACAAAGGTACTACCCTGTTGGTTGTACTATCGACATCATGTCGGTTAATGAGGGTAGTGATTACCACATGATATAAAGCAGAGTTAATTACACAAATAGACCCTGTGGTTTATATGTAGTTTTACCTTTGGGTATTAATTTTTTTTAACAGGTTCATGTTATGTGGTTTAAGTTTCGTTTCAAAGTTAGGTATTAAGCCTAACAGTTGTTAATTATTAACAGATTAGACCCTCACGTGCACATAACGTGAGGGCATTTTTGTCAATTCTCCTCCCAAGCTTTTAATACCCATAATAAAACCCTTGATCCCTTCAATCATCTTCAAATTTTACCAGTGTTGTAAAAATCGCGACTAGACGACGATTAGTCGGCGATTAATCGCTAATCGTCCAGTTACTGAGTAATTTTTCTTAAATCGGTCCATTAACCGACTAGGTCCGACTAGGCACGACTAGGTCCGACTAGGCCAGCCAAAAGTCGACGATTCCAGCAAAAAACCTGTATATTCCGGCCAAAACCTCTAAATTCCGGTCAGTTTCTAACCAAATCATTTGAATTCCAACAATTAATCATGTATACTTAAATAAATGAGTTGAGTAAGATTTAAAACCTAGCTACTTAAAATATTTACCTATAAAAATGTATATATTTATACATAAAACTGAAAATTACATATAGAAAACCCGATCCGATTAATCTTGATTAATCTCAAGTAATCCCGAGTAGTCGCTAGTCCCGACTTCACCGGCCGACTAGCGACTAGCGAGTTCTCCAACCTTGAATTTTACACACTGCTCAAGCGTTGATCTCCTCTGCAATTTTTCAATCCACCATGGTGTTGTGTGCTTGTGGCGACGATGAAAACATCTTCTGCGTAAGAGAAGAAATCACAGATAAAGCGTTGTAATCGGGAGAATGATGCCTTGTATGCATCGCAGTGATTACCGATTGTAGTGGCAGTGATTGAGACTGAGAACGAGCTTGACTGGAAGTTGTATTGACCGGAAAAGAGCTTGGTGGCTCTTATAATTGAGCCACACAAGATACCAGAGAAAGTTGTAAATTGTGACTTTTTTTTTAAAATTAGGGGTATGCATTTGTCTTATTTACATAATCTATTTTTAACTTAGACTAGTTACTTAAATTAGGGGTATGCATTTGTCATATTTACATAATCTATTTTTAACTTAGACTAGTTACTATCTAATCTAATATATCTAAGACCATAGGTAATGGTTAATGCCCACTAAGGGGCATTTTTCACCACATCATCATCATAATGCCCTTTTAAAAAATGTGTAATGGTTAATGCCCATTTCATTTATTACTTTCCATTATTTTTCTTCTCTTTGGGCATTATTATAGAAATGCCTCACCCTCTTCATGCCCTTATAATGCCCATTACACATGGTCTAATATGGATGAATGAGTATTTTAGTTAACTTGCATCTAATATGGATAACTGTGTATTTTAGTCAACTTATATCTAATATGGATGAATGAGTATTTTAGTTAACTTATATCTAATATAGATAAATGTGTATTTTAGTTAAGAATAAATTACTTTTTAAGTCTCTATATTTTAGTGGTTTTAACTACTTGAATCTAAAATCAAAAGGTTTAACATTCTGAGTCCCTAACCGCTCATTTTATAATGTTTTGAGTCCAATTTTCAATACTTGTACTTTTGATTTTGGACTCAAGTGGTTAAAACCACTAAAACATGGGGCTCAAAACGTTATAAAACGAGTGGTTAGGGACTCGGAGCGTTAAACTTTTTGATTGTAGACTTAAGTGGTTAAAATTACTAAAACAGTAAGACTTATAAAGTAATTTACTCTTTAGTTAAATTATATGTACGAGAATGTGTCATGATTTTATATGTAATTTCCCTAAAATATAACTTTAGTAAACACACTTTGTATTGATTAAGATTAATTTTCCAACCTTGAACTACATATCACATCCACTAAATTCAAAGAAGACATGGTCAGCCAAAATGTCTATTAAAGGACAACTTTTATATTGGTCCCAAATTAAAGGTCAACAATAATATATACTTATATACCAATAGGGGAATAGGTCATTTTCAAATATAATTTCAAATTTAACGCGTTATGATTCATATTTTGAAATATATACATGTTTTTAAACAACTTTGATTAGAAAGCTCGTATTATTAACAAGAAAACTTAAAATGATTAAAATCAATTTAAATTGTTGGACATAATAAGCTTTTCAGAATGTAATCTTTGTTTTTAATAAGTTCAACTCGTATTTATTTGAAGTACCTTTTAGAATATTCTTTTAAAAGGGTTGCATATTCTGCATACAAACGATTCAATTGTTTGATCTTGAATTTATACAAACAAATATACATATGAATTCTAAATAAGCATCAAAATTTGAAATCGATGATTGGTTTCTATGATGACTCAACATGATTTGTTGATGTGGAAGAACACGATGTAACCAATGACGAGCTTTCAGGCGTATTCCTACACACTGGACAAGTTACATTCAATTTGAGCCACTCGTCTATACAATCCACATGAAAATAGTGATTACATTCTGGGATTGTCCTTAACAACTCTTTAGCTTTGTAGTCTGAAAGACATATGGCACACACACTATCATCATTAGGTAATCTACAACTCTCTCCAAGCATCGATATCGGGTATGACTCGATTGTTGGCCCGTCTAACCCTGTCCTGGAGGTTGATTGTGGGATCACGAAAATAGGAGAAACGTCGATGCTCTGGTGGTGAGTTTCACTATAATCCGTCACTTTAGAAGCCATGCAGTATATCATCCAGATGATGCATATAATCATCATCGGCACACTGATGCCTAAAGTTAATCCATACTTAGCACTTGTTGGAATCCCTAAATCAACAATCATTGATCAATAAGCAAGAATCAAAGTCAATGTCAATGTTGCCAATTTTGATTTTCATGACAAAAGAAGTAACTATTCTAACAAAGAAAAAAATGTCAAGGCAACTATCATTAAAAAAAAGTTAATTATTGTTTTCGTCCCTGTTTTTTTGTCAAAAACCACTATTTCAGTTCATTAGTTTAAAAATTGTGATTTCAGTCCCTCCCTGTGGTTTCACTTTCGTAACCATTTCAATTCATTATTCTGTTAAGTACAGGGACTGAAATGGTTACGAAAGTGAAACCACATATTTTTAAATAAATGGATTGAAATAGTGATTTTTGACAAACCACATGGACGAAACCAGTAATTAACTCTTAAAAAAACCACAATACATTTTGTTTTATCTGGTAAAAATGTAGTACTGAAAACACTTTCACCTTCGTTTTCACAAGATTCAGAACATGGATCGAACCACATCAGCTCCACATCAAATCTTATGTCTCCATTAATCGGAACTGACACTGAGATCAAGTTTATAACCTTACAACGTGACGGCAGTCTTCTATGTGAAAAAAATTCTGGTCGAACCGCGATAACCGAGTGATTTCGGCTGCTAAGACAAGGAAATGGCACCGAGGGATACACCAAACTGGAGTTCTGTATTGAACAGTTGTAAAATGTGTATGTTTGTAGGTTAGGAAAAACAAATGGTGTTCCGGTTACATTTAAATCATTGATTTCGTTTCGCTTGCAGAAATCCTGGTCTATGTGGATGATACGTGAGTCGTAGTTGATTTGGTTGACGGTGTATGAACGTGAAGATGGAAGTCGGATGAGTGTTTGGTTTTGTTTGTTGCAATAGAGGTCGAAACCTGGAGACCCGCAGCTGGATGGTTGTCGGTCGATGATACGAAAGGGGGATCGTATTTCGATGCGGCCGCAGGAGGCCGGCCGGCAGTGGCCATTGGCAGCGGAGATGGATATGAGTGAAAAGAAGGAGAAGAAGATTAGTAGTCGGATATGTTTTTTCTCCATGTGGTTGCTATAGCGTTGAAAGAAAGAGTGTGCTAATCATAACTCAACTACTTAAGTTTGGGTTGTTTTGGACTTTAAATACAAATTCATAGGCTATTTTGGGTCAACTATAATTCTCATGGGGTCGTCAGGAAGGATGGGTTGATTCAAAAGTAAACAAAAAAGCACGCGGATTAGACCATGTGTAGTGGTAACAAAAATAATGCTCTATTCATGGGCGTTGTCCGCCACGTGTCATCCTAGTCAGCAAAGGGACGTTTTTCACGAAGGGGCGTAGTGGTGATAATGTCCAATAATGCCCCGTCAATCATTAGACAATTATTAAAATTTTTAATTAAAACAAGTAAAATTCATTAAATAAAATCATTACATTCTTAAAAAAATAAAAACTGGAAATAAGAAAAGAAATTTAAAATCCTAAAAAAAAAATAAAAAAACCGAAAAAAATAAATAAAATACTATTAAGCTAGAGTCCGTATTTTTGACGGATTTGTTGCTGACGCATTTGGGCTAGGAACAACGCGTCGCCTGTGAGATGGTCGATGGATTTAGACAAAAAATCGATATCTTTTTCCATTTGTCGCGATTCTTGTATCGCGACAAACTTTTTGTTTTCGGCTTTTCTTTCGGTTAAAATACTATTAACCTATGACCGAGATCTTGAATGTCTTGAAAGCGTCGATTTATCTCTTCGAAATCTTGCTTCAATATTTCGGGATTAGAAGAAGAGGAATCCGTTTTTTCCCTTATTTTTGGCACTTCTTCTACTCGGTGGTCGTTCCAACTCCAAATCCTTCTCCTCATCTAAAATAATATTTAAATCGATGTTACGAGCATCTGAGGTGGGTGTGTCCGGGTCAACCGACGATGATGTTTTGGACCGCTTTGATTTACATCTAACGCTAGACGTCATCGTCGGTACGTTTGACCATTTGGGACTTCCTCGTAAAAGCTCCCAACATCTTAAATACGTAAAACTGCCTTTCGTAGCATTGTATTCTTCCAACGCTCTTGTTATAACATTAGCGTCGTTTTGGCCGCTTTCCCTGTTGTCCCAATTGCGTTGAAAGACCTCTTGAAACTGATGACATTTCGAGTTGATATCGGTCCATTTGCTCGAAATAAAATCTTTATCTTGATATTCATCTTTCCCAAAAAAACCGGTAATGTTTGATAATTTGCTACAAAGAAACACAAAAATTATAATGTTATATTTTACAATAATAATAATAATACTAATAATAATAATAATAATAATAATAAATCGGCCGAATACATGTAAAAAAACAAATAACTTTTTAAAACACTTACCAACATCGGGGACGTCCGATATATCTAGCCACGCACGTGCCAACGCGTACTCCTCATCTTTCGTCCATGCTAGGTAGCTTCCTTTTCGACGAGTAGCGGTTGGATCTTTTTTTTGTGAGACCTTTTCCCACGTTTGGATCCCTCGACAACGGGCTCGGGTTCGGGTTGTGTCTCCGGTACCGTTTCTATCTCCGGATCGGTATCTTGAGTGGACGGTTGCGAACCGCCCATGGTTGGAAAGGTTTGAGGAACTTGAAAGAATGGTTGGAAACCGACCGATGCTAGTATTTGGGCGTACGCAAATACGTTAGGATCCATCTCTTGTAGGTTGAAGCTCGGTTGCGGTAGCGTGGTGTTCGGCCGATATGCATTGGGGTTACCGGGTCTCGAAGGCACACCGAATGGGGGTCGGAAGGGATTCATGATTGTGGGTGAAAAAGGAAGAAGTTTTTAAAAAAATAGAGAATATGGGGGAAAAGTTTATAAAAAATGATTGAGAAGTGGAATTTAAATAGGCTTAAAAGTAGAAATAAAAAAATTAATTAATTTTTAATTAAAATGACCGTTTCTCAACGGTAATATTTCAAAATGTGTGCGGGGCTCGAGCGTTCTTAAAACAACGCTATTAAAAAAATGATCAAAAACGCCCCCCGGGGGGGGGGGGGGGGTCGTGGGGCGTGCTTCAACAAAAAAAAGCCCAATTTTTTAACGAGTACGCATGGTCTTAGAATGGGTTGGAAAGAAAAGTCCAATATTGTAAAACCTCGTAAAAACGTGTCCAATGATGTGAAGACACGTGTCCTAAACCCTAACTATGTTAGAAGTTGACTTTGAAGGACTGAAGTTGTCAAACAGTGAAAAGATGCATGTGGCAGGACTAAAAGCATCAATATGCAAAACCTATGCCTATGAATGACCTTTTACGGTATTCGTATACATTAATAATCCACACGTTGGATTTACGAAACCGTTTGAGAAATAAATAGAAATTTTATGAAATAAAGGGTTAAAAGTGTCAACATGTTTAATTATACCTCTGAGTGACCTTTTTACGAACCCGGAGCTTAACGGTGTTTTGTTATACTTCCTTGAACATCTAAAACCTAATTCCAAGGGCCAAAAGTGCTAAAAAATAAAAGTTATTTCAAATTATAAAGTACAGGGACTGAAACTGCCAAACTTTAAATATGTTTGGCTGGATTTGGTGCGGCTCGTGGGGCGCGACCCCCTAGACCAGATGGGTCGCGGGGCGCGAGAGAGGCCTCTGGGCAGAATGTTTTGGACAGCTGCCATCTTCTTCCTTGTCCTCCAAACAAACCACCTTGCATGCTGAATTTTCGAAACAATGAGCTCTTGGATGGTTTTTAAAAACCTCTAGGACACCTGGAATGATCAGGGATGATCCCTAACACCTGGCTTCATCTTAGGAGGTCATGAACAAGTATAAATAGAGGCCTTGGGGTGCCTTGAATCCTTGCTCATTTCAAAATTACTCTCTTCTCACTTCTAGCATTCTCTTGAAGCTTCTTGGTCATAAGGAGGCTCCCCTAAGTTTAAGTTTTCGAGCTAGGAACTTTTGTAAGTGTCCCTAGCCTCTGCTTTTCGGGTTTTAAGCTTTTAAAAGCCGAAAGTCAAAGTTTACAATAAAAGGCTTTGACTTTCGGTTTAGACCTTAACAGTCCAGCCATTGTTCGAGGCGAATATGGCTACGTGATCGTAATTAGGTAGGTGTTAATCCATCAAAAGGGAATATTCTAATTATCACGTTTACTTGGTCAATTGTCGGGTCAAAGTTATTAATATAAAAAGTCAAACGGGTCAATTTTTAAAATAATTCATAACTGATAATGTAGATGTTATAAAATGTGTTTTATCACTTAAATAACTTGGTAAATATTATTAGAACATGTATAAACATGTTCAGCCCGACAATTCCAGGTTTAACCTCGGTTCGCAACCGAAAGTCGCAAAACTTGGCTTTTGCTTTGACTTCCGGTTCTGACCCGAATTAGCATAGTTTCATTATGTTTTAAGGGTCCTTTGTGATCGTATTATGTTGTAGTATAACCCTCTGAGGTTATTTTACATGGTCACATAGTAATCTGAGTTTATTTACTAAGTTCCGTTAATATGCTTAATTGTTGACTATTATGCCCTTTTGTTTAAAAATATAAATGAGCATGCAAATGAGTTACATTCTGATATGTTAATATACTTAGCATATTTTGATACTTATAATCTGGTCATAAACTGAGTGTACACAATTAATCCTAAAACATGCTTATAAAAGGACTAAAATGCTCTTTTTCATATAAAATAAGTTTTAAACATAATTTTAACATAAAACTCATTGCATACTGTTGTGATATCATATTTGGAATTATTTGGGATATTTAGTCAGATTATACTCTGAGTTTAACTTAGAGTTCTTGCATAATGTTATTAAATGACGATAATGCATTTTTCACACATAAATTGGGTTTTAAACATAATATACATGCAAAACCTTTTTGCTACTGATATGTTATGACAAATAAAATATTTTGACTATTCAAAGCTCGTCATAACCTCAGAATTACCTAAGTTTCGAAATTATCGTCATTTATCGACTTTTACGCTATTTAGGTGCATAGTATGGTGTTAAACCATACTTAGCACCCAAGACTTGTTATCTACTGGTTTTATAAACCATTTTAATATTTTTACAGTAGGTATAAGTCATGAACTCAGAATCCCAAATAAGTCCTTAAAACTACGTGTGAAATGACCAAAATGCCCCTACGGTGCATAGTTTGGCCATAATGCATAAACCACACACATATTTGATATCCTACTGATATTATATCATAAATTAAATATTTTTACAGAATTTTTATGACCAAAACTTCAGTTTACATGCAAACTCTTTTTATACGTCATAAAATGACCAAAACGCCCTTATGGGGCTTAATTCGGATTTAAAACCTTTATGGGCATACATGTTGATATCTTACTGATATCATAACACATATTAAGCATAATAATATATGGAACTTGTATATGACTCATCCGGTTTCCCGTTAATGCATATACGCGTTCGGTTTGGCTTATGTGACTAGTTTGCATAAATTAACCAAAACGGGTTAACCTTATCATTTAAACTTCAAAATACAGAATGTATTTAGTTTACCCATATTATACAAGTCTTCATACTTGTTGGGTCTAAATTACATTCCATTCTGGTCATCGCTTAATCTAGCGTATTTTACCGTAATTCATTCTTTAAGCTAGCCGGTCTAAGTCTTTGACTTAAATAGGACCCGTTAGCATTCTAATTGGTTAATATTACCATCATTCTAGACTAGGAGCCCCGGTGAAAGCTATCTACACGTGTCTAAGTGATATATACGGCTGAGTTGTTAATTCTTGCTTATAAAACCAAGTTATAACTCAGGTAAATACTTTTAACTTATTTTCCCTTATACGGGCTTGGGATACGGTAAATTAATACCGCTTGGTCGGGTATCGGATCACTTATCCGGATTGTGGCTATCAAATCTGCATAACCTGTTTTAACCTGTTTTGTTTGATAACTTAAACGTTGGGGGTTAACGCGACCGTGTCCTGGATATCCTCGTCTCATTTAATTGCAAATGGCCACGACCTAAGCACGGGGTGTGGGCATACACCTGACAGATGCAAATGGTAAAAATATAAATATACCCACAAGGTTGGGGATAACTCATTTGTGGGTTCTTAAAAGTGGTGTGTCGGTTAATCATGTCTTGGTTTCTATACTGGGCCTATTGACAAGCATGTAAAATTGTGTACAAGATTAAAATCTTAATTGTCCCAAGTAATAAAAGATTTTTCGTGCCTTGTGCACCTAAACAAATTTTTGAAATGTTTTCAAATGTGTCAGTTAATTGTATATTTATCAGTGTAAACTGACGTATCTTCAATGACATGTACTAAACGCAATAGGCCGGGAGCTGCTTGGTGTCAAATAGAGGATCTTGCAAATCCTTAGATGCCTTAAATTCTGTTAAAACATCATTTTGTATATTTATTAGATCCGCATGTGGATCCTTTCATTACAACCGTCTGTAAATTATTATTTTGAACTTTGAACACTCGGTCTGTAATAGTAATGTTTTATTCCAAGCCTTCCGCTGTGCTATATCTGTGATTAATTGTCGATGATGATATCAACTACGTCACGATACTCCCCACCGGGTTATGTGGAAATATTGGGGTGTGATAAATATATTGGTCAGGATGATGGGTAACTGAGAAAAAGAATGGTTTTTAACCCTAGCACACCTCTAATCCCAGAATCTCGACCTCTTTCTCAAAATAAACTATAATTCCCATCGACCAGCCCCTATAAATCTTGTTGATCAAACTTGCAACAAATCCTGACCTCATCTTGTTTGTTTTCTAGGGTTTATTTATGCGATTTGGTAGACAACACAAGGTATTTGTAACGCCTCGCGTTTTATAACTTTCTTTATTTAGCAAGTCCTTTGTACTTTCTTTTTCTAGAAACTTGTAATCCTTTGTATTCAAACTTCATTTCATACTTTATGCTTGTTTTTATACAAATTCATATGTCTCCGTACGAATTTTACATACAAAATACGTTATTACACTTTTTTATACTTGCCCAACACTTGTACATTGCATAAATATGCTTAAAATGGCTTAAAATCAGCTAAAACACAAGAAAATGCAACATTTGGGCTTAAGCCCAGCAGATTCGTATGAAGCTAGCCCAGCCCCCTTCGTACGAAGGCCCATTTTGTACCAGGCCCAGCCCAAACCCACTTCAACCATTTTCTCCTAAAACCCTAATTTTCTCCTATAAATACAACCCTTCCTTCTTCATTTCAAACTTCCACTCCCACTACTCTCACTCTCTAACTCCTGATTCAAGAACCCATTTCAAACATTTCAAAAGTGAGAATTTCTCCATCTTCTTCTTCCTTTTTTTAATTTTACAAACTTTTTCTCAAAGCATAGATTCCTCCCAAATTCGTTGGTACATCAGCCTTGCATAGGCAACTGATACAAACTCTCAATAGGATTGAGGACCAACATAAGTGGAGAAAATCTATCAAAACCTTCTTTTCTCAACCTTTTATACATAAACAGAACCGAAACCGAGTTCCACTGAGTTCAGAGCTGAGATAGTAGCTGTGGAATCATGTTAGCACTGATTTCAGTTGGTTAGAGGGTCAGTACGAGCAAAACCGAGCTGATTTCCCTCAAGAATAGTCACTTCGTACGAAGCCACCAGTAGCTTCGTACGAAGCCACTGATTCCAAACAATTTCCGACAATTTTCATCATCAACTGTTGATACATTTGATGCTGTTAATTCTGGACACAACTGACATTTACAATTCCTGTAATTTCCTTTCTGTAAACATGACCAACCGATCAGTTCTACTGATTTGTGCTTTGGTGTTAAATAACGAGGTGTAATAACCTCCATGCATGACTTCTGCGATACTTCTGACTTTTAAATTACGCTTAACTTTAACAAACAGACTAACAGAATCATCGAACGTAACTAACAAATAGTTAAAAGTTCATAAACTAACAAACAGTCCCTTCGCACGAAGCCACCAGTGCCTTCGTACGAAGCCACCTGTCCCTTCGTACGAACCCACTTGGCTTCGTACAAAGCCACTGTTTATGAACTGTTCGAAGTTCTGAATTGTATTCTGATTCAGTGTTATTCGTCACTGTTAGTCAGAATATACTTCTGTTATCTACTGTTACTTTTACATTTTTTGTCCTCTAAATTCTGTACAAACTTCCGACTCTAATCATTCTTTAAACTTCCATCCAAATACATTCAACCTCCTAATCTCACTCACTCGTCAACACTTGGATAATCGGAAGACTTAGCAATTCTGTGAGTATACTTGAACCCCCTTTTCGTTTATCACCTTTTGGGGTTTAACATGTTAAACTATGAACTTACACATACTTTATTCTAAATGCACAAACAATCCTTATACATGCATGCATACGTTGTTACTTGATACTTTAAATCTGGGTTTGAACGTTTTGTGTTAGACTTATCATTAACTTCGTACGAGCCTATCCTTGACATATATAGCGCTATAGGATTAACGCACCGCCTGTGAACGTTGGGTTATGTTAAGAGTTTATTGCGTTTCATCTTTGGTTTGACTAGTTTAGCACATGCCAGTTTAACGTTTATCTCGTTTAACGAAGCTTGCCATGTGGAATTGTTTTAAACTTATACTTTTTATGCTATGTATGAAAACCTGTATACTCGCCAATGCTTTCGCATTGACACTTTATCTTAAACATGTTACAGGATGATGCTGCCGATGCTTTGAAACGGAAGTAGTGATGATGCCTAGATACACATATAGACGTCTTAGGTTTTAATACGTTGTATCAATTTTGTACTTGTTTGTTGTATTGCTTCTTGTATTGAACTTGTTGTATTTCAAATTTCATGTATTGTAATACTTTTGCTATGAATGAAATTAGTTTATCTTTAATTCTATTGTCACAAATAACGTTATGTGTGATGAGCAATCTATCTTCGTCTCACTCCGATGTTTCCGCCATCGGTTGGGGTGTGACAGTATTCTTGTGCAATTTTATAAAATTTGCTGTGATTTTACTGTTTTTGATTGAATTGAGTGGAGAATTCGTTGGTGTTTTGATTTCGCTTCTTTATTTGTTCTAGTTTTTGTTCTTGCTTTTGAAAGCTATAGCTCGAGTTCGGTAGGGACGACTATAAGCATCTGCAGGATAGACCTGCGATCAGGGCCTAAATCAATATAGGGCCTGGAAAATTATATATATATATATATATAATATAAATTTGGTTGTTTTTATAAATAAGGGTCCGCTTAAAAGACCCAAAGTTTTATAAATAAGGGCCTGCTTAAAAGTTTTAAAAAAATGGCCTGCTAAAAAGTTTTATAACCCAATTTTAAAACCCAATTAACAAGCTCAAGTGACTAATAAACAAAATTATAACACAATTGGGAATTGTGGGAAACAAAACGTCACTTGGGAAACATTCACGTTCACGGTTTATCATCATCTCACATCAACTGAACTGAAGACTTGGGCCTGGGGATTCAATTTCATCAATCATCATCTTCGCAATCACAGCAGAGGAGGATTTTAGAGTAAATTATTTTTTTATGTATTGTTGATCAAGCTATTTTTTCACTTGAAACAAGATTTGAACAATACCAAAAATTCTAAAAAATATTTAGGTTTTTGTTTCCTAAAAAGTTGAAGACTCTTGATGAAGCCAAGCTTAAGGCGTGTTGTTATCGCCTTCAAGATGCATTAAAGTATGAAAGAGGGTCCGATATTGATGCTAAAGAATTGTATACGGAGTTGAAGTTGATTGATACATTTTTACTGATGCGTGTGAAGTGTGTATATAAGTTTAAGTATATTTTAAGCCCTTTTTACACTTTTTAGCCAAGTTTTAAATTTATAAAACACGATATTTACTAACACTAAACACACATATGGGCAAGTGCACCCATCGTGAGCATAGTATAGTGTTGGCAAGATACCGAGGTCGTCCAAGGACACAAGAGCTTTTAGTACCGGTTTATCCTGAACGTCTAATCAAATCAAAAGTTTAGAAAAAAAAGTTTTTAAACTAGAAAAATAAAAACTAACTAAAATGCTGAAAAATAAAATAAAAGAAAAACAGATAGACAAGATGAATCACTTGGCTCCGACTCGTGTTTAGTGTAACCTTTGATTATTTCCGCACTTTTGCACTTTTTAAGAGATTATCTTAGTTATTGTAGCAGGCCCCTCTTTTGAAGGCGACATTACCCTCAACCCAGTAGTTTGAGTCAGCAAGGATACAATCCTAAAGGGTCGGATTATTGAAAGATAATTAATTAAGTTATTAATGCATATTATGGTAGACCCCTCTTTTGAAGGTGACGTTACCTCGGCTAAGTAGTCTGAGTCAACAGGGATACAGTCCTAAGTAGCCGGGTTAAAGTATTAATAGTAGCTTACATATGAGGGGATCAAAGAGTTTGGACCCCCACCATCCAATACCGGTGGGTATTGAAGGAGGTCCTACTAAATTTGACCCAGGTCCTTGCAGGATCTATACACTGAACAAGACAAGACTCTTACCAAACCGTTCCCTTAACCCCCGACCAGGTAGCCAACATACCTCCATATAGACCGTGGAGATATGAATGGTGAAAATCTTTTATTTTATATAGACCGTAAAATAATGCCAAGACACCACGGACAAACGATAAGGAAGAATCACCTTCAACATAAGAAACTAGTTATTAAAGTCATTAATACATAACCAAATAAAAAGTGCGAAAAGATTAAAAATAAAAAATATTACACTAGACACTTTGTCTTCACCAAGTGATGTAAGAGACTTAGGCAAAGATGGCCTTGATTGTCAAGAACTCTTACGATCAATCTTGGATCCCGAGACGACTCACACACTCTATGATGGACAATGGATGATGGTGGTGGATGATGGTGGTGGATGATGGTGTTGTGATGGTGGTGGGTGGTGGGTGAAGTGTGAGAGAGGTGGTGTGCCAAGGGATGGTTTGAAAATGAGCCAAGCACCCCTATTTATAGCCTGAACAGTAGCTTGGGTACGGCCCCGTGTCCAGTGGGCACGGCCCCGTGTCCATCCTCTTCTCTGTCTTCATTAATTGCAGTTTGTCTGCATTAGTTGACCACGCCCCCGTGTCCGCTGGGCATGCCCCCGTGTGCAGAAGCGTATCTGTACTATCAAGATTTTCCTGGATTCTGCGAATCTTATAGTTGACCACGGCCCCGTGTCCGCTGAGCACGGCCCCGTGGTGGGCGATAGAAGCTTCTATAGCTTTGTCTTTTATGATGGCACTTGGGCACGCCCCCGTGTTCACTGAGCACGGGGCGTGTTCAACCTTCAGTTCTCTTGTTTTGCTTGGGAAGATGCTTTTGGGGAGGTCGGACATGCCACGTTTGTTCCTTTTCTTGTATTTATGTTAGATTTAGCTGCCTTTTTGCTTCTTTTGTTAATTTGAGCTCATTTAATCCTGAAAATACAAAAGGAAGACAAAAGCATACTTTTTCCAACATTAGTACTAAAAAAGGGTTAGTTTTATGCCATAATTGATGTAATTTATATGTTGCATTTTGCACACATCATTTACCGAGACACGTTGACAACCCTTTTGACGTTTTAGACTATATATTCCAACGCAGTACTACTTATCCTAATGCTATAAATGCATATAAAGTGTTGTTGACAATTTCGGTAACCGTGGCATCGACAGAAAGAAGTTTCTCAAAGTTGAAGTTGTTGAAGACCTATTTACGTTCTACAATGTCACAATAAAGGCTAAACGGGTTGGTGACAATATCTATTGAAAGTGAAATATTATATACTATAGATTACAAGGAGTTAATTGAGAGCTTTGCTTCAATAAACTCTAGGAGAACCACACTGTTTGCTTAGTAAGTAGGTTCGATACTTTGATCATTTTTGCTACACTATTTTTGTTAATTTGTTTTGTCTATTTAATAACAATTATCGTAGCATTATGGGTTTTTAGTATTTATATATTTGATTGAATGATTGATGAGGTTATATTATATGAATATTTGCGAATAGGGCCTGTTTTGGTCAAAAATTACCGAAGCAATTAAGTGATCAAATTAGTTAAGTGAGGTAGTGTGCTAGACATTTGTGTTGAAAATATTCTAGTTAAGTTATTTGCAAAAACAGTTTCAGGATACAGCTCAGGATACAGAGCTGTATCTATGATCAAACAATGAGCGAAAATGTAAATCAGCTACTACCAGGATATCGTACCAGGATTTGCTCGAGTCATGAAGGGAAGAAGTCCACTTGAACGTTGGAGACTTGTACCTTCTAATCTGCATGTGGTTAAATCAGCTACTACCAGGATATCGTACCAGGATGTTACCAATATCCTGATCCGGTATCCTGATCACAAATAAACAATCAAAGCCATAATATTAGTCAGGATATATGTTTAGAAAATGGCCCATAACAATTTTCCCCAAATATATCTGTTGGTATACCAATCCAACGGATATATTTTAAAACTCTATCTCGTAAACCGAGGCAATTAAAACGAAATGACTATTGAGGTGACATTGTGCAACTTCCAATGCGATATTTACTCTTTACCCCCTATATCCAACCTATATTAGCCGAGGGATTCTTCATTATGATCATCTCTTTCCAAGCCATTTTCAGGTATTTCCTCTCTCTCTTCTCTGTTTTTCTTTCATTGAATTTCTTGTTTCTTGATCGATACTCCTCATGGCATCTCGAACAAGATCACGTTCAAACGAGCCGGTCCCAACCCTTACGAGTCAAAACCTTATCCGAGAACCAGAAAAAGAGATATGTTCTTTCAATAATGCTGACATCGCTGCTTTGAAAGATTCCGGTTCCTTTCCTGCCGGAGTGGTCATTCGCCCCTTCTATCGGGAAGTCCGATCAGACGCGACATCAAACGAGTGGGTCTGCTTTTTTGCCTATCCCTTTTCCTTGGGACTCCGGTATCCATTTCCACCCTTCATTTCTCGTTTCTTCGAGCTTACCGGCCTTAGTTACGCTCAAACTATGCCAATGGTGTGGCGAGTTTTATTGGTGCTAAACCAAATTAAATCTCGTCATTGCCCTGACCTTTGCATCGAAGACCTTCCCATAGCATATCGACTGAGATCCCACGGCAACAGCCGTATTCTTTTGTACTCCACCTCCAAGAACCCCCTAATTCTCAAGGCCACTAAGAACGAAGATCAGTGGCAACGGAAGTTCTTTTTCGTTAAAAGGGAGTCTATTGACAAGGGTTTTGACCTGCCAGTTAGATGGTTAACTCAAGGTAGGATTTAGGGTTTTAGGAATATCCCCAAATATATCCTTAAACTGTATCCTTGACTGATATCCTAATATTTTGTGCAGCGAATTTCAGAGACCTAGCACCCCCAAGCGTGGAATTGGAGCCCAGGATAAAAAAGATCTATCGTCTTCCTGCCAGTGAAAGATCCTTTTCCTTGTCTCTCACAAGCTCAAGTCAGAAATCAAGTTCAGAAATGTCAAGTAAGTATATGATTAGACTAATTATAGGATATGAGTGTGAAGGATTAATCATTTCTTCCCTTTTGTAGCGCCGCTGATTAACCTCGAAGGCTTCCAACTCGACGAGTTGGACAGTTACTCCAGCTTTGCACCTGTCAAGCAAGAATCTAATCCAAAGCCAGCTGCCACACCAAAGCCTACCAGTTCGAAGATTGCTACTGCACCCAAAGCTCCCCCGGCATCTAGGACTCGAGCTTTTAGCTCCCGGAAGAGGAAAGAAGCAGACTACCCTGCTACCCCCCACGTGTTCCCATTTGAGAACTATGGGTTCACAGAATCCAGCAAATTCATGACCGGCTTCCTCAACCAGGTTAGTATCCTTGACCTATATCCTGCATCATATGCTGGTTATAAATGTTTATTAAGGCTTATACCTGTTTTCTTATTTTGCAGGGTCTCGAACGTCTGGTATCCCTCTATGAAGACGCATGTGGCACGAACGTCATGCTAGAGAGTAAGTTGAAAAAGGCTGAAGCCACCATTGCGGACCAAGCAGCAGTTGCCACCGCTAAATCAGAGCATTACGAAGCTAAATACAAGGCAATGGTCCAAGAGCATCAGTCTGCCATCCAGAAGGTCACCCACGAGGCTCAACCAAGTTCAACATGAGCAGGACATGGCTTCATACCGGGAAAGCCTCAAGAATTCTGTTATCATCTCCCTCCTCCATGCCAGACTGAAAATGGCTTATGAAGCTATGGCTTTGGGCTTTGAATGTCCTTCATGGAATGTCAAGGCTTGGGAGATGAAACTGAAAGATCTTGGTGGTAACCCTGTGGAGCCCCCTTCGAAGCCTGCTGCAGAGGAGCCTGCTAAGGTGGCCGAGAAGGTAGATGACGCTGGTGCTTCAAAGGATACTGGTGGCGATGCTGGGACGAATGCTGGGAGGATGCTGGAGAAGATCTTGCTGATGAGGTCATGATGGAAGAAGGAGCTGCCCCTTAGAGGCAGCGTAGTGGGCAATGATGGATGTATGTGCCAAGGCCGGTGCCCACTTTTATAGATTTGATGGTTGTGGTTGTCTGAACAATTTACTTTTCTCGTCTTTGAACAATTTACTTTCCTTCACTAAGACAATATGATGACCAAAGGTGGATGGGTCCTGGGTTTCAGGATGAAGCCCTTGGTCATCAATTAGTATAACCTGTTTTGAACGATGCAATGGTTGGAGGCGGATGGGTCTCGGTTTGAGATGAAACCTTCAACCGCTGTGTAAATATGGTAAGAAACTATTAGTGCTTTTGGTGGATGGGCCTCGGTTTGAGGTGAAACCAAAAGCACAACTTTTGACATGTTAATAATATAACCAACTTTTGACTTACTTGCTGTTTCCTTTTAATTTTTGTTATGCAATGCTTAGATTAGATTTCAACTTTGCAAAATTAGTGCAATTATTTTTTGAAAAAATCCTGATCAACATACTCGGCGATATCCTACAAAGACTCTTGTCAAATAGGGTTTTTTCTAAATTCAGATAAACTCTTTAAAGAAAAAATGATAGTTTATCTTCCAAAATTCATTTTGATAATACTTGTTTGACCAGAGTACTAGTTTCAACCCAAGTATTATTTCCCAAATATTCCAATCAAATATCCTCAAACATATCCCGAAAACACATTTTGAGCATATGTCCTAAGGATATATCCTAATCAGGATATTTGAGCCTTAAACATAGTTTCAAAAGTTCAAACAACTTATGTAAGGTTCACAAAGGAAAGATCATACCAGGAGTAGAGTGTAACCCTAATATCGAACTTCAATCCTTTTGCAACTTCTTTGATGTGCTAAAAGTGGTCTAATTAAACTAACTATGTTTAACCCTAAATTAGACACTCTAAGTTTTAAATTTATAAAAACAGACTCTCTAAAACCTAGACCACACCACCGGCAAGTGTACCGGTCAATGCAGTATAGCCTAAGTAAGTCCGAGTATCGAACCCACGAGACTCTCTGATTACGCTAATTAGACTCTATCTATACCTAGACTGCCACGGACTCTAACGGTTGATTGGGGGGGGGGGGTTACGAAAAACTAAGGAAATCTATATTAAACTACTAAATTAACTAAAGCTAGACTAAATACGAATGAAGACTAAGGGCTTTTCTTATATGGAGAGCGAGACCACCTAGACAAGAATCCTGGATTACTTTTAAAGACTTACCGATTAAGTTAAATGCATGAATTATGGAACCGGGATCTTAAAGCACTAAACCTATTAAGAACCAACTAAGCCCCTCGACCCTTCTCAAGGAGAAACCTGTGGAACTACCTAGGCTGTTAATCTTACCGGTTATTAGACGCCTTTCCAGTTGTCTAATTATTGTGTAAGTACCCTAATGTTGACCTACTCTTTTCCAATCATAGATCTAGGGTAGTTTGAATTAATTAACTTGACATGATAGACTAATAAGACCGACAGGTCAACTAAGACATGAGCTTTTCCAAGGACTATCTAAAGCAATTCGCTGGGTAAGACCTATCAATAGCCCCTCACTTTCCAGGTATTAGGACTAGCAGAACACTAAAACCTAGCAAATTACTAACAGTTACTTCTAGAGTTTACCGGCCGATTCTCCCTAAAGAGTTAAGATTTCTTATGTGATATAGACACTCACCAAAATCCTAAACCCTAGTATGACTCTATGTTGTGATAAATACCGTCACTAAGAACCATACGAAGCAATTGACAATAATAAACCAAATTAAAGTACGCATGTGCATCAAATCAATAAAACACAATCTTTACTAAACACAATCAATCCATAATATTCATGCAATTAATAAAAACAGTAAAAACTTCATATTAATCTATTCATCAAGTCTAGGTGGATTAAATGTTTAGCCGAGGAACATAGTCTTGAAAACAAATAAACAAGGTTTAAAATCTGAATTCATTGACATAAAAAATAAAGAAACTAGAAAATAAAAAAACCGAATACAAAACCCGGTAATTCCTTAATTTCCAAGCTTCTTGATCTTCAACCCCAATAATTCTTGAAACTTCAATCCTGGCTTTTTTTCTTTCGTGCGTCTCCCTGTGCGTCTGATCCTCCTTTTTTCTCTTGTTGATGTGCGGCTCTTGTGTTTATATTCCAAGCAATCACAGCCGCCTTTCACCTCCAGAATAATGTTCCAATTGATCTCTTTTTGCGGCCCAACAGGAATCATTCCGGGTAACATTATGATCTTTAACAATATATGTATAAACATTGATTCACATGGCCCATGCAATTTACGTAAACATTGCTTGGACTGTTATTCTTGGCGGCCCACTAGATTTCCTAAAGATGCATGTGTATGTATGGCTGACTTTGGGTTCTAGACATTTGTCATAATATTGTTTTAATATTTGTTTCAAGGCCCCTTAATATGCTGTTTACATAAAATTGTTGGGCTGACGCCCATTTCGGCCCCCACAATAATAAAAGTGAGAAGCTTTTTTTCCTTTCTTATTAATAATATATAGATAGCGGGCTCGACCCAATCAAGGAAAATAGCGGCAATTTTACTTCGGTCACTGGCGGTCTACTCTGTCCAACTGGCTGGTCATTTAATTATTACTCGTTTTCGCTCCATTTGCACCAGGACCTGGCAAAACACAAAATAATATGATATAATACTAAAACTAAATAAAAAGAATAAATAACTATACAATAATTATACAATTTACACCGGACAAATATGTGTATTTTACCCCACATCAATTCAACTAAGATGTCCCCAGTCCGAGATACTTAGTACACTATGTTCGAATTTGATTCTTTGAGCCTTACACAATCGCCTTAGGAAGAATGTCCCCTGTGCATAAAGTCTTTGAAACACTTAGAAATTTTTTGAACATTAGTTTCAATCGTCTAAACAGTTCTTATGTTACAGGGGGTAAACCCTAAAATATACTGGAGATAATTCCTTAGTATCCTGGGGAT
The DNA here is from genome assembly GCA_030545235.1 of Helianthus tuberosus. Lineage (NCBI taxonomy): Eukaryota > Viridiplantae > Streptophyta > Magnoliopsida > Asterales > Asteraceae > Helianthus > Helianthus tuberosus. The sequence goes on from CM060357.1 coordinate 64,484,046, forward strand.
AAACCCATAGGTATCCTGGGAAAAATCCCAAATTTTCATGCGCTACAGGCGGGAGTGTATAAACTCCAAGACTTAGAAAGGTGAAAACCTTTAAACCTTAGAGAGTATGAAAATACCCTTTCGCGAGAGAGGGTGATCAATCCTCATATACCTTAAGGATCCAGGATATAGCCAACAGTGACGAAATTGTCAGCCACTTTTACATGAACTGGTCCCGCCACCTTGAACTATCCCTGGATAGCTTGCGCTCCAGGCGGGGTGTTTAAACCCAATTCGTGAGAAAGGTGAATACCTTTAAACCTGTGAAGGGATCAGAATCCCTTAAACGTGAGAGAGGGGGCCAATCCTCTAATGTTTCGAAATATCCTGAATGTGTATCCTGGAGCTGTATCCCGAAGCGTATACTGCAAAACAACTGTAAACTAAGGTAGGTGTTAGCTTGGCTAACACCCCTCCGATGCTTAAGTCAGTAATGGGTTCAAAACAATAAATAATATTAAAATATACTAAAAGAGATAGAATCCATACCATTCTAAGTTAGAACTTAAATTCCAAACTCACTTGAAATAGAGCTTTAGATGTATAGCATTCCAGGATCTTGGTAGCATATCCCCCTCCATATTCTTGAGTCGGTATGCTCCTTTTCCTGATTCTGATTCAATCTCATAGGGTCCTTCCCATTTTGGAGCCAACTTTCCATCAGCAGGATTAATAGTATTCTGAAAAGTCTTTCTCAATACCCAATCCCCAACCTGGAACCTTCTAGTCCTTATATTTTTGTTATATACTTTAGATATCCTCTGTTGATATGCTGCCATTCTTAGCCTTGCTGCGTTTCTTGTTTCATCAATAGTATCCAATTCCTGGCAAAGGGCTTCAGGATTCTGCTCAGGATCCCGAAGATTGGATCTTGCCGTATGTATCCTCATTTCTGTTGGGATCACCGCTTCTGCACCAAATACCAAGGAAAACGGGGTTTGGCCAGTTTCACTTTTTACCGTTGTTCTATCAGCCCATAAAACAAAGGGTAATTCTTCTGCCCATTTTCCCTTCTTAGCTCCAAGTCTTTTCTTCAAATTGTTGACAATTATCTTGTTTGAGGATTCTGCTTGTCCATTTGCTTGAAGATGTACCGGTGTAGATGTGATCATTTTAATTCCCCATCTCTTGCAAAAGTCAGTAGTCCTCTTACTTATAAACTGAGATCCATTGTCACAAATTATTTCAGCTGGTACTCCAAACCTAGTCAGGATATTCCTTTTTATGAAGGATACTACTTCTTGATCTCTGACTTGAACAAATGCTTCAGCTTCAACCCACTTAGAGAAATAATCAGTCATTGCCAGCATGAAGACCTTTCCTCCTGGAGCCTTTGGCAATTTCCCTACTATATCCATTCCCCATTTCATGAATGGCCAAGGGGAAGCAATAGGATAAAGTGGTTCAGCAGGTTGATGTAATATATTACTGTGTCTTTGACATGCATCACATCTTCGAGCATATTCCGCAGCATCTCTTCTCATCGTCGGCCAATAATATCCTGTTCTTAATACCTTTGAGAATAATGATATGCCCCCAGTATGGTTACCACAATCCCCTTTGTGTATATCCTGAAGCAATTCTTTAGTTTCGGGATCCTCCAAGCACCTCAGATATGGTCCTGTAAGAGATCTCTTATACAAAACATTATTTATAACAGTGAATCGTGATACCTTCATTCTAAATGCCTTAGGATTTTCATCCTTTGGGATGTGTCCTTCTTTAAGATATCTTATGATTGGAGACATCCAAGACTTATGATCCTCCTAATGATATCCATTATCAGGATCCTGAACACTTACTACTTCCTTATCCTGAGGATCCGTCGCAGGATATAGGATATGTAATATTGGTATTTGGGTTCCTTCCGGTATCCTGACTGATGATCCTAGATTTGCCAAGGCATCAGCTTCAGCATTATCCTCTCTTGGTACCTGTTCAAGTGTAAAAATATCGAAATATCTTCCTATTTTTTTGAGAATTTCGAGATACTCGATTAACTTCTCACCTTTAACTGCATAGGATCCATTAAAATGGTTAGTAATTAACAAAGAATCAACATATACTTGCAAACTCTTGATATTCATACTCTTAGCCAATTCTAATCCTGCAATTAAAGCTTCATATTCTGCTTCATTATTAGTGGCAGGAAATTCACATCTAATAGCCTGGGGTAATTTGTCCCCCTGTGGCGATTTTAGTAGTATACCCAAACCTGCACGTCTAACATTAGATGCTCCATCAGTATATAATATCCAGGATTCTAAGTTTTCTCCTAGCTGTTGTACTTCTAGGTCTACTTCATTTTTAATATCACTACTGAAATCAGCCACAAAGTCAGCTAAAGCCTGAGACTTTATGGCATTTCTAGGCTCATATACTAGATCAAAGGCACTTAATTTCACTAACCATTTAGCCATCCTACCTGACAGCTCTGGTTTCCTAAGCACATTTTTAACAGGATAGTTGGTTTTAACGTGAATCCTATGTGTTTCAAAATAATGTCTAAGTTTTGTTGACGCCATAACTAGGGCTAATATCAATTTATCTAAGTGAGAATACCTAGTTTCAGCATCTAATAAACTTTTACTAACATAATAAACATGATACTGCTGACCTTCATGATCCTTTACGAGGACAACGCTTACTGCATTCCCCGATACTGCAAGATACAGTGATAATGGTTCACCATCCTCAGGCTTTATCAATAGAGGTGCGGTTGAAAGATACCGCTTCAAATCCTGCAAGGCTGCTTCATGCTTTGCTCCCCATTCAAACTTCTTATTCTTCTTCAGGATATCATAAAATTCCTTGCATTTTTCTGAGGATCTTGAAATAGATCTATTCAATGCTGCCACTCGTCCTGTCAGTCTTTGAACATCTTTCATGTTAGAGGGTGATTTGATATCCAAGATGGCTTTGATCTGTTCTGGGCTTGCTTCTATCCCTCTTTTAGTCACCATATATCCTAAAAACTTTCTTGCCCCCACTCCGAAATGGCACTTAGCAGGATTTAGCTTCATGTTATACTGATCCAGGATATCAAATGCTCCCTTAATATCCTGGAGGTGATCCTCAGCCTTCTTGGATTTTACTACCATATCATCGATGTACACCTCCATGGTGTCCCCCAGCTTTTCTTTGAACATCATGTTCACCAGTCTTTGATATGTTGCACCTGCATTTTTCAAACCAAAGGGCATAGCAATGTAGCAATAAATACCTGTTGGTGTCATGAAGGCAGTATCCTCCTGGTCTGAAGGTTCCATTTGGATCTGTTGGAATCCTGAGGATGCATCCATGAAGGTTAACATCTCATGGCCGGCAGTAGCATCCACCATTGAGTCAATATGAGGAAGAGGAAAGGGGTCTTTGGGACAAGCTTTGTTCAAGTCTGTGTAATCTACACATACTCTCCATTTCCCATTCTTCTTCTGCACCACCACTACATTTGCTAGCCATCTTGGAAACTTGACTTCTCTGATCATTTTGGACTTCAATAACCTCTCTACTTCTTCCTGAATAATCACATTTCGCTACGGAGCAAACTTCCTTCTCTTTTGTTGGATAGGCTTGAATGACCTGTCAATACCGAGCTTATGCGTTATAATATCCTTGGAAATACCTGTCATATCCTCGTGTTTCCACGCGAATGTTGACATCCTGCATTTCAAAAAGTTAGTCAATTGATCTTCAATATCCTTAGGGATATTGGTTCCTACGAGCACCGAGATATCCGGATTATCCTGATCTAGGATAATTTTCTTCACATCCTGTTCTGAAGCATCCATGATATCCTGGCCTCGCATCTTTAATTGCTATTCTTCACTAGGTTTCGTTGAGGGTTTCATTGAAGAAGAATAACACTCCTTTGCCTCCTGTTGATCACTTTCCACCTTGACAACTCGCCAAGGGGTAGGGATATTGATGCATTGATGGTAGGTTGACGGAACAGCTTTCATATCGTGGATCCAAGGCCTGCCTAATATAATATTATAACAGGATAAAGAGTCCATGACACAAAAGCGCTGCATTTAGTTGACCCCTTGAATATACACGGGTAACTTTATCTCTCCTACGGTATTTCTAGCTTCTCCGCTGAAACCAACGAGCATAGTGGACTTCGAAGTAATATCCGTCGGGGGTACATTCATCCTCTTCAATGTTTCCAGATGAATTATGTTGACTGAGCTGCCATTATCCACTAATATCCTGCGTACAAAATGGTTAGCAACATATAACGTTATTACTAAAGCATTGTGGTGGGGATCCTGGACAATATCCCTGTCATCATTATCGAACGTGATGATTTGTCAGTCGTGAGAGTCGACATCCTCGTTGGCTTATCTCCCCTCTCTGCTTTGGCCTCCTTCGCGTGTCTTTTTGCCGCAGAATATGATGTGCCGCAGATGTCGGATCCTCCTGAAATAAAGTTAATTATTTTTGCATCCGCAGGAGGTGATGCTGCACGTTCAGGATCCTTCTCAGGATCCTGTCCCTTATTCTTCTTTCTTCCCAAGAGGTCCTTCAAGTATCCCTTTCTTAAGAGATAGCTTATTTCTTTTCTCAAAGCGATGCAATCCTCAGTAACATGTCCGAAATCCTCATGGAAAACACACCATTTGGACTTGTCTTTCCAATCAGCCTTTTGTTGATTCTTTCGGGGCCATCTTGCTTTGTCTCCTAAACCCTGCATAGCATACATCAGTTCGGGTATGTTAACAGAAAAACAATATTCAGATAACTCAGGATACTCCTCAGGATCCTCGTCTTCAACATCATTCACTTTTTTGCCATCATTTCTGCCATACGGTTTAGAGCGATATGGTTTATACGAGGATTCTGATTTCCTGTTGGTTGACTCATAGGTTGTGGATGAATTCATCCTTTCTTGCATCTTTTTGTCGTCCTCCAGGCGAATGTATCTTAAAGCCCTGTTACGAGCTTCGTCTAGATTCCTGCAGGGATTCATTACAAGATCCTGATAAAACTGAGAATCTTTTGTAATCCCATCTTAAAAGCCTGCACAACTGTTGCAACATCAAGATGCGGGATATCCAAGGATTCCCGACTAAACTTGTTCACACAATCCCTCAAGGATTCCTGAGGTCCTTTAGTTATCCTGTAAAGATCGCTGGTTAGTTTCTCAAAACTCCGGCTGCAAGAAAATTGACTATTAAATAAATTAACTAAAGGAGCAAATGAAGTAATTGAGCGAGGAGGAACATTTAATAGCCATTTTAAGGTTGATCCTGTTAAGGTAGAACCAAAACCCTTGCACAGGCATGCTTCTTTGAGATCTAGAGGGATAGGCTTGATTTCCATCCTTTCCCTATACTGGGCAATATGCTCCACAGGATCTGTAGTTCCGTCATAGAGTTTCATGTTGGGGGTTTGAAATCTTTTCGGGATTTCAGCATCACAAATAGGATATGCAAACCGTGATATCCTGTGGCTGTCCTGAGACACTTCTGGAATTGGCTGGACCACCCCAGGCACACTGGATATCATGTCTTTCAGCTTTTGGAGCTCCCTGGAAAATGCTGATGTCATACCTGCATCCTGCAAAGATCCAACACCATTAGTAGCAAGAGTATTATTATTATTATTAGATACATTACCAGTTTGGGGGTTCTGCCCATATCCTGAAGCATATCCTGAGCTTCTCACAGTTGATACTCTTACTGAAGAGGGTATCTCAGGAGTATGATTCTAGGAATGGCTAGGCATAATATTCCCCCGGTTATCCTCAGTGTAAACTGCAGAACTGAAGTTCAAAGCCCTGGGTTGCAAGGGAGTGACAGTATCTTCAGCATGCCTACTTGGGCCGGATTTCAAGAGTTGTATATCTCTCATCAGCATCTGATTAGTTTCCTGCTGCTGCCTCATCTGTTCCTGTACACTACCAAACAAATTTAGAATTTCTTCGTTAGAAGCCAAAACAGGACCAGATCCCTGGATATTGCGAGCGGGGATAACATCCCGAGCCACATGACTTTCAGTTCCCTGTGAAGAGGCTTGCATTCTCGGAGGAGGTGGTGGAAGCACCGAACCAATTATTGCAGAGGTTGTAGCAGACATTGTAGAAGAGCTCATTTTTGATCTCGAGACCATTGAAAATAGTGTAGCAAAAAGTTTTGAAAATAGAAAACCAGGTAATGATTTTGCAAAAGCTTTTAGTAGAAATAGCACCACTTGCCCCACGGTGGGCGCCAAATTGTTTTGGTCAAAAATTACCGAAGCAATTAAGTGATCAAATTAGTTAAGTGAGGTAGTGTGCTAGAAATTTGTGTTGAAAATATTCTAGTTAAGTTATTTGCAAAAACAGTTTCAGGATACGGCTCAGGATATAGAGCTGTATCTATGATCAAACAATGAGCGAAAATGTAAAGGGTGACACATGATGTACGAGGAAAGCCCTTGATCAATCTAGATCGCCGGCACAAAACCTCGGGAGCTGACAATCGCAGCTGCCTTGTTCTTCTATTACTTGAAATATCAGGATACAATGCAGGATATGATCCTGATCAACTAGGTGTTACAATGTAATTCGAGTACAAGTGTTTGTGTATAGTGATTGTTTCCTGCCAGAGAGAAAAAGTGTGCGAAAGAGTGTGTCCCTTAATCTGATCCGATCAATCTATTTATAGTAAAAGGAAACTAACTAATCATCCTATTATTCCGGGATTCAGCGGATATTCCCCATATGAACGTTGCAGTCCTAGTCTTCCGGGTCCAACGTCTATAAGCCAACTGATTTGCCCGAGTCTTGAGGGGAAGAAGTCCATTTGAACGTTTGAGACTTGTACCTTCTAATCTGCACGTGGTTAAATCAGCTACTACCAGGATATCGTACCAGGATGTTACCAATATCCTGATCCGGTATCCTGATCACAAATAAACAATTAAAGCCAGAATATTAGTCAGGATATATGTTTAGAAAATGATCCATAACAGGGCCCAAATTTTTTAGAGCCATTTTTTTGTGATTTTCGGAGACGGCCCTAGGTAAATGAATGATTTAGGAGTAGGTTAATGTTCTACTTCAATATTTCACTAAAGTTATTAAATTTTTTTGTTATTCTAAGTTCGTGTTCCAATGTTGTAATTTTGTTTTGTTAAATGTCAAAACTCTTTTCAAATTAAGTGATCTAAATGGAACATTTAAAAACCATAATTACTATTTAGGAGTAGTAATTATTCTCTCTCGTTTTTTTAAGTAATTATGGGCAGTTGGCTACTTTGGTCAAGTCGATGCTAAACTTAGGAGCATAATCGATGCTAGCTTAATATCCCGAAATCTTGTAACAAACTAGTTCCTATGAAAGTTACTACCACTCATTAGAGGTTGGTTCACCATAAATTCCCTTGGAGTGTGAAGTGAACATAAATTTGTTGGCGGTGTTTGTACTAGTTGCCAGTGGTAATGAAAACTCACGAGATTAGTTTCACCCACTCAAAGCTGCCATAGAGCTTACCACAGTTAGTTAAGGTGTTGTCAGATCATTTGGCCTATTATCTCGCAATGGTGTAAAGTACCTCCGGTATATGCTTTCTCTTTCTCAGATTTGTTCAAAATGCCTACTACCATAATGGGAGATAAGACCAAGGCAAAGTCTTTCAATGCGGTGGTGCAAACAACTACATGGATTCTTTGGAAGGCACGCAACAACTGCACGTTTAACAATAAACGGTGGTCAATCGCCAACAACGTTGAAGAAATCAAAGCTCAAAGTTTTTTTATGGGATAAAAATAGGTTGAAGATCATTAATCTAGATTGGAACAATTGGTGTATGTTTTCTTTCTGAAACTTGGCGACGTAAAATTTCGTGTTTTGACTTCGAGCTTCTTGCTAGATCTCCTCTTTTTTTTGAAAGGCAACGCAAACTTTATTTCACAAACCGAATCCATATCAAGAAGCTACCGAACCGATTACGCTTACAAAATAAAACAAACATAAAGAAAACTAACATCGCCTTTGCTATTACATTTTAATGTTGACACTTCGCCATTCGCTCCAAGAAATCTCATTGAATTTCGACCGGTTCACAACGCAGTCATATGCCAGGCATTTTATTTCTTCAACTGCCTTGTACTCATTCATGTGCCCACCTTTGAATCTTTTTTTTATTCCTTATTTTCCAGATGCTCCATAGTGCTAACACAATCACAACATAGAATAATTCTCTTCCTGCTTAACGACGACTCCATTTCATGTATGCTTAGTAACAGTTCTTCGATAGACGCGTATGATTTGACCTGGTGGAATTTTCATCCAGTAATGTAGCTGCTGCCAAATTACAGCAACACACCTGCAGTTCAACAGAGTATGATCTGTAGATTCGACAACATGCTTGCAGAACCAGGGGCGGATCTACCAGCCAACAAGTGGTAGCCTCCGCTACCGCTTGGTAGGAAAAATTTTGACGTTTTTAGTGTAAATTTTGGAAAAATTTGACGTTTTTCGATTTCGTTACCGCTTATTTATAAAACGTTACCGCTTGGTCGGAATCCTAGATCCGCCACTGTGCAGAACGTGCGGTTCATGTTTGGTACTGAAATACCCCTCGCCTCCAACGCTGCTACATTAGGAATCTGACCCGCGGCTGCTCTACAAACAAACGTATTTTCTTTTTGTGTGGCGATCTTGTTCCAATAAAACGAGCTTCCTTCTGAATTAACATATGTGCTTCTCGATAATTCCCCTCTTACTGTTTTGACTGTGTACCCAGGACCTGGTACATCTTTCCACAACCATCTATCCTCTGCCTCCCTTAAAACCTGTTGTAATAGAATTGCATTAAGCAGGATCATCTCCACTTTTTCCTCATCCTCGCTTGGTTCCCTTATCCATACCCAATCCCATAATATTCCCCCGTTTAATTTTTTGTAACAATTTTTTATTAATATCCTTTTCTCTGCAGCCAGTTGATATAATAATGGGAACTGATCTCATAGCGCGCCCCCACCGATCCATTTATCTCACCAGAACAATTTTTTTTATCCCCAATACCCACTTTACTATTTAAACTTCCATGCACGTTTATGCCAAACTTTGCACATTCCTTATCCATACCTATATCACTTTCCATACTCCCGAGTTTGCTTTCATTAACGGAAACGAAGCAACCCTCCTGGAATTATGGTGTAGTGCTTTTTATTTCAGAATGATATTCAGAGGGAATTGCTGACTTTTGTACTGATTATTTTTTTAATGAATTACAAAGAAAGAAAAGCCTGTATAAATAGAATTTTTACAAGACAACTGTAAATGGAAACAAATATTCTCGAAGGCTGAATTTTAGAATTGTGAGCTGGCAGTGAATGTGGACCTTTGATAAATATGGAGATGATGTCAAACTGATTCATGATTTTCTCTACAATAATCTTCTTTCTTTTCTAACACTCCCCCTCAAGTTGAATAGTGGGATCACCAAAATTCAACTTGTCCAAACAATGTGCAAATATTCTTTCATTTGTGGGCTTTGATAAAATGTCAGCGAGCTGATCTTCAGATGGTACGAAGGGGAGTTCTATGATCTTTGCCTCCAACTTTTCTTTAATGAAATGTCTGTCTACCTCCACATGCTTGGTTCTATCATGTTGTACTGGGTTCTCAGAGATCTGTACAACTGCTTCATTATCACACATGATCTTGGTTGCTTTACTTGGTACGAAACCAATTTCATTTAAAAGTTTATATATCCAAAGTACCTCCGCTAGACCTCGTGCAATCCCTCAGAATTCAGCCTCGACACTTGAAAGGGAAACCACCTTTTGTTTCTTACTTCTCCATGTGACGAGATTCCCTCCGACTAGAGTAAAATATCCTGAGGTTGACCTTCGATTTTCTTTATCTCCTGCCCAGTCCGCATCAGTGTATGCCTAGACCTTTAGGTGCCCATTTGATTTGAACAAGACTCCATGGCCAACTGTCCCCTTAAGGTATCTTACGATCCTCCATACCACTTGTCACACCCCAACCGATGGTGGAAACATCGGGGCGTGGCACTAGGCGAACCAGATTGCTCAGGTGAATTCCATAACAATTATATATTACCAATATTCTTAACGTTCATTGTACCATACCAATGAACAAATATTCAACACATAATTATTACAGACAGCGAGTTCTCAAAAGCAAAACAAGTTCAACAACCTATATTTCTATTAGTTGTGTTTCTAGACTGCCCATCTTGAATCTAGCAAACTATCCATCAACCTGTCACATACGTTGAAATAAAAGCCAATACATAAAATGTAAAGGTGAGTACACAAGTTTGCATAGTATATAGTGTTGAAAGCATTTACGCATAACCAACATGTATCACGTAGAGATGTGAAGCAAGTAAGCTATCGACAAAGATACTATCAATACCAATGACTGCGAGTTGTAGAATGCGCATAACATATTCACCACTGTGAACACGTGAAGTAATAACCTTAACAACCCCTGAATAAACAGGTGTTGATTCCAAAGTATAGTACTATCATTGCTAAGGCAGGCAGACAGTAATCAATGTGTAAACATAACATACAAGCATTCATCGAATCACGTATAACATGCGAGAGCGGTTAGCATTTGTGTTTTGATACAGTAGCGTAAGCGTTGAACAGTGTGTAACAGAGTGTCGGATAATAGAGTGCCCATGCGGTGATCCGACCGAATGGGGATGACTCATCCGAACGGATGGTCATCCGATCGGATGGTCATCCGAACGGATGGTCATCCGATCGGATGGTCATCCGAGCGGATGACCATTCGAACGGATGTCCGTTCGAATGAGTGTGTTTTTTTTAAATTGTTTAAAATTCGAAGTTTCGTTAAGAGTCATTACTTAGATATTTTTATAAAAGGAACAGGTCATCCGATCGGATGGTCATCCGCACGGATGGCCATTCGGTCCAATGGTCTGTTGTTTGAAATTCGATAAAACTTTCTAAGTAACGGGTTTTGTGTTAACGGAGACGGCACAACGACGTGTCAAACAACGGAAAGGCACACCAAGTGCGGTTTGCCTGATCAGATGGGAACCACCCCATTCGACTAGCCTTACTGTTCTTAGTGGAATTTCATGTTCAACCCATTAATCGGTCGTCTCTCCGGTGGAAATTCGTTTTCAAGTCGGCTCTAGACTAAGGAACGAGTCTAAGGCCAGATTGAGTCTAGATCCCATCGGTTTTGAGTAGAAAAGTTGAAGAAAAGTTTGAAAATAGATAAAAGGGTGTTGAAATCTTGTTGAGACTTAGTTAATATGTGTGGAAATCTCTTAGATCTGAACCAATCTTGATGAGTTGGTGCTCCACAACAGGTTGCATAAGCAAGATGAGTGAAGAACACCTTCAAGAGGTCCAAATCAGTGATTTCAGAGAGAAAAGTTGTGATTTTGTTGAAGAAGATGATGTAGAGGTGTTTGGTGATGATGATTGTACAAGATTTGAGGAGAAAAGCTTACCGAAAAGCCTTGAATCTTGTGGAAAAGTGAGTGAGAGCGTCTGGTGTGAGTTTGATCGGATGAGAGTGTCAAATCAGTGAAAGGGACGAGTACGACACTATTTATAGGCGGGGGAATGAGTTAAGTCGGTGCACTTAAGTGATGGTTCGGTCGAATGGTGCCCGGTCGGATGGCCATCCGGGCGGATGGTCGTCCGGACGGAAGTCCATTCGATCGTTGATCCGTTCGATCCAACGAGTCGCGTTTTGTTAGTTTCCGACTTTCGTTTCGTGTGATAAGTGTTGCGTTGCGTTTAAGCGAGTTGCGAGAGATCGTTTGAGCGTTGCGTTGATATCCACATAATATTTAAACAACTAATCATACTATAACAACTAAAACCATAAAAGTAAATCTGCGTTTCGAGTATGCGTTGTGTTTGCGTTGAGCTTGTGTTGCGATATCGTTTGCGAGTATACACAAAATAATAAACACACACAAGTAATCACACAAGTTACATAGGTAAACAAATAACCAATCCGCGTTTTAAGTTTGCGTTGTGATGAGCGTTGTGATAACCGGCGTTTAAATGCGATAATTAGCGTTAAATAAGCGACGTAGTATGCGTGTAGTATGCGTTAATCATGTGTTTAAAATATAGTTTAAAACATAGTCAGACCCATTGCGTTAATCGAATCCCAGAGTATAAACGGTTTACAAGAAACACGGTACAAAGTACAAAGGAACAATCCGAAAATCGAGTTGTTACAGTCTCCCCTATTTTAGGGAATTTCGTCCCGAAATTAAGTAGTAGACGTAACAAAGAGGTGCAGGTATTTAGCCTTCATATCACTCTCAAGTTCCCAAGTGAACTCTGCGCCGACTTTGCCTTCCCATCTAACCTTGACTATGGGAATGCGAGAGCGTCTAAGCTTCTTGGTCTCTGGATCCATGATTTCAACCAGCTTTTCCACGAAATGAAGAGTCTCATTTATTTGCAAATCTTCCAGAGGCACATGCAAATTCTCTTCGGCTATACACTTTTTGAGGTTAGAGACGTGGAAAGTCGGATGTACGTTGTTGAGTTCCTCTGGTAATTCAAGTCGGTAGGCCACTTTTCCAATTCTTTCCAGAATCTTAAAGGGTCCCACATATCGTGGCGCTAGCTTTCCTTTCTTGTCGAATCGGATCACCCCCTTCCAAAGTGAAACCTTTAGGAGTACGTGATCACCAACTTTGAACTCAAGGGGCTTGTGGTGTTTATAGGCATACCTCTTTTGACGACTCCGAGCTTTCAAGAGGTTATCCCGTATCTGGAGGATCTTGTCTGTCATTTCTTGCAGTAACTCAGGACCGGTAATCTGTGTGTCTCCGATCTCGTGCCACACAATAGGCGATCGACATTTCCTTCCATATAATGCCTCAAAGGGAGCCATTTGAATACTAGTATGATAACTGTTATTGTAAGAGAATTCAACTAAAGGTAAATGCGTATCCCAATTACCACCAAAATCTATGACACACGAGCAAGCATATCTTCAAGGGTGCGAATCATGCGTTCAGTCTGACCGTCGGTCTGGGGATGGAATGCGGTACCGAGATTAAGAGTAGTACCGAGAGCAGATTGAAAAGTCTCCCAGAGCCGCAAGGTGAATCGACCATCGCGGTAAGAGATGATGTCACGAGGTGTCCCATGTCGACAGATAACTTCGTCGGTATAGATTCATGCTAATCGTTCTACCTTGAAGTCTTCTCGTACAGGCATAAAATGGGCGGATTTCGTAAGGCGATCCATGATAACCCAAATGCTATCATGACCAGAGGGAGTGCGAGGGAGTTTCGTAATAAAATACATAGCTATACTCCCCCACTTCCACATAGGGATCTCGGGTTGTTCGAGTAAGCCAGAGGGTCGTTGGTGTTCAGCCTTGACTTTCGAGCAAGTTAGGCATTTCGAAACGTAGAGAGCAATATCCTTCTTCATGCCTGACCACAAATACCTTGAACGAAGGTCCTGGTACATCTTTTCGGCCCCGGGCTGAATGGAACCGAGATTTGTGGGCCTCCGTCATCAATAACTCCCGAAGGTTATTGCGACTGGGGATTCACCTGCGTTCGAGATAGTGAAAAATACCATTCGGTTTATTCACTAGTTGGTTTTCAGTTCCGAGTATCTTTTCTTCCTTCAAAGTATTTTCCACAAAACAAACATGTTGTGCTTCGCGAATGAGAGTCTCGAGATTATTATGGGCTTGAGAGTCACGACCACTATACACATAGCTTCATCGACTAAGAGCATCGGCCACGACGTTTGCTTTGCCAGGATGATAGCGTATGTCACAGTTGTAGTCGTTGAGGAGTTCGACCCATCTGCGTTGGCGCATGTTCAGCTCTTTCTGATTGAAGATGTGTTGTAGGCTCTTGTGGTCGGTGAAGACCGTACACTTGGTACCATAAAGGTAGTGTCACCAAATCTTTAATGCAAAAACAACTGCACCGAGTTCGAGATCATGGGTCATGTATTTTTTCTCGTGGAATTTGAGTTGTCGAGATGCATACGCGATTACCTTGTCTCGTTGCATAAGAACACAACCAAGACCTAGGTTAGAGGCATCGTAGTAAACGACAAAATCGTCGTTTCCGTCGGGCAGAGTAAGAATAGGAGCATTGCAGAGCATATGCTTAAGAGTCTGAAAGGATTCCTCTTGTTCAGAACCCCAAACAAAAGGTTTATCCTTGTGCATTAGAGCGGTAAGCGGTACAACGATTTTGAAGAAATCAGTGATGAATCAGCGATAATAACCAGCCAATCCGAGAAACGAACGAACTTCTGACGGCGACTTCGGTGTAATCCAACTTTTGACAGCTTCTATCTTTGCGGGATCGACGTGTATACCTAGGTTGTTCACAATATGACCAAGAAAATGAACCTCCTCAAGCCAAAATTCACACTTGGAGAACTTGGCATAGAGGCGATTTCCTTGGAGAAGCTCGAGAACTAAACGTAGATGACGCGAGTGTTCAGCTTTCGACTTCGAATAGATGAGGATATCGTCGATGAAAACAATAACAAAACGATCGAGGAAAGGTTTACACACACGGTTCATCAAGTCCATGAAAACCGCGGGTGCATTGGTAAGACCAAAAGGCATTACTACGAATTCATAATGGCCGCATCGAGTGCGAAAAGCAGTTTTCGAAATATCCTCCTCTTGAATACGCAACTGATGGTAACCTGAATGTAAATCGATCTTAGAAAAACACGTAGCACCTTGCAACTGATCAAACAAATCATCGATTCGGGGAAGTGAATAGCGATTCTTGATGGTTAGCTTGTTGAGTTCCCTGTAATCGATGCACATACGGAACGATCCATCCTTCTTTTTAACAAAAAGGACAGGTGCGCCCCAAGGTGATGTGCTAGGGCGTATGAAGCCTTTATCAAGTAATTCCTAGAGTTGTCTAGAAAGTTCACGCATCTTGGAAGGTGTGAGATGATAAGGAGCTTTTGCGATGGGTGTAGCACCTGGAATAAGGTCATTATGAAAATCGATATCACGGGTAGGAGGTAAACCAGGTAAATCATTGGGAAAAACGTTAGGAAATTCACACACAACAGGGACGTCTTTCACGGTTTTCTTTTCCTTCTCAGCTACTACAATGTGAGCCAAGAAAGCTATGTATTCCTTTCGGATATACTTGCTCGCTTGTATACAAGACATCAACTTCAAATCCTTCGAGGGTAATTCACCATAAACACATAAATGGTCACCGTTTGAAAGAGAGAAATGGATCAACTTTTCAAAACAAACGACCTCAGCACGATTTTCCCGAAGGAAATCCATGCCTACTATGACATCGAAACTACCAAGCTGCATCAGAATAAGATCTATAGGGAAGATGTGATTGTTGAGTTCGAGAGTACAATCACGTAGAACAGAATCGACAGTAACGGTTCTTCCGGTGGCGATTTCTACGTCGAACGTCGTTGGTAGTCTAGCGTGTTTATGTTTTAGGAGCTTTTCGAATTCAAACGACACAAAACAGTTATCAGCTCCAGTATCAAACAAACATGAAGCATAAATTCCATTAACGAGAAACGTACCATTGACAACATTGTTGTCAGTCTGAGCCTGGTGGACGTTGATGTTGAAGATTCTGCCACGGGCTACTGCTGGTTGTGGCTGCTGATGCTGCTGTTGCTGAGGTTGCTGCTGCGGTGCTTGCTGTGGTTGCCGTTGCTCTTATTTGACAATGCAATTTGGGCAGACGTTTGCAAAGTGGTTAGGATCACCACATTCGTAGCAAGCACGAGCGTTTGCAACTGGTGCATGTAAAGCTGGATTAACTTAAGGTGCGCGGGGTTGAGCAGGTGGTAGAGCAGGAGCTTGTAGAGTTTGCTGGCGAGGGCCAGTGCGACAATTGGCAGTGAAATGTCCATATAGATTACAGTGGACACAAAAACGACAAGCTATTCCAACTGGGTGATGGTAAGTGCACGTAGGGCACATGGGATGAGTACCAATGTACACACGCTTAGATGGCGGTGCGTTGGTAGCTACAACTTGTTAAGACTGAGGGTTGGGCGGTGATGAAACCATTGTGTTATTCTTGGCGTTGTTCCTCCTCTTGCAATCACGACGGTTAGATTTTGAAGCTTGAGAGTCGGTAGCTTGGTGAAGACTCTTGGTTGTAGTTTAGTTTTGAAAACTCCAGCTTGAACTCGCTTATCATTGATTTCAGCGGCGAGTTGGTAGGTTTCCTCGATGGTTGTGGGTTGAGCTGCTTGCACAAAATCAACTACACAATCCGGGAGAGTGCGGATGTATTTCTTGATTGTCATCTCAGGTGTTGCCACCTGACTAGGACAGATAATACTGAGCTGTTTGAAGCGAGCGGTGAGACCAGCGTTGTCACCTCCATCTTGTTTGATACCCCAAAACTCATTCTCCAGCTTCTGGAGCTCGTGCGGGGGAAAAAATTCTTTCATCATGACTTCCTTCAGTTCCTCCCAAGAGAGTCCATAGGCTGCATCATTGCCGCGCCTATTGCGCTCAGCCGTCCACCAATCCAGTGCCCTAGACTGGAAGACTCTGGTAGCGTTCACAACGCGGAGGTTATCCGGGCATCCTAATTGACGAAGAGTGACTTCGATAGAGTCAAACCATTGAAACATGGCGCTGGGTCCATCTTTGCTAGTGAAGTCTTTAGGACCGCATGCCTTGAACTGCTTGAAGCTAAAAGTAGCTTTTGGAGAGTCGCTTTTTGATTCAACGGAGGACTTGCAGCTGACCTCGTTGATCTCACTAACGATTTGAGGTATGACTTTAGCCATTTCCTTGGCTACCAGTGAGGCAATACGCTTGTCAGCGTGATTTCGACGAGCGTTGCGCTGAGTGTGCGAACCAAATGATGAAGTTGTCTATAGCAGACATCGTCATATGATTTAGACGAGATTTGATTATATCAGGTCGTAGTTAATAGTTTAGCGTTTCACACCACATCTTTACTATTATTATTATTATTATTACACATAAAGCACAGATACACATTGTCACGTGGGCACATAAGCACATAAACACATAAGCACACGAACACATGTTATCCCATACTAACACGTGGTCCATGTAAGCACATATTTTGCACGTATTCACCTACATATTTTGCACGTATTCACCTATCTTTTAAAGCGTAAGCATTTTCGAGATTCTCGTAGCGCGTTCGAGAGTCGCGAATAGTAGCGTGTAGCGTGAGAGAATAGTATAGCATACATCAGCAAGTACTGTAGCGTATGAGAGCTTGCGATTAGGAGAGTTGTGCGTTTTAGTTATGTTCGCGATTAGTTAGCGTTCTAGATTAAGGAGCGTTGTGCGAGTTATGTGTGATAAGCGGAAAACGGGAATTCGAAACCATAAAACATAAATTTAAAACACATAAACACAATAAATATAATAAACACAATAAACTCGATGATGCGTAAAATCAGCGATTGCGGGCGTCCTGGGTGTTAGACATCGACTGCCCAAAGTGATTCAACTATTCATAACAAGTCCGAGTACATGCTTTGGCCGAATAGACTATGCGCTCTCACCGTAACATGGCGAATGGCATTCATCCTTTCAGTTACTACGTGACTCGAATTGCTAGAACTGTCGAGACTTTGGTGAGAGTTTTGTAAAACTTTTTAGAGAGTGGAACGTGTCATTAAGATGCGGGTTTCACCCCTAGCTTAACAACTTCATTCCTGATAGTGTGGCAAAACTACGAGATAGAGTTGGAGAATTTCATCGAGATATGGATGTCACTCCTAACTCAACGAAAGGTTCTCGTGCTGAGAGTAAAATAAGCATAGAGTGAGCGATCTTATCGAGAGTTCTTGGTTTTCACACCTAATCTCGTCTTAATCACTCAATTGCGTTATGCGAGGGTTTTCAAAAACGTGTGTATTGTGTCAGCCTTAGGAAAGGAAACTTTCAGCCTTAGGAAAGATGTCTTCACACGAAGCTGTAGTATGCGTGATTCACACGATGTGTAGTTTAGCGAGTTCGAATGAGAGTATCAAAAGTAGGCTTGTACAAAACCCCACTAGGTTCGCACAAGGTTAGTCTGTTGGTACTTAGACTAGGTCAATCCTATGACACGACCTAATTCCCTATAGTTATGGCTCTGATACCAATCTGTCACACCCCAACCGATGGCGGAAACATCGGGGCGCGCACTAGGCGAACCAGATTGCTCAGGAGAATTCCATAACAACTATATATTACCAATATTCTTAACGTTCATTGTCCCATACCAATGAACAAATATTCAACACATAATTATTACGGACAGTGAGTTCTCAAAAGCAAAACAAGTCCGACAACCTATATTTCTTATTAGTTGTGTTTCTAGACTGCCTATCTTGATTCCAGGAAACTATCCATCAACCTGTCACATACGTTGAAATAAAAGTCAATACATAAAATGTAAAGGTGAGTACACAAGTTTGCATAGTGTATAGTATTGAAAGCGTTTACGCATAACCAGCATATATCACGTAGAGATGTGAAGCAAGTAAGCTATCGACAAAGATACTATCAATACCAATGACTGCGAGTTGTAGAATGCGCGACACATATTCACCATTGTGAACACGTGAAGTAATAACCTTAACAACCCCTGAATAAACAGGTGCTGAGTCCAAACTATAGTACTGTCGTTGCTAAGGCAGGCAGACAGTAATCAATGTGTAAACATAACATACAAGCATTCATCGAATCACGTATAACGTGCAAGAGCGTTAGCGTTTGTAAAGCGTTTAGTATAGTGTGCGTTGTGTTTTGATATAGAAAACGTATGTAACACCCAAAAGTGCGTTAAGCGAAAAAGGGTTCGAGTATACTCACAGTGAGCGTTTAACAGATAAACACTATCGGTTGGATTGAAGGGAGCGCGTTGAGTTAGCCTGGTCAAAGAACAGTAGCGTAAGCGTTGAACAGTGTGTAACAAAGTGTCGGATAATAGAGTGCTTAGGAGGTGATCCGACCAAATGGGGATAACTCATCCTAACGGATGGTCATCCGGTCAGATGGTGATCCGAGTGGATGACCATTCGAACGGATGTCCATTCGAATGAGTGTGTTTGTTTGTAAAATTGTTTAAAATTCAAAGTTTCGTTAAGAGTCATTACTTAGATATTTTTATAAAAGGAACAGGTCATCCAATCGGATGGTCATCCATTCGGATGGCCATTCAGTCCAATGGTCTGTTGTTTGAAATTCGATAAAACTTTCTAAGTAACGGGTTTTGTGTTATCAGAGACGGCACAACGACGTGTCAAACATTGGAAAGGCACACCAAGTGCGGTTCGCCCGATCGGATGGGAACCACCCCATTCGACCAGCCTTACTGTTCTTAGTGGAATTTCATGTTCAACCAGTTAATCGGTCGTCTCTCCGGTGGAAATTCGTTTTCAAGCCGGCTCTAGACTAAGGAACGAGTCTAAGGTCAGATTGAGTCTAGATCCCATCAGTTTTGAGTAGAAAAGTTGAAGAAAAGTTTGAAAATAGATAAAAGGGTGTTGAAATCTTGTTGATATTTAGTTAATATATGTGGAAATATCTTAGATCTGAACCAATCTTGATGAGTTGGTGCTCCACAACAGGTTGCATAAACAAGATGAGTGAAGAACACCTTCAAGAGGTCCAAATCAGTGATTAAAGAGAGAAAAGTTGTGATTTTGTTGAAGAAGATGATGTATAGGTGTTTGGTGATGATGATTGTACATGATTTGAGGAGAAAAGCTTACCAAAAAGCCTTGAATCTTGTGGAAAAGCGAGTGAGAGCGTCTGGTGCGAGTTTAATCGGATGAGATTGCCAAATCAGTGAAAGGGACGAGTACGACACTATTTATAGGCGGGGGGAACAAGTTAAGTCGGTGCACTTAAGTGATGGTTCGGTCAGATGGTGCCCGGTCGGATGGTACCCGGTCGGATGGCCCTTCGGTCGGATGGCCATCTGGGCGAATGGTCGTCCGGACGGAAGTCTATTCGATCGTTGACCCGTTCGATCCGACGAGTCGCGTTTTGTTAGTTTCCGACTTTCGTTTCATGTGTTAAGCATTGCGTTGCATTTAAGCGAGTTACGAGAGAGCATTTGAGCATTGCGTTGATAACCACATAATATTTAAACAACTAATCATACTATAACAACTAAAAGCATAAAAGTAAATCTGCGTTTCGAGTATGCGTTGAGATTGTGTTGCGATAGCGTTTGCGAGTAACCATACACAAAATAATAGACACACACAAGTAATCAAGTAATCACACAAGTAACATAGGTAAACAAATAACCAATCCGCGTTTTGAGTTTGCATTGTGATGAGTGTTGTGATAACCAGCATTTAAATGCGATAATTAGCGTTAAATAAGCGACGTACTATGTGTGTAGTATGCGTTAATCATGTGTTTAAAATATAGTTTAAAACATAGTCAGACCCATCGCGTTAATCGAATCCCAGAGTATGAACGGTTTACAAGAAACACGGTACAAAGGAACAATCCGAAAATCAGGTTGTTACACTACTTCCATATGGGAGGTTTGCGGTTGATGCATGAATTGGCTTACCACCCCCACTGCATATGCGATGTCAGGACGGGTGTGGGACAAATATATTTGTTTTCCCACTAACCGCTGATATTTTTCCCTTTCGGTCAGTCGAGCTCCTTCTTCCATGTGAAGTTTCAGATTCGATACCATCGGGGTATCCACAGGTTTATAGTCGATCATCCTTGTTTCTGCCAATAAGTCAAGAATGTATTTTTTCTGGCAAATGAAAATTCCCTTTTTAGACCTAAGAACTTCGATTCCCAAGAAATACTTAAGTCTTCCCAAGTCTTTCATTTCAAATTCAGCAAATAAATTTTCTTTTAACTTCTTCATTTCTTCTTCGTCATTCCCAGTGATAATCATGTCATCAACACAAATAATCAGACATGTTATGAACTTACCTCTTCGTTTAAGAAACAGAGTGTGATCAGAATTACTTTGTTTGAAGCCATATTTCTTCATGGCTACAGTAAACCTCCCAAACCAAGCTCTAGGAGATTGTTTTAGCCCATAGAGAGACTTCTTAGGATGGCAAACTTCGCCATTCTCAAAGTCGTCTGCAAACCTAGGAGGGGGCTCCATATATACCTCTTCTTTTAGTTCCCCATGAAAGAAGGCATTCTTGACATCAAGTTGATGGAGAGGCCAATCTTCATTAGCAGCTATTGAGAAGAGAACTCTGATTGTGTTAATTTGGGCAACATGAGAAAAAGTCTTGGAATAATCGATCCCGTGTGTCTGAGTATACCCTTTAGCCACTAACCGGGATTTGTATCATTCAATTGTTCCATCTGGCTTATATTTACTGGTAAACACCCAGCGATATCCCACTGGCTTTTTTTCCAAGAGGAAGGACACATTTCTTCCGAGTTTCATTTTTCTTTAGAGCACCCATCTCTGTTTTCATTGCATCTCTCCAGTGTTTCGATTCCAATGCCTCCTCGATAGAGGTTGGGGTTTCTTCAGAGGAAATAGCAGACACAAAACCTTTGGCTTTTTCTGAAAAGTTTCCTTTGGCAATGTTTGCCATGGGATATCTGGAACTTTGACTTTCTTTTTTAGGGGAGTACCTTTTTGGAGGAACGCCTCTGTTAACCCTCCGTGGAAGGACATATCTCTGTGGTGCTTCTTCATTTTCATCTGGAAGTTGTTCCTCTTGTAATGAGTTAGTTGATCCTTCATATTACCATGAACAGCAAGGTTTTCTACTTTACTAGCATCATTATCATTGAAAATATTGTCTTGAACATCAGGTTGAGAAGTACTTACCTCAGACATCTAGTTGGGAAGATCATGTTTAGTTGCACTGATTGTAGGTGTCGTAGATGGAGGTGACTCAGCTTGGGTACTATGACTGACTTCCTCTGATGATGGTACCCACCTTAGCCAACTCAGTGTGTCACTACTCTCTCTCTCCCCTTGACCAGTGTGTTGGGTGAGGTAAAAATACTTGGTTTCAAGAAAGTCACAGTGTGTTGTAGTGTACACATGGCATTTCTTTGGGTTGTAACATCGGTACCCTTTCTTATCAATACCATATCCCACAAATACACATTTCTCAGCACAATGATCGATTTTTGTATGTTCAGTCTTTGGTATGTGAACAAAGACAGTACTTCCAAAAAACGCGAGGCTCAAGGGTGAGGATGGGAGGGATTTTAGTAAATTCAGATAGGGTTTGTAACGGTGTTCTAAACTTCAGAATCATTATAGGTAGACGATTGATGAGATAAGTAGCTGTGGCAAGAGCTTCAGGCCAGAATGTTTTTGGGACTTGTGATTCGATTATGAGAGCTCGGGTTATTTCTAGAAGGATGCGATTTTTCCGTTCAGTAACACCATTTTGTTCCGGGGTATGTGAACAAGAGGTTTGATGAACCATCCCTTTTGTTTGAAAAAATTGTTTCATGGAGGTGTTAACAAATTCTCCCCCATTATCGGACCAAAGAATTTTGATGTCTCGTTGAAATTGAGTTTTGATCATGGCATGAAAAATAATGAATTTATCAAACACTTCGGATTTATTTTTTAAGAAATAAATCCAAGACATACGAGTGCAATCATCAACAAATAAAAGAAAATATCAAAGATTCCCTACCCCCCCCCCATTAACTGGTGCAGGACCCCACACATCAGAATGAATTAAATCAAATGGGTAATCAACTTTAGTATCACTTGGTTTGAAGGTGTGTCTATGACTCTTGGCCAAGACACACGTTTCACAGTTTAGAGGTTCATTTGAACGAAAAAGTTTAGGAAACAAATGATGTAAATAACCAGAAGAAGGGTGTCCGAGTCTTATATGCCATAACCATGCCTCTCTATTTGTTGTTCCATGAGCCAACATTGCAGTACCATGCCGCTCACTGCAACGTCCAATAATCGTTCCCGTCCTGATGTCCTGCAATATACAGAAAGTGGGATGCATTAGAAGCATGCAATTCAATTCCTTCGTCACACGACTTATAGACAATAGTTTATGAGACAGTGATGGTATATAAAGGCAATTTGGCAATCTCAATGTTGGTGACAATTCTACTATACCCCCTCATTTTACTGGCATAATCTCGCCGTTTGCAGTTTGTATGTATTTTCTTTGGGATTTGGAGGTAACATAAATATCGAAAGCATCGTAAGTCATGGTGTCGGTGGCACCACAATCGAAAATCCAAGGCCTGGATTTCCCATCGTTAACTGCCATATTGGCCATTCCAACTTTTGTATTATTTTCAATGGGTGTTTTAAGATTAATAACTTGAGGGGTAATATCAGAAGAAAAATAAGATTGTAAAGCCACAAATGCTCCGGTGAGATTCTATTCGTCGCTGCTAGTAGCCTTCGGGTTGCCCACGGCGGCAACCGCCTCCCCTTCTTCTTTCTTCCCTTTCTTGTGACTGTCACCCCACCACTCCAGATAACCCACTAACCGGAAGCACTTTAGCTTCGATTTGCCAATCTTTGTTGAAGTTCCAGATGATTTGAAGCTTGGATTCGACCTACATCGCATGATGTATCCGACCCCTTCTTCCTCAGTGGTGACAAGACCGGCGGCAATACCCTGTGACGGTGAAGAAATGGCCCCGAGAATATTTTGGTGAGACGTTTCTTTCCTAACAGCGGCGTAGGCTGCCTCTGCCGTTGGTAATGGATCCCATCTAAGGATCTCCTTTTTTTATGGGATCGACTTCTGATCTAGGGCATTCAAGAATTGGAACAGTTTCTGTTCTGCCCTAATGGTGTTGTAGGCGGTAATGTCGGTGGCGCAGGTCATCGAATTTGGGTCTCGTCTTTCAATCTCACCCCAGATTCCTTGCATCACAATCCAGAAATCTTCAAGTGGTAGGCCATTTTGTTTAAAATCATTAGCTTTGACGTGTAAGTCAAAAGTCTGCAACTTGTCTTTCCCATTGCTATACGTGACCACCAGAGCATCCTATAGCATTTTCGCTGTTGGGAACTCGGTAAGGTTTTTGGCTAGCGAGGGTTCAATGTTTTGGATGAGCCAAGAAAACACTACCCGGTCATCTTGTTCCCATTGTTCATACTTCTCATCTGTTTGGTTTGGTGGGTTTCCAGAAAGGTGATTTAATAGGGCTTTTGATTTTCCACCAATGGCAACACGGATCATTCTTGCCCAGAGGGCATAATTTTGGCTGTTCAGTTTAATATTGATCTGTAGGCTATCAAATAATGTGGTTTGAGGTTTTGGTGTTAAGGTTGTTTTTGAGAAGATTGGCTATTTGGGTTGAGGGGTCATCATTTATGACCACGTCACCGTCGTTAGACATGGCGACCAGGAAAGGTAGATGATGAGCAGGTTGTGAGGATCTCCCACTGCTCTGATACCATATTTCAGAATGATATTCAGAGGGAATTGCTGACTTTTGTATTGATTATTTTTTTAATGAATTACAAATAAAGAAAAGCCTGTGTAAATAGAGTTTTTACAAGACAGGGGAGCGCTAAAATGAGAACCACCTCGAGTTGTAAGAACCGTGAGAACTACACCGTACGGGGCGAGGTGGACCAATTTTTTTTTCATAAACGTAGATGCATGTATTATAACCACATTTGTAAAAAAAATTAAAAAAAAAAAAATGCCGTGTGTGTAGTTTTGAGCACCACAAGTTTGTGTTTTACGGGTACCGTACCCGTAATTTACGGTACCCGTAAAACACAAACTTGTGGTGCTCAAAACTACACACACGGCATTTTTTTTTGAATTTTTTTTTACAAATGTGTTT
The DNA here is from genome assembly GCA_030545235.1 of Helianthus tuberosus. Taxonomy (NCBI): domain Eukaryota; kingdom Viridiplantae; phylum Streptophyta; class Magnoliopsida; order Asterales; family Asteraceae; genus Helianthus; species Helianthus tuberosus. Next base: position 64,508,852 of record CM060357.1, read on the forward strand.
ATAATACATGCATCTACGTTTATGAAAAAAACATTTGGTCCACCTCGCCCCGGATCAAGTAGTTCTCGCGGTTCTTACAATTCGAGGTGGTTCTCATTTTAGCGTGATTCTTACAAGACAACTATAAATGGAAACAAATATTCTCGAAGGCTGAATTTTAGAATTGTGAGCTGACAGTGAATGTGGACCTTTGATAAATAAAATATGGAGATGATGTCAAACTGATCCATGATTTTCTCTACAATAATCTTCTTTCTTTTCCAACACTTTCATCACTTTTACCCACAGTGTCTCCGGTTCTATTTTCATCCTCCGCCACCACATTATTAGTATTGCCAAGTTCAACTCCTTGGTTCCTCCTACACCTAGACCGTCTTGTTTTTTCGAAGCTACGATCTTCTCCTACATAACCCATCTTAGTTTTTTATTTGTGCCGCACCCGCCCCATAATAACTTCCTTCTTATACCCTCCAACGTTTTTATAACCACGACCAGTGCCTTATACAAAGATAAGTAGTAATTAGGCAAACTACCAAGTACCGCTTTCACTAAAGTTAGTCTCCCGACGAATGAGAGGAGTTTTGCTTTCCATGATGCCAATCGTTTGTTAAATGTGTCTATAACTTCTTTCCAATTAGCTACTCGATTCATTTTGGCACCCACCTTTAGGCCTAGGTAACCGAATGGTAAGCTCCCCGCCTTACACTTCAGCGTATGTGCCATATGAATCACGTCCGCTACCGTAAATGTGACTCTTTTTCTGATTTACCTTCAAGCCCAAAACTATATAAAAGAGCCGTAAGATTCTTGATATTTTCCTCTTCCCAACTCCGCATGAACACTACGTCATTGGTGAAGAACATGTGTGAAATATATGGTCCATCATTCGGTAATTTCACTCCCGAAAACAACTCACACGCCTTGGCCTTTACCATCAACACATGAAGAGCCTCCATAGCTATTACAAACAAAAACGGAGATAATGAGTCGCCTTGTCTTAGGCCCCTTTCGTATTGAAATTCACCGGAGGGAGACCCATTAACTAAAATTGACGCCCTCCCTGAAAATAAAATTCCCATGATCCAGTTGCGCCACCTTGCCGGAAAACCCATATAAGTTAACACAGAAATTAGAAATTTCCAATTTAGTGTATCATACGCCTTTTCTATGTCCGCCTTAAATAGAAAGATTGTTTCTTACCTCTTTTTGCCCGGTTTACTACCTCGTTTAAAACTAGGGGACCGTCAACAATATTTCTTGAGGAATATTGTTTCGTTGTACGTGTTTCTAAGTTATTGAGGAATGGGTGCGACACTGATTATCATAATAAACCATCTTAATTTTTTGTTTGTGTGTTTTAACTTTTAAGTGCCGATGTTGTAAGGAATGTAAAAGGAATTTGGGACCAATGGCATCCTCCCATTTCCTTTTTACATCAACGTGGAAAAGTTTGGTCGAGAATTAATATTAATTTATACTTTTATTATATTGGTTAAATTTGAATTAATATTAATTTATACTTTTATTATATTAGTTAAATTTAATCTTGGAAGTAAATTAATATCTTACAATTATATAACTTACCGAAATTTATGTTGCGTACATATAATCCATTAAATTACTACGTGGATGTTGTCTTGATCTTATGCTTTATATTGTCACTCATCATAGTAAAAACACATGGGCTAAATGTTACTATGTCGTGATAAAGAGGGACATAATTTAAATATAATATAGAGGTGCGCACCAATATGCTCATGCATTCTGATTCGCTATTAGAAACAGGTTTACACTTTTTAGTGTAATTCAAATAACATAATTACAAAGGGTGAGAATTAAATAGAAAGTTTATTTTGGCTAGAAATTATAGAAAACAATAGGATTATAACATGTGGCAAAATTTAAAATAAAGAGAAATGATATTTTAGTAAATCGTATCCTTTCTTCTTCCTTCTTCTCCCCAGTAACTTCAAAACCCACCATTTTCAAAACTCAGCATCTTCAACATTTTTCTTCACTTACTATCTCAATAATGACTACATTATAGTACGATTTTCGTCACCAATCAATGATTCAAACACCCGATCAACGTGTTCTTCACCTTTTTTTTTGAAGAAAACCCACTTAATTTCATACAAAATCTCGTTTTTTCCTGTGATTTTGAAGATAATAACTCGATCCGTTCGATTCGATCGCTGATAAGTGTTTCTATCATTCAAATTTCGTCAATCGTTGAAGAAATCAGCTTCGATCTATGTAAGAAATTCTTTAATTTCATTTTTACGATCTGTGTTTTTTATTTAGTCATTGCGTTTTACGATCTTGACGGGGGTCCGGGGGCAGCGCCCCTGGTAGCAGGGTCCAAGGGGCGCCCCTGAAAAACTGCAGACAGTTTTTGATCTCCTACTTCCTGGTTTAGAAAATTCACAGACAAAACTATTGTCCTGGTTCAATGCGTTTTAGAGAGAACACTTTCTTTGGTGCTTTTAGGCCATTGTGTTTTAGAACTAAGACATTTTTATGTGTTTTCTGGCCATTGCGTTTTAGAAAAACACATTTTTGAAGTGTTTTTAGTCATTGCGTTTTAGGTAAAACACATTTTAGGTGTTTTCAGTTCATTGCGTTTTAGAGAGAACGCTTTTTTTTAGGCCATTGCGTTTTAGAAAGGAGACATTTTTAAGTGTTTTCTGGCCATTGGGTTTTATAAATAAGACATTTCTTTGTGTTTTTGGTGCATTGCGTTTTAGGTAAAACACATTTTTATGTGTTTTCAGTCCATTGCGTTTTAGAAAACAGCCATTTTAAGTGTTTTCTGGCCATTGCGTTTTAGAAATAAGACATTTGTTTGTGTTTTTGGTGAATTGCGTTTTAGGTAAAACACATTTTTATGTGTTTTCAGTCCATTGCGTTTTAGAAAGTACACTTTCTTTTGTGTTTTTAGACTATTGCGTTTTAGAAATAAAACATTTCTTTGTGTTTTCTGGCCATTGCGTTTTACAAATAAGATATTTCTTTGTGTTTTTTGTGCATTGCGTTTTAGAAAAATGTCATTTTTTAGGTTTTTTTTTTCCATTACGTTTTACGCAACTGTGTTTTCAAAAAATTTTTCGAAAATATAGCAATAGTATACTCGTTTTAAATATAAAAAAACAACTCGTTTTTTTGTGCAATTTTTATAAAAAAATAATATCGTATGAAAGAGTTATTAACGTTTAAAAAATGGGGGGGCAGGGAATTGGGGGAGAGAGAAACTATTGTCTTGAATTGACTAGAATGCCCCTAGACAAACCCACGCGCCTCCTTTTTTTCCTTCAATTTCACTCATTTAATCTTAGTCCTTGATTAAATAAATGTATGGTCAAGATTACTTCCTAGGCTTCCTAACCAAATAAACTTCCTATTATATTCTAACTCTAATTACAAAATCCTAAATTAATCACAATCACTACCTTCCTAAAATAAAAACACAATATTGCAGTGTCATTTCATTCATCTAAAACTCGACTCAGTCTAAGCCTTATCGGTGTAAACTGGAACATTGAATCTAAACTTCCCATTCTTTCCTTTTTTCTCCAACAATGGGATCATAACATGAAGCTCTCCGCTTGTTAGTTGACCTTCCGCACCCAGGCTGTCATACGACAACAAGGGAATGTTACATCTGAAGTTAAGTCTCTTCTTCCGTCCAACTACCACACCTGTGACCATCAATATCGATCCACCGACCTTCACATATGGTTTTTTTGCAAAAAAAGATAATCACAAAGCCTAACGTGAACTGCAAAGTTATTGTTTACTACCACTTTAAATTTTTCTAAGTTGTCATCCTCCGAATCACTGTAGACTTTTTCGACACCCTCTAAAACGGTGTCGATAACCTCAGGGACTCGATGTTTTTCATTAATCCGTGTAGCATCTAAGGCCAAAACGAAGGTTTTGGCAAAAACAAAAAAAACATAATCACACACGTTGTACCAAAACAAAATATTAGGTTTAGCTAATCAAATTATAAATTAAATTTGTACAGAGTTTATTATAACCTTCTTTCATCACTGGGTCGTAAATTGCAAGAAAGAAAAGACACCTATCCAAAATTGAGTACACAAATAAATTCCTAGTGTCTGTTAAAACACAAATGTCAATATTAGCATTCAAAATAATTTACGTAAAATTTTATAAAAAAAACGTACATTCTCCTTGAAAGCTTCTAAAAAACTTTCTCACATTGTCCACTTTCAATTCTTTTCCGGTCACTTGTGGTGCAAGTTCCACAAATATGTATTTAGAGACCAGCCTTGCCAACATCATGCTAGTAAAAGAAACAAAGCTAACAACTCCCAAAACACTACCTAGTAATAATAGAAAAACCAAATTACTTATGATGTTCAACTATACACATATATATATATAAGATGAAAAAAGTCTTACCACCAAGAACGCCTTAGACCTTTAAAGATTTTTTCATGTGTGATAAGGTCCATAAATGCCACCAAAAGCTATTATTCATTAAATTCTAATAGTTTGGAGCTGAGGATGAAAAGGTTTTGTTGTTTACTGAAGAAGCAAAACCATATCTTAGCTCGGTGGTGGGTCTAGTAAAAAGACTGGTTTTTTTTTTTTGTGACGTAACGTGGAAATAGAAGTTGAAGGTTTTTGATGATCCCTTAGCTACATTAATGATTGATTTTCTTAAAAAATTGCTACCATTGTTGCCATTAGGGCTGTAAACAAGCCCAGAAGCTCGAAAGCTACTTGTTATCGGCTCCGTCAAAAGCTGAACGAGCTGAGCTTTAACGATCTCGAGCCCGAGCTCGAGCCTGAATTAGAGCTCGTTTAGTTATCGAGCCTGAGCTAGAGCCTGAAATACAAAACTTGTTTACGAGCCCAAACAAAAATTTATTTATTTTTTATATAATATAATAATAATGATTATAACATTGGCGAGCCGAGCTCGAGCCAAGCTTTGGCGCGTTTAAACGATATTGAAGCGCGCTCGAGCCGAGCTTTTAGCTCGTTTTAAGTTGTTCTCAAAATAGCTCGATCCGAGTCGAGTCGATCTTGAGCTTTGGCTTTCACTTGCGAACCGAGCTCGAGCTCAAATAAGTAGGCTCGAACCGAGTCGAGCTTCATAAAAACATGACGAGCTGAGCTCGAGCCCAATCGAGCTCAGGTTCGGCCCGGCTCGCTACACTCCTAGTTGCCATTGTTGATTGAAATGAAAGCTCATGGTTTTGTAAAGAGAGAAAGAGATGTGGGTGGATAAAGATGATGAGAAAGTGTGCTTATTTATAGAATGAGTATTTACAGATTTCGTCCGTCAACAATACACGATTTACGATAGTTGACATGTTCTAGAATAATCCTTAGTAAAATTAATGTAAATTAAAAATTACAAATAATTAGATGTTAGGGATAAGACGAGAAAGGGTATTGTACAAGAGGAAAGAAGTGTACGAAGTGTAGAAGAGAAGTTTGGCCCTTGATTCGCAAGATCAATGGTTGAGATTAAGTGGTCCCAAATATAGAATTCAGATGACTAAAAACAACAGAACAAGTGGAGGAAAATGGTAAAATAGGAAAATCGAATATTGTTGACTCATAAACCCACTCCTCCCTTGATTTTCAAACGACTATAACTTTTTCATAAGGTGATATTTTCTTATAAAAATTACACTGTATTAACGAGCATTTCATTCTCTTTAATTCGAACAACTTATTGCTATATTTTTTCTTAAAAAAATGCAGTATTTTGAATACCCAATACGTGATTACGTGATTTTGAATACCCATTAAGTAAGTGACTACGTGATTTTGAATATCCATTACGTGATTACTTGATTTCATTATACTATTTTATGTGAAACCCCACTAAGTGATTATGTAATTACGTAACAATAGTTGACTATGTATTATTACATAACTATATGATTTTAAATACCCATTTCGTGATTACGTGATTTCATTATATCCAATTTAAAAACCCAATTAACAAGCCCAAGTGACTAATAAACAAAATTATAACCCAATTGGCAATTGTGGGAAACAGAACGTCACTTGGGAAACATTCACGTTCACGGTTCATCATCTCACATCGACTGAACTGAAGACTTGGGCCCGAGGATTCGATTTCATCCATCATCATCATCGCAGTCGCAGCAGAGGAGGATTTTAGAGTAAATTAATTTTCATGTATTGTAGATTAACCTATTTTTTCACTTGAAACAAGATTTGAACAATATCAAAAATTCAAAAAAATATTTGGGTTTTTGTTTCCTAAAAAGTTGAAGACTCTTGATGAAGCCAAGCTTAAGGTGTGTTGTTATCGCCTTCAAGATGCATTGAAGTATGAATGAGAGTCCGATATTGATGTTAATTGAAGTATGAAGGAGAGTCTGATTTTCATATTGAAGTTGATTGATACATTTTTACCGAGACACGTTGACAACCCTTTCGACGTTTTAGACTATATCTTTCAACATAGTACTACTTATCCCAATGCTATAAATGCATATAAAGTGTTGTTGACAATTCCGGTAACCGTGGCATTGACAGAAAGAAGTTTCTCAAAGTTGAAGTTGTTGAAGACCTATTTACGTTCTACAATGTTATAATAAAGGCTAAACGGGTTGGTGATAATATCTATTGAAAGTGAAATATTAGATACTATGGATTACAAGAAGTTGATCGAGAGCTTTGCTTCAAAAAACGCTAGGAGAACAACATTGTTCGCTTAGTAAGTAGGTTCGATACTTGCCAACGACCTTTAGCTCAAATGGTAGGAGGACTTGAGTTCTTCTTTAAAAAGTCAAGTTCAATTCCCATTTGGTGCAAAAAAGGAGTGAGGCACTGGTGGGCAGTGATAGGAGACCCGGGGAAACCTGAGTTTGATCCTTGAGCCAAATGGGTTTTACTGGTAATTTACCGCCGTGCCTACGAGCGGGTGGGTTACCAGGTTTTCCCTGGAATTGGTGGTGGACCACTCGGGTTACTCTCGGAGTATTCCGTTTGTCCAGTGGGTGCCCCGAGAGTGCTCGGAATTGATTTGTTGGTCGATCAAAAAAAAAAAAAAAAACAGGTTCGATGCTTTGATCATTTTTGATAGTCTATTTTTGTTAATTTGTTTTAGAGTAAATTACGTTTTTGGCCCCTGTGGTTATATCAGTTTTACTATATTGGCCCAAAATAAGAATTTTTAACGTTTCTGCCCCCATGGTCCCTATATCTAACCATTTTGGCCCCTAATTCTAACAAAACCCTAACTCAGGTTAATTATTAGGCACATGACTTGCACATGATGGGTAATATGGTAATTTCACCTCCCCTTTAATGAGTTTATAAATAAAACCCAGATCTTCAATAAATCATCATCATCTGCATCTCAGATCTTAAACACAACATCATCTGCAACCCAGATCTTCAACAAAACTCATCATCTTCAAACCCAGATCTTCAAGAACATGACCACCTTCAACCATCATCATCATCCCCTAACCAAATTAAATGCAATGATACAGAAAAGAAAATAAGACTATGATTATTTCTTATTAATATCAACCAGGTCTTCAATTCAAACACAAATCAAAACGAACATCATCATCTTCAACCATCATCATCATACACCACATAAACCCCTAAATTCCCATCATCTTCTCCATGAAAACCCCCAAATTTTCCATTGGAATTCCATTCATCAAACAACATCCAAACACCACCTAAATTCCTAACACAAAATTGTCAAAAAAACATAACAAAATACAAACCTGAATATGAAAATCCACTGCCTGCATAACAGGCTTCTGACTTATCTTATCTCGATCAAATCTGATATGTGCAATCTAGAAACAAACTTCAAATCACAGCCATATTTGTAATTTCATGGTCAAATATTGAAGGCAAAACAGGACCATATTGCACCACGACCTTTTAAATTGTTTTCTACAAGTGACTTTGGATCAAAAATAAATTATTTGACTAAAGTTATTAATTGAGAAACAACAGCCCTTCTTCGAATTCTTTTCTAACTTTGATTTGGAAACAATCAAGAACATAAAATTTAGAAGAACAAGGATTTATAGGATATGAAACAAGAAAAAAAAATAAACCCGTATGCGAACAAGAACAAAAACTTGGTCGCCGGTTTCAATTTATTCAACCAAAAAGTCAAGAACAAGATAACAGCCTCCTGCCTTTGACTTCTTGAATTCGCAATTGACCCTTTTGGAATTGTAATAACCCTTTGCCTTCTTCATTTTTCAAACACTTGGTTCTGAATCGATCTAATTTTGAATCAGCTTCTTTTCGTTTCTGATTCTTCGATTCCTTCAAGACCGGATCCATTTTCAAAAGGCCAGATGCTGGTGTTGACCAGATAATAAATCAATATAATTTCAAGACTTAATTTTTCGAACTCTTGGTTCTATCGATCTAATTGAAGATGATGATGGTTGAAGGTGATGGGTTAGAAGATGATGATTGAAGAGGGTAGATGATGGAGAATGGATGAAAAAATCTGCAAATGTGGGTTAAATAAAAAGAAACCAGGATGAAGGGGAGGTGAAATTACCATATTACCCATCATGTGCAAGTCATGTGCCTAATAATTAACCTGAGTTAGGGTTTGGTTAGAATTAGGGGCCAAAATGGTTAGATATAGGGACCATGGGGGCAGAAACGTAAAAAATTCTTATTTTGGGCCAATATAGTAAAACTGATATAACCACAGGGGCCAAAAACGTAATTTACTCTTTGTTTTATCTATTTCATAACAATTATCGTAGTATTATGGATTTTTAGTATTTATATATTTGATTAAATGATTGATGAGTTTATATTATATGAATATTTGCGAATAGGGCCCAAATTTTTTATCTCGAACAGGCCATTTTTTTTTTGTGATTTTCGAAGACGGTCCTGGAGCTCGGCTCGATTCGAGCTTTGTTTCTAAAGCTCGAGTTCGGCTTGTGTGTAATTTTTAAGCTCCCAGAGCATGTCAAGTTTTTAGGGTGTCCGGGGCACCAGCGGTAACCCCTTTCGGTGACCCAAGTCACCTAGCGGGAACACCGCCGCCATTGGTGCGGTGAGGCAAATCGGGGACCAAGCTCGGTGGGAGTTCACCGCATGAAGAAGGAGAGAGATGGTGGGGCCAATCTAATTTCCAACCAATCAATTGTTTTTCTTTTTTTTTTTTTTTTTGAATAAAAAAAACAATTCCCCTAAGAGGGGAGTGGCGCCATCAAATTGGGGTGTGAGGGGAGTTTAAGAGGGGAGTTGACGTGGCATAACCTGATTGGGTGTGCGTAAGAGAGGGGACTCCCCTCTTAGGGGAGTGTCCCTCTCACCCTTATCAGGGGTCAAGCCGCTGCCACTGCTGCCAAGGCCGATAAGTAATAAACGGTTGTTATGGATGCTTTTAGTTTTGTTATCCTTGGTTCTCTTACCTCTATTGGTAGCTGTTTCAGTTTATTTGTTTCTCTTATGTTTGTTCTCATACATTTGTTCATTTTGGAGTAAGATACTGATTATGAAACATTTTGTTGGGCCTGTGGTATTGATGTTAATCTGTTTGGAGTGAAAGTCTTTATGCAATGTTGTTTTTAAAAAAATGTGCGTTAATTCAGGTTTCGTAAAAATGAAAATTAATGATTAGCAATGTTTACAAGGGTCAGGATATACTAGGAAGTTTCTATGGGTAGGAAGGATAGGAAGTAATCTTGACCATCTATTTAGTAATCAAGGGTTAAGATTAAATGGGTGAAATTGAACAAAAAAGGAGGCGCGTGACTTTTATGTAAGGGTATTCTAGTCCATCTAAGGTAATAGTTTCTCTCCCCTTTAATTCCCCCCAATTTTAAAACGTTAATAACTTTTTCATACGACATTATTTTTTTTTATAAAAATTGCACCATAAAAACGAGCGTTTTTTTATCTTTAAAACAAGCACACTATTGCTATACTTTTTGTAAAAAAAAGTTTTCGATAACCCAGATGTGTAAAACGCAATAGAAAAAAAAACACAAAAAGAAATGATTTTTTTTTCTAAAACGCAATGAATAAAAAAATATCCCACCTTCTTTCAACATGTATTACGTTTTCTGGAGAGAGGCTGCCATTTTCTGCATCTCTATTGTAACCTCAACATTCAACTCCTAGTTGCGATAACAGTTCGTGAATCGTGAAGCTATTATTGTTCGATCAAGAAGACAACTGGTTGGTTTCCTTTATGCTACTGTTGGTAAAAGCCAACTCTAAAAAAGAATTATCTTTATTAGTATGTTCATATTTGATACTACAGTGAGAATGTATGACATGATTTTGTATTGCGTTTTATCTTTTTTAGATGACTGTATTATTTTTATTATTATTATTATATGTACTGTGTTATTGGATTGTAACGCCCCAAAATCTGAATGTTAATGTTTGTTGTATGTTATTATGTGACACGTCAGGAAATAAATAACTAGGCTAATTAACCTAGTTAAGGGTATGGTCAAAAGAATTAAAAGAGGAAGGTAATGTCAGTTATGTTTTAAAGGTAAACCCGAGGGGCTAAAGTGGGAAAGATGAAAGTTAAGTTATTAAATAACTTATCACACACAACACACACACATACGTGTGTGTTCGAGAAGGAGCAGGAGGCTCCTATGGAGCCTCAAACCCTAACACCATCTTTATGCTCAAATCGGAAGGCAAGATGAAGCTTAAATCCATAACCGAGCATGGATTAATGATCACCAACACGAGGGGATCATAAGGTATGTCTTAAATCCAAGATTGGTGATCATGGGTGAAGTGGGTTATGTTCTAATCCGTGAATTAATATGAAATTGATGATGTACAAGGGTTAGAATCCTCGTTTAGAACATGGGTTATGTAGGGTTTGCGTTAATTTGATGATTAGAGGTGAAACCCGTTAGTTAGGGTGAAGATGATGACTAGAATCACCTCACATGTTCGAGTCTTGTTGAATGATTGATGTATTATGTGGGTAGGATGAATTATTGTTAAGATGAAAGTATAGGAATATGATGATGTTATGTTTAATGTTCATTTGGAATGATATATGATGATTAGTAGAAGGATTTGATGAGTTATGTATGAGTTTAGAAGATTCATGCATGAAATAGTTGTACGTTATGCTTTAAAAGTAGTACCCGCATCAAGTGTATGATGAAATGTATATAGTGTCATCCGTATAATCGAATATGATGTTACGGGTATATGATGATAAGTCGATGGTTAAATATGGTATATAGTTGACTTTCAAAAGTCAACTAAGCATAAGAAACATGAAATTGACACGTGGTCGTAAAGGCAGGATTATAGGAATTCGTATGGTACATGTTATGTCAATATGAGTTGTTTGTGATTATATGATGAATTACATGAGTTTAAACGGATATGGATATAATCATATGAGTTATGTATGTTAGAAATGGCTAATGAAAGTTAAGGGTGAAACATGTGATTGATATGGTCGTTAATATGTACAATGATGTAAGCTAACGAGAATGCGATGTTGGTGATATGAAAGTATAGGAATCATATCAAGGTGGACTCAAGCGTGAATGGCTAACGGGTCAAGAGAAAACAAGGAAGCGGATAGGAAAGCGGAGGCATAAGGTAAGTGATTTCCGTAATCACTTCTTAGTACAAGTAAGTAATAAAGTGTTGTAATGAATTAAACATGATGTTTGAGGTCAAATATGTGTTAAAGTCTTTCGTCGTAAATGATGGGTTTAAGTTTGACCAAAATGCCCTTGATGGGTATTTTGGGGTAAACGCACTTAAAAGTAGCTTTGAAGTAAGTTATTCGATTAGAGTAATGTTCTGGACAAGTATGGAAATGGGAAGTATGGTTTTGTTGTCATAAACCGTTTAATGCGCAAAATACCCATAACGGGTCAAATATTTAGAAAATGATGATAAGCCGATAGGGCGTAAGATAAGAATTTCATTAATCCGGATGTGGGATTTTAAGTTCATATGATAAATTGTGAATTTACAAGTATGTGGGAAGAGACGGGAGGTTAAACGGGTATACGGGTTGAAAGTTATGCAAGTTTTAGTGCGTTCGGACGTTAAAGCGGATCTGCAGGCAAGAATCCCACCTTAGGTTCCATATAGGAACCTTAAAGCGGGATCCCATACCCCAGGAAAGAATCCCACCTTAGGTTCCATCCTTAGGTTCCATTTAGGAACCTTAAAGCGGGATCCCATACCCCAGGCAAGAATCCCACCTTAGGTTCCATTTAGGAACCTTAAAGCGGGATCCCATACCTCAGGCAAACATCCCACCTTAAAGCGGGATCCCGTACCCCAGGTAATAATTATTAATTTAATTCTCATTGGTATGTATGCAATGATGTGGGAAAGGTTTGTATGCATGTAGATGTGAATGTATGTATGTGTAAAGATATGTACGAGGGTATGTATGTATGCAATGATGTGGGAAATACACGTATGTATAAATGTATGTAAACGAGTATGCGTGAATGTATGTGTGATTATAGCGTGTAAGCAAGTACTTAAGGATATATGAAGATGTATATGAATAGGTAAGTATGAGTGAGGTATGTTAAAACAAGTGATTATAAACATACATGTAAGTAAGTATGTAGGCATGTACGTATATATGTTTTATAAACCTAAGTGTATGTATGTATGAGTGTATGTAGGAAGTATGTATATGTACGAAAGTGAGTATGTACGAATGTATGCACGTATGTAGGTTCGTGTGAAGGCATGTAATAAGGTGTATGTATGTATGTATGTACGTATGTATGTATGTGAGAATGTATATAGGTGGGATGACATGATCGTACGTGACTATGTAGGTATGCATATATGTAGATACGTATAGAATGATTGATATGTAATTGTATGTAAGTTTGTATGTAGGTTGGCATGTATGTGTGTACGTATGTATGTATGGAGGTAGTATGTATGAAGTTAGGTATGTATGTAAGTCTTTTGGTACGATCAAGTGTTACGTTGTTTATTCGTGTACATGGAGTTAAAAGTGAAATGCAGGAATGGCAAAGAAGTCTCACCACGGATGGTATGACAGGATGGAAAAGCTGGAATGTGAAGAGTAAATGAAACAAGAAGTAAACGTGAACAAACCTTGTATGTTTATAATGCGTACTAATGTATGAATTTTATGTGGTGAGCGCAGGTAGTACCAGTCATGAGGATACCCAAGGATTGGAGATCGAGGATCGAGTCAAAAGACAGATTGTACGGGAATGTTTAAATATGTAATTTAGTGTTGATAAGTTATGTTCTTATACTATAAAATGAATTTTTAGAATGTCAAGATGTATGTCATGAAAGAAATTTTAAAACTCGAATTTCCGCTGCGTTGTGTTAAGGTTAAATGTGTTAGGGTGTTAAAAGTTGGTATCATGTAATAATAGTTTTGTTGTGATAACAAAACAAAAGTTAAATGTTATACAGAGTATGTAGAGAATGTAAATTTTAAAGGTGAGATGGAGATATTAGATCCATTAAGAAAGGATCATATTAAAGTACGGAAGAGTATGTGTATTGACCAGTTATTGACAGGTCAAGTAAATGAAAATGATATAAGAAAGAATGATCAGGAAAGTATGGGCTAGTAGTCGTATGGATGGACTAGAAGAAAAGATAATGTGTGTTTGATGAAAGTGAGAAAGGTTTCGGGGACGGAACCTTGTTTAAGGGTGGTAGACTTGTAACGCCCCAAAATCTGAATGTTAATGTTTGTTGTATGTTATTATGTGACACGTCAGGAAATAAATAACTAGGCTAATTAACCTAGTTAAGGGTATGGTCAAAAGAATTAAAAGAGGAAGGTAATGTCAGTTATGTTTTAAAGGTAAACCCGAGGGGCTAAAGTGGGAAAGATGAAAGTTAAGTTATTAAATAACTTATCACACACAACACACACACATACGTGTGTGTTCGAGAAGGAGCAGGAGGCTCCTATGGAGCCTCAAACCCTAACACCATCTTTATGCTCAAATCGGAAGGCAAGATGAAGCTTAAATCCATAACCGAGCATGGATTAATGATCACCAACACGAGGGGATCATAAGGTATGTCTTAAATCCAAGATTGGTGATCATGGGTGAAGTGGGTTATGTTCTAATCCGTTAATTAATATGAAATTGATGATGTACAAGGGTTAGAATCCTCGTTTAGAACATGGGTTATGTAGGGTTTGCGTTAATTTGATGATTAGAGGTGAAACCCGTTAGTTAGGGTGAAGATGATGACTAGAATCACCTCACATGTTCGAGTCTTGTTGAATGATTGATGTATTATGTGGGTAGGATGAATTATTGTTAAGATGAAAGTATAGGAATATGATGATGTTATGTTTAATGTTCATTTGGAATGATATATGATGATTAGTAGAAGGATTTGATGAGTTATGTATGAGTTTAGAAGATTCATGCATGAAATAGTTGTACGTTATGCTTTAAAAGTAGTACCCGCATCAAGTGTATGATGAAATGTATATAGTGTCATCCGTATAATCGAATATGATGTTACGGGTATATGATGATAAGTCGATGGTTAAATATGGTATATAGTTGACTTTCAAAAGTCAACTAAGCATAAGAAACATGAAATTGACACGTGGTCGTAAAGGCAGGATTATAGGAATTCGTATGGTACATGTTATGTCAATATGAGTTGTTTGTGATTATATGATGAATTACATGAGTTTAAACGGATATGGATATAATCATATGAGTTATGTATGTTAGAAATGGCTAATGAAAGTTAAGGGTGAAACATGTGATTGATATGGTCGTTAATATGTACAATGATGTAAGCTAACGAGAATGCGATGTTGGTGATATGAAAGTATAGGAATCATATCAAGGTGGACTCAAGCGTGAATGGCTAACGGGTCAAGAGAAAACAAGGAAGCGGATAGGAAAGCGGAGGCATAAGGTAAGTGATTTCCGTAATCACTTCTTAGTACAAGTAAGTAATAAAGTGTTGTAATGAATTAAACATGATGTTTGAGGTCAAATATGTGTTAAAGTCTTTCGTCGTAAATGATGGGTTTAAGTTTGACCAAAATGCCCTTGATGGGTATTTTGGGGTAAACGCACTTAAAAGTAGCTTTGAAGTAAGTTATTCGATTAGAGTAATGTTCTGGACAAGTATGGAAATGGGAAGTATGGTTTTGTTGTCATAAACCGTTTAATGCGCAAAATACCCATAACGGGTCAAATATTTAGAAAATGATGATAAGCCGATAGGGCGTAAGATAAGAATTTCATTAATCCGGATGTGGGATTTTAAGTTCATATGATAAATTGTGAATTTACAAGTATGTGGGAAGAGACGGGAGGTTAAACGGGTATACGGGTTGAAAGTTATGCAAGTTTTAGCGCGTTCGGACGTTAAAGCGGATCTGCAGGCACGAATCCCACCTTAGGTTCCATATAGGAACCTTAAAGCGGGATCCCATACCCCAGGCAAGAATCCCACCTTAGGTTCCATCCTTAGGTTCCATTTAGGAACCTTAAAGCGGGATCCCATACCCCAGGCAAGAATCCCACCTTAGGTTCCATTTAGGAACCTTAAAGCGGGATCCCATACCTCAGGCAAACATCCCACCTTAAAGCGGGATCCCGTACCCCAGGTAATAATTATTAATTTAATTCTCATTGGTATGTATGCAATGATGTGGGAAAGGTTTGTATGCATGTAGATGTGAATGTATGTATGTGTAAAGATATGTACGAGGGTATGTATGTATGCAATGATGTGGGAAATACACGTATGTATAAATGTATGTAAACGAGTATGCGTGAATGTATGTGTGATTATAGCGTGTAAGCAAGTACTTAAGGATATATGAAGATGTATATGAATAGGTAAGTATGAGTGAGGTATGTTAAAACAAGTGATTATAAACATACATGTAAGTAAGTATGTAGGCATGTACGTATATATGTTTTATAAACCTAAGTGTATGTATGTATGAGTGTATGTAGGAAGTATGTATATGTACGAAAGTGAGTATGTACGAATGTATGCACGTATGTAGGTTCGTGTGAAGGCATGTAATAAGGTGTATGTATGTATGTATGTACGTATGTATGTATGTGAGAATGTATATAGGTGGGATGACATGATCGTACGTGACTATGTAGGTATGCATATATGTAGATACGTATAGAATGATTGATATGTAATTGTATGTAAGTTTGTATGTAGGTTGGCATGTATGTGTGTACGTATGTATGTATGGAGGTAGTATGTATGAAGTTAGGTATGTATGTAAGTCTTTTGGTACGATCAAGTGTTACGTTGTTTATTCGTGTACATGGAGTTAAAAGTGAAATGCAGGAATGGCAAAGAAGTCTCACCACGGATGGTATGACAGGATGGAAAAGCTGGAATGTGAAGAGTAAATGAAACAAGAAGTAAACGTGAACAAACCTTGTATGTTTATAATGCGTACTAATGTATGAATTTTATGTGGTGAGCGCAGGTAGTACCAGTCATGAGGATACCCAAGGATTGGAGATCGAGGATCGAGTCAAAAGACAGATTGTACGGGAATGTTTAAATATGCAATTTAGTGTTGATAAGTTATGTTCTTATACTATAAAATGAATTTTTAGAATGTCAAGATGTATGTCATGAAAGAAATTTTAAAACTCGAATTTCCGCTGCGTTGTGTTAAGGTTAAATGTGTTAGGGTGTTAAATGGATGGATGAATGGTATTATTATTTTATTATTATATGTATTGCGTTTTTGGATTGGTGATAATGTATAACAAGGAAAGAGTTGACCAATGGGAAAAGTAAATAGAATTTGTGAATTGCTACAAAATACCTTCTTGAATTAAGTCCATTACTGCAATTGATTGTTTTATGTTAAAGCTTATAATACAATATATATGTAGCCTGCTCTATTACATAAAACGCAATAAATCTTCCAAGAGCATGAGAAACTGTCAACAGGTTCCAACTGTTTAAAAATTTTCCTGTGTGAAAATCAGAAAGTTGTTTTTATCATATTTTAAAAATCTTTCTTTTTCTCTACATTCAGAGGACCAAAGAGAATAATCAAACTCCAAGTAAGCCACATGCCAATCATATTGCAGTGGCTTCACTTTTTAAGATTGATCAACAACAGAAATGAGGACAGAGACAATATGAGCATCTAAAAAGCAATGAATTAACAACAGCCAAGTGGGGCTAGCTCACTTGGTAGAGGCTCTTGTCTCTTAGTGGGAGGTCTTGGGTTCAATCCCAAGCAAGGGTGAGTTATTTGTAAATATAGGAGTTTGGAAAAGTAATGTTAGCCATTCAAAAAAAAAAAAACACAAAACAAAGTTTATTTCTAAAACGCAATTGACTAAAAATATAAAAGAAAGTGTATTTTCTAAAACGCAATGGACTAAAATCACAAAAGAAAAGTGTCTTTTGTAAAATGCAATGGACAAAAAGCTGTGTTTTTTCATTATTTTGTAAAACGCAATGGACAAAAAACACATAAAAATGTGTTTTTTCATTATTTTGTAAAACGCAATGGATAAAAAACAGTGTTTTTTCATTATTTTGTAAAACGCAATGAACAAAAAACACCCAAAAAGTGTGTTTTTTCATTCTTTTGTAAAACGCAATGGATAAAAAACTGTTTTTTCATTATTTTGTAAAACACAATGGACAAAAAACACCAAAAAGTGTGTTTTTCATTCTTTTGTAAAACACAATGGATAAAAAACAGTGTTTTTTCATTATTTTGTAAAACGCAATGGACAAAAAACACCCAAAAAATGTGTTTTTTCATGCTTTTGTAAAACACAATTTTAAATGAAAGTCTAAACTGAAAGGTGTTTTGCAATTTTTCTTTGAGACATTTTGTCAAACACCTGGTGTGCAACTTTTTATTAATGATTTCTCAGTGAAATTGAAACTAATGATGTTGCCCAAACACATGAATACATCAAGAGAAAGAGTAGAATCAGAGATATCTTCACTTTGAATACAAAATGTTTGAGAAAATTGAGAAGAGGAGTACCTGTTTTAACAGAAATCTCATGTTACATTGCATCATGTTAAATTGAAAAAAAAAAAAACGAGAAATTATAGAAACATAAACTGGGTTTTCTTTAAAGAAATCGAAGAACACGTTGATTGAGTGTTTGAACCATTCATTGATGAAGAAAATCGCACTGTGATGTAGTAATTCTAGAGAGAGAAAAGGAATGAAATGTTGAAGATGGTGGGTTTTGAACATCTGGGTTTTGAAGATACAGAGAAGGGAAATAGAAAGAATAGATAAAAGGAGATTGACTAAAATACCATTCCCACTTGTATTTCTACTTTTCCATATGGACGGCTAAGATTACTTTTTATCCTTCCTAGGGAATATAAGCTTCCTATTTGATCATCTCCCTGTTTACAAACCTAAAAAATAAACGTATAACATCTGTCTGTCAGTGTAATTTACCTTTTTTTAATAGATTATAATAATATTATTTAAAAGTGACCCGTTCTGACCTGAACATATTTTGGTTAGAACCCGTTTTAACCCGAGCATATTTTTGTAAAACCCGTTTTGACCCGAACCAGGTTGGACTAGTTTTAAATGTGACCCGAATATATTCTGGTTAGAACCCGTTTTAACCCGAACATATTTTGGTTAGTCATGTTTTGACCCGAACCTAGTTGGACTAGTTTTAAATGTGACCCGAACATATTTAGCTTAGAACCAGTTTTAACCCAAACATATTTTGGTTAAAACCCGTTTTTTACCCGTACAAGGTTGGACTAGTTTTAAATGTGACCCAAACATATTCCGGTTATTATTATTTTTTAATTTTTTTTCATTTTTTTGTACTTTTTACATTTTTTATAAATTTATGGAGTTAAATGTCATTTTAGTCCTTGTGGTTTGGGCTATTTTGTCAGTTTAGTCCAAATGTTTCATTTTTCACCTGTGGGTTCAAAAAGGTTTCACCATTGCCATTTTAGTCCACTGGGTTAACTTCATCCATTTTTTCTGATAACGAGAAGGGCAATTCGGTCATTTTATATGTAATTCTGTTAACTAGAATGGTAATTTAGCCATATAAAATGACCGAATTGCCCTTTTCGTTAACAGAAATAATGGATGAAGTTAACCCAGTGGACTAAAATGGCAACGGTGAAACCTTTTTGGACCCACATGCGAAAAATGAAACCTTTAGACTAAACTGGCAAAATGACCAAACCACAGGGACTAAAATGACATTTAACTCTAAATTTATGTACATATTTAAAAATAATAATTTGTTTAAAATTTTTTTCTATTTTTTTATTTTTTTATAATTTTATAATTTTTTATATTTATATTGATATTTTTTAGTTTTTTTCAACCAATCCTAACCCATTTTGACCAAACTCATCCTGACCCAAACTTATATTACCATTTTCTTTGGTATACCCATCCTGACCCAAACCTATTATAACCTAAACCCATCCTGACTCATTACCCAAACATACCCAACTTGCTCACTTTACCACCCATAGTATTAATTACTAAATGGTGGCTATCAGTGATTGATTGGTGAGTTCAATTTGAAATGTTGTTCCATCAAATCAAATATTAAGTCTAAATGCCTGGTTGGTCCTTAGGGTTTGGTTTGCAGATATTGCAGCATTGATCCCAAAGGCTTAATAATCACATAGTCGGTCCTAATGGTTGTAATTTTTGCAATTGTCTTGTGTCGCCCTTATCACTGACCTTTGTTAAGTTTTCCAGTTAAGTCTTTTTAAATGACCAAAGTACCCTTACTTATTAAGAAAAACAAAAATAAATTATGGGTCCCACCAAACCACCACTTTTTCTTCTTCCTCAAACTACCACCACCATCATCTCATCTACACCATCACTTAATAGGCACAACAATAATGACGCATGACCATTAAGGTAATAACGTGTGAACTCGGAAGAGGCACGACGGTGGTCGGAGGAGGCACAACGGTGGTCGATGGTTCGCAACCTCGAAAACGTCGGCGAGATCATGAACCATTCATGGAGAAACGAACCTAAATTTGTTGATAAACGTCCATCAGTTACATCATTCTTTGAATTTTCGATTAAAATTATTAGAATTTCTCTCTGTCCCATAAGCTAGGGGTGTGCATGGGTCGGTTTGGTCGGTTTTTAACTAAAACCATAACCAAAATGTCGGTTAATGGAAAACCATAACCATAACCGATCGGTTATTGTGGTTATGGTTATTCGGTCGGTTATGGCTCAGTTAACCATGAATTTAAGCCTAGCTAAAATTAGCTCAAAAAATATCATGGGGCATTATTTAGGATAAAATGTTTGGGCTTAAAATTCTATGACCATGGTACAAATTGTTATTACACATTTGTATATATCACATAGCATTAGAATGCACATTAATCTATAATATTATAGATTAATATATAATATTGTAGACTAACAATGACTATAACATGTGGGTCGGTTTGGTTATGTTGGTTATGGAACAATGGAAAACCATAACCGACCAATGTATATTGATTTTTAGGAAATCATTAACTGACCCATCGGTTTTCTTTTCGGATTGATTTTTTTGGTTTGTTTTTTTCGGTTAATATGATTATGAGTCGGTTAATTCGGTTTCATGCACACCTCTACCATAAGCATATCATTTTTCTTTTGAAGCTGCGAAGTGATTACCATTTACAAGAGTGGTGACTTCTTGAAGCTGGAACCATTCTCTGTTCATTCCATTTTTGATCTCATGTAGTCGTGTGTTGTCTTATGTTGTTGTGCCGCCCTTTTTGGGTTTTGGCTTTGTGAATAAAAGTTACCTTTCAAAAGAAAAAAAAATCAAATGTTTATGTTAAAAGTGATTTAATCGAAGCACGGTTCATTCCATTTTTCATGTAACTCAAAAAAAAAAAAAAAACCATTTTTCATGTAACTCAAAAAAAAAAAAACGAATTAAGAACTCTAAGTTAACTCATAAATCAAATTACACAACTATTGTCCAAAAATATTTTTTTTGAAAGGTAAACTTTATTAAAAAAAAAACGGCCGGCCTGACAAAAAACACAGGACCGCACCACACCCGATTACATCATGTACATAGGGAATCTATACCAATCTCTCCAAACCAAATTACAATGATTGGACCTACTTTTTAACAAAAAAAAAAAACTAAGAGCCTTCACCTCCCCGAAGATCTCTTCGCTACTGCCTTTACCACCATAAAAAATCTTCGCATTCCTTGCCTTCCATATGCACGAGCAAAGTAACCGAAACAAGACCTCTGACGATATCCTTGTAAGCCTTATCCCCATTAACATTCTTAAACAAATCAAGAATATCTGCAAGAGAAAAAGCAAAAAAAAAAAGAGGTAATCTAACCCAACTACAGAACCGACTCCATACCCTATGCGTGACCTGGCAAGCCGTGAAAAGATGATCCACAGATTCGGGCTCCTCACCGCACAACACACAATGATCCGAGTCCACCGGAAAGTTCCTTTTAGCAAGAGAAATTTTGGTTGGAATTCGATCTAACATCGCCCTCCATAAAAAAATGTTCACCTTAGACGGAACCCATTTGCATCCCATAACCGAGTATACACTTCCAGAAGCCGGAGGCTCGAAACACAATTGTTTGAACGACCGAGTTGAGTACAGGCCAGACGAATCCGGCAGCCATCTCCATTTGTCACTATCCTCGTTTCTTTGCACACCCTCCACAACCGCGATACACATGTTCAACTCCGCCAATTCCTCCGCATTATTCTAGGGGACCCAATCCCAACACACCGGTGATGTTCCATCCGACGTTGAAAGTCTGTCTTTTACCGAGCAACTTTTGACATTTTCTAATGCGAACAGATTAGGGCAAACAAACATTAACGGCACGTCTCCTACCCAAAGGTCGATCCAGAATCGAATACATTGCCCATTCCCCACGATGCCTTTAAAGAAACAGTTGAGCCCCTTTCCTTTTAAAACAACCTTTGCCTCCAACTTGACAATGTTCTTCCACACACCCGTTAACGCCGCGTTACATGGAAAAAACGACCAGTTCCTAGACTTACCGTGGCATGCCATAACGAGCCTCCTCCAAAGGCTCTCTTCTTCCACCCTATAGCGCCACACCCATTTGCAAAGGAGAGCATCATTCACCATATTGAGCTTACTTAAGCCAAGACCTCCATACTTTTTAGGTAAAGTAATTTTCTCCCATGCCACCCAATGTAATTTCTTAACATCTTCCGAGCCTCCTCACAAAAAAATCCTAATAATGGATTCCAAGGAATTAATCACTTTAGCCGGCGCCTTAAAAATAGAAAGGAAATAAATGGGAAGACTTTCAAGGACCGCTTTTATAAGTACCAACCGGCCACCAATAGAGAGGGACTTAGCCTTCCAAGACGATAGCCGGTTTTTAACAATGCTAATGATAGGATCCTAATTACGAATCTGGTTCATGTTAGCCCCTAGAGGAATGCCCAAATACTTAAAAGGAAAAGCCCATCTTTTACACCCCACCATCAAAGCCGTATAATCGATCACATCGTCTTCAACTCCAACACCGAACATGTTGGATTTATTGATGTTAATTTTCAGCCCGGAACAAGCGTAAAACACCCTCAACATTCTGCCTACCGTTAAAATATTACCTTCTTCCCACTCCCCTAAAATAAGCGCGTCATCGGCGTAGAAAAGATTTGAAACCATTGTGCCCCCATTAGGGAGCTTCACACCTTTAAATCTTCCTATAGAACACGCCTTAGAAACCATACATGACAAAGCTTCAATCACGACAAGAAAGAGGAAGGGCGAAAGAGGATCTCCTTGTCTAAGACCTTTCTGACATTGGAACTTGAAAGTCGGGGACCCATTAACCAGAACCGAGGATCTAGCGGACATAAGCACACCTTTAACCCACTTACACCAGACCCTTGGAAACCCCATTTGATTCAACATATCAATTAAAAAATCCCAATTAATGTTATCGTAAGCTTTCTCAAAGTCTATTTTGAAAATGAAACCCAATTTGAGGAGTTAAGTATTGAGTTTGTCGCTAATTTTTGGGGTGATTCTAATTTTGCGATGGAGTGGGTTGGGGCTACGGGAAGATCAGGGGGGATGCTCTGTGTTTGGGACCATGGAGTTTTTAAGTTTCAAAGTGTTACTAAACATAGGAATTACTTGGTGATCAATGGTTGGTTGGGTGGGTGCAATCAGCAGCTTAACGTAGTCAATGTGTATGCCCCTCAAAGGGTTTCAGAGAAAAAAATGTTATGGAGGAGGCTATCGGAGGTGATTAATTCTGGGGCTGGTTTGTGGGTTATCCTTGGGGATTTTAACGCGGTCAGGTATCTGGTGGAAAGGAAGAATTCGGTTTTCAACAGTGGGTGTGCCCAGGAATTCAACGATTTCATCTTAGAATTTGATATGATGGAATACAATATGAAAGGCCGGAGTTTTACTTTTTTAGCCCCGAATTCCAACAAAATGAGTAAAATTGATAGATTTTTGGTATGCAAAGATTTTTTTGATGCTTGGTCAGAGGCGTGTTTGAGGGCGTTACCTAGATTACACTCCGACCATAGTCCGATTCTTCTGGAAACTTCGACTATAAATTTTGGAGCTAAACCGTTTAGATTCTTCAATTCGTGGTTGGAGGTGGAGGGTTTCGATAGCATCATTGAAAACGCGGTGGGCTCTTATGTTAAAATTAGGGGTAGGCCTGATGTGGTGCTTGCCAACAAATTTAAGCACATTAGAAACATTGTAAAAGAGTGGAGGAACGAAAGGCGAGTCAAAGAAAAAGAAGAATTTAAGAGGGACCTAGAAGAGCTTGAAAATCTGGACAAAATGTGTGAAGAAAGGGAGCTGTGTGAAGAGGAGGTTTGGATAAAAGAAGAGTCTTACAAAAACATTTGTGAAAAGGAACACCTTAATGCTTTGGATCTGAAGCAAAGATCACGGTGCAGATGGGCCATCGATGGCGACGAGAACTCAAAATTCTTTCACAGATTGATCAACAATAGGAAAAACATTAACTGTATCCCTGGGTTGTATATCGAGGGGGAATGGGTGGTCAAGCCAAAGCTGATTAAAAAAGAAGTTCTTCGGTTTTTTAAGAACCATTTTTCGGAGAAGTTTCGGTTTAGACCAGGGCTGTCTTGCCCGGGTGTGAAAAAAAAATTCGGAGGAGGAAGCTAATATTCTTTCGGAGCATTTTTCGTCTAAGGAGATCAAAGAGGCCGTTTTTGAATGTGGGGCGGATAAGGCCCCTGGCCCGGATGGTTTTAATTTTAGATTCGTGAAACATTTTTGGAGATTCTTCGAGGAGGACTTTAAAGAAGTGTTGGATTATTTTTTTGAGACGGGCTCGATTGATAATTGTTGTAGTACGTCTTTTATTACGCTCATTCCGAAGGCCAAAGATCCGACCGGGTTAAAAGACTATCGTCCTATTAATCTCATCGGGATAATTAGTAAAGTGATTTCGAAAATTTTGGCTAATCGTTTGAAGAAGGTGATAGGAAGCGTCATTTCCGAATCTCAATCAACTTTCGTTAAGGACAGGTATATCCTCGACAGCCCTTTGATTCTTAGTGAGGTGTGGTCGTCCAAAAATATTTAAATGGTGATTTAGCAAACCTTACTTATGGTTGAGATTAATGGCATCATCAGATTGATATTTTAGAATAAGGTGTTTAAAAATCTTGTACGTCTCGAGATGAGAATTGTCTTTGATTACGGCCTTGCTGGCCTTGCCGGATCTGTTGATTACTTGTCGTATGGATAAGAGAAAACGAGTAAACAGGGGCAGTTTTTTGTGATTCGAATTGAAGCTTAAAATGTAGGGTGTTCAAAACTATCTGTATCCGATATCCCGAATTTTTGTATTTGGATATAGTGATTTTAAAAATTTTCGGATATTTCGAATATCCAAAATATCTGAAAATTTAATTTTTTTCGGATATCCGAAGTATCCGAAAAATATTCGAAAGGTTATATTCGGATAACCGAAAATATCTGAAATTTCCGGTTCCGAAGATCAAAAAATAATAAAAAAATAAAATTAAATAAAAATTTCGATATTCGGATATCTAATTCACTATCCGACCGGATATCCAAAATTTCGGATACGGATTTGGATAGTGAAATGTGTTATCTGATAATTTCAGATATCCGGTTTTGAACACCCCTAATTAAAACGACCAACTCGTGGTTTAGTTTGAGTCAAAATGGGATCGTCAGATTTCCTACAATTTCGCCAAGAAAAACTACAGTCGAAGAACTCAACAGGATAACGAGCTGGTCAAATGTTTCAAAATCATTTGTATTGTTTTAATTGTTCAGAGGCAGGCAGTTATGTCATTTCACATACACTAAACTGAGAAATCTAACTTGAGTTAGTGAAAGGACCACACGAGTGCAAAAATTACAACCACTGGACCAACTCTGTAATTATTATACCCTTGGGACCAACTCTGTAATATCTGCAAACCACAGGGACCAACCATGCATTTAACTCATAATAATAAGACGAATGAAGGAAAGGGTGTACTTTTTATCTTTGAAAATGCTTCTTTAGCATTGCAACAAGATGGTAATGGTAATCGAAGTCTCATGTCTGTTTGTTAAATCATATTTCATACTTGCTTCGATACTTGTCATTTGTCAGCAGTGGCTGATGCATAATGTGATCTTTGCATTTTAGCTTCACTTTATTTTATATTAATTAAAATAAAAATAGTGACGGACTCAGGAAATATTTTCAAGTGGTGCGAACGAGGGATTTACCAAATTTTCAAGGGGTGTGACCGGGACCAGGGCCGTCTCCGAAAATGAAAAAACAAATTTTGGCCCTGTGCGAGATAAAAATTTGGGCCCTCGATTCGATGTTCCAAAATATTCCTACACCGATGATGATGATGATGATGATGATGATACCCTGGTTAACCCTCAATTTCTCCTTAAACAAAGCCCTTTACGTCGATGATGATGATGATCGCCTGGTCTGGTCACACAGCGTAACAGTGAACACAGCGTCTGATGGTCTTCTTTTCCCGCACAGTCGCACAATGCCCAGTGCCCTCTAATGGGTTTGATTTGAAATATGTTTGTTTATTAACCTGGGCCTATTAAATTGTTATACTAAGGCAGACCCATTTCAATTGGGTTTATTCATTTCTTGTGCACACACCCATACACTAGTTCATTTAAACACAGGCCCATTTAAACTTAATAAACAGGCCCTATAACACTTAAACACACGCCTAATAGTTTTGGGGTTCTTGCACTGGAAATCGTTTCAGGAAGGAGTAATATGAAATATCGGCCAACTGAAGAATCTATTTGTCTTGTTGATCGGGTAAAAGCGCTTTGACTGAAACTACAATTTTATATTATCCTACCCACAAATCCCAGTTAACTCACAATCTTATTATCATTATATTTCTTCCATTCTTAAGGTTGTTTCTCTAAAACTAAAAGGGGAGTTTGATAGACTTGGTGGATCTAAGACTGGATTCTGATTTCAACAAAAGTAGAGTTTAATGGACTTGGTGGATCCAAGACTAGTTCATTAACACATGCCTATTTAAACTTAATAAACAGGCCCTGTAACATTTAAACACAGGCCTAATAATTTATTTTTATAAAAACATACAGAATTTTTTTTAAATATATATATATTAAAAAAGAAATTTTTGAGCCCTATATTGGTTTGGGCCCTGTGGACAGGCCCATTCTGCACTTGGCCATAGACGGCCCTGACCGGGACTTTTCACTATAAATTGCACTATTTTTTTTTTCCAAAGGGTGCGCTCGCCCACCCAACCCTCTACCTAGATTTGTCCCTGAATAAAAATGCATTGATATTATTACTAAATATATTATTTTGGTTGGTTTTTGTGTTTGGTAGTTGATAAGAATTGCGTTAAATTATGTTAACTAGTGAGTTATCACCCGCGCTTCGCGGCGGGTTCGAAACATAGATGAAAATTTGCAACATGCGAACGTAATGATAAAAACCCACAACGGTATATTCAAAGGTCACGGGAAAGTTACATCAGTTAATACGAAAGGCAAGTTATTCAAACATAACTTACACCACAATGTATGTAAAGATAAACACAGTGACCGTAGATTACAGTGGGTCGATTTAAACGTAGATAAAAAACACATAGCAATAGTATATTTTGATACGAGTGTTGGGCGGTTTAAAAACCGAATGGTTTACAACATGTTTAAAAAAAGCAGTCGGTTTAATAACACATAGCAATAGTATATTTTGATATAACACACTGTGAAGAAACCAGAAACTCATAAAACACACCGTCAAGAAATAATGGAATGTGAATATGAATTAGCGATTATCGTGAGATAAAAGATAACGGTTGATTTTGAAATCAATGAAGATATGCAATTTCCTTAAAAATCTCATTAATTTGTTTAGGATATCAAATCTTCTATAATTAAAGTAATTATCCAATTACCATTACACCCTTTTGTATAAAAGACTGTTTCCTCCACTTTATATAAAAAGTAGGTTTTGTAGCCAACTCCTACCCTCGATATCTATATCTATTTATCTATACTATATTATAAAACAATGAGTATTTAACTAAAAAATGAAAAGTAGACTAAAAACACAACTGATATCAGATAAAAAAAAACACAAAGGAAAACATGCTAAAACTAAATGGACAACAAACTAAAAACACAATGAACAACAGACTAAAACACAATAAACAATAGATTAGATACAATGGACAACAGAACAAAAAACACAATGGACAAACAGACTAAAATACAATGGATAACAAACTAAACACAATGTTCAGAACCTATAACACAATGTATAGAAAATCCACCCAGTTGAAAAACACAATAATCAAAATTAATAACACTATGTATAGAAAACCCAAATATAACATCATCTTCATTGTGTCATACATTGTATTATAGGTTTTAATAATAAATACATAGTGGAAAGAACCAAAAATAACATTGTGCTATAAATTCTGATAATAAAACAATGTATAGAAACCCTAGTAAAAACGTATAGACTAAAACCAAGTTGAAAAACACAATGACTGGAAAAATTAAACACACTGTATAGAAAACCCATTTTCACTGTGTCATATATTGTGTTATAGGTTTTGATAATAAAAACACAGTAGACACAACCCAAAATAACATTGTATCATTTGCAGGTTCTAATAATAACACAATGTATAAACATCCTAGTAAAAAACGTAATGACCAAAACCCAGTTGAAAAACACAATAACTAGAACCTTTAACACAATGCAAAGAAAACCCATCTTCATTGTGTCATACATTGTGTTATAGATCGCGATAATAAAAACCATGGTTGTAAAACAAGGTCTCCAAGGCTGAGTACTTCATGAGTGGTCGCTACTCGCTACAAGGTAGGCGTCGAGACGACTTTCTTCAACTCCGCCTAATTACTCGAAATCGATCAAACGCAGTCAACCTCGGCCAAAATCGGATCTAGTAGGGTTACTCGGGCAGAGTTTGACGTAAAAAAAAATAAAACATAATTTTTATGCCTAGCATATTAAAGAATAAATATCATTTTCACGTATTTTTGTTATAAATATCAGTAAATTGAAGTTATTTGACATATATTTAATTTCCGAAAACTAATTTCTTTATAATTTAACATGTCTGAGTACTCCTCAAGTACTCCCCCCTAAGCCGAGTACTCTCAACTCCCTAGTCGACCGATTAAGGAGCGCCTAGTGACTTTTGAAACCATGATAACACTATGTATAGAAACTCTAGTAAAAAACGTAATGACCAAAACCTAATTGAAAAACACAATGACTAGAACTTTTTAACACAATGCATGGGAACGAGTAAATAATGTAATTTTTTATTTTATTTAGCAATATCATATTCATATTAAAGATAAAAAACACTTGTTATTGTTATTATGGTGTTTTCTATTTGTTGTAAAAAATAGTATTATATGAAAAAGTTATGGACATTTTAAAATGAAGGGAGAATTGACATGTGTAACGCCCTGCGTTTTGCTTTTAACCTATAAATAGCAAGTTTCGTCGCACTTCCTGTTAAATTACACTTTTACCCTCATGGTACTTAATTTCGATGCTATTTTGACTATGGGACTATTTTTAATCATGCTTACGTTAAACTATGATTCTGTGTGATACTTTGTGATGAACGATGTGAATCTTAACTCTTTAAACGATGTAAACGATGTGAAACGAGAAACTTGATACTATGAAACGAGAAACTTGATGCTATGAAACGAGAAACTTGATACTATGAAACGAGAAACTTGATGCTATGAAAGGAGAAACTTGGTTAAACTATGTGGAACGAGAAACTTATTTAAACTATATTCGAAGCACGAGTTTATTCTCGATTATAAGAATCTTATATTCGAATGCTATAAAAGAATGAATCCTCACAATAATACGCAACTCGCTGAAACACAACGCGTAACGCACAAAAACAAAAGTTGGAAACCAACTCGCACAACCCGGCCGATCGTATGACCACTCGGCCGGATGGACATCCATCTGGATGACCATCCGATCGGATGGCCATCCGATCGACTGGCCATCCGACACCCTACCTGCACTGCCATAACTCTCTCTCACACTATAAATACCTACCTATCACATCACTATTCACTGATGTGACATCACCCATTCGACAAGACGCTCCCAACCCACTTTAAAGCACTTTTCTCTCGATTCAAGGCTGTTCGGTAAGCATTTCAACTCAAATCTTGTACAATCATCATCACTACACACTACTCCATCATCTTCTTCACCAAAACCACTGGTTTACACCTTGCAATCATCTGATTTGGGCTACTTGAAGGTGACATCACCTCGGTTGCGTAAGCAATCAATTGTGTGACGTCATCTCACCAAGATTTAGCTCAGATCTAAAGGATTTCCACATTTTTACCATGAATCTCAGCAAAATTTTAACTACTTACAACTTTTCTTCAAACTTTTCTTCAAAATTTTCTTCACCTTTCACTTAAACCCGATGGAATCTAGGCCCATTCAGGCTCTCTGCTCATACTCTAGCTGAGATATGGTCTGGAAACGGGATTCCACCGGAAAGACGACCGATTCATGGGTTAAGCATGAAACTCCACCAAGGACAGTTGGTCCGATCAGATGGGGTGATTCCCATCGGATCGACTGAGCTGGACTTGGTATGATTTCCGTTGTTTGACACATCGTCACGCCGTCTCCGTTAAGACTCAAAACTTTGATGTGAAACTTTCAGAACATCAGATTGCCACTCGAATGGTCATCCGATCGGGTGACCATCCGGTTGAATGACCATTCGACCAGGCGATCAGTCCCCTTTACAAATTTCAAACTTTTGATCGAATAGCCATCCGACCGAATGGCCATCCGTCCGGATGACCATCCGACCGAATGGCCATCCGTCCGGATGACCATCCGACCGGATGACTTGTTTAGATACTACAACGAAAACTTCAAAAGATTTCAAAATAATTTACAACATGCTCACTCATTCGAATGGTCAACCGTTCAAATGGTCATCCGGACGGATGGCCGTCCGGATGGCCATCCGTCCGGATGGCCGTCCGGATGGCCATCCGTCTGGATGACCATCCGTTCAGATGGGTTATCCCCATTCGTTCGACCCACATTCGACACCCTGTTTACACATTATTTGACGCTGATGTTACTGCTCTACACTCAGACTGATCCAGCGCTCCCTTCAATCCAATTTAGCGGTGTTTGGTTAAGCACCCACTGTGAGTATACTCGATCCCTTTTTGTTTTTAAACACTTTTGGGATGCAACATGTATTCTTTATCAAGACACTTGACACTTGAAACTTATTCGAAACATACTCTATCCATGTGAAACATGAAACTATTGATACTTGAGACTATTGAAACTTGAAACTATTTTGTGCTATGTGAACATTTAATCTCTGTGTGTAGTTCCGCCTTAACAATAGTAGCGCTATAGGGGTAACACACCTCCCCCATTTGTAGTCGAGGGGTATTGTTAGGAGGAGACATTTAACCTCCTCTTCGATGCGTCGAAGTAGGACAGGCAAAGTTAACGCGTTGGGAAACTAGGGCTATCACTTGGACTGTGTGAACTAGCATGGCTGAAACTTTTTACTCGATGTTCATGTTGGATACGAGTTTTTAAACGTTTAAACTATTATGCTATGTATTCAAACTTGTATACTCGCCAACATTATTGTTGATTTTATTTTAATACATGTTGCAGGTTGATAAGTTGGTTGCTGAAGAACAAGCTAGGGTGACTCTAGATACACACCTTAGATAAACAATGTTTTGGTCAATGTTCAAACTGTTTAAGTTGTTTGATATAATTTTGTTCGTATTTGGCATGTATGACAATTTAGTAGTTGATATGGAATTTTGATCTAATTTTTATCGAAACGAATAGTGTTATGGAATCTCATGAGCAATCTGAACGCTTAGTGCCGCGCCCCGATGTTTCCGCCATCGGTTGGGGTGTGACAGATTGGTATCAGAGCCATAACTATAGGGAATTAGGAAAACTAGGGATGCTTTTGCCTAGTCTATAGTTCTAGGAACTTGATTCTTATCTGTTGTTTAAAACTTATGCATTCTGCCTTATATGCTTCCTAGCGATACTTCCTTGTTAAACTTACATGCCTTTCCTAAGGCTAACACAATACACACTTGAACACTTTCGAAACACTCTTGTGACACAATTGGAACGACTCATCAAGACAGGGGTGATTCCCGCCTTTGATGACGACTTTCGCTCAGCGATGCCTATATTTTGCACAAGGTTTACCTTCAAGTTAGGAGTGACATCCAAACCTTGAAGGGAAATTTCCATTACATATTCTAGTGGTCTTATCTTTTTATAAGAACCGACAACATCAGGGTACGATGTTACCAAGTTAGAGGTGAAACTCACATCTTGATAACTAGTCCCACTCTTTGGATTTCAGTCTCGCCAAAGTCTCGAACTTCCTAATCGATCAAGGACGTGTAGTAACCGAAAGGACAAATATCATAGGCCTAACATTGATGAACGTATTTGTCTAGCAGGCCAAAGCACGTTTCCTTAGCTCGAAAGGGTTCGATTTACTTTGGTTAGTCAACGTTTCCCTACCCGAAACAATCTTATGTTTTATGAGCCTATCTTTTATGTTATCTCGATCTACATGTGGTTTTATACTTGATGCCTTGTTTATTCAAAAACGTTACACACATCGCACGTGTCTCCGCAAACTAAAACCATAATAATCCCTCGTGAACAAACTAAATTTATCGCTTTTGCTATTCTATGAGAAATAATATGGAAACTTGAGATACTATGTGAAACTATTTGAAACATGCGAAACTATTTGAAACATATGAAACTATTTGAAGCATGTAAAACTATTGGAAGCCTGTGAAACTATTTGAAACATGTGAAACAATTGGAAACATTTGTATGCTATATGTTATACCCTGTGATACAAGTCAACTTAACAAGATGTTATGATCGAGACTCATCTATTCTTTATTCAGAACTTCAGATGTTAGCTAGACGACTCTCCCACTCTGGCAAGAAGTCTAAGTCCGAATATCAAAAGAAGATGATGTCCTTCATG
Organism: Helianthus tuberosus; assembly: GCA_030545235.1. NCBI lineage: Eukaryota > Viridiplantae > Streptophyta > Magnoliopsida > Asterales > Asteraceae > Helianthus > Helianthus tuberosus. The sequence continues at coordinate 64,541,519 of CM060357.1, forward strand.
GCCGATCAAATTGCCCGAATTGTTCCTAAGATTGTCACCGAGATTCAGGGATCCAGTACTCCACTGACTCGAAAGCAACTCAACCTAAGCCTGTGAGCTTCAACTACAAACACTTCGTCTCTTGCAATCTGAAGCCTTTCACGGGCAGCGATGGAGTGACTGCTATGCTGGAATGGTTCGACAGCATCGAGATTACTTTCATCAACAGCGAATGCCCTGAGCATCTAAAGACTATGTGACAACCCTCACTAAACTAGGTATCCGTACGACTTAATTAATAATTAATTACTGCTTAATTACTATGCTTACTTGAAATTGGGGATAAACTGCTACTGGAATGCTGATACATGTACTTACTTGCATCATACTTTACTTGCTGACACTCCATGTTTTGCTTACAGCACCTTTGTGACAACCTTGATGCACCAAACGCACAGTAGCACAATGAACGAATAACCTATTAAACGTGCTGTCATAACTAGCACCAGGCAGGCACTGCCTCTAAGGCCTGTAAGAGCCTGAGATAGTTTGCTACACTAGTAGTGAGTGTAGGGATGTAAGGATTGTAGAACTGCATCTCTAGGAATAAGTTACAATGACTGGATGTGCCTAAAACGTACTCTAAGCACAAAAATTCAGCACTTTAATTAAAATTCAGCATTTGGCTAACTAATAAAGTGCCAAAACATGAAGAAAATATTCCCGACACTTTGGAGGAATAAGTTGTGTCACTAAAAATGGTATTAACGACACTTTAAAGCTTGTTTAACGCTCTAACGGATTACTATCCAACCGAACAACCGGACTATACCCGGAACATGAAAATATTATTAATAACATTACTTATCTTTTTCTGAGCCAGTTAGGGTCCCTGAATACCCTAACACCCGCAATAAAGCACAACACACTACTAACCGGGTTAATCACTTAACTAACTAGATTAACCTAACTATACATTAACTAATTTGGTTGGAAGTAAACTAACTACCCCCCCCCCCCCCTTGGCCGAACTCGGTCACATTGTGACCATATCTTGTGCTCTTTTGATTATTTTAATCAACTTGTTCCATATCTAGTAGACATATGGACTCTTGGATCATAACCTTGATAATTGCCTATAAGTAACAAGCTATGTACACATGATCATTCATCACTTTTCACCACTCAAAACAACCCTCTCTCTCCCTCAAGAAACTCACGGCCGAACACCCTCTTGCACCCATCAATTTTTTGAGCTTTGATCTTCACATTCCAAGTTCATACAAGCATTAAGGGTCACGTATAAGGAGGCTTGGTGCATTCGGAAGGCGAAGGACCTCACTCTATTTCTTTTATCCACTCATTTTGCGTCTAGATTCTTCCCTAGCCTCGGGCTAGTAGTAAGTTGCTTGAATCACACTCTCGAACTATTTTGAAGTGGTTAATATGATTTGTAACGGTTAAAACTCGTAATCTTACAAAATGACACATGAAAGTCTACTAAAAACACTAAAAGTGATGGTTAAAAGCTTGTTTGTTGTGTAAAACTTGTAGTATTTGATTTGTGTAGTTATTTAGTCCCGATCTATGTTGTGGTAGCTCGGATCATCGTTTAACCCGGATTGGGCGTGATCATGGATTATGACATAAAGCTTGTTTAAGTGTAACAAGGGTTAAGTGATGAAACTCTACCACACATCAAACTTGAACTTGTGTAAAAATGATTTTTCTTACGAAATAGTGTTTAAAACTAGTAGATCTACGGATCTACAAGCGGTGTTTTCAAAGGACCTCGTGTCAAGAGGAAACATACTTTTAAAGACGGATCTTTCATAAACAAGAATGATTTTAGCAAACACACAAGTGTGTAAATACTTGTGTAACACTAATTTTCGACGAGGAATTAGTTTTGTCAAATTTTGCTAGAAGCTGTAAAGATATATTTTCTTTAAAAACAAGACTTTTACGAAACCGGATTGATTTATGCAAAAGATCCACTAAAAGTAACGGGATTTACTTCATATTTTGGATAAATCACAAGTTCATATAATTTATGCGGTTTATATATATTTTGACTAGTTGATGCTTTGAACATTGTTTTGATTTAATGAGAAAATGGTTGATTTGATTATAAAAGAGAATGATACGCTTGAAAGCGTGGCCACCTCCAGTTACAGAGGAAGCTCTGGCGAAATTTTTCTAAAAAAAAAAAACCTAACACTTAGAATTATTTTCACTATAAGTGTTAGAGATACTTCTCGTCATGTTTTCAAAATATAAGTTTCGCCACGACTTTATTTACAAAATATCGGAGGTGGGATTTCACAAAAATAAAACGCGATAAATATATTTAATAAATATATTTATTTTTCACAACGTCACTTGTCAATTATTTTGTGAAATGTATAAATATTATTTTTAGGGTGAAAATAATATTATCGAATGTTAACGAATCCAAAATAATACGAACGTCTCTACGATAAATATATAAGTTACACCGGTAATTATTATTACCATTCGATCATTAAAACGTAACTTACGCATTTTAAGAAAATATGACTTAACGCATATTTTTGTCAAGGTATTATTTTGGGAAAATTTATGTAATAGAAAATATAATATTTTTGAGAAGAATATTTATATTTTGGAGTTAGAAATAAAATATATTTTAAGTGAGACTTAATAATATATTTCGAACACACATGTATTAAATCCTCCATCCTTGGGAAGGAAAATGATTACCAAGTATTTACAAAATGTGAACACGAAATAGTTGTCTAACTATTTCCCAAAAACTTAAACCATAAAGCTAAGGCACGGCCGTCCGTCTAATAGAGTTAGTACGTGTAGGTCGTCGTACAACTGCTTGATTAGGAGATTTACTTGGTAGAGACGCACCACAGTGAGTTCATGTCCCCCTTTTCGCTTAACTGTTTTCAGTTTTTAACTGCGGGGGTGAAATACATGTTACTATGATTACGAGTACTTTTTACATGGTATGGTTAGCGTAAGGAGGGTTACTACTTAGATCATGTGAGTGGGTAGGCGGGAACTGGAGGCCATTAATCCTCATTGTAGGACCGAGGGACGTAAGCGGTAGATCTATCTGGGTGTAGCGAGCCCAACCCCTGAGCCCGCCTAATGGACCAGGTGGTGACTTTGTACTCAACGCAAAATCTGCTAGGTTTGAGTCTTCCTACTTGCACTTCACACATATCAATGGCTTTGCAAACCATTGGTGATCTCTTTTTCCTTATTTGCTACATACCAGGATTTTTATATATACAAAGGTTTATTTACTCACTTACACATGAACTCGCTCAACATTATTGTTGATTTTTCAACTTACATGTATTTCAGGGAATTAAAGAATCTGGCACGGTATGACACGTTTTCCCGCTGCACTAGTTACGAGGTCATCTGGGTTTAGAGAATGTGACTCTTTCCTGGACAAGTCACAGTTATTAAACTATGCTTATGTTATGTTGTGTTTGTTGAACAATGTTTATGTCGTTAGGATGTGTTTCCGTTAAGACAATGTTGTTGTATTTGGTTTTTAAAACTTAATTAAATGGATGATCTTGCATGGTTTTATTTCATATAGCTTTGTTATGGTTAAGCTATGGTATTAAGAAGTCACACCAAATTAACCACGCTTCCGCAAAGCCAGGGTGTGACAGCTTGGTATCAGAGCTCTGATCATAGCGAACTAGGATTCCTTCTCGAGTCTAGACTATGATCACTAGGGCTCTCACGAAAACATTTTTACACTGCATACCACTTAAGTCCAGATCCAAAACGTTTTTACAAACAAATGTTGAGCACATTTTATTTATTATTTTTAGGCTCAGTCTGGGAGGCTGAGGCTCGGTCTGGGAGGCCGAGGCTCGGTCTAGGAGACCGAGGTAGTTATCTAGTGGGACTAGGAAGAGCAGTCTGAGAGGCTGGGAGAATTGGCTAGTTGGACTAGGAAGAGCAGTCTGAGAGGCTGGGAGAATTGGCTAGTAGGACTAGGAAGAGCAGTCTGAGAGGCTGGGAGAATTGGCTAGTGGGACTAGGAGCAGTCTGAGAGGCTGGGAGAATTGGCTAGTGGGACTAGGAGCAGTCTGAGAGGCTGGGAGAATTGGCTAGTGGGACTAGGAAGAGCAGTCTGAGAGGCTGGGAGGCTAGTGAGACTAGGAAGATCAGTCTGAGAGGCTGGGAGGCTAGTGGGACTAGGAGAATTGTTTGATTACTTACTTGGTAACTACTGTGCTTGCCTGATTATATGATTGATTATTTGTGCATATTTGTGTTTATGATACAGACACCATAGACTCATCAGGCACTGGTGAATCGGACACCACGGACCCTAGACCCATAGTATCAGACGACTTAGAGTCTTCAGAGCATGAGGTCCACATATCAGAGGTTGCCAGCACAGACGAGGATGACTTTCAGCCCTTTGCGCAACCCGACGCTGTCGATAAGCCCGCTGATGGTCCTTTCGCTGGGTACCTACCACTCGTAGAGATCCCTGCTCCCATACCTTTGGCCGTTTATCCTGCTTACGATATGCTCCTCGACGCCAACGATGACGACGACGTCGATCTATTTGATGATGAGCCCCTGGAGGACGATGTTGAGGGCGAGGCCCTTCTAGCTGACGGTGGTCTTTCGTTACTCGCAGATGCTCCAGCTGAGGAGTCACCTGCACACTCACCCGCTCCAGACTCCTTCGAGTCTGTGGCCTCCGCACCGTCACACACTCGGAGCGCACAGCACTATTCACACAGTTCAGATCCTGACAGGGCATCATCTGCTGTCTCTGCTCCTAGATTTGCTTTCGATCACGACCTCGATGAGGATTCAGACCCTGTTTTTCCCTGGACTTGACCCGGACCAGGAGATAGAGTTCACCCACTTGGATCAGCCTATGGTTGACCCAGTAGACCCAGTTGACCCTGCATTCGCTGATCATGCAGATTTTGATATGGAGTTCGTTGATCCCGAGCCTGCCATGGCCCTTGAGCCAGTAGCTGCTCTTGACCCAGTGTTTGAGCATGACCCTGTTCATGCTGGCATGCCCATTGATCCTGTGATTACTGACCTACCCATTGATGATCACCCTGCTGATGCACCACTACTGGAGGGTGACCATGTCATTGCTGCTGATCATGTTAATCCCCCACGTATCGCTGATATACCTGCTGACCCTCTTGTTGCACCCCACCTTGACCCTATGCCGGTACAGTTCGATCATGCGCCTTTTGCAACCCAAGTTGATCCTCGATACGCGCACACCCGAAATGGGTGGATAGACGATGACAAAGGTTACCCACCTTTCGAGTTTCCTGTGACGCTCTCTTGTGGCCCTTGTTTCAGCCCCTGTTCCAGTTCCTATGGATGCACCTTTGTTACCCACACTCGCCGCTGATGTCCTCCACACCGTTACATGACCCGGAGCCTGCACTTGAACCAGCTACTACACCATTTGGGTCAGCTTGATGTTGCGCCTGCTGAACCTACACCTTTACGTGGTCACGATCCTGTTTCTTTTTGTCTGCCGGACGTTGCTCCCCTTACAGCTACCTGCATCAGACAACCCCCTCATTTGTGGAAAGGTTCGTTTTTCCTTGTGAAGACCGACGCCCGTACGCCATCGTGCCTAACACTTTCTGTCAGGACGTACCCGCGCCTAGTAGAGATGCTCCAGGCCGTACCGCTTGCTATATTTACCTCTACAACGCTCGATAAGCCAATTTGATGGTCCCTATAAACGCACTACGCTAACTATAAACCCCCACCATTTCTCGCGTTATGAAAACCACACAAGTTGCTCCTGTAACATCAACTACAGTTAAGGATATGAATCGCGGAACGTTGAAGCTTGAACTGACACCACAAAGGGCAACTTAAAAACACAAACATTACGTGTCTACATCACAAGACAGCATATTGTCTGAAAACTTTAAGTAAACACCACGTCCTCCACCAGCATGCCTTGATCCGTCACATACATCAGGATCCCTTTTATGCTCTTGACCTCTGAAATTTCACCGTCCTCAGGATCTTGATACTCGTCCCTTTTACCATTAAGCGGCAATTCAGTTGACTACTTCGAGGAATATACGAGCTCGCGGAGGAATTCAAGCATGTCGACAGTTTACTTTTCTTTCCTCCCCCATGTTAGTCACCAGAAATGATTGGTGTCTGGAATAACACAGATTGCGTTACGATTGGGTAGAGACCCCAAGATTGTGGAGATTTGTGAGGACCACGCCTGACTACGTAACTTAGATATGCTGATATACTTGTTGGGCAAGGGTAGGGAGACCCGGTGACCCGGATAATGTGATACATTTTGTAAGACAATAAAGTTGTAACTGGAAAATGATGGGAACCAATTGTCATTAAGCGTGCACCCAAAACACTGTGGCCAATAACCAACGAAAGCACAGTCGCCAAGTCATTACTAAATGCGATCAGTAACGCTTATGCGCGTACTAAAATTTTAATACTACATGTTTACTTGCTATACTTTCATTAAACCAAACCCTCAAATTACGTACGTATGTTATGAGTTTGATGCAATGTGCTTACCCGTATAATGAAAACCTAATCATAGGACGTGATACCAATATAATGGGAATGTGCTATGACTGAGAAACACGTGTTTGTTTGATATGCTTTCGGTAAACATGATTCCAATTACTTGCTTGATAAATTGCGTGATGTGTAATATGATGACTTAAACATGTGTGATACATGTGTTTCGAACGACTATTTATGTTCCCCGAATAGAAGCGACCTAACTAACATGAACTTCTTCCTAGAAGATGTCGCATCAAGAGATCACCCGACTGACTGAGGCAGAATGGTTAGCGCACGCCTCTCGAGTTAGAGCTCGGCACGAGGTTCTTCGCTACCAACATGGCGAAGGTGCCTCGGGGAGAAACCTACCTAACGGTAATGTTTAGGTCACCTGAGACACATTACGATACGTTTGGAAAATCCCCAAAGTGCCTTGCTAATACCTTTTGTGATGATGAATTCTTGGATACAGGTTGTACCAACCAGCATTTCCTAGAATGCAACCCTCTGAATTTCGGTTGCACGGGAGGTGCCATAGCTTTTGTAGAATGGGCTGAGAATGTGGATGTCGTTGTGCGAATGAGTGGTTGCACGCCAGAGCAGCAAGTCCCGTACGTTTCCGGATTGCTACAAGATGGAGCTCTATTATGGTGGGACCGTAAGGTTCGAGAATTGGGCGAGGCTGTAGCATATGTGATGTCATGGAGCGGGCTGAAAGAAATAATGCGGAAGGAGTATTGTTCACAGATTGATATCCAAAGCCTGGAATTAGAATTCTGGGAACTACAGAAGGAAGGTCCAGATGTGGTGAAGCACGTACGAAGGCTTTACGATTTGTTGCGGGTCATTCCGTACCTAGTGGAACCCGAGTTGAAGAAAATGGAGCAATCCATTTGGGAACTGACACCTCAAACATTGAGCTTGATGATGGTATCAACGCCACCATCACCCGTGATTGCCCATGTGGTAGGATTGGAGCTCACTAAGGAAGCACTTAGGCTGGTGAAACTTTCGATTCCGGACGAGAAAAAGGAAACACCAGTGGAGACATCTGGGAAGAACAAAAGGAAGCTCGGTGAATTTCAGGGAGGTGGTCAGGCAAATGTAAAGAAAAAGGCCAAAAAGGGAAAGATGTACCTGGGTAATCTACCTAAGTGTGAAGTATGCCAGCGTCATCATAACGGGAAATGCGGTAATAAGAAGTGTGACAACTGTGGTAAAAGGGGACACGACAGGGAAACGTGTTGGCAGGAGACGAAAAGGGGAAAGGAAGGTTGTAACAGCGATGGTAAGGGGCAGCTTGGGAAGGATTGCCCAAGGGAGATTGACCAATACCATGAAGGAACATCCAACACCAAAGCTAGTGAAGCATGCCAGGACCCAGATATGGTTGCTGGTACGTTCTTTACCAACCCAAAATTTTGCATTCATGTTATTTGATACCAGTACCGACCATAGCCCCGCATCTCATGGAATTAGGAACCTACTTAGTTTAGTAGAGAGTAAGTTAGAAAACCCACTCTTAATGAGGCTGGTTAATAAACGACCTCGTCATAGTAGCTAGGATGAAACCGTGGTCGAGCAACCAAGCGGAGAATCGTTATCCGCATCCCAGAGTCGAACGACGAAGCAATCATGACCCATGAGGCAATGGACAGGAGGAGCCGAAGAACTAAACACGAAGATCCTCTTAATACAACGAAATGCCCTAAGGTCTTCCCCGAGGATTTTCCATAATGTTCTCTCCCACGGCTAATCCTGTTCGCATCAGATAAATTCCCGGCGTCGCACCTGCAGTCAATACCCCTCAACGACATACATCTTCGGGAACGCGAGGATTGACAGTGAAGCTTCAGAAGTGGATGGAGAAGGAAGATAACAGATCAAAAATCCCCTGTTGGGGAAAACCCCATATCTGCTCGTCAAAAAGGGGGATGATGAGTTTCAATTAAGCGTCAGCTACCAGGAACCGAACGAACTAACCCACCAGAGTCAGTAACTCTTGCTAAAAATTAGCGGACTTCTTACACGAGCGACTATGACGATTCAACTACTACTACACGACTGATCAACGATCAAACATCGTTAGCAGAGCAACTCAGGGAGTATACCAAGGTAAAATTGTGGGACAATGATTGTGCTTAGATATAAACAAAATGCTGCTTCCTACACAATGAATAAACCAGACCCACACGAGGTGCGGAATCTAGAAAAACTAGAAGCCTTACATCTAGGAACCATATCTGTCAACTCAATCAAACACCATTAACTTGACCAACTTGACATTGCAGCTAACGAACCCGAAAGTACTTAAATTTTCTTCTATTGAAGCCTTCACTTTCACTTCTAACAAGAAGAAATTTGCATTTCTACTCCCCTCAAGTAGTTGCATCGCGTTGTTTTCTTTCGCTGAGAGCGAACGCACGTTTGCTTCGTATATTTGGTCACTTCTTCGTTTTGGTAAGAACGCATCACTTCATCACTTGAAAACCTATATATAACCCATGCACCATTTGCTACGCATGTGGTTTCATTTCGAATAAACGCTTCATGAATGTTCAGATATTACGTTGTCAAATCTAATTACTGGTTGTGATTCGAATGACCTACATTTCTGTCATTGTTGACTCTTTTGTTATCAAGTCAACACACTTATGGGAACTACCTTCATTCAAGTTACATGTTTGCTAGCATGTCAAGATTTCCTTGTTGATATGTACGTTTATTGTTTGGTTACGTTGAAACTAGGTTCAACTGCTTGAACTTATCCAGTTCACATGCTTAATTTGAGACGCCATATGATGCATTGAGAGCATCATATTCTAATACTTTGGCACAGATTATTTTGTTTCGGGTCGTAGTAGACTTATTTGGTCTAAGACTCCACTAAATCGTGATAGATTTCGATACCTTACAGTGATACTTTCATAGAACAGAAACTTGCGCTTATTTGACTACTCACTTCTTATACGGATTTAATTGATTATTTGACAACTTGCCCTAAATCCGTTTTCTTTATCACAATTAAATCACTCTCAACACACTTGCGTGTTGAGTCAAAGGTACACAAATTCATTTCATATCATGATGTACCCCCTAACGATTCTTTCGTTACCAATCAAATGCCTTGCAGTACTTAGTTTCATCTTCCGGCTTGTTCCGGTACACTTTCATCTGGTCTCAAACTCAGTGAATTTGTTCAGTCACCGCTATTATGGAAATCATGTCGTTGAGATACCTTGTGGTGTCTTTACAAACTTGTAGCTTGTGCTAATCATGGTCAACCGTTCCACGCAAAATACATAAACTTTTGTTGACCTGTCATTTACATATTCCTGATGCAACTACAAGTCAAAGCAAGAATACACCAGGTTCGTCTGTATTCATTCAGTGTATCCTCACAGTTCAAAAGGTTCAAACGCACTGAACCTTGCCACTCGTCTACTCAGGAGTTGACAGATTGCGCCTACCCACTCATCGAGTTGAAAATTTCTGAATTTGTATAGAGGGTGCTATGTTTCGTGAAAACTCGCCGGGATACTGCGATCGGACATTTGAGGATCTTATTAGTTGGAACTCCTCTCTTGTGGACCCCCAAGTGTGAGTAAGGGTTGATTCGGTTGATGACTATCTACCTCGATATTAATTATGTATCCATGTGTGACGTGACCATAAGGAGATAAGGTAGTACAAATTTCGGGGACGAAATTTCTTTAACGGGGGGAGAATGTGACAACCCTCACTAAACCAGGTATCCGTACGACTTAATTAATAATTAATTACTGCTTAATTACTATGCTTACTTGAAATTGGGGATAAACTGCTACTGGAATGCTGATACATGTACTTACTTGCATCATACTTTACTTGCTGACACTCCATGTTTTGCTTACAGCACCTTTGTGACAACCTTGATGCACCAAACGCACAGTAGCACAATGAACGAATAACCTATTAAACGTGCTGTCATAACTAGCACCAGGCAGGCACTGCCTCTAAGGCCTGTAAGACCCTGAGATAGTTTGCTACACTAGTAGTGAGTGTAGGGATGTAAGGATTGTAGAACTGCGTCTCTAGGAATAAGTTACAATGACTGGATGTGCCTAAAACGTACTCTAAGCACAAAAATTCAGCACTTTAATTAAAATTCAGCATTTGGCTAACTAATAAAGTGCCAAAACATGAAGAAAATATTCCCGACACTTTGGAGGAATAAGTTGTGTCACTAAAAATGGTATTAACGACACTTTAAAGCTTGTTTAACGCTCTAACGGATTACTATCCAACCGAACAACCGGACTATACCCGGAACATGAAAATATTATTAATAACATTACTTATCTTTTTCTGAGCCAGTTAGGGTCCCTGAATACCCTAACACCCGCAATAAAGCACAACACACTACTAACCGGGTTAATCACTTAACTAACTAGATTAACCTAACTATACATTAACTAATTTGGTTGGAAGTAAACTAACTACCCCCCCCCCCCCCTTGGCCGAACTCGGTCACATTGTGACCATATCTTGTGCTCTTTTGATTATTTTAATCAACTTGTTCCATATCTAGTAGACATATGGACTCTTGGATCATAACCTTGATAATTGCCTATAAGTAACAAGCTATGTACACATGATCATTCATCACTTTTCACCACTCAAAACAACCCTCTCTCTCCCTCAAGAAACTCACGGCCGAACACCCTCTTGCACCCATCAATTTTTCGAGCTTTGATCTTCACATTCCAAGTTCATACAAGCATTAAGGGTCACGTATAAGGAGGCTTGGTGCATTCGGAAGGCGAAGGACCTCACTCTATTGCTTTTATCCACTCATTTTGCGTCTAGATTATTCCCTAGCCTCGGGCTAGTAGTAAGTTGCTTGAATCACACTCTCGAACTATTTTGAAGTGGTTAATATGATTTGTAACGGTTAAAACTCGTAATCTTACAAAATGACACATGAAAGTCTACTAAAAACACTAAAAGTGATGGTTAAAAGCTTGTTTGTTGTGTAAAACTTGTAGTATTTGATTTGTGTAGTTATTTAGTCCCGATCTATGTTGTGGTAGCTCGGATCATCGTTTAACCTGGATTGGTCGTGATCATGGATTATGACATAAAGCTTGTTTAAGTGTAACAAGGGTTAAGTGATGAAACTCTACCACACATCAAACTTGAACTTGTGTAAAAATGATTTTTCTTACGAAATAGTGTTTAAAACTAGTAGATCTATGGATTTACAAGCGGTGTTTTCAAAGGACCTCGTGTCAAGAGGAAACATACTTTTAAAGACGGATCTTTCATAAACAAGAATGATTTTAACAAACACACAAGTGTGTAAATACTTGTGTAACACTAATTTTCGACGAGGAACTAGTTTTGTCAAATTTTGCTAGAAGCTGTAAAGATATATTTTCTTTAAAAACAAGACTTTTACGAAACCGGATTGATTTATGCAAAAGATCCACTAAAAGTAACGGGATTTACTTCATATTTTGGATAAATCACAAGTTCATATAATTTATGTGGTTTATATATTTTGACTAGTTGATGCTTTGAACATTGTTTTGATTTAATGAGAAAATGGTTGATTTGATTATAAAAGAGAATGATACGCTTGAAAGCGTGGCCACCTCCAGTTACAGAGGAAGCTCTGGCGAAATTTTTCTAAAAAAAAAAAAACCTAACACTTAGAATTATTTTCACTATAAGTGTTAGAGATACTTCTCGTCATGTTTTCAAAATATAAGTTTCGCCACGACTTTATTTACAAAATATCGGAGGTGGGATTTCACAAAAATAAAACGCGATAAATATATTTAGTAAATATATTTATTTTTCACAACGTCACTTGTCAATTATTTTGTGAAGTGTATAAATATTATTTTTAGGGTGAAAATAATATTATCGAATGTTAACGAATCCAAAATAATACGAACGTCTCTACGATAAATATATAAGTTACACCGGTAATTATTATTACCATTCGATCATTAAAACGTAACTTACGCATTTTAAGAAAATATGACTTAACGCGTATTTTTGTCAAGGTATTATTTTGGGAAAATTTATGTAATAGAAAATATAATATTTTTGAGAAGAATATTTATATTTTGGAGTTAGAAATAAAATATATTTTAAGTGAGACTTAATAATATATTTCGAACACACATGTATTAAATCCTCCATCCTTGGGAAGGAAAATGATTACCAAGTATTTACAAAATGTGAACACGAAATAGTTGTCTAACTATTTCCCAAAAACTTAAACCATAAAGCTAAGGCACGGCCGTCCGTCTAATAGAGTTAGTACGTGTAGGTCGTCGCACAACTGCTTGATTAGGAGATTTACTTGGTAGAGACGCACCACAGTGAGTTCATGTCCCCCTTTTCTCTTAACTGTTTTCAGTTTTTAACTGCGGGGGTGAAATACATGTTACTATGATTACGAGTACTTTTTACATGGTATGGTTAGCGTAAGGAGGGTTACTACTTAGATCATGTGAGTGGGTAGGCGGGAACTGGAGGCCATTAATCCTCATTGTAGGACCGAGGGACGTAAGCGGTAGATCTATCTGGGTGTAGCGAGCCCAACCCCTGAGCCCGCCTAATGGACCAGGTGGTGACTTTGTACTCAACGCAAAATCTGCTAGGTTTGAGTCTTCCTACTTGCACTTCACACATATTAATGGCTTTGCAAACCATTGGTGATCTCTTTTTCCTTATTTGCTACATACCAGGATTTTTATATATACAAAGGTTTATTTACTCACTTACACATGAACTCGCTCAACATTATTGTTGATTTTTCAACTTACATGTATTTCAGGGAATTAAAGGATCTGGCACGGTATGACACGTTTTCCCGCTGCACTAGTTACGAGGTCATCCGGGTTTAGGGAATGTGACTCTTTCCTGGACAAGTCACAGTCCTTAAACTATGCTTATGTTATGTTGTGTTTGTTGAACAATGTTTATGTCGTTAGGATGTGTTTCCGTTAAGACAATGTTGTTGTATTTGGTTTTTAAAACTTAATTAAATGGATGATCTTGCATGGTTTTATTTCATATAGCTTTGTTATGGTTAAGCTATGGTATTAAGAAGTCACACCAAATTAACCACGCTTCCGCAAAGCCAGGGTGTGACAGACTAGGAGTGCTACTGGTGTGTTTCAAGGAAGAGCTCTAGAATGGTGGACGAATGAGAGGAACATTCGATCCAATGAGGAAACCTATGTACTGCCATGGGCTGAGGTTAGGGAGCTGATGATGCTCGAATTCTGCCCTCCTCACGAGCAGCAGAAACTCGAGGACGAATTCTGGCATCTGAAACAAGTGGATGATGACAATCTGGCGTATACTACCCGTTTTAAACAACTCAGCATCATTGTGCCTTATTTGGTGTCTACTCCCAAGCGCATGATCATGAAGTACATTCATGGTTTACCTGCTGCTATGCGCGACTCCATTGAAGAAGCACAGCTAACCAACATCGAAGAAGTTTACCACCTGGCTGCTAGTTTGAATAATAACCGTGTTCGTGATAAACAATTCAACACATCTGCTCCTTCGAAACCAGCTAATCAGATCACTCAGCAATAAAGTGGAAACAGAGGCAAGAAGCGAAAGTCTCAGAACTCTGGCTGCAATGCCATCGTACCTGCTGTAACCCCTGTGGTAACTCCAACACATGCTGCGAATCCCAACCCTGCTCCAGCTAAGAAAAAGGGATACACTAGGATTCATCCTAAATGCGGCACCTGCCTCTTGCATCACCCAACGAACTCTGCTTGTCGCCATTGTGCTATCTGTAACCGTTATGGGCATAGCACCGCTCATTGCTACAATGCCCCTGCGCCGCAGACTAACCAAACTCAACCAGTTCAGCAAGCTCAGCCAGCGCAACAAGCTCAACCTGCTCAACCCAACGCTAAGCCAGCTCGTGCCTGCACAAGTGTGGCAACATCAATCATCTCCGTCCCCAATGTCCACAGCTGAATCAGGAGCAGCAAGCCGCCCGAGGACGAGCGTTCAACATCAATGCAAATCAGGCACGTAACGACAATGATGTCGTTAATGGTACGTTTCTCGTTAATAACCTTTACGCTTCGATACCATTTGATACTGGTGTTGACAAAAGCTTTGTGTCCGTCGAATTTGAATCTTTGTTAAACTGTGAACGCTCTAAGCTACCCAAGTCCTTCTCTGTCAAGATTGCCAATGGCAAGTCCATTCTGGTTGATTCTATCCTCCGTGATTGTTCCCTGACTCTTAACGACCACGTTTTCACTATTGACCTCATACCCATGCAATTGGGTAGCTTCGATATCATCATAGGCATGGATTGGTTGCGTAGGAACCATGCTGAAATCGCCTGTTACGAGAAGTACGTTCGTTTGCCTCTTCCGTCTGGTGATATTTTACACATCTATGGAGACCGACCTTCTAGAGGACTGAAACTGATGTCATGCACTCAAGCGAATAAATGATTACGCAAATAGTACTGTGCCTTCTTAGCCCATGTAGTGGAACAAAAGGACAAGGGAAAGAGCGTAAGTGATATTCCAGTAGTGTGTGATTTCCCTGACGTCTTTCCAGAGGATCTTCCTGGTCTTCCTCCACCTCGACCTGTCGTTTTTCGTATTGATTTCATACCTGGCTCAACTCCTGTTGCTAAGGCTCCTTACCGACTTGCACCCTCTGAGATGCAAGAGTTATCTAGTCAACTCCAGGAACTTCTCGATAAAGGGTTCATACGTCCAAGTACCTCACCTTGGGGTGCTCCCGTACTATTCGTCAAGAAGAAAGATGGTTCCTTCCGCATGTGCATCGACTACCGCGAACTTAACAAACTCACTGTGAAGAATCGTTATCCACTCCCTCGTATCGATGATTTATTCGACCAACTACAAGGCGTAAGTTGTTTCTCTAAAACCGACCTTCGATCGGGCTATCATCAGCTTTGTGTGCTTGAGGAGGACATTCCTAAAACAGCATTTCGCACTCGTTATGGGCACTGCGAGTTCGTGGTTATGCCTTTTGGTTTGACCAACGCACCCGCTGTGTTCATGGATCTAATGAATCGTGTTTGTAAACCTTACCTGGATCGTTTTGTGATAGTGTTTATTGATGACATTCTTATTTATTCTAAGACTCAAGTTGATCATGAACGACATTTACGCTTAATACTAGAACTTTTACGTACTGAACGCTTATATGCAAAATTTTCTAAGTGCGAATTCTAGATCAAGGGAAGTACAATTTCTCGGGCACGTTGTTAGCAAACAAGGAATCCATGTGGATCCTTCCAAGATTGAAGCGGTAAAGAATTGGATCACACCTAAATCAGCGTCTGAAATCCGTTCCTTCCTAGGATTGGCGGGTTACTACCGCCGATTCATCTCGAACTTTTCCAAGATCGCTGTCCCTCTTACTTTGTTAACTCAGAAAGAGAAACCTTTTGCTTGGGGTCCTGAGCAAGAGAAATCCTTTCAAACTCTCAAGACCTTGCTTTGTAATGCTCTTGTACTTGCTCTCCCTGATGGGAATGATGATTTCGTTGTATATTGCGATGCTTCGAACCGTGGTCTCGGTTATGTGCTTATGCAGCGGGACAAGGTCATCGCTTATGCCTCCCGACAGCTCAAAATACATGAGAAAAACTACACTACCCACGACCTTGAGCTTGGCGCAGTTGTTTTTGCATTAAAGATTTGGCGACACTACCTATATGGTACTAAGTGTGTGGTTTTCACTGACCATAAGAGCCTGCAGCACATCTTTAATCAAAAGGAACTGAACATGCGTCAATGACGATGGGTAGAGTTGTTTAACGACTACGACTGCGAAATTCGCTACCATCCTGGCAAAGCGAATGTCGTCGCCGATGCTCTTAGTCGTAAGACTCATGCCAGCAGTATCCATTGTTTTCACATCTCTAGTGATCTTCATGCTTGTATCCGCGATGCTCAATACTCATCAGCAAACGAAGGTAGCCTAATCGTTGAAGTACGAGGTGCTTCTACAGACCAGCTTGTAACGAAACCCAATGGACTCCAGTATTATCTAGATTGCATCTTGGTGCCAGATCGTGACAATCTTCGTGAGCTCATCATGAATGAGGCTCACAAATCCCGGTACTCTATTCATCCTGGTGCCGATAAGATGTACCACGACCTGCGTACGACGTATTGGTGGCCTGGTATGAAAAGGGACATTGCCGCTTACGTCTCCAAATGTCTCACATGCTCGAAGGTCAAAGCCGAGCATCAACGACCTTCAGGTATTCTCGAACAACCCGAAATCCCTGTTTGGAAATGGGATAGCATTGCCATGGACTTCATAACCAAGCTACCATGAACACCTGCCGGTCATGATAGTGTATGGGTAATCATCGACCGTTTAACCAAATCAGCTCATTTTCTTCCTATTCGTGAAGACTTCAAAGTGGAGAAACTTGCTCGAATTTACACAGACGAAATCATATGCCCTCATGGCATACCTCCCGACATAATCTCAGACCGCGATGGTCGTTTCACTTCGCGTCTTTGGCAAACTTTTCAGTCCGCTATGGGTTCGCACCTGAATATTAGTACGGCTTTTCATCCTCAAACGGATGGACAGACAGAACGTACTATCCAAACCCTAGAGGATATGCTTCGTTCTTGTGTCATCGACTTTGGTGGTAACTGGGATGTACATTTACCATTGATCGAGTTCTCGTACAACAACAGCTAACATTCCAGTATTCAGATGGCTCATTTCGAAGTTTTATATAGTCGCAAGTGCCGATCTCCGATCAGTTGGCATGAGGTTGGTGACAAGTAGTTTATTGGTCCCGAACTCATCCAAGAAACAACGGATAAGATTATTCAAATCCGCGACAACTTGCTCAAGGCCAGAAGCAGAGAAAAGAGCTACGCTGACAAAAGGCGCAAGCCTTTGGAATTCAATGTTGGAGACCACGTCCCACTTAAGGTATCTCCCTGGAAGGGAGTGATCCATTTTGGAAAAAAAGGAAAGCTAGTTCCTCTCTATGTGGGTCCTTTCAAGATACTCGAAAGGATTGGCAAGGTGGCTTACCGACTCAATCTACCTTAGGAACTTAACAATGTACATCCAACATTTCATGTATCTAACCTCAGGAAGTGCTTAGCAAACGAGGAACTTCAAGTTCCCATCGACGACTTGCAGATAAACGAGACCCTTCATTTTGTGGAGAAACTGGTTTAAATCATGGACCGAGGTGTCAAGCGACTAAGGCGCAGCAAGATTTCCATTGTCAAGGTTCGAAGGGAGGGAAAGCGTGGCGCCGAATTCACTTGGGAACTCGAGAGTGAAATGAAAACCAAGTATCCAGAACTTTTCGTTCAGTCTTCCTCTCAGATTTCGGGGACAAAATCTCCTCAAGCAGGGGAGACTGTAACGCCCTGCGTTTTGCTTTTAACCTATAAATAGCAAGTTTCATCGCACTTCCTGTTAAACGACACTTTTACCCTCGTGGTACTTAATATCGATGCTATTTTGACTATGAGACTATTTTTAATCATGCTTACGTTAAACTATGATTCTATGTGATACTTTGTGATGAACGATGTGAATCTTAACTCTTTGAACGATGTAAACGATGTGAAACGAGAAACTTGATGCTATGAAATGAGAAACGAGAAACTTGATGCTATGAAACGAGAAACTTGATGCTATGAAACGAGAAACTTGGTTAACTATGTGGAACGAGAAACTTATTTAAACTATATTCGAAGCATGAGTTCATTCTCGATTATACGAATCTTATACTCGAATGCTATAAAACAATGAATCCTCACAATAATACGCAACTCGCTGAAACGCAACGTGTAACTCACAAAAACAAAAGTTGGAAACCAACTCGCACAACCTGGCCGATCGTATGACCACTCGGCCGGATTGACATCCGTCCGGATGACCATCCGATCGACTGGCCATCCGACACCCTACCTGCAACGCCATAACTCTCTCTCACACTATAAATACCCGCCTTTCATATCACTATTCACTGATGTGACAACACCCATTCGACCAGACGCTTTCAAGCACTTTTCTCTCGATTCAAGGCTGTTCGGTAAACATTTCCACTCAAATCTTGTACAATCATCATCACTACACACTACTCTATCATCTTCTTCACCAAAATCACTGGTTTACACCTTGGAATCTTCTGATTTGGGCTACTTAAAGGTGACATCACCTCGGTTGCATAAGCAATCAGTTGTGTCACGTCATCTCACCAAGATTTAGCTCAGATCTAAAGGATTTCCACATTTTTACCACGAATCTCAGCAAGATTCTAACTAATTACGACTTTTCTTCACTTTTCACTTAAACCCGATGGAATCTATGCCCATTCAGGCTCTCTGCTCATACTCTAGCTGAGAGACGGTCTGGAAACGGGATTCCACCGGAAAGACGACCGATTCACGGGTTAAGCATGAAACTCCACCAAGGACAGTTGTTCCGATCAGATGGGGTGATTCCCATCCGATCGACTGCGCTGGACTTGGTATGTTTTCCGTTGTTTGACACGTCGTCACGCCGTCTCCGTTAAGACTCAAAAATTTGAACTTGGAAAACTTGTGAAACTTTCAGAACATCAGATTGCCACTCGAATGGCCATCCGATCGGGTGACCATCCGGTCGAATGACCATTCGACCAGGCGATCAGTCCCCTTTACAAATTTCTAACTTTTGATCGAATAGCCATCCGACCGAATGGCCATCCGTCCGGATGACCATCCGACCGGATGACTTGTTTAGATACTACAACAAAAACTTCAAAAGATTTCAAAACAATTTACAACATGCTCACTCATTCGAATGGTCATCCGTTCGGATGGGTTATCCCCATTCGTTCAACCAACTTTCGACACCCTGTTTACACATTATTCGACGCTGATGTTACCGCTCTACACTCAGGCTGATCCAGTGCTCCCTTCGATCCAATTTGCAGTGTTTGGTTAAGCACCACTTGTGAGTATACTCGATCCCTTTTTGTTTTTAAACACTTTTGGGATGCAACGTGTATTCTTTATCAAGACACTTGACACTTGAAACTTATTCGAAACATACTATATCCGTGTGAAACATGAAACATGAAACTATTGATACTTGAGACTATTGAAACTTGAAACTATTTTGTGCTATGTGAACGTTTAATCCCTGTGTGTAGTTCCACCTTAACAATAGTAACGCTATAGGGGTAACGCACCTCCCCCATTTGTAGTCGAGGGGTATTGTTAGGAGAAGACATTTAACCTCCTCTTCGATGCATCGAAGCAGGACAGGCAAAGTTAACGCGTTGGGAAACTAGGGCTATCACTTGGACTGCGTGAACTAGCATGGCTGAAACTTTTTACTCGATGTTCATGTTGGATACGAGTTTTTAAACGTTTAAACTATTATGCTATGTATTCAAACTTGTATACTCGCCAACATTATTGTTGATTTTATTTTAATACATGTTGCAGGTTGATAAGTTGGTTGTTGAAGAACAAGCTAAGGTGACTCTAGATACACACCTTAGATAAACAAAGTTTTGGTCAAGAGTAAACAGCCATTTTGGTCCCTGTGGTTTGGGCACTTTTGCCATTTTAGTCCAAATCTCAAACTTTTTAAATATGGGTCCATGTGGTTTCACTTTTATTGCCATTTTAGTCCAAAAACAAAATCAACTCAGATTTTTCAAAAAAAAGCCTGCTATTTTGTCCTTTTTCATAGGGGCAAAATGGTCATTTGTCACATTCTTTATAAACCTTGTTCTCTCTCTATAATCCCCACTACACCACCACCCCTGTCTCTCTCTCCCTCTCTTCTCTCTACCGCCACAAGAACCACCGCCACCTCCTCCCCCTTCTCACCACCGCTACCATCAACATCCACCCCACATCACTCTTCAGTACTCCCTCTTCCCCCTTCCTATCTCTCTCTCTCTCTCTCTCTCTCTCTCTCTCTGTAACAAACACCACCACAACCATGGCTACCACCGCCATCTGTGACCACCATCGCCGCCGAATAACCACCAAATCCGACCCCACCTTCATCTCCTCTCTCTCGAATACAAATAGCTAACAACCGAAAATGGGATCCAGGTTTGTGTACGGAGCGGGATCTTGATGGTGTCTGAAAACAAATCTCTGAGAAGACCACCGCCGGCGATTGTGTGGCAGCAGCTTCTTCTAAATCCAGAACCTTCATCATCCTCTCTCCATCTCAGTCACAAATATGGATTAGGGTATTTGGTGGAATGTGAAGATATTGGGTGGTCAAACTTTATTAAGTTTTATTATTTTAATTAAAATGAGTTATAATAAATCTATAATGACTAATTTACCCCTGCAGAAAAGGACAAAACCTCACTATTTAATTTAAGAAATCTGGCCTAATTTCACTTTTGGACTAAAATGACAATAAAATTGAAACTATAGGGACCCATATTTAAAAAGTTTAAGATTTGGACTAAAATGGCAAAAGTGCCCAAACCACAGGGACCAAAATGACAGTTTACTCTTTGGTCAATGTTCATACTGTTTAAGTTGTTTGATACAATTTTGTTCATATTTGGCATGTATGACAATTTAGTATTTGATATGGAATTTTGATCTAATTTATATCGAAACGAATAGTGTTATGGAATCTCATGAGCAATCTGAACGCTTAGTGCCGCGCCCCGATGTTTCCGCCATTGGTTGGGGTGTGACACCATGTGTGTTGAATGTGGAGAGAAAAAAAATCAATAAATATAGTATATTCCTTTTATGTCCTTCCCCTAATTTTTTTTTTTCTCCAAAACTAATCTCAACCTTCCTTATCTAAGATTATTGGACTAGAATCATTCTCTTCCTTCTTATTTATTTTGCACTTTGTATTTGATCCTGACACTATAACGATCAATGACTTGATTGTGTGACTCTGAACGCTCTTGTATTTATACATACAAAATATACATGTAAATTACAAAAAAACACCAAAATTCAAAATCATGGATTGGTTTCTATGACGAGTCTACAAAGAAGAAATTGTTGATGTTGAAGAGCATGGTGTAACCAATGATGAGCTTTCAGGCGTGTTCCTGCAGACTGGACAAGTCGCATTCAACTTGAGCCACTTGTCAATACAATCCACATGAAAATAATGATTACATTCTGGTATCGTCCTTAACAACTCTTAAGGCTTGTAGTCAGAAAGGCATATTGCACAAGTACTATCATCATTCGGTAATCTACAACTCTCTCCAAGCGTGGTTTTCGGGTATGACTTGATTGTCGACTCATCTAATCCTCTACTAGAGGGTGGTTGTGGGACAATGCCAATAGAAAAAGGATTAATACTTTGATGGTATGTTTCACCGCGTTCTCTCACTCTAGTAGCCCATAGCATATGAGCCCGATGATGCAAACCGATACTGACGCACCAATGCCTAAACTTAATCCATACTTAGCACTCATTGGAAAACCTAAATCAATGATCATGGTTTAATAAGCAAGAATCAAAGTCAAAGTTCCCAATTTTGACTTTCGTGGCTAAAATAACCATTTAGCAAGCTACTTATTTACAAAAATTACCAAAATAGAAAAACTTTAACCAAAAACTTTTCTAAAATAGACAGCACTTTTTAGCAAGTTTCAAAACTATTTAAACCAATCAGGACTCGCCAAGTCAGCTTTGTCAGCTTTTTTAGAGTTTAGTTGAGTGTTTGGCCTTTTTTGTGTTTAGCCAGCGGCTGAAGGGTTTTTTCTTTGTATTTAATCGGTGATAAGGGCTTTTTCTAGTGTTTAGCCGTTAAACCGAGACTAAAAGGCTTAGTTAATACTTTTTTTTTTGTTTAGCCAACCACTAGCTTGCTATTTTCAAAATTTATTGGTCAAGTAACTACTTTTAAAAGATATTTTATCGAAATTGTCTATTTCATTAATTTTTCTTAGTTATGACTAACTTGCTATTTTTAAAATCTATTGGTCAAGTAACTATTTTAGAAAATATTTTATCAAAATTGGGTAATTTTTCTTAGTTTTTAAAAGAAATTTAAAAAAGGTAACGTGAAAGGCATATAGCACAAGTAGGGGGATAGTGCACGGTCCTCCCAACCGCCGGAGTGATCTCACTCCGGGAGCCGCTACCCGACCAAGCTAGCTCCGCGGTGACTTCCCCATGTCGAGTTCTTACCCTGGGCGACATATGCCACTCCCAAGACTCGAACCCGATACCTCTGGGAAAAGGTGGGTGTCGGTGGCCAACTGGGCTACCCCAGTTGGTTAGCACAAGTACTATTGTGAGATAACATGTGTACTAGTTACTTCAGTTCTATCGTTAGTTCATAACTTTTCTGAATAGATGAATTGGCAATGAAAAAACCTTACCACGAGAAGAACCAAGGCACCCTACTTCTCCATCACTCTTCAATCCACAACCTTTATCTTCACTTTCACAAGATTGACAAGCCGGAGTGAACCACATCAACTCAAATTCCGTTGTTCTAATATCACCATCCCATGGTACTGGCAGATCGATCATCTTCATCTCTTCACAGCTCGCAGGCATGTTTCCACGCGCAAACAACCCGCTTCTAACAACAATAACCGAGTAATTCCTGCAGCTAAGGCACGGTAACGGCACAGCCGGATACTTGAACCCGGAGTTCTGTGTACAGTTGTAAAAACTGTAGGTCCGTACGCTACTGAACTCGAACGGTGTGTTGATTAGATTGAATCCGTTGATTGTCTTCTGCTGGCAGAAATCTGGATCTATGTACATCACCTGTGAATAGTTATTAATTATTAACATTTGATTAATTAAACTACCTACGGTTGGCCCAATAACCGATGGATAGAATGAGATTTTAACCAATGTTTTTAAGGGAAAATTATCAAAATGTTGGTTGACCAAGTGCCTTTGCAATTTTGTCACCTTCATGCGTTCTTGGAACGTCCTCACAGCCTCGGAAGCGTCCGCCTATCATGTTGAAGCGTCCGTTTCCTTTCAAGCGACACGTGTCTGACATGTTGAAGCGTCCGTTTCCGTTACCAAAATGCGTCTGTCACCGACGCATCATAACCATAAACTTTTTTGATGCGTCCCTGTGTACGTTTTCGAAGCTTGGCCGACGCTTCCGAGGCTTGGCCGACGCTTCCCGAGGCTTGGCCGACGCTTCCTGAGGCTTGACCGACGCTCCCCCGAGGCTTGGCCGACGCTTCCCGAGGCTTGATCGACGCTCCCCCGAGGTTTGACCGATGCTTAAATAATTAACGAAAAAAAGGGAAACTCGAAAGCCGTTTAACCTTTTAACCGTTGCACAGATTTACCCCACTATATAACCCCTCACCCCGTTCACTTATCACTTATCACCACCCGCCGTTTTCAAAGTTTGCAAACATTTCTCAGCCATTTCACTACAACTACGACGCCGTCAACGACCCGAAAGATGGCCAACTCCTGGACTGATGTTCAAGATATTGCTCTTGGCGAAGCATAGGAGGAGGCCATGACCCATCCTCCACGACGAGGACATGGTGGGCTCTGGGTTCGTGTTCAACAGATTTTCGCCCAACTACGTGGTCCGGACCGTTGACGCATTATCCTCCAGGTTCCGTGTCCTGCGGTTGGAATGTGAGAGGTTTGATCGATATTTCAAGAGAGTGGAGACATAAATGCCGGACCTTGGTGAGGACGATCAGAAGGCCGTGGCCATCATCAACTACCGTCATGAAGAGGGACATGAATTCAAACATGTCTCGGAGTGGGAGGCTATTAGGATATGGTTTTAGAATATTATGTGTTGTTGTTTTGGTTTTTATTTTTATTATGTTATGTTTAATGTTTAATAGTGTTTAATATAAAAAATTTTTTGACTCCGTTAACATGTTTATAAGTTAAAAAATAACTAAAAAATAACATGTTTATATCGTTAAATTTTGACTCAGTTAACATGTATGTTATAAGGGATCCCATGTTATAATGTTTATAAGCAATGTTTTAAAAACCGGTTTTTAAATCAAACCGGATTAGACTAAAAAATGGTTCAACCGGTTGAACCAGGTTGTACCGAGCGGTTTAACCGGGTTGATTACCTAACTCTATAATTTCATAAATTACATCAACTCAAAAGTTAATCTAAAAATGCATGATTACATATTAAAAGATAATCCAAAAATAAATCCACAATAAAAAATTATCCAAAAGATAATCGAATATCTTTCAAATATTCTAACAAGCTCTTTTAAATGAAAGTGTACGATATGTTTAAGCCATTTGAGTGTTGAATACATCAAGTTCACGATCGCATAAAAGATGAAATTCACTATTATCGCCATCCTCATCAACTAGAGGATAACTATTTTCGTTTCATACAATATTAAATAAGAACTTTCAGTTACGAATAATCATAATATATAAAAATTACGTAAGATAAGTAACATATATAATAAAAATAAGTAACAATCCAAACTAAAATAACCCTGAGCCGGTACCGGTATTACATTTCAAACCGGTAAACCGGATTTTACCGCCGGTACAAACCTTATGCCGTTTCACTTATTTACCGGGGTGTTTCGTACCGGATTTACATCTGAAAACGGTAATACCGGTATAACCGGCCGGTATTTACCGGTTTTTAAAACATTGTTTATAAGTTATAAAATTTTTTTGATCATTCTGTATTTGCACAAATATACAAAGCTGCGTCTTTGGCCGACGCTTCCGAGGCTTCACGGACGCGTTAGCAAACTGAGGCGGACGCTTCAACATCGGACACGTGTTGATTTGTAGAGGACGGACGCTTCAACATGATAGTGGGACGCTTCCGAGGCTGTGAGGACGTTCCAAGGACGCATGAAGGTGACAAAATTGCAAAGGCACTTGGTCAACCAACATTTTGGTAATTTTCCCATGTTTTAAATACCAATATGAATTGGCTGGTTATACTGGATGCCGCACATGGATCCGGTATGATAAATACCTGTAAAACCCGAATATGGTATGCTTATGTATCGACGGTAAATCCGGTTTTACCGGTTCAAACCGTTGAACCAGTTTGCATTATCTTAAAATTTGATTTTTTTTTAAGTTTAATAAAAAACAATATTAGGTAATATTGACTTTCCATATTTCTGGTAATTAACCTTGTGTTTTCCATTGCAATATTCCTTCACTATTGAAATTGTTACCTCATCCAATGTAATATCGTTTATAAGTGATAAAATGCTTAATATTTTACAAAAGAAAAAAACAAATAGTTGTTTTTTAGATAAAACTATCACCCGTTACATAAATCCTAATTGAAATTTGATTATTTTTTTAGATAACTTTTTATTTTATGGAATTATAGGGTTAAATAGTAACATGGGCGGACCTACCCACCTTTGTGGGTGGACGGCCACACCCCTTGAAAAAAAAGTTTTTAGTGTTAATTTTCGTCGAAAATTCCAACCGCACCCCTTGGATTTTTCAACTGCACCCTTTGAAAATTTCATCCGCCTCTCTTAGAAAAAAAAATATTATGAATTTATAAATAAAATAATTTAAACACTCATTATTATGAATATATAAGTATATAACACAATTTATATAATTATTTTGTAACCACTTATTCACTTTACTTAACCTAATCTACAATCTAATTTTAGAGTTAAATGTCATTTTAGTTCCTGTGGTTTGGGTCAATTTGTCAGTTTAGTCCAAATGTTTCATTTTTGACCTGTGGGTTCAAAAAGGTTTCACCGTTGTCATTTTAGTCCACTGAGTTAACTTCATACACTTTTTTCTGATAACGAGAAGGTCAATTCGGTCATTTTATATGTAATTCTTTTAACTAGAAGGACAATCCGACAATATAAAATGAGCGAATTGCCCTTCTCGTTAACATAAAAAATGGATGAAGTTAACCCAATGGACTAAAATGGCAACGATGAAACCTTTTTGGACCCACAGGCGAAAAATAGAACCTTTGGACTAAACTGGCAAAATGACCCAAACCACAGAGACTAAAATGACATTTAACTCCTAATTTTATTAACCCAACTACCCAAACCCAACCTAAAGATTTTGAACTAAGTAAACCAACCCAGCTATGACCCGTTCTAGACTTGTAGTTAATGATTTTGTTGTTTTATTTTAAGCTTTGTTTGTTTAAATGATTACTAATCAACATTTAAAACTAGGGCTACAACAACAACAACCATACCCAGTAAATCCCACAAATAGCAAAGCTACTTATAGGGTATGGGGAGGGTGGGATGTAGACAGACCTTGCCTCTATCCCTAGGGATAGAGAGGCTGCTTCTAGAGAGACCATCGGCTCCAAAACGAACAACATGCCACCACACCAAGTCAAACAATATAGAAATAGCATACAACATCATTTGGACATAATATAATGTAAATAGGAAGCCACCAATACCAAGAAAGTGATCAGAGTGACACAATATAATGTAAATCATGTATAATACCATACAACATCATTTGGACATAAACACCAGAAGACAATCACTGGTAAAGTCACTTTAAGAATAAGAAAGACCTATATCCCTAAAAAAACAGTAAGACCTTACTGCCATATCCTCTAGAAGTCCTTAACCCTAATCCTACGCCTCCATGAAGTCCTATCTTGGACCATGTCCACAGAAAGATGCAACTCTAGTAAATCATGCCTAATCTGCTCATCCCAAGTCAGTTTGGGTCTGCCTCTTCTTCTCCTCCCCTCCACAGTAAGAGTTTCCACTACTCTAACTGGTGCCGTCGTTTGCCTTCGCTTCACATGCCCAAACTATCTCAATCTCCCCTCCTTAATCTTATCTGATATACTAGTCACTCCTAATTTAAAACTAGGGCTAATGTTTGAAAATTAAAATTGAAAATTATGGAATATGGTATTGGTTGAACATGATTGTTTATTTTGTTTAAGTGTTTAGTGTTGTTTTATGAACTTATGGAGCGATTTATATGTGATAAGAACCATGAGTAGGGAAGTTATGGCGCGATTTCTCAAGAGGAAAAAGGCTGAACCACTTGTTTTTGTCGGATTCTTCTAATTAAAGACCAAGTTATGTTTTAGATAAGTTTTTTTTTATTTTATTTTTATTTAATGATTAGGGGAAATAGAAGTAGGGAGGGTTTGAACTTTGATATTTTTTTGTTGTTACTTTACTTACTTAGGGTGGAAGGGGTGATCCTCACATAGAGTGTTGTAAACTTTTCTCCTAGCCAATCATCTCATACCATGTCAACTTTTTTCTTCACTCCCCATTTTACACTCAAACACTATGGGTGCTCCCCACATGTAGAGTGGTAAACAAATTTAAAAACAAAAAAAAGATAAATGTGTGATTAGTTAGAAAAGAGTAGGGTCCACTATTAACTCTCTCTTTCTCCTTTTCCTCACATCGGTGACTACTCCTCAATCCCACTCAATCACCCCACTTAAACAAGTGGTGGCTGTGGTGTTACCGTGTGGTGAACCAACTCAAACACCCCACTCCTCGCATGTGCCCCTTCCACTCTTATGATGGTTTTTTATTTTGTTTACTGTTTTACTTGAAATTTTGTTTACCTATTAATGTAATAGGAAGTTAGGAAATAGGGTTTAATTGTTTGAAAATTGAAATTGACCTAACCCGACCTGACCCGATATGATCTGACCCGCTCTGAAACTTTGTTTGTTTATGTTTACTTGTTTTACATGATCCGACCCGACCCGCTATGAACCAAATTTTTTTTATATTGCTAGCGGCCTAAAATCTCTAAAAAAATTTCGCACCCCCAGGAAAAAAATTCTAGGTCCGCCACTGAATAGTAACCCAGTTGAACTGCCCGATACAACCCAGTTAAATCATTTTAGAGCTCGACCTGACATGATTTAAAAACCGGTTTTTAAAACATTGATTTGAACTACTTTTTGCCTAGTTTGTTTGGAAACAAACATGTGAATTCGTTAACAGGTACTGATTAGTGATTACTCGATATGTGAAGTGATTTGAACTGCATTCTGCCTAGATTTTTGGAAATGAACATTCTGATTATTCGAATATTTGATATATGAAGTGATTTGAACTAACTTTTACTTAATTTTTTAGGAAACAAACATACCTGTGGGATGTAGTCGATTCTGTGGACGATGTGTGAACCCGATGACGGAAGCCGGATTATTGTTCTATTTTGTTTGTTACAGGAGAGGTTGAAATCTGTATATCCGCAGCGGGACGGTTGCTGGCCGGTGAGGCGGAAAGGAAACCTGAAGAAACACGGAACTAATTAGGTGGTAATCAGTTTGGTTTATGTTCCTTGCATAATGGTTAATCTTCTCTTGGATTCCTGAGCTCCTTGCTGACCGTGTTTAACTGCAAAACAGAACACCGTTACTCGTTAAGAGGGGAATGTGGGGGTTTCCCTCTTAACCAGGCTCCGGCGTGAGAATAAGCGACTGTGCTTTAGAGATAATTAAGTGTTAAGTGAAAGTAGAGGGAATGGAATGTTTAACCTGTGGAGTGAAGGTCTCTATTTATAGCCGGAGAGGTGTAAGAGGATATGGGCTGATGGGCCTTGGGCCGGAAGTCGACAACTTGGGCGATATGCTCCTTGTCTCACTTGTTTCGACCGTTAGTGGCTTCTGGGAGTTCTTCGGTGCTGGCGCACAATGATTGGAGCCACGTGTCATGGTTGCCGGCCTGGCCGCCGTCCTGCCATTAGCAGGTAAGTGGAGATCGTGGGACAGTTGTCTCTGCCCTATGATTGGTGCCACATAGGCGTCTTTAAGTACTTTTTGTCTCCTGCATGTCAGACGATCGTGGAGCACGATTGCGCAGGAACAGAAGGACCCTGATTGGCCCTTTTATTCTGCCACTTGTACGTTGTGTACCATCTGGAAAGGCCTCGCGCCGTGGTCACGCACGATTCTTGCTGAGCACGCTATTATCATGCGCGCGGCATGGGCTTTCAGATGTCTCTTTTAGAATACCAAGTGTTGTTAACTGGAGTTTACTCTTCTGTGATCCTCGCGCGGCGTTGCATAGGCATGTTTTAGCTCGCGCGAGGTTGGTGATCAAGAAAAATGGTGATTAAGGAGTATGGTCCCGCGCGACCTTGCAGGGGGTTGCGCGGCTTTTTGGGACCATACCCCTTCAAGTCCCCCCAGTCCAGTGCTGCACCATGCGCAAGGCAAGTGGTTGGAGCTCTGGACTTAAGAAAGTAGAATAATGCTTTTTGCTTTTGTAGACGGCGCGCGTGTAAGTTGTTAATTACTACGGCGCGGCTACCAGGCTTGTTGTTGGATTGTTCATGAAGTTTCTAATGATTTTGGGCGGGAGAAACCTCGAAGTTTGAATTCTGACAGGTGGGTGAAAAAGTCGCGGTTGGTGACGTTTGAGTTGACCCTTGACGGTTGTCATCAACTTGTCGCTGACGGTTCAGATTTTCGTCAGGAGAGTGAGGCCCACGCGCGCGTGGTAACCGTCACTCCGGGAAACACGCCTTACGTGTCGCTCTCTGGTTGGCCTTGCTTGCGGCGATCTCGGCACGGTTACCCATCGCATTAAATGCGATGGGTATATATATCCCGAGAGATATGAGGCTTATCACTTTCTTGCTTACTATTCTTCTCTCTCAAATCTCCTCTGAATCTTCAAGATTTTGAAGAACGTTGTAGCAGATCATCAAGCAGAACACTCCAGACCTTTGTTTTATTCATCGATGGCTGAAGAGCATGAGGATATCCCCGGAGAAGAAGGTCCTGTGCCTGTTCTCCGGTGGGACTTGGGGCTTTTCGAACAACTTTCCCGCAGTTTCCGGTTTCCACCGGAGTGGGATGCCCGGTATCCGGATCAGAACCAAACGGCCGCTGATGCACCACCGGGGTACATCACGTTGTTTGAGGACTTCTTTCATCAGGGCAACTTCCGGCTGCCGGCGACTCACTTCATGGCTCATGTTCTTCAGTATTATGGGTTTCATATATCTCAAATGAGCCCACCCGGGATGGTTCGGGTTCGACATTTCGAGTTCCTGTGCTGGGCTCATGGCACCGAGCCAACCGTTGATAAATTCCGGGTTTTCTACACACTTCAGAGAAACATGGGTTTCTATTCCTTCGCTAGCCGAGGCGCGGCGAAGAAGATACTGTTGAACCCTCCCAAGAGTTTCCATGATTGGAAACCAAAGTTTTTCTATATTCGGGAGGAGGTTGTTCCGGTGCCCATGACGTTTCGCGCTTGGACTGAACCGATTGTTAAGGAAGACTTGCCAATCCCCAAAACCGAGGCTTGGTATCGGGATCTTTCCCCCACCCCTAACCGGGTGTTTGGGGAGAATGTCTTGGTGGCGGCGCGGATGAGCGACCAATGGCCCCCTGATAGCAAGGAAGTTCCTATCCTGATGATCGATGATAGAGGTTAGTAATTTCTTTATCGTTATTGATTCTTTTTCTTTTTGTAGCTTGATTTTTGTTTGTGTGGTTTGTCGTGTAGAGGCGCGTTTATACCAAGCTGCCTTTTCTACTTTTGGTGGTTCCATGGGTGTGCGCCCGCTTCACGACGGAGAGCAATACTAGTATGACCAAATAAGGGATAACTTTATGTATCCTGTTGCTGATGCATTCACTTTGCCACCTACTGCAAACGAAGGTGCGCACATACCGAAACCTCGCCCTTTGCGCTCTGTGACTTCTGCTGGGAAAGAGGTTGTCTATCTTTCCAGCGAGGAGTCTGTAGGGTCTTCGAACGGAGAGCTAAGTTCGTGGTCTAACGTCTTTGCAGGTGTGTTGCGCGACTTGGGTATTGACCCAGAAGAGAAGAAGAAGAAGAAGCCGTTGAAGAAGAAGAAGGATGCTGAGGTGACCAGCAAGGGTGCTGGAGGTAGTCGCGCAACCACTGGTGCTGTGGGTAAAGGTATTTTTCGCCTTTATCAGAGTGACTTGAGAGATTTCGTGATTGTTAGTGACTCACTTGAAGGTTTGCCGCGCGCAGGCGGAAAAAAGGCTGGAACTGGTGGCTCAGGGAGCGCGGGTTCTCGCAACCCGGACGCGGGCGCGACTCCTTCCTCTGTTGCGCATGAGGAGGAAGAGGAAGAAGAAGAGGAGCCTGCTGAAAAGTTTATCAGCAGAAAAAGAGTTAGAAGCGAAACTTCGGCTGGCGTCTCTGTTGCGCCCGGAGCTGGTGAGGTTCCCCTAATTGGGAAGCGGAGCAACTTGCGCTCGCTTTACAAAGTTTCCCCGGGTAAGCTCCTTGGTTACATTATTTTGTTACTTTCGCTCTTTCTGACGTGTTGTGTTTGCAGAGGTTAAGAAGAAGACGACCCCAGAGAAGGGTGTGGTGTTCGTAGATCCGGTAGAGCCGGTGCATAAGAGGCCAAAGATTACTGTTAAATCCTCTAAGGCTGCTGGTGTTGAGACTGCCAAAGATAAACATGTTGCTGAAGGTGATCAGGCGAAGGCTGTTGAAGAGAGGAAAGCTGATGAAGAGCGTAGGAAAGCTGATGCGGAGAGGAGGAAGAAAGCGGAGGAGGAGAGGCAGAGGAAAGCTGAGGCAGCTCGGAAGGCTGAGGAGGATAGGAAGGCGGAAGAGGATAAGAAGAAAACTTCTGCAGTGGAGAAGGAGAAGCAGAAAACTGTTGAAAAGCCTAGTGGTGATTCTTTGAGGGATACCGGTGCTGCTGCCATCACTATACAGGATAAGGCGCAGGGCCCGGAGGTTTTGAGTGCTGCGGGAACTACAAGGTCCCATCAAGAGAGGAGGAAAGAACCTGAGGTTGAGAGACCTGTCCGCCATGCTTACGTTTCTAGTGGCGCGAGCTCTGGTGGCGCTGTGGGTTATAATCCGCAAGCTATCGGGGCCAAGGATACTATTGGAGATATCTATTATAAAAGCTATACCGAAGAGGAGCGCGGTAATGCCCCCCACCAGGCTCCCTGGAGTTTGAGGCAGAGGGACACCTTCCTAGAGTTTGGTCCTTGCCGCGATTGGTTCTTAAACTCTTTCACCCCTGGTGAAGTTAATAGGCAGAAGGCGAAAACTCATGAGACGCTGTACCGTACTTACATGCTTGGGGAGGCGAACGCTCGCGCTGCTAATCATCAAATTGTCCGTGAGTGGCGGACAATGGTCAGGGAGCGGGCGGATTGGGAGAGGTATCGTGAGCGTTCGTTGAAGCGTATAAACGAATTTGAGAAGTCAAAAACCGCCCTTGATGAAGAGAAGGCGAAGTTTGAAGCTGATAAGAAGGCTGAGGATTGGGGGCGCGAGGGCCTGAAAAACAAGCTTCATTCTGCTGAACAACAGCTTGCAAAGGAGAAAGCTGAGTTCAAGCGCATATGCGCGAAGGATAATGAGCGCGCGGCTGCAGATCGTAACAAGATCGTCAACCTTGAGGCTAAGGTTGTGGAATTGACGGCGGAGGTTGAGGGTGTGCAGGCTGTTAAAGCTGCTAAGGCGGAGCTTGAGGTTTGTACAACTTAACACCCTTTCTTCCTCTGTTTTGTCTGTATTATATCCTAACTTGTCCTTTGTAGGTTGAGCTTGCTGATGCGAAGGTGCAGCTGTCTGGTAAGGACAAGGATCTCAAGGCCAAGGATGTGGAGATCGCCGAGCTAAAACGCCGCCTGCGAGAGCAGGTTGATAAAAGCGAATCCTTGGAGATCGATTTGGAGGCTGAAAAGTCTAAGGCTGCCTCAGCTGAGGAGGCGAAGCTTAGGGCCGAGGAAGCTCGTGATGTTAGTACTACAGCTCTTAATGTAGCGCAGACTAACTATGCCGAAGCTCAGGGTATCGTGGATACTCTTGTCTCTGATGCCGAGTGGCTGCGCGGTCGTGGAATGGTGCTGGTATGATTCCTCTTTTAACTTTAATTTGATTTATTTGGACTTGTTGGCTAAAATTTTGAGCTTCCTGTAGATGGCCAACTCCATTCTGAATGCTGGTGAATTGGACAAGGCTGTTGCGGCCGTCATAGATGCTTCTCTTGCCGTTGGTCATCGTATGGGCTATGTCGAATGTGCGCAACATGCGTCGGTTATGCTTGGACAGGAGTTCGACACTAGCCACTGCTCGGTGACTGAAGAAGCTGAGGCTGAGCTAGCTCGCGCGGAGCATGGTTATGATCATCTATCCATTCCAGTGATGGACTTGGTTACTGATGCACTGAAACATGATGACTGGTGTCTGCGGCTGAAGAATATCCTTGATCCACCAGAGACTGTTGAGCTATCGGATGAGGAGACACCTGCGGGTGGAGGTGGCGACGGGAAAGGTGATGGTGAAGGTGATGGCGTTAAGCCTGGCGGTGATGGCGATAAGCGTGATGATAGCGGAGATGATGAATTCGAATAGATTTATCAGCAGGCTTTGTGCCTTGTAAAAATTTTAGTAGGTTTCCGATGTAACTTGTTGCGCTGGCGCGCTTTTATTTAATGAATGACATTGTGTTTTCCTAACCGTTGCGCAGTTGCGCCTTTTTAAAGAGTATGTTTGCTTATTTTCCCGTTACAATTATTGCACTGTTGCTAGAAACTTTGGTTAAGTTAGCGCGAATAAATGTAAGAGAGGCTCATGTGCGAGCGTAACTGGAGTGTTTTCGTGCTAATCAGAAGTTTAACATGCATTTGTAACGAAATAAGTCGGATAGTGATAAAAGAGCATGTCGTATGCTTTTCATTAATTTCGTAGGCGCTTAGGCCGAGATACATTGCTTGTAACTTAGGCTCGTAGCCGATATAAAAAGTAAAAGGGCGCGTGGCCGTCATTAGTGAGTAAAGGCGCCGGGCCTACATAGTCATATATAGCATTTGCGCAGTTGTTGCGCATTCCACGTGCGCGGGATGATGTGTCCATCCAGGGTGCGCAATTTGTAAGCCCCTTTCCCTAGCACCTCGTGCACCAAGTATGGGCCTTCCCATTTAGGTGCTAACTTTCCTGGGCGTTCGGCGTTTGAGGCTTCGTTATCTCGAAAGACATGTTCCCCTGGAGTGAAGGTACAGATGCGGACTCGCGCGTTGTAGTACCTCTCCAGTTGTGTTTTGTAGTTGGCTTCTTTGATACGCGCGATTTCGCGCCTTTCTTCTAGCAAGTCCAAGTCAAGGCGACGCTCTGCCTCGTTGTCGATTGCGTTGACTGCTGTCAAACGCGGAGAGGGCAGGCCAACTTCCGCCGGGATAACCGCTTCTGAGCCATAGACTAGGCTAAAAGGGGTCTCGCCGGTACTCGTTTTTGGCATGGTTCGGTGAGCCCACAAGATACTTGGGAGCTCGTCTACCCAGCCTCTTCGTTTAGTGCCCAGTCGGGCCTTGATCCCTTCGACGATACACTTGTTCACACTTTCAACCTGCCCGTTGCCTTGAGGGTGCGCAACGGAGGAGAAAGTGTGTTCGATTTTCATCTCCTTCATCCAGTTCTTGAGGTCATCGGATGCAAAGTTAGTGCCGTTGTCTGTTACTATCTTGAGTGGGAGGCCAAACCTACAGATGATGTGTTCCCAAATGAACTTGCGCACCATCATGGCTGTAGTTGAAGCAAGGGCTTTGGCCTCCACCCACTTTGTGAAGTAATCGACGGCTACTATTATAAACTTGACGGCGCCGGGAGCATCTGGGAAGGGTCCTACCATATCGATTCCCCACTGCTGAAAAGGCCAAGCAGTTGATACGGGGATTAGATCGTTCTTGGGGCGCAGGGTTTTCGGAGAGTGCCGCTGACAGGAGTCGCATTTGCGCAGCTCCTTCAGGGCATCAACGTGCATCCCTGGCCAGTAATACCCGGCGTTCATGATCTTCGCAACAACCATGCGTGGTCCCGCATGTATGCCGCAGATTCCTTCATGAATCTCTCTTATCAGATAGTTCGCGTCTTGAGGGTCCACACAGCGCAGGAGTGGTCCCAAGAAGGACTTTCGGTATAAGATACCGTCATTCATCTCGTACTGCAGAGCTTTGTTCTGAATTTTTCTTGCCTCTGCCTTATTCTCTGGGAGTATTCCTTCTTTCAAGTACTGAATGATGGGGGTCATCCAGGATGGCTGCCCCAGCTCTATCACATTGACTTGTCGCAACAAAACTGACGGGTTCTTGAGTACCTCAATCCTTACATCTTTGGCAAGATGTTGGAAGGAAGTTGAGGCAAGCTTGCTCAAGGCGTCGGCTGGTTTGTTTTCGGAGCGGTTGATGTGGATGACTTTGTGAGACTTGAATTGTTGAAGCAATTCTTTTGCTTGTTCCAGATATAGGGCCATGACTTCACCCCTTGCATCGTATATACCGTTGACTTGGCTGGCTATCAAGAGTGAATCAACATGCGCATGTAGATTTTTAGCTCCCATTTTGATGGCGAGGCGTAAGCCTGCCAGAAATGCCTCGTATTCTGCCTCGTTGTTGGTGTTTTTGAAATCCAACTTGATGGCGTAAGTGAATTCGTGGTTTTCGGGGCTTACTAGGCGCAATCCAGCTCCCGCGCCATCTTCGTTTGAAGCCCCATCAGTATAGAGCATCCAAGTCTCGCTTGTCGTGTCTTTCACCGGGGTTTCAACAAGCTCACAATCCTTGATTTTATCGGCTGGGACTTCTGTGATGAAGTCCGCTAGAACTTGGCCCTTGATGGCTGGGCGCGGCCGGTACAGAATGTTGTGGCCTCCCAACTCGATTGCCCATTTGGCGAGCCTTCCTGATGTTTCTGGTTTCTGAAGTATCGTGCCGATATGAAAATTGGTAAGTACGGTGATCACATGCCCTGTGAAATACCTGCGCAGTCTTCGAGAAGCATGTAGCAGCGCAAGAACCAATTTTTCCATCGTGGAATATCTCGTTTCCGGGTCAGTGAGTACCCTGCTGACATAATAAATTGGAGTTTGAACTCCATTTCTTTCCACTAATAACACCGACCCTACTGCCTTATCGGAAGAGGATAAGTACAATACGAGTGGCTCTTTTTCGAAAGGCGCGGTTAGGGTAGGAAGTTCGATCAGACATGCTTTCATCTGCTGGAAAGCCTTTTCTGCGTCGGGTGTCCATTTGAACTCTTACTTCTTGACACAATTGCGCAGTGTGCTGATAAAAGGGTACGACTTCGCGGCGTGATTTGACAAAAAGCGGTTAAGCGCGGCTAGGCGGCCGGCCAACCGTTGCATTTCTTTGATTGTTCGAGGCGACGGCATCCGTTCTATTGCCTGAACTTTTTCTGGGTTCACCTTGAAGCCGCCGTTAGTGACTATGAAGCCTAGAAACTTCCCCTCTTCCATGCCAAAAGCACATTTGGCTGGATTCAACTTCATGTTTACGCTGCGCAATGAATTGAACGTTTTCTCGACGTCCTTCAACATCTGGTCCTCTTCGGGACTCTTGACCACTAGATCATCGATGTAAACTTCAATATGCTTTCCGATGTCACCTGCGAAGGTCTTGTCCATCAATCGCTGGTATGTGGCGCCAGCATTTTTCAGGCCGAAAGGCATCTTAGTATAGCAAAAAATCCCCAGATCCGTGCGAAAGGCTGTCTTGTCTTCATCCTCGAGCTTCATTTGAACTTGATGGTACCCCTTGTAGCAATCCAAGAAGCACTTCCATCTGTATGGCGCGAGCGAGTCTATCTTCTTGTCGATCTCAGGCAAAGAATAGCAATCCTTAGGGCATGCCTTGTTGAGATCGGTATAGTCGACGCACATTCGCCATCCGCCGCTAGACTTTTCTACCATTACGGGGTTCGCCACCCAACTCTGATAACGTACCTCTCGCAGGATGCCAGCTTTAAGTAACTCGCAAACTTGTTCGTTCATTGCATTCGTCTTGTCTGCCCCTAGGCTGCGCCTTCTTTGGACCTTCGGCTCGACCGAGGGGTAGGTGTTTAAACAGTGCTCTGTGATGTCGCGCGGGACTCCGGTCATGTCAGCCGGGGTCCAGGCGAAAATATCCATGTTCTTGAACAGGAGCTGCTTGAGGCGAGTTCTGATATTTGGTGAGATAGCGTGACCTATCGTCACCGTTTGCTCCGGATATTTGCGATTCAAAACCCATTTTTCGGGCTCGGTTGCTGAAACCTTTGCCGCCTTTGTTGGGCGCATCTCTTCTGTTGACATAACTTCCTTCTTCGCATAAACAATTGCTACCCCCGTCTTGGTTGGGAACCCAATTGCTGAGTGGGGGGTGGAAGTTATCATATTCAGCTCACCTTGCGTTTCTCTCCCGATCAGTACGTCATGTCTTGACTTGACGGGCATCACCATGAAGTTGACGTTCGTTGTCCTTGAATGCTTTCCATCAGAGAGTGTCACGGGGAAGCTAATTTGGCCTAACGGGAAGACCATTTCGTTGCAGAATCCGGACAGTGGGTAGTCAACTGGTTCGAGTCTCGCTTTGTCTTCATCGTCGAACTGGTTAAAGCATTGTTCGTAGATGATGTCTGCTGTACTTCCCGGGTCAATGAAGACGTATTCGGTTTCGTAATGACCGATGATACCGGTGATGACGATGGGTCGCGTGGCTCGGGGACCTCCGCGCACCACCGGGAAAATAACTTGCTGTTCTTGCCATGAAGGCTCATACGGTCTCTTGCCTTTTTCTTTCGCGCTATACCTTGGCCCATTGACCATGTGTGTTTCCAGGCGTCGAACCTTCTTGTGATTTCCTTCATCGTGGCGATGGAGCTGTCGCGTCTCTTTGCGCACGTTCTTCACTAAGTGGCTCAGCTTTCCACTCTTTAGTGCTCTCTCGATCTCTTGTCGCAGGCTGTAGCAATCATCTGTTAAGTGGCCTGTATCCTTGTGGAAATCACAATACAGATTGGGATCCTGTCCCTTTTTGTTCGTCATAGGCCTGGGAGTCTTAAAATCATGGTTCTCCGTCATTAGCACCTCTTTTGGTGTTTTTATGAACGGAGTCCAATGCTTTTCACGATTGCCGTCTCGGACTGCTTTTCTATAACCGATGCGATCAATGGTATCACGCGCGTCTTCCTTATAGCGGGATCGTTCTTCGTACCGGGGTCGTTCATGATAACCGCTGGAGTGGTTGGCTTTCCACCCAGGGTTTTTGCCTTTGTTGCGCCTGTTGTCATCGCGCGGGTGACCCCCTTTGGAAAATCTGTCTTCAGAACGATAGCTGTTGTTTCGTGCGAGTGACTCTTCAGTCTGCGCGACAATCTTCGCGGCTTCCATGAGTTTATCCCACTCCTTTGGCATTCCATCTTTCCCCGTGATGGTTCTGATCAGGCTATCACATCGGATGGCTTTTTTGAAATGGCAGCGCATGAGCTGCTCACTCACGCCACCTATCTCCAAACATTCTTTGTTAAAGCGCGTAATGAAATCTTCCAGACCCTCATTATCTCTACGCCAGATATCTTCAACTTCAGCTGTGTCGCGCTGGTATCGCCTTTGTTGGCTGAAGTGACTCAAAAACTGAGTTCTGAAATCTACCCATGATTTTATCTTTCCCGGAGGAAGGCTGTCGAACCAGGCGCGAGCAGCCCCCGTTAATGTTTGGATAAACAAATGACACCACATGGGCATGTTCCAACCGCCCAGGCAGCCTACGCTAGTAAACACTCTGACGTGATCATCTGGATCAGTCAATCCATTGAACTTTCCGACAGTCGGAGGTAATTTCTCTCTCTTGAGCGGCGCGAGTGCTATCTTTGGGATGAACTTTGAATGCTCTATAGCTTCCTCTGGTCGGTAGGCGAGGCGAAAGTCACACTCTGCCTCCTCTGTATACCCAACGTGCTGCCTTGGTTTGTAGTACTCATGATTTCTTTGCAAACGATTGAAAACCGAGGATTCGTCATCGTTCTCCCAGGTTGGATCATCCGGGTCCGTTTCTTCCCACTCGTCGTTTATGTTGCGCGGCGTGAGCCGGCTATGAACTGGGCCTCTTTGGACGTTTGACGGTTCGTCATAGTAGCTTTCTGTCTCCCCCCGTGTGTCTCGCGTGTCCTGTACGCTTAACCTTCGGGTGGGGGGAGGTCTGTTAATTCTTCTCGGAATGTATTGCGGGACTGGCACCTGGCGCGGCCCGTGGCTGGGGCCGGTTGGTGTGACCAAGGACGGCTCTGCCGTTAAAACTGCTTGCTGAGCGCTCAAGGACTGGTACGCTTCGTTAATAGTGGCTAGTTGCTTGGCGTACCATGAGGCTGGGGTTTCGCCTTCTGGTAGCCCTAATAGTGCTGATATGTTCTGAGTTGGAGCTGGGTTTGAAGGTCCAGCACCGTTGTTTCCTGGGGTGCTTTGAGTGATGCGGGTGAAGCTCCCGCGCGGACCCCCGGTGTTGGCTACTTCGACTTCACCAACTTCTTCAAAGTGTTGGGGTTGGCCATTCTGATTACCTTCCCCCAACGCTGCATTTGCATTTTCACCGAAACCAACGAACTCAGGTACGATTCCTTGACCAGCCATGGATCGAAGGAAGAAAAAACAACGAAAAACTCAGGAAAGAAGATGAGAGTGGTTTGTAGAAAAAATCGGTGGGCGCCAATGAAGAAACACGGACCTAATTAGGTGGTAATCAGTTTGGTTTATGTTCCTTGCATAATGGTTAATCTTCTCTTGGATTCCTGAGCTCCTTGCTGACCGTGTTTAACTGCAAAACAGAACACCGTTACTCGTTAAGAGGGGAATGTGGGGGTTTCCCTCTTAACCAGGCTCCGGCGTGAGAATAAGCGACTGTGCTTTAGAGATAATTAAGTGTTAAGTGAAAGTAGAGGGAATGGAATGTTTAACCTGTGGAGTGAAGGTCTCTATTTATAGCCGGAGAGGTGTAAGAGGATATGGGCTGATGGGCCTTGGGCCGGAAGTCGACAACTTGGGCGATATGCTCCTTGTCTCACTTGTTTCGACCGTTAGTGGCTTCTGGGAGTTCTTCGGTGCTGGCGCACAATGATTGGAGCCACGTGTCATGGTTGCCGGCCTGGCCGCCGTCCTGCCATTAGCAGGTAAGTGGAGATCGTGGGACAGTTGTCTCTGCCCTATGATTGGTGCCACATAGGCGTCTTTAAGTACTTTTTGTCTCCTGCATGTCAGACGATCGTGGAGCACGATTGCGCAGGAACAGAAGGACCCTGATTGGCCCTTTTATTCTGCCACTTGTACGTTGTGTACTATCTGGAAAGGCCTCGCGCCGTGGTCACGCACGATTCTTGCTGAGCACGCTATTATCATGCGCGCGGCATGGGCTTTCAGATGTCTCTTTTAGAATACCAAGTGTTGTTAACTGGAGTTTACTCTTCTGTGATCCTCGCGCGGCGTTGCATAGGCATGTTTTAGCTCGCGCGAGGTTGGTGATCAAGAAAAATGGTGATTAAGGAGTATGGTCCCGCGCGACCTTGCAGGGGGTTGCGCGGCTTTTTGGGACCATACCCCTTCAAAACCGGATTACTGGTTCGGTTGGGCCGCAGGCGGCTGGTCGGCAACCGTCGTCAGCGGCGGAGATGGATCTGAGTAATATGGAGGAGAAGACGAATAGGAGGAGAATATCATGTGGTTGCTAGTTGCTACCTCGCCGGCGTATGCAATGGCGTTAAAATGAAGAGTGTGCTTGCTTTATGGTGGTGATTGTTGAGCCAATGTTTTCAAATGTTGTTTTGGACAAGTGTTTAAGAATTTTATAATTTATCTGCACTTTTGAAAACAACTGAATCATATATTAATTTAAGTTTTGGTTTTATGTTACAGTAAGCTGTTTTAAAGTTTTTGATAATTATTAAG
Source organism: Helianthus tuberosus (assembly GCA_030545235.1). NCBI lineage: Eukaryota > Viridiplantae > Streptophyta > Magnoliopsida > Asterales > Asteraceae > Helianthus > Helianthus tuberosus. The sequence goes on from CM060357.1 coordinate 64,582,763, forward strand.
CGGATAAAGTTGGTGCAAATAAAATCTAGTTATTTTATTTACAATATTAAAATAGTGTATTAGTATTGAGAGAGAGTATATCAGGATATTATAAAAAATAATCAAAATTCTGACAAAGTTAGAAAGGGCATATAATTGTGTACTAGGTGGACACCCGCCCGACGGGCGCGGGTAGATCGTAAACATTGAATATAAGCCTACGTTTATATGTAAAATTTGATGTGAAATTATTTAATGAATTCACATTCGCATTATACTTAAGAATACATTAAACTTGTCGACTGATTAAGTTTAGACACAAGAGAAGCATAACGAACCCACAAAACATGTTTAATTTCACTAACACAGAAAACGCAGTAATTAAAAATATATTATCTAATACATCATTTAGTTCCAAACCAATATATTCCAAACGCAGTAATTAAAAAATGATTCCGATGACCACAAAATCAATTCAACTTTAAAATCAAAGTGTAGGGAATTACTCGCCACAAAAAGTTGCTACAAAATTTATTAAACAAAATAAAATGATTGAAAACTTCGCTTATCTTCAAGTCTAGCAAATTGGCATAAAAAACACCACATAGAATTTCAAATTGTTAAACTAAACTACATTTAAGATATCCATGTTGGCGCATAGCTCCATGGAGCCATTGTTCTAAATTTCAATTGTTGCCATACTCCTACACCAACAACCTGAATTTACAAACGTTATATTGTTTAATTAGCTTAGTTATTAATGATACAAATAATAACAACCAACGAATTGAATCTTTTTATGTGCCAACTTCAACATCCACTCCCTACATACACACGTACGTATACTACATTGGCACTCCATCATTTATGGATAAAAGTGTAAAGGTGAAGCTGATTTGACTTGATGTTTTATACAATAAAAATATGCATAAATGTTCAAGTGTTGGAAACATGATCAGAAATGAAGCCCTTGTAGAATGACAAAGGTTTCTAGTGCAACAATAAACATTTATTTTCAGTTGACTTGGTACGTCTTATTGATTTACACCAAAATTTCCATTTACTTCTTTATACAAATTGGAGATAACAGTAAATCATTTTTTAAAGTCTTAATAAAACAATGCATACCACATTGTTTATGTTTTGTCGGAGATTTCGATAATTTTTTTTATCTTTAAGTGATAGAACTCTCTTTAAATCTTCTATCTCCATGTTACAAGAATCAAGACTCGACTTCAAAGATTCTGAAATGGTTTTCGTTTCTTCCAGAGCCAAGAAGAGTTCTTTGTTTTCTCCCTTAAACTTTTGAACTTTTTCTCATACTGAAGCTTTTCAGTTGCGGAATTAAGGTGTTTTAATGCTAATTCTTTTTCTTCAAAAATTGATTTGAGGTCTTGATGGAGTTGAGTCAGTGTAGATAACTCGTCATATTTGATACTTGCTTCTTGGGCTTGTTTTTCAGCTTGTGACTTTGCTTCTTGAAGTTTCATTATCAGTTCGTCTTGAGCTCTTTTCAAGTTGTTGCATAAATCGGTCTTGATATGAATTTCTTCCTCGAATTTTTCGTTCTATGCTCTAATTACTTATTCTAGTGGTTCATGAACATGCATTTCTCTATGATCAATCATTGTGTGTGTGTAGTGAATGTCAAGGCTTCATGGAAATAAACTAAATATACAGATGCATAGCATGTGCATCGTGCATGTCGTTAAGCCATGGACAATGTGGATGAGACTTCATGGGAAAACACAATCACATCATCATACAGATGAGTTAAAACTGTCAATTAGTCAATATCAGTTCAGCAAGTCACAAGTTTTGGTATATAATAAGCCTAATTAAAGTGAAAAGAAAGATCATCGCTTCGAATTCTTTGGCATATTCCCTTCTTATGTCCAATACTAACTCAACATCCTCGGGTTTAACCAACTTTGGAGATATATCTCTACTCACAAGACCACCACTGCTGTTTCTCCGGATGACCTGCAGAAAACAGGGTCCAGTATTTAAGAGATATTAGACAACTTTATAAAAGAGGCTGAAATTTAAGAAATGTTTTGTTAACTAACTGCAGGTTTAAGAACTCACATCCTGAAGGTCGTCTTGCATATCGGCAAAATCCATGAACGATGTGGATGAGACTTCATAGGAAGACACGTATCACATCATCATACAGATGAGTTGAAACTGTCAATTAGTCAATATCAGTTCAGCAAGTCACAAGCTTTGGTATATAATAAGCCTAATTAAAGTGAAAAGAAAGATCACCGCTTTGAATTCTTTGGCATATTCCCTTCTTATGTCCAACACTAACTCAACAGCCTTGGGTTTAACCAACTTTAAAGATATATCTCTACTCACAAGATCACCAATGCTGTTTCTCCGGATGACCTGCAGAAAACCGGGTCCAGTATTTAAGAGATATTAGACAACTTTATAAAAGAGGTTGAAATTTAAGAGATGTTTTGTTAACTAACTGCCACTTTAAGAACTCACATCGTGAAGCTTGTCCTACATATCGGCAATAAACTTACAAAGCTACATCAAGATCAAACATGAACAAACAAAATTTTTTTTAGGGGAAACGAAATGAAACAAACACTACTTCACTAAAAAAAGAAGCATGTACGGGTCAATTTGTTTGACTTTTGGTCAACATCTGTTTGACTTTTGGTCAACATCTGTTTGACTTTTGGTCAACATCTCATTTAGTATTCAACAGAGGTTTGAATAACTTAATCAGTGGTTTGAACATTTGGATGGAAACCCATGTTAGGTTGAACAGTGTTTTGAAGAGGAAAACAGTGTTAAAATATTAGAAAACAGTGGATCTGGTTAACTTAAACATCTGTTTAGGCTTAAACAGATGTTTGGCCTTCTACATCAGATGTTTGACCTTAAACAGATGTTTGGCCTTAAACCTCTGTTGATACTTAGGTCAGTTGTTTGAAGAACATTACATGCTTAGGTCAGTTGTTTGAAGAACATTACATGCTAGACATCATATTTCAAGTTCCCAAAAAAATAAAGGAAAGGCCCGGTGCATTATGATGAGTAATGATTTAGAAGGACAGTAAGAGCAAATACCATAGAATAATTCCTTATATGAGATGAGCTGTCTACTTTGTTCACCAGGTACATTCAAATAACCCCACAATGCACATACATGATATTTAATGACAGTTCTTCCTAGAATTTTAGTTACACACTTGTATATAGACCCATCATCTGAGACCTAGAACTGAATTTAAAACTAATAAAAACCCTAAAATATTTTTCTTCAAAAAAAGTAAACTTTGAAATTAATCGTCACAAACATCCAGCAACACTAACATGTGAAATTGCGTATCGAATATGCACAAATTACAATAGTAAATAAAAAATACCTTAATGAAGTTATTCTCATTTAACCTAGACCTTGAATCAGCAAGACTCATGAAATGCATATCCTGCTACGGTTCCCTGCTTCCATCAGTTGGTTTTGCCAAACAGGAGCTTGTACTTTGCGCCCAATCAGCCTTTATTACCGTCCGTTTTTTCTACAGTTTTGCTTTTTCCCAACCATCAGCTACAATGGGCAATGTTCCATCCACACACTGAAGAATATTACCGTTTGGGAGTCTTGAAAATTCTCTATGCTCATTGAACCAAATTCATTTGTGACATCCACTTGGAGAGATACAGATGGACGACATGTAATTCCCTGCACATTAATTCATATTCCCAGTTCCTCTTCATCATTTAAAATCTATTAATGGCCATTAATAAAAAAAACGATAGACTGATCAATGACTGTGAGTGTAAACAAAGCAAAAGACATAAATAAGTAATGAATATAAGAGTGTTAAAATCCTTCTCATATCAGATTGTAAAGAAACGTATATCACCTGTTTCAACACTTGTACCGGTTTATGCTTCCTTTCATTCAAGATTTTCAACTTCTCTTCGACCTCTTTCTTCTTCTTTTTCTTTGTCATTTAAAAAATCGTCTTTAGGGATTAAGGAGCGGATTTCACCTTATCTTGATGCTCAAAAATAGAATAAATAAAGAATTTATATATAGACTAACAACCTCTATTTACTTAAATATGCCAGTTATAACACATGCATACACATATCCTTATTATCAAAAAATCAAAAAAAATTATATATACACTAACAGCTTCCATAGCCTGTTATGGCATGTCAAGGCGTGACTTAAGCCTCATTTCAGAAAACGCAGACAAAGGTGCTACATGACATCCTGAAACAATAAATTATTATTAATATTAGTTGTTTGAGTTTGATTAACTCTGATTATTATAGAAATTAATGCATAAAATGAGTAAATTGACATTTAAAAAAGAAGCAGTAGAAAATTTGTGGAATGGAGATAGTAAGTCTTTTATAATAAGGTAAAAAAAGAGATTAATAAGTAACATTAGATTGCCATCACATAATTATGAGCAGGATGCCGTTATCTTTAAAAAGTATGGAAATAGTACTCTTCCCAGCTGCTATACCAACAATCAAGTCTATCGTCCTTTATTTTCTACGAAAGTAACTGCAAGAATTAGAGGTTGTTAGGCTAAATAGCGAACTTGTAATTCGTACTTACAAGTAAACCTGCAATATATTACTTACAAGTTGCATCGGTTTCGCGGGCTCACAAAGTGATTCAAAATTAGAGGAGATCCAAGCGCACAGCCAATTCATCTCGGTAAATAAGATTCATCCAATCCGGGAATCCAAGCGCATATCAACATTTGTTTCACATAAAGAAAAAACCACAGAAATATATTTTAATTTAAAAAAAAAATCCAAGAAAATCGGGTAAAATCTGTAGTCGGAATGCATTATCACTATTTCCACCACAGAAAATCGGGTCGTAAACCTGCAAGTCGTCGGAATTGTTGGCCCAAATGTTGGAAAACTCATTGCAGTCAACGGGAATCGTATCATTGATCGGAGGGAACTCGATCAAATCGTCAATGTGATCAAAGAAGCTTGCACAGTCAATCTCCTCCATGAAACTTTGGCCTGCCATTTTCTTTATTAAAAATTTATATCAGTAAACATACCAAGCAGACATGTTATTATCAAACCATTTACAACATACCAAAAAGATGCCATTTCTAACTTCTAACCATGTGATTGTAGCTAAAATTTTGTAAAGGAGTGTTTGGATGGGCCTTTTGGAACTTAATTATCTGATTATAATGACTTCATATCGTATAATTAACAGTTTCTAAGTTTAGACTTTAGATTAATAGATTTTGTTTCTGATTATATAGCTAGTTTCATAATGCTCTCAATAGAATTGATTATCAAGTAATAAATTAAAATGCCTATAACTCTTCCTTTAACCTAATTTTACTTTTATCTTACACAGATGTCTGTCTAGTTAATTTATCATGGAATCACAGCAACAATTACCAAACTTCTAAACACTAATAGAAAGTCAAACAACTCCGTACATACCGCTCTCGCAAAATCAATCATCAAATGACAAAATAGAAATCACCTATCCACTCTTCCTTTAACCTATTAAACTATTTTTACTCTATCCTACAATCATCTCTATCTAAGGTAAACAATCTAACTTTTGTCCACACCTATAATCAAATTTACCACAACATATTACTCTTCAGTTTTTTTGTTGAAGTTTGTCCTACAGAGGTACTAAAATTGGATCGGTGATCGATTTCTAGGTTTTGTTCGTATACCTAATTGGTTACTTTTAATTATGTAAACCAATAGTTCAAACTGAACTCAAAGGTAGGACATTATACTCTAATCTAAATCCTTAAGCTCGTCTAACTACTGCAACATATATCCAAACACTACATCAACAACCAAAACACAGTACAAATACACAAATTACAAACAAACTACCTTCAAACAAATTTCAAACATTATTGCTTTCATTTTAGACAAAATATTTAATTTATTACTTAATAAAGAAGTAACATCAAAATACTTAACTGTAGGCATAAGTGGATCATAAGTTCTCAACACAACAACACTTGCAATCTTTGTGTACAATAACTCGATTCAACTTGAATCATTCAAGATACAATCAAAGCAATCTATATTATTAAGAAAAGTTAAGTGAAGGTATACCATTGCAATATTTGAAGGATTAAACAGAGTGCAAGTAGAAAATGTTTGAATCTACAACAGGTAACCTTCTGAAGCCTAGAGCTTCAAACAAAACTTTGTTCACAGCCTCCAAATCATCTCTTGTTAGAGCTGAAAATGAAAATATGACAAATTAACCACCAAACTTTACCATGTTAGATCTAGATAAGCATCACTGAAAATCAAGTTCTAAATCAAAAAAGGGTATTAGTGAAAAACAGAAACACATACCTTTCCATCAGATTCATGTCTTATTGTCAACAACTCATTCCTTTTATGAGATCCAGCCACCAATCATGCGTTTCATCTCCACATAGAAACCCTAATTCCCAAAATGTAGATAGATGAAGACGTACAACAATGGATTCGTATTAGTTGTGTTAAACTAAGTTGGAACACATTACCTGGAATAAAACCTGAGCGAATCCACTCTCTTTTTGCGTTCAAGATTAGGAGTGGAGGCCTGATCAGAGTGGAGACCTGATCGGAGATGTTCTTCTGGGTTGAAGAGAGAGAGAGAGGGGTGTGAAATGAATATGTTTTGAATTTTAAAAATGAAGGATGGATTATATTTGATTGGGAGATAGGAGGATTAAAATTACAATTTGAATTTTGAATTTGATTTTGAATTTGCCTCCTAAAAAAAGATAAGTTTTTAATTTAAAAAAGCTGATTGTATATACATTAAGATTAAAAACAATTCGGATTTATGACATCAGCGGAATGACATCAGCGGAGTCTATGTGGCATCCAATGTGGCATACCTAAGAAGATGACACATAAGCAAAGTGAGGTCAGCCTTTAAGCTCCTTTTATAGTATAGATAGATGTTCTATGCGCTCACAATTTTTTTCTGTATGTAACGCAATGGCTATAATTGTGCATAATTAAGCGACTTAGGATTACTTACACGAAGGCAAACCCAGGTTTGAACTTGGTGTCTGGCTCCAAAGAGGTTATTAACACTTAGTGTCCGGTTGTCATCCCAAAAGATAAATACGGCCTAATATCGTCACTTGCCGACTTGCGTGAATCAAACCCGGTATCAAACATTCCCTGGCCTCAGAGCTAACTCGTTGAATCTTTGCCAACTGATATCAAAACATTCAAATATGTCGTGTTATCGATATATTGGCTGGAGCGGTTGAACCGGGCCCAATAACCACGTCATAATTATTGGAAATTTAGATGATGTGAATGAATATTAATTTAGTAAAATTATAATTATTTACTAGACTCTTCATATGGGTGGTAAACTCTTAAGTAGAGTTTTTATGTTAATTTATTAGTTTTTATTAGAGTTTATGTCTCTAATAAAATCTCTAATAGAGTGAGACTCTTCTCTATCCCATATCTCTGGTATGCAAAGTAGGCTATATGCCTAACTTGATTGTGACAACTGTGTTCTGTAATTGATGTACGATGTAAAACAATGATGATTATTAATAAAACAATGTGCTTTGGTGTTATTATGTGTGTAATTGTGTTTAGTGATTTTACAATTTGATTCGATTCCAATTTCAAGCTCTAAATCGCTTTCTGGAAGGTTATACGCAAACTGGTGCTTAAACGCAGTCAGTATAACGCGACAAACACTCCGGAATAGTGACATTTGCTTAACATACCTTAAATAACTTCCACATAACTTAGAAATAAGTTTTGAATGGTTTGGTGTGTCGAAATCAACTTTGTTCGATCGCAGGGACTATTTGTGTCAAACTGCGAAACTATGCCGATTTGTATAGTAACGAACATTCTGGAACTTGATAATAAGTTAAACATACCCTAAATAACCTTTACATAGCTTAGAAATAGGCTTTAAGGGGTTCGGTATGCTAAAATAAACTTTATGCTCATTCAGGGACTAAAAGCGTCAAAAAGTGCATAAGTTTGCATTTTCGCGCATAACTTACGTTCTGAATACATCCGGACATCCAAAAAAATTTATGTAAGCATTAAAATATTTTATTTTAGTGTTTGGCATGATAAAATTCCATTCGTAGCTTAATTTGGATCGTTTTTGCGTTCGTTACGACTTCCGTCGTAATTAAGCGAATAACGCAACTGTACGACCAAAAGAACCGACATCCGAGATGTTTTTGAGCATATTTTAAGTTCCCTATACTTTAACTTTATTTTAGAGCCTTGAAATGGGCTTAACGAGGCTTAAAAGTGCAAAAAAATAATCAAGTTTTACATGTGCAGGGACCTTTTTTGAAATTTCTAGCAGATTCAATGAACCTAGTCCATTTTGAAGTGTGATGGTTTTCACCCATGGTTTTGCAAAACCATGGGCTGGTATTCAATGAACATAGTCCATATTAGGGGCTCCCATGGTTTTAGAAAACCATGGGCACACATGTAAGGTCCAGATCAAAGCTCAGTTTTCGATGAACGATCTTAACGGTTTTAGAAATCCTATATATACCCCATCCATTTCATTTCAAAACCCACAATTTGAAATCTGATTTATGCTCTCTAAGTGGAAGTATATGCTTCCTACCTGAGAGAAAAATCGGAATCAAATCTTGCGGGGACCTTCTGTAAGTGTTCTTTCGTTCTTTTCATTCGTTTTAGCGTTAAAGTCAAACTGCGTTTGATTTTCTGCATTGACCAGTTTATGGTCAATGTGAAGTTCGTTTGAACTTCATAACGTGAGTGTAATCACGATGGTTATAGCCCCTAGTGACTATACCTACTGATTACCACGTTATCTAGGCTCAGTGACGAGTTGAAGTTTCGGCCAAAATGCGTATTCTTGCGTATTTTGTAACCAAACTACTCTTAGGTATCAAAACCGTTTGTTTTGATACCAAACTTGTTTTCTAACTTAGTTAAGCATGTTTTAACATGCTTAGCTCGTCACTTTTTAGTTTAGTACTTGTGTAGAGTCGTAAGTCAAGCGGACTAAACACCCGCTTAGACTTTCGAACACGACCCGTTTGGTCGATCATTAGGATCCGACCAAACATGGTTAGTGACCATAGTTGCATAGGGAATAACCTTCCGAGGTTATACCTTATGGTCACATAGTTTAGGTAGTTGTATGATAAGTAGATTATATGCCATAGGTAAATTACCAGAATACCCTCTTCATTTATAATTGGTAATTAAGCTTATGTAACCTAAACTTTTGTCACATAACTGATTATACAACATGATTAAACATGTATTGGCATATAATACTTGTCATAGGACTAGTTAGACGTCTCGAACGCGCTTTGCGCGCACGACGCGTTAAAGTAGCGTAAGCTACCTTAATGGGTCGCGATGGGTCGAAAGCACTTAGGTTAGGTTCCGATTTAGGATGTAGGCTTTGTTAAACCATATCACATGAGTTCCAACACTCATTTGGGTTGCAAGACCTCATTCTGTCCGATCTTCCGATTTAGGCGTCTATTGTTTGACTAGTGATTCAATTACTAGGTGCTGCTTGATTTCTCTGGTTTACTCGAGTTTGTTGAAGTACTATTGATTGAGGATACCTTGCACTACATGTTAGTACATAGTTCCCCTATTTTACTGTTTTCAATTGTTTTGGGGTGATTCATATGTACATAATGTTTTCAAGGTGTTAACGATGATTTCAAAAACGAATAGAACGATTTATACTAAACTATTAACGATTTCGATAATGTGAACGGACTTGTTGGTTGTAGTTACATAACGAACGACATTCATTAGCATTGATCAAGCCGACCAGTATTAGGTTATGGTACCATAGGATATGACAAATCCCGTTATTGCACTATACCCATGGTTATGTGTGGGTGTTGTGGGTAACGACTGAATCTGATGATTGTTAACTTACCCTTTGGAGGTTTGTTAATGCAAGAACGAGTTGAACGATGAACGAGTCACAAAGGTTTGAATGTTATTAACAAGACGACCATATATAAGTTTTCACAATTAAAACGAGGACGATTTAAATGATCTAAACGAGTAAACGATTTGGGAGCGATTTGTAAACGATTTGGGAACGATTTGGGAACGATTTGGGAGCGATTTGTAAATGATTTGGGAACGATTTGGAAACGATGTTAAACGATTTGGGTAAACGATTGGCTTCTGGGCTAGTGTTTAGATAACGGGACGGGTGTAATGTGGTGAAAACATGGTAGATACGCCGCTGGTACTTCTTATATATAAGTGTTTTCAACATATTACATACCGTGGCGTTATTTAGTTCACTTGGGTAAACGATATTGAAACGATGTCACTCAACGATGTTTTCAAAATAATATACGAGTCTTATTAACGAGAATATACGAGATGTTTTACAAGCTGGTTTTCTAAAAACAAAAAGCTTTTGGGTTAAGAATCATGGCTACGAAATTTTATAAATTATAACCATCTTGATTTGAGTTGGTTAATCATGTTGCAATATTATACACTTTTAAAAAAAAAACAAGGTTTTCGAGGTATCGCAATATATGAAAACAAGCCATGATTCCGATACTCTTATAAAACCTACGTACTCGCCAGCATTTCTTTGCTGACTTTGTTTTTACATATGTTTCAGGTATTGTTGCTTGATTGACATTCTAGGATGCATGCATCACATAGGATCTAGACGAGGCCTTAGTGACATAATATCTATGATAGACGATATAAAACTTGTTTGTTATGTGTTAAAACAATGTTAATGTTTAATATTATCAATAAAACGAAACACTTTTTGTATCCATGGTTATGAAACGATAATTCTGTTACAACACCCCCCGACGTTTCCACCACGCTTTGTTGTTTTACGTGGTCGGAGTGTGACATTGATGAAGCTAATCACAAATAGAGAATTGAAAGTGAAATTTTAGAAGGAAAATTCGAAGAGTTCTTGGAGATACTTGAAGGCCCATGTGTTGGGTACTTAGAGAGATAAGTTTTCTCTACTCGATTCCATCACCTTCGTATCCGTATTTTTCCACAAGTTCTAACACTATAATTTCATCCGGTGTAACCTCGGGCGCGTGACCATCTCTGGCAGTACAAAATGCTTCGGCTATTGTACCCTGGGAAACAGATGTGTTGTCTTTGGTAGAGGTGCGAAATCTGTTTTAAGGGAAGCGTGTTGAACACGTGTCTCAGCCACAACCGTCAACATCGTTTGTTCTTTCTTGTAGCAAGGAATACTACAGGAAGACCTTGTTCGAGCACAAAGTTGATTGCTCTATCTTTTGAAGATCTTGCTAAAGAGACTACTAGAATACGTTACTAAAGATCAAGTTGAAGACTTTATCTTTTGAAGATATTGATTTGAATCGATTGATTTATTAAATATGTTGTAGTTCATATTTATTTTCGTTTGAATTTGTACACGGTTCATGTACTACAATTTCCTAAATATGTAAAGAGAGTACCTTTACAATTTTTATATTTATTTATATAATTTTTATTATAAAATTGTGACCCATGTCCTACAAACTTAAAACAGATTTCGTGAGATTGTTGCTACAATCCTAAAACCTTATTTATAAGGATTTTGGGTTCACGAAAAGATTTATAATAAAAAAAAATATTTTTTAGAGATTTTGATCTTATAAATATTTTTTTTTGGGAAATATGTATGCAGTACAACTTGTTATGTTTGGATTTATTGCGATTGAGATACAATCTTAAATCCTATATCGTGGTACAAAACGAATAGTTTTGGTTCAAACGTTTGGTTTTGAAATGATTGTGGGAATCGTTAATTTTTCTTACTTTTGTGTTAGGTGGGGTTTATTAGTGTAAACCATACGTTTTTTTTTGTAAACGTTAAATTCACTAACATGTGTGTTAGACCGGAATTATTGGTGTAAACCATACGCTTTTTGTAAACGTTAAATTCTCTTAAGTACAGTTTTTTTTTGTCTTTAAATAAGAGTTTTATGTTACTTGATTAGAGTTATATGTCTCTAACTAAGTCTCTATTTAAAGTAGACTATTCATCTACTCATGGATTGATTGATATGAACAAATAAGGCTTATAATGATTTTTTGTAATCATTTGTCTTCTAACATGTGTGTTAGAAACGTTAATGAAAAGCGTTAGTTTGGAAACAACTTTTTAATTGTTTAGTTTCTAACGTGTGTATTAGAAATAACTTATTTATTTGAACCATATATGTGTTTTTAGCAAGTCGAATTAACTTTTTTATGGAAATGTTAATATTTCTAACGTGCGCGTTGGTGAAAGAAAGGAAAACTTTTTAGGGGATCAGCAAGATTGGTTGTCAATCACATCATATCCCATGATTATTGGAGCAAAATATACAGTTTCTTTTTCTTCACAATGACAACCATTAACAGTTGTCTTTTCCTTTTTAGGATCATTGTAAAAGTTGTATAAACAGAGGCTGTCATCTCTATTGTAATTATCCAATACAAGAATACAAAAACCCTTTTATTCATTCTCATTTCGTAAGATGGTATCAGAGCATGGTTTAGTCTAAAAAACCTTAACCTGCTCATCACCTACCAAGCTCACAAAACCGGTCACCATGTCTGAAGACGGTAACTGGGATACATGGGATTAACCCCCAACTAAAAAGCCCCAAACTTTCCGATAGACTGCAGATTAACCTCAAACTCAACAGCCAAAATTATGCACTTTGGACCCGAATGATTCGGGTTGCCATTGGTGGCAAATCGAACAATTTGCTTAAACATTTAACCTCAAACCCCCCAAAACAAGGCGATGAAACCTACGAGCAATGGGAACAAGACTACTTACTCGTTTTTTCCTGGCTTATACAGAATAATGAACTGGTGCTGGCCGGCAACCTTACCGAGTTTCCCACAGCGAAATCATTGTGGGATGCTTTGGTAGTCACCTACAACAGTGGCAGAGACAAGTTACAGACGTTCAAACTTCATGTCAAAGTAAACAAAATCAAGCAGAATGACAAGTCACTTGAAGATTTCTGGATCATATTACAGGGGGTTTGGGGAGAGATCGACAGAATTGATCCAACTCCCATGAAATGTCCAGAAGATATCAAAACATACTTAAGAATCAGGTCAGAACAAAAGCTCTTTCAATTTTTAAATGCTCTAGATCAGAAATATGACCCTATTAAAAGGGAAATACTCCGACTAGACCCACTTCCATCTGCAGAGGCGGCCTATGCCACCGTCCGTAAAGAGGCGGCTCACCAGAATATTCTGGGAGGAACCACTGACGATACACAAGGTATAGTGGCAGGCTTAATTGCCACCGGAGCAGAAGGGTTAGGGCTCGTAACAATGGAGCATCGTCGTTTTAACAGGAAGAAGAACGGACCACCGAACAAAGAAGACAAGACTCACCTGAAATGCGATCATTGCGGTATGACTAGACATACCAAAGCGCAGTGCTTCAAGATTGTCGGTTATCCAGATTGGTGGTCCGATGGACATAAAAAGAGCAAGACCACCGGACCGGAGAAGGGCACGACGTCTGCTGCCGTCGACGACCAGGAAACTGCAACAAGGGATGGAACAAACCCTACCGGATTTGGGGGAATTGCGGCGGAAAACATGGGGATGTCGATGCTTGTTCTCGGTGACCACAGGTACAGGGGTTGAGAGAAAAGTCTCGAAACCCCACTCTTATCCTAAAACAAATTCTGTTTTAACCCTTGAAGAATTAGAAGTATTAAAGGCCACAAGTTTTGTTCCTTTTATCAAAGAAAATTTCATAAATTGCAATAAACACCCAAACTTTAGTGGCTTTGCCAATATGGCTCAAAACTTGATTAGAAATTGGGAACAGTAGTGGATATTCGGTTGTGGAGCTACCGATACCGTGACCTACGAGATATCAGATTTTGTCACATCAACCAAACCTACAAAATCCTATATACATACGGCAAATGGAGAAACAATGAGTGTAAAAAACGGAGGAACTATTGAAATTTCTCCAACACTCAAACTGTCTCTATGTTCCATCTTTGTCACACAAAATCCTTTCAATAAGCCATGTAACAAAGGAATTAAATTGTTCGGTACTCATGCAACCCACATTTTGTATCTTACAGGATATCAGGATGGGAGCGCTCATTGGGCGTGGCACTGAAAGACAAGGGTTATACTATGTGGATGAGGTGACTCAAAGTGGTACTGCATTGCTCTCTCATGGAATAGTAGAACGAGAAGCTTGGATATGGCATAGGAGATTGTGTAACAACCCGACTTTTTGAAGTCAAAGTACAAGTCAAAGTCAAAGTCAAAGGAAGAGAAGATTGCTAATTAGATCTGTTAATTCTGACTTAATTAATGCTTGTACTCTCGAACCTCGATGATCGATATAGTAATTAATGATGTTTTGACTATGCTTTACTTCTAGCAGAAGTAACAATGCGATAAAGATAACTAAACGCTAATCTACATAACACTAATCACATCGCTATCGCATCGCAACTCGAATCGCAGTATTGGTTTTATTCTATGTGTGTGTGTGCTATTATGTGTTACTTTAGCATGTTTATAGTTGTTTTGTGGTGATTATTCGAAAACGCAATCGCAACTCTATCACAACGCAATCTCATCGAAGACTCAAAAGCTAAGTGTTTTTTTTGGTTCATGTGTTAGTTATATTATTTGTGTAACTATTGTTTAATACTATCGCATCGCTTACTCGCAACGCATCGCTCAACGCACGAAACGAAAAGTCAAAAACCAACTCGCACCAGCCATCCGATCGAAGGACCATTCGATCGAATGGTCATCCGACCGGATGACCATCCGATTGGATGGCCATCCGATCGAAAGGCCCTCCGACCCGTTTAACCTGCACCGCCTTTCTCCCCTCCTTGCCTATAAATACTCACCTGTCACATCACTATTCATGATGTGACAACTCCCTCCGACCCATAATGTTCCCCAGCCATTTTCTCTCGATTCCTCGTGATTCTTGTAAGTTTCTACTCCAAATCTTGTACTTCTTCAATCTACACACACTTCTTTATCTTTTTCACCTTAAAATCTCAACTTTTCACCATGAAATCTGTGGATTTGGGATGTTCTAGGTTGATGTCATCATGGGTTCTCTTGAACACCAAAGTGTGACCTCATTCCACCAAGAACAACTCAGATCTAAAGGATTTCTACAATGTTTAAACACTAATTTCACCTAAATCTTAACATTTTAACAGTGTTTCAAACTTTTCTCCAAACATTCTTCTCTATTACTCAAAACCGATAAGAATCTGAGCTCGTTCAGGCCTTCTACTCGTTCCCTAGTGAAGTGCCGGTTCAAGAACGGATTACTATCGGAGAGACAACCGACTCACGGGTTGAACATGAAACACCTGCCATGAACAGCTGATTTGGATCGAACATGGTGATTCCCGACCGACAAGATAAGTTGGGCCTGATGGGGTTTCCGTTGTTCGACACGACGTCAGACCGTCTCGGTTCAATCGCAAAACTTTCTAGACTTAACGGTTTTTACAAGTTCTCCAACAAACAGGTTACCCAAACGAATCGTCGTCCGATCGGATTGCCATCCGATCGAACGACGATCTAACCAGGTGACATGTGATTTCCAACACTTAAACAAAACTTCAAAGAGTAACAGTTCCCAACGAATCACCATCCGACCGAACGGTCATCCTTCCGGATGACCTGATTTGTAGAAACACTTCTTTATTTTTATAATGCTACAATGAAAACTTCAAAGTTCAAACATTTCACAACACACTCAACCCGTCGAATGACCCATCCGACCGAATGGTCATCCGTCCAGATGACCATCTATCCGGACGGTCATCCGGACGGATCGCTGTTGTCACCCGTTCAACTCCGACGCACCGTTTAACCCGTTGTTCCACGCTTATGCTGTCGTTATCTGATCAGGCTAAACTCTCTAAGCGCTCTCTTCAATACAATACAGTACGTGTTTTGTACCTACCACCAACTGTGAGTATACTCGAATCCCTTTTTGCTTAACGCACTTTTGAGTGTTACATACGTTACTTATATTAAATCACATCGATCACACAACGCAAACACTTTTATACACTAACCGCTCTCGCATGTTATACGTGTTACTCGATGAATGCTTGCATGTTATGTTTACACAGTGATTGTTGCCTGACACCTTAGCAACGATAGTACTATAGTTTGGACTCAGCACCTATCATGGACAGGGGTTTTTAAGGGCTTTTCTTCACGTGTCACAGTGGTGATATGTGTTGTGCATTCTACAACTCGCAGTCACGTCTGTGCATATTTCATTATCGATAACTTACTTGCTTAACATTACTACGTGTTACATGCTGGTTATGCGTAAATCGCTTTCGCTGCTATTATACTATTAAACTTGTATGATCACCTTTACACTATGTGTATTGACCTTTAATTTAACGTATATGACAGGTGTTTGGGATGCTTGCCTGCTGTGATGAATCAAGTTTAGGTGGCCTAGAAACCCATGAATAATTTATGAGTTGTCGGAACAGTTTGCTTGTTTTTGAGACAATTACCTGTAATAATTATTTTTACTTTATCTGTTAGTAGTATGGGATATTAACATTAAGAATTTGGTAATTAAATAGTTGTTATGGATTCTCATGAACAATCTGTTTCGCTCAGTGCCGTGCCTCGATGATTCCGCCATTGGTTGGGGTGTGATAGATTGTTATCAGAGCCATAACTGTAGGGAATTAGGCAAGACTCGACCTAGTCCGGGTCGATATCTTAGGATTGACCTAGTCTATAGTCTAAGTACCCAATGCGACCTCTAATTATGTGAACTCGACCTCTTACACGAAACTAGGGATACCAATATGAATCGGAACAACTCGCACGAAGTGAGTTACTTCGCTCGAGTGAAACACCTCATATGAAGTAGGTCACCTCACCCGAGTTGTACACTTCGTACGAAGTATTCCAGCTCAATCTCCAAACACTCGAAAATCTTTCCTAAGATTGTTGAGATATTCAGCCTTTCCTAAGGCTAGCTACACGCATGTTTTCGAAAACACTCGCATAACACAATCGAGTGATTGAGTCGAGATTAGGTGTGAAAACCGCAAACTCTTGATTAGATCGCTCGCTCGACGCACATTTTCACTACACACACGAGTTGAATCAGGAGTGATATCCATACTTCGACGCAGATTTCCATCTCTCTCACGTAATCCTATCACACACAAGCAGGAACGCAGTCGTTAAGTTAGGGGTGAAACCCGAACCTCGATGACTTATTCCGCTCGCTATATTGGTTTTACAAAACTCTCCTCAAAGTCTTGACGGATTCCAACGACTCAATTCACGCAATGACCGAAAGGATGAGTATCGTTCACCACATGTCGGTGAAAGAGCACAGCCCATTAGACCAAAGTGTGAACACGAAGTCCTTGTGAATAGTCGAATCACTTTGGGTAGTCAATGTTCAACATCCGAGACAATCTACTTTCGATTTCGAACCCGCAATCACTGATTCTATATGTTCGATTCTGAGGTCGCAACCGCTGATTCTTAGATTTTATGTGTGTTATGTGGTTTTATATGCTTAATTTGTTAGAGTTTTGAGATAAAAAAGTGTTGTGCTCTATACTGATGGTTTCGATTTAACACTTCTTGCTCTGCAAAACATACACAGCCCATGACACCACGCTAACAAATCGCTGACACTACGCTACTCGTTGTGTTTTTCATCTATGTTACTCGCAATCGCTACTCGCTATTCGCACTCGCTATTCGCACTCGCTAATCTCGATTGCAATCGCAACTTTGAAAGATAGGTGAATACGTGCAATATATGTAGGTGAATATGTGCAAAATATAGCGGACTACGTGCTTCTGTGCTTACGTGCTTATGTGATTACGTGCCTATGTGGAATTATGTGCTTACGTGATTATGTGCCTATGTGTTCCGTGCTGTACATAGAGTAGTAGTGAGGATGCTTACGATACGTTAGACTATACTCGATTTAAATTGCGCCTGAGCCCTATGACGATGTCTGTTGCAGACAATGTCATCACTTGGTTCGCATACTTCTCTCTCTGCTCGCCGCAATCACGCTGACAAACGCATCGCATCGCTAGTCGCCAAGCAAATGGCTAAGGTTATTCTGCAAATTGTCAGCAAACTCAATAAGAATGCTAGCAAGTCCTCTGAGGAATCTAGGACCGACTCGCCTAAGTCTACTTTTAGCTTCAAGCAGTTTAAGGCCTTCGGCCCCAAAGACTTCACGGGTGAAGACGAGCCAAGTGCCATGTTTCAATGGTTTGACTCATTTGAAGTCACTCTGCGCCAAAGCGGTTGTCCTTATAAACTCCGCACTGTCAACGCAACTGGCATTTTTCAGTCCAGGACTCTGGACTGGTGGACTGCCGAAAGGAACAGGCGAGGGAACGACGCAGCCTATGGGCTTACTTGGGAGGAATTGAAGGATCTTATGATGAAAGAGTTCTGTCCCCCCGCATGAGCTTCAGAAGCTGGAGGACGAGTTTTGGAATATCAAGCAGGAAGGTGCCGACAATGCCAGACTAACTGCTCGTTTTAAGCAGCTAAGCATCATTTGCCCAGGCCAAGTCTCAACCCCCGATATCACGATCAAGAAGTATATTCGTGCTTTACCGGATTGTGTTGCTGATTTTGTGCAAGCCACCAAGACAACCACAATCGAAGAGACTTACCTACTCGCTGAAGAAATTAACGACAAGCGAGTTAGGGCTGGTTATTTCAAGAACACCAAGTTACCGTTTCTCCCACCGCTCCTGAAACCGCCGCACCGCAAGGGTCAAAGTCTTCACGCCGCAAGCACAAGAACAACAACAACAACAACAAGAACTGTGCAGCTACTACCGCTCCTCTCACCCCTGCCCCTGCCCAACAACAGAATCTGAACCGCCAAGTTGCGGCACCTGCGACAAATGCACCTCCTGCAAAACGTGCATACACTGGTCCGCACCCTCTGTGCCCAACCTGTACTTATCATCATCCTGCTGGGATCGCATGTCAATTTTGTGTACACTGCAACCTTTCGGCCACTTTACTGCTAACTGCCGTACTAGTCCCCGTTAAGCTCAAGTTCAAGCTCCTGCACTGCCAGCTCCTCTTCCCGCTCCTCAGGGTCAACAAGCAGCTCTCGTTCCCGCTGTTCATGCCAGAGCCTGCTATGCATGTGGTGATCCTAACCATTTCGCAAACGTCTGCCCAAACAGACTGGTGAAACAAGAGCCACAGTAGCAGCCAGCACAGCAACAACATCAACAGCAACAGCCTCAACAGCAGCAGCAACAACAGCCAGCAGCCAGCAGCCCGCGGACAAACCTTCAATATCAATGTCCACCAGGCCCAAGTTGAAAACAATGTGGTTAATGGTACGCTTCTTGTCAACGGTATATATGCTTCGTGTTTATTTGATACAGGAGCCGATAACTGTTTTGAATAGCTAGAATTTGAAAAGCTCCTAAAACATAAACGCGTTAACCTCCCTACGACGTTCGACGTTGAAATTGCCACTGGAAGAACCGTCTCTGTTAATTCTATTCTCCGTGATTGTACGCTTGAACTCAACAATCACATCTTCCCGATCAATCTAATTCTGATGCAACTCGGTAGTTTTGATATCATCGTTGGCATGGATTTTCTTCGTGAAAATCGTCGTTTGTTTTGATAAAATGATTCGTTTCTCTCTCGCTAATGGTGATCAACTCTGCATTTATGACGAAACACCTTCGAAAGATCTCAAACTAATGTCGTGCATCCAAGCGAGCAAGTATCTCCGCTAGGAATACAGAGCTTTCTTGGCACACATTGTAGTAGCGGAGAAGGAAAAGAAAGAGAAAACAATGGAAAAGGTGCCCGTGGTTCGTGATTTTCCTAACGTCTTTCCTGACGATTTACCTGGTTTACCGCCAAGTTGTGATATCGACTTTCGAATTGACCTCATTCCTGGAGAAAATCTTGTTGCAAAAGCACCCTATCGACTCACTCCATCTGAAATGCGTGAACTCTCAAGTCAACTCCAGGAATTGCTTGATAAAGGCTTCATTAGCCCTAGCACCTCTCCGTGGGGAGCACTTGTCCTTTTCGTCAAAAAGAAGGACGGATCGTTCCAGATGTGCATCGACTATAAGGAATTGAATAAGCTGACCATCAAGAATCGCTATCCCCTACCTCGCATCGATGATTTGTTTGACCAATTACAAGGTGCTACGTGTTTTTCAAAGATCGAATTACGCTCAAGTTACCATCAGTTACGAATCCAGGAGGAAGATATACCTAAAACCGCTTTTCGAACCCGATATGGCCATTATGAATTCGTCGTTATGCCCTTTGGTTTAACCAATGCTCCCGTAGTTTTTATGGACCTGATGAATCACATGTGTAAACCCTATCTCGACCGCTTCGTCATCGTGTTTATCGATGATATCCTTATCTATTCGAAATCAAAAGTCGAACATGCGCAACATCTACGTTTGGTTCTCGAATTACTCCAATGGAATCGACTCTATGCCAAGTTCTCCAAGTGCGAATTTTGGCTAGAGGAGGTTCAATTACTTGGACACATCGTCAATAGTCTAGGTATACACGTCGATCCCGCGAAAATTGAAGCAGTTAAGAGCTGGGTTACACCAAAATCACCATCTGAAGTGCGTTCTTTCCTCGGATTGGCGGGCTACTACCGTCGATTCATCACAGATTTCTCCAAAATCGCCGTTCCGTTTACCTCTCTGACGCATAAGGACAAGCCTTTTGTTTGGGGGACTGAACAGGAGACTGCCTGCCAAACTCTCAAGCGTATGCTCTGCAATGCTCCCATCCTAGCGTAACCCGACAAAAACGATGACTTCATAGTCTACTGTGATACCTCTAACCTCGGTCTTGGTTGTGTTCTCATGCAACGGGACAAGGTTATCGTGTACGCTTCTCGTCAGCTCAAGATCCACGATAAGAACTATACAACCCATGATCTCGAGCTTGGCACAATTGTTTTTGCGTTAAAGATTTGGCGACACTACCTATATGGTACCAAGTGTACGGTCTTCACAGACCATAAGAGCCTACAACACAACTTGAACCAGAAGGAACTGAATATGCGCCAACACTGATGGGTTGAACTTCTCAACGATTACGACTGTGAGATTCGTTACCACCCGGGCAAGACAAATGTCGTTGCCGACGCTCTCAGCTGACGAAGCTATTTGCATAGCATTCGTAATACTCAAGCCTAGCACAATCTCGAAGCTTTGATCCGTGACGCTCAGCACGTCTGCTTTATTGAGAATACCATGCGAGAGGAAATGAAGAAGTGTGGTGCTGAAACCAAACTTGTCACCAAGTCGAACGGTATCTATTACTATCTCGATCGCATTTGGATTCCAAGTCGCAATAACCTTCGGGAAATATTGTTCACCGAAGCCCACAAGTCTCTGTATTCCATTCATCCTGGTGCCGACAAAATGTACCATGACCTTCCGCTTCGGTATTGGTGGCCTGGAATGAAGAAGGATATCGCTATCTACGTTTCGAAGTACCTGACTTGTTCGAAGGTCAAGGCTGAGCAACAACGACCCTCTGGCTTACTCGAGCAACCCCAGATCCCAATGTGAAAATGGGAGAGTATTGCTATGGATTTTATAACGAAATTCCCGCGCATGCCATCAGGTCACGATAGCATTTGGGTTATCATTGATCGTCTTACTAAATCTGCTCACTTTCTGCCGATATAAGAAGACTTTAAGGTGGAACGGTTAGCACGAATCTACATCGACGAGGTCATTTGTCGACATGGGACACCTCGTGACATCATTTTTGACCGCGATGGTCGGTTTACCTCGCGTCTTTGGGAAACCTTCCAATCTGCCCTCGGTACTACCCTCAACCTAAGTACCACTTTCCATCCACAAACCGACGGTCAGACTGCGCGCACGATTCGTACCCTGGAAGACATGCTTCGCTCGTGTGTCATAGATTTCGGTGGTAATTGGGACTCGCATTTACCTTTGGTTGAATTCTCGTACAACAACAGTTATCACTCTAGCATCCAAATGGCACCATTTGAGGCATTGTATGGAAGAAAATGTCAATCGCCTATTATATGGCACGAGATCGGAGATGCACAAATTACTGGCCCTGAGTTATTGCAAGAAACGACTGACAAGATCCTCTAGATCCGAGATAATCTATTGAAAGCTCGGAGTCGTCAGAAGAGTTACGCCGATAGACGCCGCAAGCCCCTTGAATTTGACGTTGGTGATCACGTACTCCAAAAGGTTTCACCTTGGAAGGGAGTGGTCCGATTCAGCATGAAAGGAAATCTCGTGCCTCGATACGTTGGACCCTTTAAGATTCTGGAAAAAATTGGCAAAGTGGCCTACAGACTCGAACTACCGGAGGAGCTCAACAACGTATATCTGACTGTCCATGTTTCGAACCTCAAATAGTGTCTAGCCGATGAGAATTTGCATGTTCCACTGGAGGATTTGCAAGTGAACGAAACATTACACTTCGTGGAGAAACCAGTTGAAATCATGGACCGAGAGATCAAGAAACTCAGATGCTCACGCATTCCTATAGTGAAGGTTCGCTGGGAAGGCAAACGCGGCGCCGAGTTCACTTGGGAACTCGAAAGTGATATGGAAGCTAAATATCCACATCTCTTCGTTACGCCTGTGCCTTATTTTCGGGACAAAATTCCCTAAAGTAGGGGAGGCTGTAACAACCCGACTTTTTGAAGTCAAAGTCAAAGGAAGAAAAGATTGCTAATTAGATCTGTTAATTCTGACTTAACTAATGCTTGTACTCTCGAACCTCGATGATCGATATAGTAATTAATGATGTTTTGACTATGCTTTACTACTAACAGAAGTAACAATGCGATAAAGATAACTAAACGCTAATCTACTTAACGCTAATCACATCGCTATCGCATCGCAACTCGAATCACAGTATTGGTTTTGTTCTATGTGTGTGTGTGTGCTATTATGTGTTACTTGTGCATGTTTATAGTTGTTTTGTGGTGATTATTTGAAAACGCAATCGCAACTCTATCACAACGCAATCTCATATCGGACTCGAAAGCTAAGTTGTATTTTTGGTTCATGTGTTAGTTATAGTATTTATGTAACTATTGTTTAATACTATCGCATCGCTTACTCGCAACGCAACTCTCAACGTGCGAAACAAAAAGTCGGAAACCAACTCGCACCAGCCATCCGATTGATGGACCATTCGATCGAATGGTCATCCGACCGGATGACCATCCGACCGGATGACCATCCGATAGGATGGCCATCCGATCGAAAGGCCCTCCGACCCGTTTAACCCGCACCGCCTTTCTCCCCTCCTTGCCTATAAATACTCACCTGTCACATCACTATTCATGATGTGACAGCTCCCTCCGACCCAGAGTGTTCCCCAGCCATTTTCTATCGATCCCTCGCGATTCTTGTAAGTTTCTACTCCAAATCTTGTACTTCTTCGATCTACACACACTTCTTTATCTTTTTCACCATAAAATCTCAACTTTTCAACATGAAATCTACGGATTTAGGCTGTTCTAGGTTGATGTCATCATGGGTTCTCTTGAACACCAAAGTGTGACCTCATTCCACCAAGAACAACTCAAATATAAAGGATTTCTACAATGTTTAAACACTGATTTCACCTAAATCTAAACATTTTAACAGTGTTTCAAACTTTTCTCCAAACATTCTTCTCTATTACTCAAAACTTATAAGAATCTGAGCTCGTTCAGGCCTTCTACTCATTCCATAGTGAAGTACCGGTTCAAGAACGGATTACTATCGGAGAGACAACCGACTCACGGGTTAAACATGAAACACCTGCCATGAACAGCTGATTTGGATCGAACGGGGTGATTCCCGACCGACCGGATAAGTTGGGCCTGATGGGGTTTCCGTTGTTCGACACGACGTCAGACCGTCTCGGTTCAATCGCAAAACTTTCTAGACTTAACGGTTTTTACAAGTTCTCCAACAAATAGGTTACCCGAATGAATCGCCGGCCGATCGGATTGCCATCCGATCAAACGACGATCTGACCAGGTAACTTGTGATTTCCAACAATTAAACAAAACTTCAAAGAGTAACAGTTCCCACCGAATCACCATCTGACCAAACGGTCATCCATCCGGATGACCTGATTTGTAGAAACACTTCTCTATTTTTATAATGCTACAACGAAAACTTCAAAGTTCAAACATTTCACAACACACTCAACCCATCGAATGACCCATCCGACTGAATGGTCATCCGTTCGGATGACCATCCGTCCAGACGGTCATCCGGACGGATCGCTGTTCTCACCCGTTCCACTCCGACGCACTGTTTAACCCGCTGTTCAACGCTTATACTATCGTTATCTGATCAGGCTAAACTCTCTAAACGCTCCCTTCAATCCAATACAGTTCGTGTTTAGTACCTACCACCAACTGTGAGTATCCTCGAATCCCTTTTTGCTTAACGCGCTTTACGTTACTTATATCAAGTCACATCGATCACACAACGCAAACACTTTTATACGCTAACCGCTCTCGCATGTTATACGTGTTACTCGATGAATGCTTGTATGTTATGTTTACACAGTGATTGTTTCCTGACACCTTAGCAATGATAGTACTATAGTTTGGACTCAGCACCTGTCATGGACAGGGGTTTTTAAGGGCTTTTCTTCACGTGTCACAGTGGTGATATGTGTTGCGCATTCTACAACTCGCAGTCACGTGTGTGCATATTTAATTGTCGATAACTTACTTGCTTCACATTACTACGTGTTACATGCTGGTTATGCGTAAATTGCTTTCGCTACTATTATACTATTAAACTTTTATGCTCACCTTTACACTATGTGTATTGACCTTTAATTTAACGTATGTGACAGGTGTTTAGGATGCTTTCCTGCTGTGATGAATCAAGTTTAGGTGGCCTAGAAACCCATGAATAATTTATGAGTTGTCGGAACAGTTTGCTTGTTTTTGAGACAATTATTTGTAATAATTATTTTTACTTTATCTGTTAGTAGTATGGGATATTAAAATTAAGGATTTGGTAATTAAATTGTTGTTATGGATTCTCATGAACAATCTTTTTCGCTCAGTGCCGCGCCCCGATGTTTCCGCCATCGGTTGGGGTGTAACAAATTGGGGCATCCATCTACTGGTTATTTGCATACTTTATTTCCTAATTTATTTCCTTCTAATTGCAAGACACATTGTGAAACTTGTGTGTTGGCCAAGAGTCATCGAAACTGGTGAAGTGGCCACCCTTTGCAACTGGAGAGAAGGTTTCAGAGTAGTCAATCCCGTATGTTTGAGTGTAGCCTTTAGCTACTAACCTGGCTTTATATCTCTCAATTGTACCATCAGGTTTGTACTTAATCGTAAAAACCCAACGACAGCCGACTGTTTTCTTTCCCACCGGCAGGACACATTTTTCCCATGTGTTGTTCTTTGTTAAGGCTTTCATCTCTTCTTACATTGCTTCTTTCCAGTGTCTTGATTTCAAGGCTTGTTTTGTATTTGGTGGGAATCACTTCTGAATATAATGACAAAGAGAAGGCCTTGGCTTCCTCGGATAGATTTCCTTTGGCTATGTTAACCATAGGATATCTACATCCCCAAGATTCCTATTCTATAGAATATCTTTTCGGTGGAACTCCCCGGTTGGATCTTGGTGGTAAGACATATCTTCCTTGTGTGTCTTCTTGTGGAGAATGCTCCTCTTGTTCTTGTTCATGTTCACTTTGCTCTATTTGTGAAGTGTCTACCTGTGTGGAAGAACTCATTTGCTCTACTGTTTCGTTAGTTGTATTTTCAGGAATTTCAGCAGAGCTGGATATAGAACAAGGGTGAGTATTACTTACCTCGGGTATCAGGTTAGGAGCAACTTCTTGGGCGACACTGACATTTGGGTTTTCTGTGGAGGGAGGAGCCTCATCGTTGGTATTGTGGCTCACCGCTTCTTCGTATGAGACATACTTTAACCAACTCAGTGTGTCTTGACATTCTGTCTCCCCCTGACCACTGTGTTGGGAGGCATAGTAATACTTGGTTTCAAGAAAATAACGGTTCATAGTGGTGAACATGTGTCGGGTTATTAGATTACAGCATCGGTAACCTTTTTGATTTATTCCATACCCAACAAAGACACATTTTTCGGCGCATGGATCGAGTTTGGTTCTGTTTGTTTTTTGTATGTGGACAAAGGCAGTGCATCCAAAGATGCGTGGTTCAAGTGTGAGATTGGAGGGAGGTTTTTTGAATTCTAAAAGGACTTGTAATGGGGTTTTTAATTTTAGAATTTGGGTTGGAAGACGGTTAATAAGATAAGTAGCAGTAACAAGGGCTTCTAGCCAAAAGACCTTTGGAACTTGTGATTCTATTAGGAGAGCCTGAGTTATTTCTAAAAGAATACAGTTCTTTCGTTTCGCGACACCATTTTGTTCTGGAGTATGGGGACAAGTAGTTTGATGAATGATGCCTTTGGTTTGAAAAAAAATGTTTCATATTAGTGTTTACGAATTCACCGCCATTATCTGATCGGAAAACTTGAATGTTTTTTTGGAATTGTGTTTGGATCATGGTATAAAAAATGGTGAATTTATCAAGGACTTCAGATTTATTTTTTAGTAGGTAAACCCATGTCATTCGCGTACAATCATCCACGAATATCACAAAAAACGAAGGTTTTGTCCCCCAATGATTGGAGCTGGGCCCCATACATCTGAGTGAATCAACGAAAAAGGTTCATCAACCCTTGTGTTATTTGGTTTAAAGGTTTTTCGATGACTCTTGCCCAACACACAAGTTTCACAACATGTCTTGAAATTAGAAGGAAATAACTTGGGAAAAAGATATGTCTTACCACCAAGATCCAACCGGGGAGTTCCACCGAAAAGATAATCTCCAGAAAAAGAATCCCGGGGATGTAGATATCCTATGGCTAACCTAGCCAAAGGAAATCTATCCGACGAAGCCAAGGCCTTCTCTTCGTCGTTATATTCAGAAGAGATTCCCACCAATACAGAACAAGCCTTGAAATCAAGACACTGGAAAGAAGCAATGGAAGAAGAGATGAAAGCCTTAACAAATATAACAACCCTCCTAAAAATATTTATGACACCCCTATACGTCCTAAAATACACCCCGTATGCGAAAAGTGGGGTCCAAATACTTTAATTCAACAAAAATAAAATAAAAACAAGAAATTAAGGGTGCTCGCAGGCCGCGAAGCCTTTGGCTAGCTCCGCCGCGAGCCGCGACAACTAGACCATCAGGCGAGCCCCTGAGCTGCCATCTGTCAGCATCGTGTCGAGGCTAGAAGTCCGATTCAGCATAGCTAGTCCCTACACACCCTAAGTCACAGGCCGCGAAGACCCTTGTGGTCTCTTTCGCGGGGCGCGAGGAACTCGAAATCAGGCCCTATAAATTGAGACGATCGGCAGTTCATTTCCGTCGTTCAAATTTCGAAATTCTCTCTCAATTTCTCTATAGTATAAGTAATTCCCGGGCATAATACCCACTAAAATAGCGAAGTTCTGCCTTGATGTAAGTATCATAACCCCCGGTTACGTATTAGATACGCTGCCCGATTGATTTAGTGCTCCGTAACGGCTGTCGAGGATCTGCCCAACGTAGTCATTGGAGTTTCTGTCTCGGGGAGGGTATAACTAATGTAAATTGGGTTATTATACTAACATGTGTGCATTGTTTAATTAATAGATTATAACCAGGAAGTCTCAAGGAATATACCTAAATTAGCAATGTGAGTAATCTCCTTTTTGTGTAAACTGTTTCTACAAAACCTCAATTGTTTTACATTATATTGCCAGTGATTGAGTATTTGTAGTTCTACAATTATCGTCGGTATGTTGGGGTTTTGTATACAAAATTTGTTACTACACTGTGAGTAGTAACATGACCACAAGTCGGGTCGACAATACTGTGGGTGGTAATTAAAGTAGAAAAATAAACAAATGTAATTGCCGATTACCCTCAATACTGCGAAAGGATAAAACTTGTTTTGATTAAATTGGGATTCACTCATCAGTATTTCCCACTGACAAATGTTTTTAAAACGCATTTCAGGTAACAAAATATAAAAGCCAAATAGAAGCCAGCTGAAGAGCACTGGAGGCTTGGAAAAGTGGCTATAAAAGTTACCTAAATAAAGAAGATGTTTTATTTCAAATAAAATAGCATTTATTCCTATAAATGGATTGTAATGAAAACTTGGG
The DNA here is from genome assembly GCA_030545235.1 of Helianthus tuberosus. Taxonomy (NCBI): domain Eukaryota; kingdom Viridiplantae; phylum Streptophyta; class Magnoliopsida; order Asterales; family Asteraceae; genus Helianthus; species Helianthus tuberosus. The sequence continues at coordinate 64,611,036 of CM060357.1, forward strand.
TTTTTCCCATGTGTTTATATTTATAAAAATGTATGGTGGTTTACTCTGATAAAATATTTCCTAACTACGGTCCTGATGTAAATTCCGCTGCCAAACTGTTAAACACCGATACCACCAAAACTGGCTCGCGACCGCCCGCTCCCCGGGGTAGGGGTCGGGGGTTGCGACAGGAGGTGGTTTCAGAGCTACAGCCACTGATTTCAGCCACATAAGTGTTCTGCTGACACCAAAATTTTAATTGTGTTAAGAAATAATTATGTGCATATCTGTATATTATTGTTTTTGTTATTTGACAATTTGTTAGTTTACAGTATGAGTGATCAAGGTCCATCAGACGCCTATCATCAACTGTCTAGTTCTTCTATAGATGAAGGAACTTCTTCCCAGCCTACTCCTTTGGGGTATTCAGCTGACACAGAAGAGGGGATCTTTGTGTTTAAAGCGCAATCCGAAGAACCATTCCCTACCAAAAAGAGAGGATGGTTCAGTCGGGGAGCACACAAACGTATGAAAAGAATGAGAAAGTTACAACAGCAGAGGGATTTAGCAGCAGCAAATAGAGAAATGAATGCCCAGACTCAAGACATACTCAATAGGCTATTGAGTATGGTTCAGTCGGGGAGCACACAAACGTATGAAAAGAATGAGAAAGTTACAACAGCAGAGGGATTTAGCAGCAGCAAATAGAGAAATGAATGCCCAGACTCAAGACATACTCAATAGGCTATTGGCTAATTTTCACATACTAGCTACCACAGCCACATACCCAAACTTAGACCAAATCATAGCACCACAACCACTGTTCCCAACTCAACCGATGGAAATAGAACCGAACCTAGAAAACCCGGATGAAATCCTTAGAATCCCAGCACCAGTTCCCCAGAATATGACCCATGGTTTGATGACAATAGGTCATATTCCGCACTGTATCCTCAGGACGAACCAATGTTAAACCCATATCCCAATCCTGATCCTCTAGATCCATACTAGGATAATGACAAGTTTATTCGGGAAATCCTAGAAAACCCGTACCCATACGAAGAACCAATGCCCCAGTACCTTGATCCGATACCAACACCCGCACCACCCATGAATACCGAAAACGTGCAGGAACTCCGCACTTTTGGTGAGGAGTTATTAGATGAAGGTGAAAGGATAAGACAAATAGGGGAGAGGCTCTTTTGGAAATACGACGAGCGTAATATGCAGTACCAAGTGAACCCCTATCAGTAATATATATATATATATCTATAAATGCGAGTATTTTGAAAAAAAAAACTAGATAGCCTAATACCTACTGATGCATACTAGTATTGTATTTTAAATTCCAGTTGCAGTTGTAATAGATAAAATAGAGTAAATGTCGCAATGCACGACGATTTTGATTAATGTGTTTGTTTGTGTGATTGTTTACATTAAACCTTAATCTGGGATATTAATACTTGGTAAATGTTTATAATCCAGATGGACAACCAAGTGAATCAGGAAAACCAGAATAATGAGAACAATGGAAATCAATTAGATAACAGTGCCGTCCAACACTGTAACAACCCTCGGTAAAATCAACACCCTCATAATATTTCCGACACTCTAATATATTATAAAATGTCCCAATATGTTTTATATTATACCCCGTATGTTAAAACCAAGCCCTAATTATATTATAGTATATAAAGTAAATCAAAAACATGAAATATAGGGTTGAGGCGGGCCGCGACATACTCTACCTGTTGGTGCATGTTTGTGACAACAGCTTAGATTTGGTCTTTGGATATCTTGTAATTAGTTAAACGATAAACAGTTAGCGGGTTTAGCTTTGTAATAGTTAGTTGTAATGTTCGGGCTAACTAAACCCAATGAATTGGGTGATGGGGGGCGAATTGGGCCTGTCCAATTCGCAGTCCATGTTGGAAACCTTGGCCCAAGTAGCAAACCTTGTGTTATATAAACAAGGTTAGGCTTTAGGGTTTAGGTTAATCAGTTAATCAGCTAATCAGCTAGAACATTGTGAGAGAGCAATTTCGTGATAGCATCTAGGGCTTGGACGAAATTGAGAGTTGTGAGGGTTTAGATTGATTGTAATTCAGTTTGATTGATAATCAATAGTAAACCCGGATTGAAAGTGTCTTGCTGTTTCTGTTCTTCTACTTGTTTCTGTGATATTCTGATCAAGAGGATTCCGTACTATTGATTGGAAAGACAATTCTGTGAAAGATCCATACGAATAAGGGACCTACAATTGGTATCAGAGCATTAGGCTCTTGAAGGCTCGGTTCAGAATTGTGTCTGCAGAAACAGGGAGTTTTTCGAATTTTTGAAAACTAGGGTTTTGAAATTTTCGAAATTTTTCTGTTTGTTTGATAAAAATTGTCGAAATTCTTGGCTGTTTTGATAAAAATTTTCGAGTTTTATTGGCTGTTTTGATATTCTGCTTTGTTTGTTTGCTGATTTGCAGGTTTGGCTGAAATTCGAAGATTGTTCTTGGTTTCTTCATCAAGTTCATCGAATTTGGGTGAAAAGGTTGCTGATTTTGCTGTTTCGATTCTGAAGAAGGTGTTAGGAGATCTGGAAAATCATCAAAATTTTCGAAAAGATTGAATTTCCATATTTACTGGTTGGCGAAATTGATTAAGCTGGCGAAATTGACTGATCAGCGAACTTAGCGAAATTGTTTGATCCGGCGAACCTAAAATCCAAAGGCGACTTTGGTAACCGTGTAATTGTCCACAGCGAAATTACCACGGTTTCAGCGACTTCACCAGTCGTCGTAATAGCGAAAATACACAGCGAATTTGTCCAGCAAAGTTAACCAGCGAAATTGAACAAGTAACAGACCCAGCGAATTTAAGCACTGACCCAGCGAATTTAACTGTATAACCAGCGAAATTAACAGGGTGGAATTTTTGTTGGCAAGCGTCGATAAAATTTCAGTGTTTTGCAAATAGAAATTGATTCGTAGCTCGTTTGACAGAACCGTTTGGACCGTTGAATTCCTTGGATTTTTAGGGTAAAAAAAAAGACTCTGGAAAATTCCCGATTTCGGTTTTCGACATTTTATATCATTGGATTTGTCTTTTCGAGACGATTCTAACGGTGTAAGTTAGTAACCACAGTTTTCGGAGATATTTTGTACGGTTTTACCAGTTCTGTTTGCGTTAAAATGTCAAACATGACAAAATTGAATGCACCTAAGATGATGAAGGTGGAGAATTATCTTACATGGAAGGACAACTTCAAATCTTTCATTGAATCTCAGGATGCACGCATGTGGATCTGCATTGAAGATGGGTACATAAACCCAACACACGATTTTGAGGGCAGACAACGTCGAACAGACTATGTGAACATGCAAGAAGAAGATAAAAGGAAGTATGACGCTGGAAAGAGAGCATTGGCTGCAATTAAAATGTCCTTACCTGATAGCATCAAGCATACCTTCAAAAAGTACAATAATTCAAAGGATATGTGGGATGCATTACAAAAGCGATATCAGGGAAATGAGAGTGCCACTCAGGCATTCATGGCAGAGATAGTTCAAGTTGATGAGGCTGAAACTAGTGTGAGTGATGCTGAATCTGAAGTGAAGAATGCTGAAGCAAAAGTGGATGCTGAAGTAGAGAAAGAGAGTGAAGCTGAACAGGTTGTTGCTGATGAAAACTCAGAAGTTCATGAGAAAGAGGTACAATCTAATTCTGTATGTTTAAGATGTCGTGAACTACAGGGTGCGGTTGACAGATTGACAACACAAAACCAAAGTCTGGTAAGTGAGATGTCAAGAATAAAAGAGTCAAATTTTTTTGCTAAAAGAAATGAATCTACATACTTGAAGAAGATAAAAGGTTGTGAAGCTGAAATTGAAGCTTTAACATTCAAGTTAAATGAAAAACTTCAAGTAATAGATTTAGCTCATGACATGATGGCTGAGAAAACAAAAGAGATTTCTGAAAAATGCAAAGAGTTGTCAGATGCACAACTCAAAATTGTTGAACTTGAAAAGAAATTAGGTCAATTCAGAGATTCATCTTTTGTAATGAAACACATGATGGGTGGGTTAAAGAAGAGTAATGACAAGACCAGTGTGGGCTTCCAGGGCTTTAATGAAGTTTCACCTCCTCTTAGTCATGACTATTCATTCCTGCCTAGTGAAAATGAGCTAGCAGACTTTATGGCATCTACACCAAGTAGTTTCGCATCCACATCAAGTCAAGGTGATGGATCTGAGAGTGATGATTTGAAAAGGAAAAATTCACCGCCTAAGAATAAAAATCAAGCTTTTGTTAAAAAGATTAATTTTGTTCAAGGTAGTGATATGAAAAATGAAACTGTTGTTATTGAAAATTAATCGAATGTAGAGTTTGCAAAAAATAAGAGCATAGAAAAATCTGAAATTAAGCAAACTGAACAAGGTTCATCTAAGGGATCATCACCATCTGATAAGGGATCTACCTCAGAGAATCCAGCTAAGAAGTCTTCGAAAAAGATATCGTGCTTCAAATGTCACGTCAAGGGACATGTAGCAAGCTGCTGTCCTAACAAAAAGAGTGAAGCAAAACTTAGTGAAAAACAGAGAGGGAAATTACCAGTGAAGGAAGGTGATAGTGAGGAGAAAGGCTCAAATTCTCAAAAGAAATCTGCTGCTAAGCAACCAGAGAATGTTGCTGTTGGTGTAGATAAGGCTGGAACAGGAACTCCACAAGTTCCACGTTTTCAAAGAAATCAACAAAGATTTCAGCCTAGATCTCCACCAGGCAGATACGAGAGACCTAGAAGCAGTTCACCAAGAATGAACAATTATAATGCTAATAATTTCAGAAGTCAAGGTCAATATCAAAATCGATACCAAAATAATGGTTTTCGAAATTTTTATAACAATGGCTTTAGAAATTATAACAATCATGCTTCTTGGAATCAAAACTCAAGGTTTCAAAATCAAAATTTCCAAAGGTCAAATAGTCCAAATGTATATAGGAACCCTCAGGACCAGAGACCTTATGGAAATCAAAACCCATTTACATCAACACGTCTGAGATCCAAGACTCCAGTTAGGAGTAATGGATATTGGATGGATGTTCAAGTGGTTGGTGAATTTGGACGACCCAAGACCATTAAGGCTTGGGTCCCCCAATCTAACTAATTTCTTAGTTGGTGTGTGCAGGAGCTGCTAAGGAGGATTATCAACTTATGTTGATAATGGCTGCTCTAGGCACATGAAGGGGGATGTGAGATTGTTGATATATTTATATTGATTGATTTAAATTGAAGTTCAAAGTGCTGAGTTGACACACTAGATAACCTGGCAGATCTTTATACTAAAGCTTTTGACAGGGCTCGCTTTGAACATTTAGTCGAACTCTACGGGATGAGGAATCCTGAATAACTGGTTTTTCATAAGAATTTTGTAAATAGTTTATTGCTTTTCTTTAAAAATAAAAAATGAAAAAACATTGAAAAATCAAAAACATAAAAAATTGAAAACCAAAAATGAGTTATCACTGTGTGAAAAAGGAGAAATGATAGTACATCAGCAAGTTAGACTGTCACACTGAAACTGAAATTAAAATGCTTAAGTGTGATAGCAGCTTCATTATATGATGTACCAGTAGGCAAAAAGCATGAAATAATCAACTTACCAATGTGATATAAACTTAACTGAACTGTGTATGAGTGGGGAACACATTAGTGGTGTATGGTTAATGACCTTAAATCTTGCGTTGATAGATTGCCAAAATCTGAAGTTTTGGGTCTTTATACTGTTATTTCATCTGGGGATATCTTGACTGTCTGTCTGTTCAGAACTAAAATTGTACATGACCTCAGGAAAGAAAGTCACTTGGAATTAGCTCATTTCTATTTGAATGTCTGTATGTTGTCCCGATACACACAATTTTGATCTGATTCTGAAATCTTCTCTGAAAAAAAGTCGTGTACCTCCTCTGCTGCATCCAGATATATGCTGACCTGGAGGTGCTAGGCAACGACAGCTTCTGCTGCAACCAGATACATGCTGACCTAGCTGTACGTTGTCGCCCTATAGATCTAATACACCCGAAAGAGGCCCTCAAGTGCCCAAAAGAAACCCAATAAACCTATATCAAAATGAGAAAACTCATTTGATCTGTATATTATACCATCTCTCCTAAAGATCTATTATGTTCTCTTCTCAACCTATTCCCAGTTAAGATTTCAGAAATCTGGATTGGACTTGTGAAATATGTGGTAGGGAAGATACTTGCATGATAGAGTGTGTTGTTTATATTTCCAGGATTTGATTTGTATTTATTTGGGTGTTCATTGTTAAGCAATCAAAACATGATAAAACAGATTATATGCAGACCTAGGCACTGTCTGGATATCTTAAAGGATGAAGTCAGTATACTCACCTACTACGATGAATCTTTGTGCATACCTTGATCGTGGGGGTATATCCTGAAGTGGGACACACTAATATTTCAGTAATAAAATTACCTTAACGTATCATATGGTAATGGTACTTGAAATGTTCATGCATTTTGTTTAAGTGGACAAACATACTGGTAATCATCTTGGACTCCTGTTCATGAAAAATTAAATAAAGAATTATCTAATAGTGTGAAACAGTTTGATTTTGTTGATATGATCTTCTTACCAGTGATTCTCACAAAAATAGAGTGTTTATTGTTTTTGTTATTTACTTGCTTTCAGAAAATATAAAACAAAAATCCAAAAATAGTGTCTTTTTCTGTTTAAAATTCTTAACGTACGGAAAACTGTTATTCTTGGAGGAATTGTTACTGATAGGGAGAGACAGTGTTGGAAAGTGAGTTCAAAATTTTTAAATCATGCGGGTTATAGGGTGTGATTAAAAAGTTTTGCGTGTTGGTGATAAATTGAAAATGCTTAATCTGTGGTACAGTTTAACTATCTCTTGAATAATAATAATTTATTTAACTTTGTTGAAAAATTCTTATGGTTTCTCGAGATGTTTGTTTTATAGTATACAGATTGAAGCGGTATGTTGCTGAGAAGTTAAAGTGATGAGTTGCTGTGAAGATGAGAGTTTGATTGGATGCATGGTAGAACCTCCTTTCTATATTGCAGACAAAGATGAAGAGTTTGAAGATTGCTATTCAAATGCTGAACTGGAGTTTACTCAAATGCTAAAGTTTTTGAAGATTTGGTGATTGGATGCATCAGCTTAGGGGGAGTCTGTTGCTGACAGAAGCTGTTGAAGCTGAAGCTATCCAAAGACCAAAGACAGTGCAAGACTACATGAAGATTGCAAGATGACTGAAGACAAAGTTATTTTATGAAGCTATTGTCAAGGGGGAGTTTGTTGGTGCATGTTTGTGACAACAGCTTAGATTTGGTCTTTGGATATCTTGTAATTAGTTAAACGATAAACAGTTAGCGGGTTTAGCTTTGTAATAGTTAGTTGTAATGTTCGGGCTAACTAAACCCAATGAATTGGGTGATGGGGGGCGAATAGGGCCTGTCCAATTCCCAGTCCATGTTGGAAACCTTGGCCCAAGTAGCAAACCTTGTGTTATATAAACAAGGTTAGGCTTTAGGGTTTAGGTTAATCAGTTAATCAGCTAATCAGCTAGAACATTATGAGAGAGCAATTTCGTGATAGCATCTAGGGCTTGGACGAAATTGAGAGTTGTGAGGGTTTAGATTGATTGTAATTCAGTTTGATTGATAATCAATAGTAAACCCGGATTGAAAGTGTCTTGCTGTTTCTGTTCTTCTACTTGTTTCTGTGATATTCTGATCAAGAGGATTCCGCACTCTTGATTTGAAAGACAATTCTGTGAAAGATCCATACGCGAGCCGTATCAAGGCTGGACTTGACTGCGCTGATTTCTTAAGTTGAAGCGGGCCGCGTAAGGGTGTATAGGTCTTTGACGCGGGCCGCGACAGTTCATAGCACGCGATCACACCAGAGGCCGACACGTGTCGACATCGTGTCGAGTCTACTAGCTGACCCAGCTAAGCTACTGCGTTGACTGGTGTTGACGCGGGCCGCGTAAGGGTCCCTTGTCTTTTACGCGGGCCGCGACAGGACTAGAATCAGCAACTATATAAGAAGGCCATCAGTCTACGTTTTCCGTCGCTCATTCTCAAATCTCGAATCACAAATTCTGTAGGAAAGTTATTATAGCCAAGTATTATACCCCCTAATTAGCGAGGTTCTGCTCCATTGTAAGTATTATAACCCCAGTTTCGTAAGAGTTACGCTGCCCGATTGATTTAGGGTTCCGTAACAACTGTCGTGGTTCTGCCCGACGTAGTTGTTGGAATGCCGTCTCGGGGAGGATATTATTAATATTTTCAAAGGGTTATGGTACTAATAAATGTACATTTGTATAAATTATAGATTATAGCCAGGAAACCCTTACGAAAAGCCTAAGACAGCAATGTGAGTTTATCCTCTTTTTGTTAATGTTTTTGGAATGTTTTACAAAACCTTAATTATTTTACAATGTGATTAAGCGGTGATTGAGTCTTTGTAGTTCTTCAATTACTGCCGGTATTATGGGGTTTTGTATACAAAATTTATTACTACGAGTAGTAGTAAGTCTGAATGACAGTGCATTACCATTGGACGACGAGTTAGCCAATGGGTAATTTGACCATAGCCATAGATCCGGTCGAGTGGCAAATATTGAATGAGTAATTGTGTAGAAATAAACAATGTGATCGCTCTCAATACTGTCTTAATTGATAAAATGTTTCTTGATTAAACTGGGATTCACTCACCAGTATTTCCGACTGACAAATGTTTTTAAAACGCGTTACAGGTAACACAATGTGAACAACCAATTAATGAAAAGCCAGCTGGAGAGCACTGAAGGCTTGGGAAAATGTGGCTATAAAAGTTACCTAATAAACGATGTTTTAAATTCAATAAAATAGGGTTTGTCCCTATAAATGTATTGTAATAAGAAACTTGGGTTTTGCCCATGTATTTATTAATATCAAGTATGGTGGTTTTACTCTGATAAACATTTCCTAACTACGGTCCTGATGTAAATTCCGCTGCGAGACTAAATAAACTGATACCACCAAAATCTGTGATCACGTCCGCCCGTTCCCGGGGATCAGGGATCGGGGGTTGTGACAAACACATAGTGGCACAAGAGATTATAGATGCTATGCCATATATCATCAAATCTGTTAAAGAAGCAGAAAATAAATCTGCAAATGGAAGTAAACGACAACACACTGAACCTAGTCACAGTGTGAACAATAATAATAGACCATTACTTCAATTGCCTTTTCCAAAAAGAAGAAGCAGGGCCGGCTCTGGGCCCGGCAAACCCGTGCCGACGCCCGAGGCCCAAAATTTCAAAGGGCCCGAAAAGTCTTTATAAGCTTGTATATATATTTATTAAATTATATATTTAGTATATTTATCCGTTTATTATGCAAAAAGTATTGGTGGTTTAGTGGCAAAAACCATCTCAAAATAATGTAAAGGTCTCAAGTACGAGTCTTTACTCCATCACTATGTTTTTATTTTTGTAATTAATTTACCCTTAACCATAATTTTGGGCCCAATTCTTTTCGTCACCTGAGGCCTAAATTTTTTCAAAAGTTTTCGGGGACGCCTCTGAGAAGAAGAACCATGTCATATGGTTGTTCTTACAAAGAATTATGGTCTTGCAAACCAATAGAATTCTCTGGCAATGAAGGAGCCATTGCAGCTTTACGTTGGATAGAAAAGACAGAGGCTGTCTTAAAAATAAGCAAATGAGCAGAGGAAGATAAAATTATGTTTGCTTCCAATTTATTTAAGAATGCAGCCTTAGAATGGTGGAATACTATTCTCCAGTCTAGGGGAAGTAACCAAGTCTATACTATGGAATGGACCGAGTTTAAGAACATGATTGAGAGGAAATTATGTCCTCCCAATGAAAAGGAACAGATTGCTAATAAGTTCTTAAACCTTAGAATTATTGGAGTAGACTGTAAGGGTTACACTACCTTATTCTTCGAATATGCTAGAATAGTGCCAACCCTAGCCTCACCAGAACCTGTATTAATCTCCCGTTACATCTGGGGATTAATCAGTGAAATAAGACATGTAGTCAAGGCAGCTAGACCACACACCATAGAAGAAGCTGTAGAACTAGCCAATACCTTGATTGATGAAGTAGTACTTACGCAATAAGAAAACCAGAGGAAGAACCTTGCCCAAAAGCTTACCCAAGAATTTCGTTTTGGAAATTTCAATCGTGATAAGAATATAGGTTCTACTTCTGCACCTTACTGTAAGGTCTGCAAGAAGAAGCATTCAGGGAGATGTTCTACATACTGCAATTATTGCAAGATACCAGGACACAAGGAAGAAGACTGCAGGAGGAAACCCAACAATGGAATATGCTTCAATTGTGGAGAAAAAGGACATATCAAGCCGAACTGTTCGAAACTAGCTCCAACCATGAATAACAAAACTACCAAGAATGCTAGAGCATTTGTTCTGACAGCTGAAGAAGCCAAGATGATTCCGGATGTGATTGCCGGTACGTTTTTAGTTAATGATATTTTTGCTAAAGTATTATTTGACTCTGGTGTGAACCAAAGTTTTATTAATACTTCATTTTGCAAAATTCTCGATCAACCATTAACTAAACTTCAACAAGAATGTCTAGTAGAGACGACAAATGGAGAATCCATTAGGATTACTGAAATCTTGCAAGGGGCAAGAATAGAAATTCTAAACCAAAATTTTAGTGCTAACCTTTACCCAATGAAACGGGCCAGATTTGATATTGTGTTAGGAATGGATTAGTAATAGCCAATAAAGCCAGTATTCCATGTGATCAAAAGTTAATACAAGTAAATTCACCAAAGGGTGAAAAGATCACAATTAAAGGAAATAAGCCAACTAGGTCCACAAAATTCATCTATGTGATGAAAACTGCAAGCTATGCAAGAAAAGGGTCATTAGTATATATGATTTCCATAATCATTAACACTAAAGGAAAAGAATTGAAAGATATTCCCGTAGTATCTCAATTCTCAGATGTATTTCCAGAAGAGTTACCAGGACTACCGCCAGACAGGAAAGTCAAATTCAGAATTCACCTGCTACTAGGAACAACACCGATTGCCAAAGCACCATACCGATTGGCACCAGCAGAGATGCAAGAATTGAAGAAACAACAAGACGAACTTTTGGAGAAAGGATTTATACAACCCACTTCATCACCATGGGGAGCACCAATCATGTTTGTTAAGAAGAAAGATGGGTCAATGCGTATGTGCATTGATTACCGAGAATTAAACAAAGTCACGATTAAAAATCGGTACCCATTACCGAGAATCGATGATCTGTTTGATCAATTACAAGGAGCTCGATTCTTTTCAAAGATCAATTTACGCTCAGGATATCATCAATTGAAAGTACAGGAAGAGGACATTCCTAAGACTGCCTTTAGGACAAGGTATAGTCATTATGAATTTACAGTCATGCCATTTGGTTTAACCAATGCCCGAACCGCATTTATGGACATGATGAACAGAATATGTAAACCATATCTGGATAAATTCATAATTGTCTTTGTAGATGATATTCTCATTTACTCTACGAGTAAAGAGGAACATGTAGCACATCTGCATACACTTCTAAATTTGCTGAGAAAAGAAAAGCTTTATGCTAAATTCTTGAAATGCGAATTTTGGTTAGAAGAAGTACAATTTCTTGGACATCTAGTTAATCATGAAGGAATTCATGTGGATCCCACAAAGATCGAGGTAATTACTAAATGGAAAGTCCCTGAATCACCAACGGAGGTGAGAAGTTTTCTAGGACTGGCAGGTTATTAAAGACAGTTTATCCGAGATTTTTCTAGAATAGCCATTCCCTTAACCAAACTAACCTGTAAATCCATTAAGTTTAAATGGGGACCAATACAGGAAGAAGCCTTTAGAATTCTTAAGCAAAGATTAACCAACGCACCCATATTAGCGTTACCAGAAGGAACTGAAGACTTTATAGTCTATTGTGATGCTTCTAAGTAAGGTTATGGATGTGTATTAATGCAACGTCAAAAGGTTATAGCCTATGCCTCTAGACAACTTAAGAACCATGAAGAGAATTATACAACTCGTGATTTAGAATTAGGAGCCATAATTTTTGCCCTTAAAATTTGGAGACACTATTTATATGGAAATAAATTTGTTGTCTTCACCGATCATAGGAGTTTAAGATATATTTTTGGGTAAAAAGAGCTAAATATGAGACAAAGACGCTGGATGGAATTTCTCCGTGATTATGATTGTAATATCCAGTATCATGCTGGAAAAGCTAATGTTGTAGCTGATGCTTTAAGTCGAAAGTATCATGAAAAACATAGGAAAGTATGTTCTCTCAAATTAAATCTGCAGATAGATTTAAATGAACAGATTAGAGAGATACAGGAATCAGTAATCAAGGATGATACTGAAAAATTGAAAGGAATGATTAAGGAATTAGAACAAGGAACAGATGGAATTTGGAGATTCCATAAGAAAAGAGTTTGGATAGGAATGAAATATTAGAAGAAGCCCATAAGTCTAAGTATACGATACATCCTGGAAGTGATAAGATGTATCAAGACTTAAGAAATAATTTCTTGTGGATAGGAATGAAAAAGGACATAGCAGCTTATGTTGCTACGTGTTTAACCTGTTCACAAGTCAAAGCTGAACATCAGAAACCCTCAGGCTTGTTGCAGCAATTAGAAATGCCTGTATGGAAATAGGAATTGATAACAATGGACATTGTTTCCAAATTACCCAAAACCCGAAAAGGTAATGATACAATCTGGGTGATTTTAGATAGATTAACCAAGTCTGCTCATTTCTTACCAATGAATGAAACTTTCAGTATGGAACAGCTAGCCAAGTTATATGTAAATGCAATTGTTTCATTACATGGAATTCCTTTATCTATTGTTTCTGATAGAGATAGCCGTTTTACTTCTCATTTTTGGACAAGTTTCCAAAAAGCAATGGGAACCAAGCTAAATCTAAGCACTGCTTATCATCCTCAAATGGACGGACAAAGCGAAAGGACAATTCAGACAATGGAATACATGCTTAGAGCTTGTGTAATTGATTTTGGAGGAAATTGGGATGATCATTTACCATTAATAGATTTTTCTTATAACAACAGCTATCATACCAGTATCAATGCTGCACCATTCGAAGCACTTTATGGATGAAAGTGCCGAACTCCAGTCTGTTGGGCAGAAATTGGAGAAAAGCAATTGTCTAGACCAGAAATAGTACAAGAAACAACAGACAAGATTATTCAAGTCAAGGAAAGGCTAAAAGCAGCATGTGATCGACAAAAGAGATATGCTAATAACAGGCGAAAGCCATTGGAGTTTCAGGTAGGTGATAAGGTATTGTTAAAAGTTTCTCCATGGAAAGGAGTGGTCAGATTCATCAAAAGAGGAAAGCTAAGCCCCAGGTATGTTGGACATTTTGAGATTATTAGAAGAATAGGACAAGTAGCTTACCAGCTACAACTGCCAGAGGAAATGGCAGGAATACATGATGTCTTTCATGTATGTAACCTCAAGAAATGCTTAGCCGATGAATCATTAGTAGTACCTCTTAAGGATATAGAGGTAAATGAGAAACTTAAGTTCGTAGAGAAACCCCTACAGATTGAAGACAGAAAAGTTAAGAATCTCAAACACAAGAGATTGGTTCTAGTCAAAGTATGGGATTCCAAGAGAGGACCAGAATACACTTGGGAGCTCGAGTCAGAGATGCAGAGGAAATATCCACACCTGTTCCAGTAGACCTCGAGGATGAGTTCTAAAACAAGGTGGGGTGGATATAATAACCCTCCTAAAAATATTTATGACACCCATATTCGTCCTAAAATACACCCCGTATGCGAGAAGTGGGGCCCAAATACTTTAATTCAACAAAAATAAAATAAAAAAAGAAATTAAGGGCACTCGCGGGCCGCGAAGCCTTTGGCTAGCCCCGTCGCGGTCCGTGACAGCTAGACCATCAGGCAAGCCCTTGAGCCACCACGTGTCAGCATCGTGTTGAGGCTAGAAGTCCGATTCAGCATAGCTAGGCCCTACACACCCTACGTCGCGGGCCGCGAAGACCCTTGTGGTCTCTTTCGCAGGGCGCGAGGAACTTGAAATCAAGCGCTATAAATTGAAACGATCGGCAGTTTATTTCCGTCGTTCAAATTTCGAAATTCACTCTCAATTTCTCTATAGTATAAGTAATTCCCAGGCACAATACCCACTAAAATAGCGAAGTTTTGCCTCAATGTATGTATCATAACCCCCAGTTACGTATTAGATACGCTGCCCGATTGATTTGGTGCTCCGTAAAGGCTGTCAAGGCTCTACCCGACGTAGTCGTTGGAGTTTCTGTCTCGGGGAGGGTATAACTAATGTATATTGGGTTATTATACTAACACGTGTGCATTGTTTAATTAATAGATTATAACCAGGAAGTAACAAGGAATATACCTAAATTAGCAATGTGAGTAATCTCCTTTTTGTTGAAACTGTTTTTACAAAACCACAATTGTTTTACATTATATTGCCAGTGATTGAGTATTTGTAATTCTACAATTATCGTCGGTATGTTGGGGTTTTGTATACAAAATTTTTACTACACTGTGAGTAGTAACATGACCACAAGTCGGGTCGACAGTACCGTATGTGGTAATTAAAGTAGAAAAATAAACTAATGTAATTGCTGATTGCCCTCAATACTACGAAAGGATAAAACTTGTTTTGATTAAATTGGGATTCACACACCAGTATTTCCCACTGACAAATGTTTTTAAAACGCGTTTCAGGTAACAAAATGTGAAAGCCAAATAGAAGCCAGCTGGAGAGCACTGAAAAGACACCACCACCCGACGGTCGGCAAACCCCCGCCCCCCTTTTTCATCGGTTAAAAAGACACCACCACCCGACGGTGGTGGTGAGCCGCGGCTACGGAAGTATCGGCGATAGAGAGAGAGAGAACCGGGTGGTGCTGGTTGGTGGTTCGAGCAGAGAGAGAGAGAGAGAGAGAGAGAATCGCGAAGAGAGAGAGAGAGAGAGAGAGATGGAGAAAATCTCCGGCGGTCGGAGACTCGGACCGGTGGTCAGCGTCTCAGTCCGGCGGTTCTTGTCTTTATCCGGCGAGTTTCTTCGGTAAGTCCTTCCCTTCAACTGTTTCTTACTATCAGATGATGATGATGGATTTTGTTGCTGAAAATGATGTTAGATTATGAAGGTGGGGACTGAAGACAGTAGTGGTGGCTGTCTGTGGCGACTCGGGGCAACAATGGACAAATCACAAGTCCACTCGGTCAGATTCAGCCGCAGTTCGAGTATTATTCAGCAGATTCAAGTGTGGTTCAGACTCATGGGTCAGTCGGTTCAGGTCAACAGGTCAAGCTAGTCAAACGGGTCAGTCGGTTCTGGTCAACGGGTCAAGCTGGTCAAACGGGTCAGTCGGTTCGGGTCGCGGCAGAATTTCGGGTTCGGGCATCGGGTTGACTCGGTCAAACCGAGTCAACTCACTCAACTCAGCGAGTCAACTCAGCCGGTCAACTCAGTTGACCCGGTCAACTCGGTCAACCCGTTCGACGTTTCGACCCTGAAGATGGTAAAAGTTTAAGCCGCTATTATTTCGTTATTTTCTATAACTTTATTGTCACACGTGAAAACGAGCTCTCGAACCGGACAAATGACTTATTAGATAAAAAGTATTTGGATTATTTATTATCTTGATTATATAAACTGATTATACAAAAATATTGTTGAGCTTGTTGAATTTTGAAAACTAACGAGAACTCGTGTTGTCAGGGAGCGTCCAAAAACAGAGGAAACTATGTCCGTTTTTTGAGAAAACACGTAAAACGAAAACATGTTTTAATCAAACGACTTTCATTAAACCAGATGCGACTGCATACTATTTCAACGACATTTTATAGTCTACAAAAACGCCTATAACGTGAAATATTTTATAAAATAAATATAACAACTTTTATGTTTATTTTCAATGCAACTTTCGAAAACGATGATTCGGGCATTATTCACAATAATAAATATAGTTAATATACTTGTTTTAAACGTCGAAAATTCGACGAATTCTTTTCTAAAAGTAAATATAGTTTACTCCAAACGTCAAACAATCTATAACAACCCTCCAAAATATTTTTGACGTCCTAATATATATATATATATTAAAATATCCCAGTATGTCCTAAAATATACCCCGTATGTGAAAAACGAGCCCGAATACCTTTAATATTATTAAAACAAATTAAAAACAAGAAAATTGGGGTCTCGCGGGGCGCGTAGCCTTTGGCTACTACCTACGCAGGCTGCGACAGCCCTACAACGAGGCAAAGCCCCGAGCCGACACGTGTCATGATCGTGTCAATTCTAGTGGTGATGACCAATCAAGGCTAAGGTCTACACCCCTACTACGCGGGCCGCGTAGCCCGAGGCTTTACCTTACGCGGGCCGCGTGAAACCCAAAATCAGACCCTATATAAAGAGGGCATCGGGCCTTCAGTCAGTTCGTTCATTTTCTTTTCTTAATCTCGAATTTCTGAGGTATAGGCATAATCTCCGAGTATAATACTCCCTAAATAACGTAGTTCTGCTCCGTTGTAAGTATCATAACCCCTGGATACGTATTAGATACGCTGCCCGATTGATCTAGGGTTCCGTAACGGCTGTCGTGGTTCTGCCCGACGTAGTCGTTGGAATGCCGTCTCGGGGAGGGTATTACTAATGTTAAAATGGGTTATTATACTAACACGTGTACATTTGTGTAAATTATAGATAAACACCAGGAAACCCTTACGGAAAACCTAAGACAGCAATGTGAGTAATCTTCTTTTTGTAAATTGTTTTTACAAAACCTCACACAATTAATTATACACTAAACAGTTATTGCGTATTTGTAAGGATACAATTATCCTCGGTATGTTGGGGTTTTGTATACAAAATTTGTTACTGCCTTGCGGGGAGTAACATGACCACTAGTCGGGGTGACAGTACCGTGGATGGTAATTGATATGACTTGGAAACAAATGTAATTGCGTGAACGCCCTCAATACTGTAGACTGATAAAACTGTTTTGATTAAATTGGGATTCACTCACCAGTATTTCCCACTGACAAAATGTTTTAAACATGTTTCAGGTAACAAAACATGAAAGCCAAATATAAGCCAGCTGGGACAGCACTGAAGGCTTGAGAAGTGGCTATAAAGTTACCTAAAATGAATAGATGTTTTTATTGAAATAAAATAGGGTTTATCCCTATAAACATGTTGTAATAAGAAACTTGGGTTTTACCCATGTGATTATTAAATATGGTGGTTTTACTTTGACAAAATATTTCCTAACTACGGTCCTGATAAAATTTCTGCTGCCAAATTAGTTAAACATACGGATACCACCAAAGCTGGTTCGCGGCCGCCCGTTCTAGGGAAATAGGGATCGGGGATTGCGACAGAAGGTGGTATCAGAGCTAAGCCACTGATTTAGCCACAAAAGTGTTCAGCTGACTCCAAATTGTTATTTAAAGTGATGGGAAATAAATTATGAAAACACGTGCATAACTGTATGTTATTGTTATGTGTTATTTGACTATTTGTTAGTTTAATGTATGAGCGACCAAGGACCATCCGATGCGTATCGTCAGTTGTCTGGTTCGCCTAGAAGCGAATGCGCCTCTTCACAGCCTGCCCTCTCAGGGTACTCTGCTGATAATGAAGAAGGAATATTCGTGTTTAAGGCTCAGTCTGAAGAGCCATTCCCTTAGAAAAAGAGAGGATGGTTCAGTAGGGGAGCACATGAGCGTAGAAAACGTATGAAAAAGTTACAAGACCAGAGAGCACTAGCAGCAGCCGAAAGAGAAACCGATGCCCATGCCCCGGACATGATAAATAGGAGTTTAGCTAATTTCCATATCCTAGCAACCACTGCAGCTGGCCCTAACCTGGAGCAAATAATAGCACCCCAACCACTACCATTACCCGACCAGCCCATGGAAATAGAAAACCCTGAAAATCAAGTAGAAATGCATGATTTCAACCCGGAGGAGATACCTAGGGTACCAGCACCAAATCCCTTAGACCCAAATTACGACCCATGGTGGGACGACATAGGGATTATGTGCAACGTTACCCGATACATGAAGATATGCCCATGCCAAACTTAGAAGCCTACCCAGGTTTGGACCCTCTAGATCCCTATTACGATAACGATATATACATTAGGGAGATTTTAGAGAATCCTTACCAATTTCAGGCACCTACACCTCCATACCAGGAACCCGAACCCTAGATTCCAAACCCAGTCCTAGAACCTGCACCCCTAATGAGTGCAGAAAATGTACAAGAACTTAGGACATTTGGTGAGGAAATTTTAGAAAATAGTGAAAGGATGAGACAGGTGGGAGAGCGACTCGTCTGGAAGTACGGCGAGCGCAATATGGATTTCTGGATGAATCCATATCCTTGAATGTGATGGTGGAGATAGTAGTAGTAATAATAATAATAATAATAATAATAATAATAATAAATCTATCGTAGTATAGACCACTTCGTGGTTAATGATGCATACTAGTAGTGTAACTTTAATTTCAATTGGTATTGTAATTTTAAATTTCCAGTCCTAGAGTGTATTTGACGCATACTATAATAGAAAGAGTAAAGTCGCAATGATCGACGCTTTTGATCAATATGTGTGTCATGTGATTAGTTACCTTAAATACTAATTTGTGATATTAATATGTGGTGAATGCTTAAAATTCAGATGGCTGATCAAGTGAATCATGAAAATCTGGATAATAACCCGGAAAACCAGAATGATGATAATCTGAATAACGAGAACCCAAACAATGATAACAATGGAAATCAAGTGAATAACAGTGCAATTCAACACATAGTAGCACAAGGAATTATAGATGCAATGTCGTTTATTATTCAAACTGTCAAGGAAGCGGATAATAAAAGTAAACATAGCAGTAAGCGACCAACTGAACCTGAACACAGCGTGAACAATGGACCTATACTTCAAGTGCCCATTCCCAAAAGAAGAAGAACCATGCCTTATGGTTGTTCTTATAAAGAATTCTGGTCTTGTAATACAATGGAATTCTCGGGCAATGAAGGGGCCATTGTAGCCTTACGCTGGATAGAAAAGACTGAGGCTGTTTTAAGAATATGCAAGTGCGCAGAAGAAGATAAGATACTGTTTGCTTCTAATCTGTTTAAGAATTCAGCCTTAGAATGGTGGAACACTATCCTCCAAACTAGGGGAAGTGATAGAAGTTACAATATGGAATGAGAGGAATTTAAAAATATGGTAGAAAGGAAATTCTGCCCTCCCAATGAAAAAGAACAGATAGCAAACAAATTCCTAAACCTTAGGATGACTGGAGTGGATAGTAAGGGATACACTAAGTTATTCTTTGAATATGCTAGAATAGTGCCGACCCTCGCCTCACCTGAACCAGTATTAATCTCCCGTTACATTTGGGGATTAATTGGAGAGATTAGACATGTAGTCAAGGCCGCTAGACCACAAACCATAGAAGAAACTGTAGAACTAGCCAACACCTTGACAGATGAATTAGTTCGTACCCGAGAAGAGGATCAGAGGAGGAACCTAACCCAGAAGCTTACTTAGGAATTTCGCTACGGTAATTCCAACCATGGAAGAAATATAGGTTCTACATCTGCACCCTACTGCAAGGCCTGCAAGAAAAAGCATTCGAGAAAATGCTCTATTTACGGCAATTTCTGCAAGTTACCGGGACACAAGGAGGAAGACTGCAAAAGGAAGCCTAATAATGGAATGTGCTTCAACTGTGGAGAAAAATGTCACATCATGCCAAATTGTCCGAAATTATCTCCAGCTACAAACAACAAGAATACTAAAAATGCAAGAGCATTTGTTCTTACTGCAGATGAAGCCAAGATGATTCCGGACGTGATAGCCGGTACGTTTTTAGTTAATGATGTTTTTGCTAAAGTATTATTTGACTCTGGTGCAAACCAAAGTTTTATTAATACTTCATTTTGCAAATTACTCGATCAACCATTAACTAAACTCCCACAAGAATGTCTAGTAGAGACAGCAAATGGAGAAACCGTTAGGATTTCTGAAATTTTGCAAAAAGTAAGAATAGAAATTTTACACCAAAAGTTTATTGCAAATCTTTACCCAATGAATCTAGCAGGATTTGATATTGTATTAGCAATGGATTGGCTAATAGCCAACAAAGCCAGTATTTTATGTGATCAAAAGTCAATCCAAGTAAATTCACCAAGGGGTGAAAAGATCACAATTAAAGGAGATAAACCATCTAGATCCACAAAATTCATCTCTGTGATGAAAACTGCAAGTTATATAAGAAAAGGATCGTTAGTGTATTTGATTTCTATAATCACTAACACTAAAGGAAAAGAACTAAAAGATATTCCAGTAGTATCTCAGTTTTCAAATGTATTTCCAGAAGATTTGCCAGGACAACCTCCAGACAGGGAAGTTGAATTCAGAATTCACCTACTACCAGGAACGGCACCGATTGCCAAAGCACCTTACCGTTTGGCACCCGCAGAAATGCAGGAATTGATGAAACAATTAGACGAATTGTTGGAAAAAGGATTCATACAGCCAAGTTCATCGCCATGGGGAGCGCCGATACTGTTTGTCAAAAAGAAGGACGGATCAATGCGTATGTGCATTGATTACCGTGAATTGAACAAGGTCACGATTAAGAATCGGTACCCATTACCAAGGATCGATGATCTGTTCGATCAATTGCAAGGAGCTCGATTTTTCTCCAAAATCAATTTAAGGTCAGGATATCATCAATTAAAGGTACAGGAAGAGGACATTCCTAAGACCGCTTTCAGAACAAGGTATGGCCATTATGAATTTACTGTCATGCCCTTTGGTTTAACCAATGCCCCAGCTGCATTTATGGACATGGTGAACCGAATATGTAAGTCATATTTGGATAAATTCATAATTGTTTTTATAGATGATATTCTCATTTACTCTAAGAGTAAAGAAGAACATGCAAGGCATTTGCACGCCATTCTAAGTTTATTAAGAAAGGAAAAGTTGTATGCTAAGTTTTCAAAGTGCGAGTTTTGGTTAGAACAGGTACAATTCCTTGGACATTTAGTCGATCATGAAGGAATTCATGTAGATCCTACCAAGATCGAGGCAATTACCAAGTGGAAAACCCCTGAGTCACCAACCGAGGTTAGAAGTTTCTTAAGATTGGCCGGTTATTATAGAAGATTTATTCGAGATTTTTCTAGAATAGCCATTCTCTTAACTAAGCTAACCTGCAAATCCGTTAAGTTTGAATGGGGACCAAAACAAGAAGAAGCTTTTAGAATTCTTAAGCAAAGATTAACCCATGCACTTATACTAGCGTTACCAGAAGGAACTGAAGATCTTGTAATCTATTGTGACGCTTCTAAATTAGGTTATGGATGTGTGTTGATGCAACACCAAAAGGTTATAGCTTACGCCTCTAGACAACTTAAGAATCATGAGGAGAATTATTCAACCCATGACCTTGAATTAGGAGCTATAATTTTTGTCCTTAAGATTTGGAGACATTACCTTTATGGTAGTAAATTTACCATATTCACAGACCATAAGAGTTTAAGATATGTTTTTGAGCAAAAAGAATTAAATATGAGACAAAGCCGCTGGATGGAGATACTTAGTGATTATGATTGTGATATCCAGTAGCATGCAGGAAAAGCGAATGTAGTGGCTGATGCTTTAAGTCGAAAGTATCATGAAAAGCCGAAAAGGATACGTTCACTTAAATTAAATATACAAGTAGATTTAAATGAGCAGATTAGAACGACACAAGAATCAGTAATCAAGAATGATACTGAGAAATTGAAAGGTATGATTAAGGAACTAGAACAAGGAACAGATGGAATTTGGAGATTCCATAAGAAAAGAATGTGGATACCTAAATTAGGAAACCTACGTCATCGTATATTAGAAGAAGCCCATAAGTCTAAATATACGATGCATCCAGGAAGCGATAAAATGTACCAGGATTTAAGAAAGAATTTTTGGTGGATAGGAATGAAAAAGGACATAGCAGCCTATGTTTCTAAATGTTTAACTTGCTCACAAGTTAAAGCTGAACATCAGAAACCTTCAGGTTTATTACAACAGCTAGAAATGCCAATTTGGAAATGGGAATTGATAACAATGGATTTTGTTACTAAATTACTCAAAACAAGAAAAGGTAATGATACAATCTGGGTGATTATAGATAGGCTAACCAAGTCAGCTCATTTTCTACCAATAAAGGAAACTTTCAGTATGGAACAATTAGCTAAATTATATTTAAATGAAATCGTTTCATTGCATGGCATTCCTTTATCAATTGTTTCTGACAGAGATAGTCGTTTTACCTCTCATTTTTGGACAAGTTTCCAAAAAGCAATGGGAACCAAGTTAAATCTAAGCACAACCTATCATCCTCAAACGGACGGACAAAGCGAAAGGACGATTTAGACGATGGAAGACATGCTTAGAGCTTGTGTAATTGATTTCGGAGGTAATTGGGATGATCACTTACCCTTAATAGAATTTTCTTATAATAATAGTTATCACACAAGTATCAATGCTGCACCATTCGAAGCACTTTATGGACGAAAATGCCGAACCCCAGTCTGTTGGGCAGAAATTGGAGAAAAGCAACTATCTGGACCTGAGATAGTACAAGAAACAACAGACAAGATCATTCAAGTCAAGGAACGACTGAAAGCAGCACGTGATAGACAAAAGAGTTATGCAGATAACAGACACAAGCTATTAGAATTTCAAGTAGGAGACAACGTATTATTGAAAGTCTCTCCTTGGAAAGGAGTGGTAAGATTCATCAAAAGAGGAAAGCTAAGTCCCAGGAATGTTGGACCTTTCAAGATTATTAGAAGAATAGGACATGTAGCCTATCAGCTAACTGCCAGAGGAAATGGCAGGAATACATGATGTGTTTCATGTATCTAATCTTAATAAATGCTTAGCTGATGAATCATTAGTTGTGCCTCTTAAGGATATAGAGGTAAATGAACAACTCAAATTTATAGAGAGACCTCTACAGATTGAAGTCAGGAAAGTCAAGAACCTCAAACACAAAAGATTAGTTTTGGTCAAAGTGAAATGGGAGTCCAAAAGAGGACCAGAATACACATGAGAGCTTGAATCAGAAATGCAAAAGAAATATCCACACCTGTTCCCATAGACCTCGAGGAGGAGTTCTAAAACAAGGTGAGGAGGATATAACAACCCTCCAAAATATTTTCGACGTCCTAATATATATATATATATATTAAAATGTCCCAATATGTCCTAAAATATACCCCGTATGTGAAAAACGAGCCCTAATACATTTAATATTATTAAAACAAATTAAAAACAAGAAAAATGGGGTCCTCGCAGGGCGCGTAGCCTTTGGCTACTACCTACGCTGGCCGCGACAGCCCTACAACGAGGCAAAGCCCTGAGCCGACACGTGTCATGATCGTGTCAACTCTAGTGGTGATGACCAATCAGGGCTAAGGTCTACACCCCTACTATGCGGGCCGCGTAGCCCGAGGCTTTACCTTACGCGGGCCGCGTGAAACCCAAAATCAGACCCTCTATAAAGAGGGCATCGGGCCTTCAGTCAGTTCGTTCATTTTCTTTTCTTAATCTTGAATTTCTGAAGTATAGGCATAATCTCCGAGTATAATACCCCCTAAATAACGAAGTTCTGCTCCGTTGTAAGTATCATAACCCCTGGATACGTATTAGATACGCTGCCCAATTGATCTAGGGTTCCGTAACGGCTGTCGTGGTTCTGCCCGACGTAGTCGTTGGAATGTCGTCTCGGGGAAGATATTACTAATGTTAAAATGGGTTATTATACTAACACGTGTACATTTGTGTAAATTATAAATAAACACCAGGAAACCCTTACGGAAAACCTAAGACAGCAATGTGAGTAATCTTCTTTTTGTAAATTGTTTTTACAAAACCTCACACAATTAATTATACACTAAACAGTTATTGAGTATTTGTAAGGATACAATTATCGTCGGTATGTTGGGGTTTTGTATACAAAATTTGTTACTGCCTTGCGGGGAGTAACATGACCACTAGTCGGGGTGATAGTACCGTGGATGGTAATTGATATGACTTGGAAACAAATGTAATTGCGTGAACGCCCTCAATACTGTAGACTGATAAAACTGTTTTGATTAAATTGGGATTCACTCACCAGTATTTCCCACTGACAAAATGTTTTAAACATGTTTCAGGTAACAAAATGTGAAAGCCAAATATAAGCCAGCTGTGACAGCACTAAAGGCTTGAGAAGTGGCTATAAAGTTACCTAAAATGAATAGATGTTTTTATTGAAATAAAATAGGTTTTATCCCTATAAACATGTTGTAATAAGAAACTTGGGTTTTACCCATGTGATTATTAAATATGGTGGTTTTACTTTGATAAAATATTTCCTAACTACGGTCCTGATGAAAATTCCGCTGCCAAATTAGTTAAACAGACGGATACCACCAAAGCTGGTTCGCCACCGCCTGTTCCCGGGAAATAGGGATCGGGGGTTGCGACACAATCCGACCTTCTTTATAAAAGTAAATACAATTTACTTCAAACATCGATCAATCTAAATTCTTTTACAAAAATAAATATAGTTCATGTATTTATTTCAAACGACAAACAACATGGTCTCGTTTTATAGAATGAATGTACTTTATATATTTATTTCAAGTGTTAAACAATACGAATCCTTTATAAAATAAATATAGATATGATATTTATTTTAAACGATGTCAACACGAAAACTCTATAAAGTAAATATAACCTTTCATATTTATTTCAAACGTCTAAACGGCGTACACATGTATTTCGACAAAGATCATATGAGACGCGATACATAATACAAGTTTGTTATATGTTATCTTCATATAAATATTCTTTTATACACGTACGACTTCTCGGAACGACTAACACTATCCTATCGATATATTTATATTTTTGTATAAATATTTATATATTCAAATTTCTTGAAAACTAAGTACTTTCTAGACTTAGTGAGCTATTAACGACATTAAACGAAACTTAATGCGTGTAACTTAATCGTTTCCATTAAGTTGACAACTTACCGTTGAATCATTCGGTTAACGATTCGGTAGAGCTCGGTGACACGTAGTTTAGTTACCGCTTTTGGTTAGAAACTTATAAGATATTCCGTGATTTGGGATATTATAGAATGCACGCTAGCGAGTCACGTCTTGGAAACGACATCACGGAATCATAATTAGCTAGCTTTGCACATGGAAATCTAGGTGAGTTCATAACCCCACCTTTTTACGGTTTTACATTTTTATAAATGTTCTCGGGGTGGAAAGACATGCACTTTTTGCAAAGCATACAAGGTTTTCAATAAGCATGGATTACATATTTCTAAACCATTTCACAAACAAGTTTTAACTGACGCAAATGGTTTACGAAAGGTTTATGATAACTATACTGGTTTTTCAAACAAGCGTATTTTTGTAAAGTGCATACATCGCTTACTCGTTTTCTAAACTTGGGGAAAATACATGTACAATGGTATGTAGCACACAAAACTAAGGAATGACACATAGATCACGTGACGAATAGGGTACCATAAGCACCATTAGTCAACGTATACATTTAGACCGCGGAACAAAAGGGTTAGATCTAATGGGTTTCAGGAAACTCCACTCTTGGCCTACTTCTACCAATGAGTGCTTTTATGTCTCAGTCGATCTCGACAAAAATGTATAGGTTTGGTGGCTTCCTATGTCGTGACATATGTTAATGTCCTCGTGAAACATTAGCGATCTCGTATTCCTTACATATACAGAACTCAGTTTCAATGCGTCTTTACAAATTACATACCATGTTTTATATAAATTCAAAGCATAGGATTATGCATGCATGTTATCAATGTCAGGGTGTACATTGACGGTTACACAAATTTTACAAACACAAGAGTTTACAAATACATGGTTTTCAAACATAATGCGTTACAAATACGAAGTTACACGAATACAAAGTTTCCATATAACATGCCAAAGAAAATGATTTTAAATTCGTTTTCTCAACAATATTTCGAAACCCGGTTATTCAAAAAGAATTATTTCAAATCTTTTACAAACAAACTATGAACTCGCTCAACTTTATGTTGATTTTTCGCATGTTTCTTTCTCAGGTTGCATTTCAAAGTTAAGGCACGGTTGGAATAGGAGAACCATGAAGAGTCGAGTACTTAGTGGGCGTTCATTTTCTAGAAGTCTTAGCTTATTTGCTTCCGCTGTGCAATTAAGATACCGGTCCAGTCACGCCAAGCTCTGATATTTCGGGGTGTGACAGATTGGTATCAGAGCCATAGGTTACAACCATAGGTCACCCTAGCTCTGATCCCAGATTGGTATCAGAACTATAGGTTACAGCGAATAGGGTTTTCTGTAGAGATACCTAGGCTCTAACCTCATATTTCTCTGGGGACTTAGATTATTAAGACTTTGAAAATATACCGAACGCCTAAGACTCGAATATGGTCTCCAACCGTTGCCGAAAACGATGAGTCAAAATTTTGTTTTAAACATACGCTAATGTTGTGTTTTATACACGGCACACAAAATAATTACATACAGTGAACAAAACTTTGAGAGCTTAGGAAACATGCATATGAAACATTTGGAAAACAGTCTCATTAAAGGTCATCACGTAGGTACCACGTCCAATAACTCGGGCAAACGCCAATATTATGCCGTCTATGCTATTTTATTTACTCAATCTATACATCAACGGAGGTTGAAGTACGTCGCATACGACTATCAAGGCGAGGTCCTTGAGAAGACACAAAGAAGCATTTCAGCGACAATGCTACTCCTGTCAGCAGGAGAACTACCGATCAGGATGTGACGACTTGTCACGCGATCCTATAAATGACACGAATCACGCCAAGGAGAAGATGCATGTCTTCGCATTCCCCCTATCGCATTAACGACGAATACGCTATGTTCGACATTCCATGGTAATGTCACTTAACAACCGGTCATCACACGAAACCCCAAGTAAAGTCCTTAAATTTCTTTTATTAAAATTCTGACTTTTTCATCTAGTGAGTAGATTTTCACATCTCTACTCCTCTTAATGGTCATTGTATCACGATCATTTCTTTCATTATAGCGAATATTCATTTGCTTCATTTCTTGAAAATTCATATGTTACACATGCATCGTTTGTTACGCATGTGGTTTCGTTTTGAATAAGCGCTTCATCAAAGTTCGAATATTATTTCGCTAAATCTAATTATTGATTTGTGATTCGAATGACCTGCATTATTGTAATTGTTGGCTCCTTTGTTATCAAGTCAACACACTTTCTTGAAACTTCTTTTCTTTTCAAGTTACATACATGGTTTATCGTGTCACCATGTCGAATTTTCCTTGTCGATATATGTATTTATTGTCGGATTGCGCCGAAACCCAGTTCAATCGTTTGAACTTGTCCATTACACATATTCAATCCAAGACACCATATGATGTATTGAACACATCATATTCAAATTCGTTTTAACAAGCGTTTCATTTGTTTCGAGTCTTAGTAGACTTGTTTGGACTATGACTCTATTAAATCGTTTGTTGATTTCAACACCTTGTGGGGGTGTCTCACTAATTTTAAGCTTGCGCTAATCTCGTTTACGCATCTCATGCACGGATTTAATTATTTATTTATTGATTTGTTTTAAATCTGTTTCGATTTATCATATTAAAGCATGTCTTAACACAATCGTGTGTTAAGACAATGGTACACAAATTCATTTTATATTCCAGTGTACCTCCTTACGGTTCTTTCATTATCGATCAAATTCTTTGCGATATTTATTGCCTTTTCATCGTCGATCGAAAACAGTGTTTCTTTAATATTCCATATTCAATTGAAAATCCTATGATGTCGTTGAGTCAAAATTTCAGATTTACTTCATTGCGCGTTCATTTCATGCAAAACACAGGTGAGACTTGTTCGATCACCGCTATATTTAAATTGTTTCATTCACTACGACACCTTGTGGCGTCGGTATAACTTGCAACTTGTGCTGATCACGATCGAGCGTTTCATGCAAACTATTACATTTGAGCTTGTTGATCCTAAGTTCATCCAATGGATGTTATTGCTTCTAGAACTCATTTACATATTGTGAACGTTCATATGGAATTCGATTGGCCGAAGTTCCTGTTCATTGTTGGATCCCTGTTAACTTAGTCACACTGGTGACTATATCAATATGTCTCGTCTCCTTTGACATCAAATTCTAAAACATACTCCTGTTAACCGTTGGGTTCTGATTTCTATAGTAAGTCCTTGAATTCATAACTCGAATAAGTTTTGATTCGATTTCATGATCATTCACTTTGGTATTATTTATATTTACCTACGTTTAACATAACTCTAAGGAGTTAACATAGTCTAAATTTCGAGGACGAATTTTATTAACAGGGGGAGAATGTGACAACCGGTAATTTACGCCTTTAAATTTCGTGATTAACAGATGATTTAAACGATAATAAATAGTGTTTACAACGTAAATTAACTTAATTAGGCCTTTGATATGCCTAGGAACGTCTATTCGACTTTGCAGTGCGCGAACGGTGGTTTACAGAGAAACCCGTTAAACGTTAAACGACTACGAATGGAAACCGAACAAAATACTGACAACACCGACAAATATGAATTTTATACGAATATTTTATGTTTATAAATTTAATTTTTGTGCATTTATCGTGCTTGCGTACGCCACAAACCGCAAACGTGAACGAAAACGCGACTGCAGGAACGCACCGGCAACGAAACGAAAGCATCGGACGTGCGTATTACTTCTAAAACTGAAATTTTATGCTATAACTAGCTTCGTGATTAAATATTAACAACCGTAGTTGAAAACAGAGAGAAAAACATAATTAACACGGTCAACACAGTATTTTACGCAAATTTTTTTAGTTAAAGCAACGAACGAACGCGCCAACCACGACCATCGACACTATTTTTATGTCTTTTGACTTTAAAATAATAATATCCGATAATTTTTAGAAAAACAGTTTCAAAATTGGGTGCGTAAATGGATCTCGGGTAGTAACGGGCCACTTAAAACACAGGGTTGGGCTTGTGGGCCTTGGGCCTTGGACCCAAGCCCATTTAAACCAACACTTAACCCTACTTATATAAGTGTATGATGATCCTAATTCCCGATTTTGAAAACACTGGCCCTTATATACACACACAAATAAACCAACACCCTCATTTTGTTTTCCTCTCAAAACCTCAAAAATTACACAGAGCCACACACCCCCTTCGATCTCTCTCATCCTCTCCCCCTCATCATCTTGACCGACGACCGGAGAACACACCGGCTTCGATGCCGGCGGTGTTTCCGTCAAACAAACTCACCCAGACACCCTCATCTTTTCTACCCCTCTTCTCTCGATTCAACACCGGCAGCCAAGGAGGAGTCGGCTGCCGGTCATCTAGTGCTCCGGTGGTTTTTACCGTCGGCAAACCCCCGCCCCCCTTTTTCATCGGTTAAAAAGACACCACCACCCGACGGTGGTGGTGAGCGGCGACTACGGAAGTATCAACGAGAGAGAGAGAGAGAACCGGGTGGTACTGGTTGGTGGTTCGAGCAGCAGAGAGAGAGAATCGCGAAGAGAGAGAGAGAGAGAGAGATGGAGAAAATCTCCGACGGTCAACTAAAAGACTGTTTGGAATAGAACTCATAGCTTAATCTAAAGAGTGTTTGACAATTGATTTGGTTCAGTGTTACATACAAAACAATAGAACTCAACCCAAAAGACTAGTTAGGTGTGTGAGAGAGCCCATTTGATATATAAACCACACATTAGGCCCATACAACCGAAGCAATGGTCTTAGTCCATAACAATCAACCCTCCCTAAGGGCCAATGTCCTCATTGGTCACGACCATGTTGGTCACGACTGGCTCTTTCCAGGCCACCACTCCGAGCCTCGTTGGTCACGAGCACGTTGCTCATGGTTTGTTCTCTCCAGGCCACCACTCTGAGTTCTAGCTCTGATACCAATAGTTACATAAACCCCGAATTGGTTGCCCATACAACAGATGTGGGACAGGTCCCATACCTTGAAATGGTTTCAGTCCATAACAATCGACACTCCTTGTCACACCCCAACCGAGAGTGAGACGAAAACGAGATTGCTCGTGACTTGATAACATTATTGTGACATTATTTACTCAAAACCGATTTCATTTCATTTCAAATAATTCAAGTTACAACAATTTGAAATTCAAAGTACAACATTGTTCAAAAGTCGAAACAACATAATTCAACAACAATACGACAATATATCTAGTATGTCTAGATGTGTTTCTAAAACATCCCTACTAGATTTCGTCAATATCAACATCATCAACCTGCAACATGTATAAAGTATAGTTCAATACACAATGTATTGGCGAGTACATAGTTTAATAATAGCATAAGTATATAAAAAGGTTTAAACGAATCCACATGGAAAAAATAGTTAACTAGATAAATGTAATCATGGCATGCAATTATACAAGTCAATCCTCTTATTACCGCATGAATTAAAGACTTAACATGACCACAAGACTACGGGTGGTGCGTTACTCCTATAGCGCTATACATGTTAAGGGGAGGCTCGTACGAAGTTAATGACATGTGAATCACATAAGAATGTTCCAAGAATACAAATCAAGTATCTCGTATTTAAGCATGTATGATTGGATTGTTTGTGTTTGCATAAAGTATAAGTGTGAATGTTTAATTTGATAATGTAAACATATTGCACCTAAAAGTGTAAACGTAAAGAGGGCATTCGAGTATACTCACTGTTTTGCAAAGCTTTCTTTTGTTAATCCGCGAGTTGGAGAGTTGGAGGTTGGAAACACCGAGGTCACCCTACATGGGGTAAACGAATGTGTGTGAGTATTCGGAATGTTAACAAAGGATTCAGATTGGAATTTAAGTTACAAAAGTATATATGCATAAAAGTATATCTTGTCCAAGTACTCGTTTTGACCCTAAGTTGTATGTGATTTCATGGGTCCTAGTTTGCCCATTGGAATAAAAAACGAGAGACTTAGAACATTAGATAAAGTAACCTAAGTTCATGACACATAATCATAAACCGATTAGCATCATGAATTCGGCTATGTGTGTATGTATATATATATATATATATATATATATATATATATATATAGGGAGAGGATCATGAGAAAACTAACTAAAAAAAAGCTAAAAAACATACCATTTTTTTACAATTTTTTATAAAAAAATCGCTATTTTTTATATATAAAAAAATTTCAATTTTTTTTTGTTGTACTGCACATGTGCATTATATGTGTACTACACATGTGCACTATATCCGTAATAGTGCACATGTGCAATACAACAAAAAAAATTATTTATTTTTAAAAAAAAAAAATTCCATGCATAAAAACTAGCGATTTTTTTTATAAAAATTTGTAAAAAAAAAATTGGTATGTTTCTTAGGCTTTTTTAGTTAGTTTTTTTGTTTTCTCATTTAAACTAGTTTTCTCATGATCCATCCCCTATATATATATATATATAGTAATCCTAAGCTAAGTCCATCAACAGTATCATAGATGTCATATAAGTCAAGCATGGAGGATTAACCTCATTGTATGAATTCACCAATGCACAAATCATCACAAAGATGATTCGGATGGTCATGAATGAAAAGGAAAAGTACGACTATCTAATGTATCATCAGGTAGCCAAGTAAGTTCAACCCGGGTGTGCCGTCTCAACATAGAAAGAATGAACTTAGTGTCGGAGGCTAGACGAGGTTGTGTTACTTTAGGACTAGTAAGCTACTTGGAATAGAAAGATAAAACGTCAAGTGAGGTGTGGAACAAGTTAGGATAGCCAAAGCTTCCAAGGTTCACACTCTCATCAAGCACAAGTCTTGCCATATGAACTATGGTAGACTTGGTTGACTTCAACACTTGTGGGTTGTCTTAAACCCTATTAAAACAGAAAGTTTAGAGGGTATTTGCACCTCTAAACTTGTAGGAATCAAGCTCCCATAAGTCCCTTAACCATAGATGGGTTTAGGAAGATGTTGAGCATGATATTCATGAAGAAAAAGTAAAGTTCATAAAAGTTTTCCATATAATCTTCTAAAACAGAAAGTTTTTACCACAAAATGGTGATGTTCCACCTTAGTTTACCATGGTAAACTTGTGGAAACACTCATAGAGGTGTTCCAAGCTTTGTAGAGGAAGAAATGATGGAGAAAATATGAAGAAAAGTGAGTTTGAACTCACTTTTAGCACTTAGAAGATCATGCCTTGTTCTTTCAATTTCTGCAGATTTGAGAGAGTTTAGATGAGTTTGGAAAGTGAAAAAGAATGTTAGGAAGCTTCTTTATATAGTGGATTAGTAGTTTAGGGTTTAATGAGGTTTAAAGGTGATCCGGGAAGAAAAAGGTGGAGAAAATTGGCCAACCCGCAGCAAGGAAACAAGTTGCTGCGGATTAGACACCTTGGCGGCATGCAAAGGGGGGGAAGGGATTGGCTCACGTAGCGCACCGCTCTTCTTTTTCGGAAATTTGATTTTATTACATTTTGGCCCCTAGACTTTGATATTATTATTACCTTAAGCCAATACTTGCATTTTTAGAATATTTTCAAGCATGGAACATGTACGTAACTATGAATTGAGTATCGTGAATGCATGTATAAGTATTTGCATGTATAAAGAGTGTCACAACACGTATTTATGACTGATTGTATGTAAAACAAGTATGAGTATATAACAGGCATATATAATCAATGTATAATTTATGAAAAATGATCAAGTTTTATTACGATCAAAGCCTCGGATTACAATGATTGGAAATGAAATGAAATACGATTACAAAGAGAATACAAGTTTCCAAAAATAGAAATCCAGACAAACTTTCTAATTAAGGAAAGTTCCAAAAAGCGAGGTGTTACACTCCTTAAGGGCAAATGTCCTCATTTGTCACGACTAGCTCTTTCCAGGCCACCAATCCGAGTCTGGCTTTGTTACTAATGTTACTTACCAAACAAGAGAACTCAACCTAAAAGATTAGTCTGGTGGGTGAGAGAGCCCATTTGGTATATAAACCTCGCAACATACCTTGCAATGGTCTCAGTACACAACAGTCAGAAGCAAACAAAGCAACACAATTATTTTTTACTCTCCTGTAAATCAATGTAGACGATACGAAGTCTCATGTAAATCAAGTCTTGAATAATCAGTAAAACCTGATGTAACAGTTGCAAAATTGCCCAAAGTACCATTGCTGCAAGTTAAACCATTTTGACTATTTGCGATGAAATCTGTGTAATTTCTTGACTTTTTTGCATTTCTAACTTTAACTTCGGCTTGGTAATAAACTGTATTAATCCATTAAGAGTTCAAGGGGACGTGTTACCTTTGTTTCTATGATGTGTCCTGTTAGCTGGAGTTACGTGTGGTAGGGTTGTTGTTGTTGTTGTTGTTGTTGTTGTTGTTGTTGTTGTGTTTGGTGGTAGTAAACGCGGTCGCGGTTCATCAACATTGCTTAAAACAATTGTAAGATCAAGCTTGAGGTTTGCCATAATGAGCTAGGGTCTATTGATTATGGAGAGCATTTCATTTGGTATCGTGTGCTGGTCAGTGTAGCTATATGTTGTGATCATATCCTAACAGTTGATTTTGAGCAAATTTGTCATTGCCTCATCGAAGAATACAGCGTTCGCAGTTAGTATCGTCGATGATGGTTGCGTTTACACAGTACCTGTAGTAGGCAAGTAAGGATAATAGTTTAGGTATACAAATGAATCTAGTATGTTGTTGTTCCTGGTGTCATGTTCTAATATATATATATATATATATATATATATATATATATATATATATATATATATATATTGTTTTGGTCAAAAATCAAGCAAAGATAATGCAACCAAACTTTCTGTTGTGAGGTATGATGCTTGAATCAATGAACAATGCTAAGGATCACTCAGAAATGTAATGAACAAGTGACACAATGATTTATACGAGGAAAAAGCCCTTGATCAAGAGTTGATCTCCGGCATAAAAAACCTCGGGTGATGGAAACTACCGATCACCAACTCAGATTAAACAGAAAATGTATTACAACTTTGGATGATAGCGAGCTAGTTACAAGGTTCACTAGAGTGTAATGTGCAAAAAGTGTGTAATCGCCAAGAAAACTGTTGAGAGCTGATGAGAGCTGTTACGAGTGTGTGTGTGTGTGTATAGCCAAAAATAGCCAAGTGTTCTAATCTAGCTCGCTATCCCCTTTTAAATTTGGAAAATATCTAAGCTAACAAACTATCCGCATTTCATGCAAGTCTTCCACGAACTCCATAACGTCTATTTCAGTCATGCACGTGCGGAATAAATAGGGAATATGCTCCAGGAATATCGCCAAGACCAAGTCCAAGCTCATACTCCTGCAAAGCAACATCATATTCAAAGTAGACAATCGTTAGTATGAGGATCCTTATGATGATCCTGGATCCTGATCCTACAATATTCTCTGAGGATCACTAATTCAAATAGAATTGAGGATCACTAAGCTTGACAGTAATTGAGGATCACTGATCTTTGGAAAATCCTCCCCTAACAATTGCCCCCAAAATATAAGGAGTGAAGTGTAAATAAACGAGTTATATTTTCTCGTTCTTATCCGTAACAAACCAACGAATATATAGCCGTTACTTTCTGATTAGCTGTTGCCATCCTGACGTCACTGAAGTGACTATCCTGCAAGATCATGATTATAAATTGAAATTAGAGATAAGGGTTAGGGAGCATTTAAATTCGTGCGTTTCATCCTTTAAATCTTCATTCAAAGATCTGATCAGGTACTTCTCTTTCCTTTCTCTCTTCATACTCTCCTTCTGTTTCTTCTTCTCCACCATCATTATGCCCAATATGATGTTAAGATCCTCACTGGCTAAGGATCATAAAAAGGACAGTCCTTTGAAGAGCCAAGGGATCATCGAAGGCTCTGCGAAGGAACGATACTGTTTTACTGATCCGCAGATAGACAGGATCCGCCATTGTTTCCCGGCAAACACCGTTTTCAAAACTTTTGATCCCACCGTCCTGAGTGAATATGTTTCTGAAACCTGGGTAGCTTTCACGGTTACCCCATTTACAATAGGATACTCGTATCCTTTTCCTGATTTCACCCAATCCTTCTTCTCTCTCACTGGCATCTCCTACATCCAGGCAATGCCAATGATCTGGAGGGTCTTGTATACCCTTGAAAGAATCATTGAGCTTGAAGGTATTGATCTGGGAATGTCGGAGTTTGCAGAGATGTACGACCTCGTGAGCCATGGATCTCACCGATATCTACTCAAACATAAACCTGGTGAAGAACACCCCATCTTCAAAGCCACTAAGAATGACACCAACTGGAAACGGCGATTCTTCTTTGTCAGAAGGGATTCTATCCCTGATGGAAAGGATCTGCCTAGAAAATGGACCACCCATGGTAGGATAGAGGATCCTGAGAAGGATCACAGGATAACCTTGTTTCTGCTGAGGATCATTAACATCCTTTTGTTTCTATTTTGCAGCTATTACTGTTGCACACCTTATTACAACACCTGCAACGAAGGAAAGGCTTGCTGCTTTTCGGAGGCTCGATCCTGCAATAAGAACATTTCAAGCAAATACCCAGGATTCTCAGGAAGTATCCTCAGGCTCTGTTACAATGTCAAGTAAGTATCCCATTTTGTGCATAACTAAATGTTTAAATTAGAATGTAATACGTATACTTATCTGTTTTGGATGTGTAGGTGCTGGAAAATCATTGAAGTCTGCTACTCGTTTCAGTGTCACCGATCTCACCACTGTTGGTCCCAGATCTGGGAGGAAGAAGGCTGCTGCTAGCCCAAGTACTGCCATCCCCAAGCCTACCACCTCCAAGGGAAAGAAGAGGAAAGCCTCTGAGGCTGACAATCTAGAAGGCTTGCCTCTAATCCGCCATCAGTTCCGTGAGTACTTTGCTGATGTAAGGATCACTGACTTAGCTTAGTTATCCTGCCCACTTGAGGATCATGTGATCCTAAACTTTACATTGTCTTTTTGCAGAAATTTGCTGAAATCGAGGACTACGTAGGCAATATTGAAGAGGTTGAGCAAAAGTGTGTGGACCTCCAAAAGATCATGCTGGCCAAGTGTTTTGGTCAAAAATCACACAAGGATAATGCAACCAAATCTGATTTTGTGAGGTATGATGCTTGGTTAATTGTATGAACGACAAGTATATGAAATCAACGATGAACACCGAGATTTATACGAGGAAAAAGCCCTTGATCAAGAGTTGATCTCCGGCATAAAAAACCTCGGGTGATGGAAACTACCGATCACCAAATATATTGCTGAAACAATAGTGATCCTTGTACAACTTCGGAAGAAAACAAGCTCAATACATTGAATTGCTAGTGTAAGTGTGTGTTTTTGCTAAGTGTTTGCAGAGAATTCGAGTGTTGTGTGTTGTTTGTGTGGTGTGTACGACTTAAGCCTCTAATGAGCTGTTTTCCCCTTAAAAGATAGCAAAATATCAAGAAACCAACTATCCTAAAAAGGTGGAAATGGCCCATGTTCTCCAAAAATGGTTATATTTCATCAAGCATGTGCTATATAAACGAATATTCCCCGAAATTCCAGCTAAGAATGAGTCCACTACGTCCATTACCTGCATTTAAACATTAAAAACGTGACAATTGTTAGAAAACATAAGTTCTGTTAAGGATCCTCAGACTCGTGATCCTCAGACTCGTAATCCTCAGACTCTGGATCCTCAGACTCTCTGCATCATCCATTAAGGATCCGTGATCCATGCCCAGTCTCAGGATAGATGATCCTTAGCATAAAATTCATGCCCTAACAATTGCCCCCAATATGGCAGTTGTGATAAGGATTCACAGCTGTCATATTTCCGTCGGAAGTGGACTAGCCGTTGCTGCCGGCAACTATTCGTTACACTGCCTGTCGTCACTGATAAGACCTGCTATAATCATTATTGCAAACTATAGAGTTAGAGATAACTCCTCAAATGCCTTTACAGACAAGAAGATCCTTCTGTTTGTGGAGAATGAATCCTTCTACACAGTTCGCTATTAACCTTCCCGCACTTTAATTTCTGCATAGACACTTTAACTGTTAGATAGCCTTATCCGGCCTGGGTGGATGGTCCTCGGTTTTGCTGGTGAAATCCAGGCCAGATGATTTTGATATATAATGAATGGGTAATAACATTAAACTTTTTTAGCTACAACTGTTGTTGTTTCTTTCCTCTTTATTTTTCATGTATGCTTTCTATTTTCAAAGATATCATCGCCAAACAATTGGAAAGTTATTGGAAATCTGATGATGATAATGTTAAACTTTTAACAGAAAACTTGAAGCGTTCATATAAATGTGGATCAATGATCCTTAACCAAAAAGGATAAGAGACAACTTGCAGCTTAGAAAAAGTTAGAATATAACATACCAGAGAATCCAAGTTAGGATTCTATATCCTTGTAAATTAATATAAACTGTGAAAAGTAAAGTTTCGAGGATCCAGGATCCTTATTGTCAGAACTTGTATAACTCTAGAGCTCCAAGATCCTGTAAGAAAAACATACTTGGGACCAAGCCAAATAATTGGGAATGAACCCATAATAACTGGGGACAAGTCCAAATAAACTGGGGACAAGCCCAACAAACTGGGGACAAGCCCAAATAAACTGGGGACAAGCCCAACAAACTAGGGACAAGCCCAAATAAACTGGGGACAAGCCCAACAAACTGGGGACAAGCCCAAATAAACTGGGGACAAGCCCAAATAAACGGATGTAAACTGGGGTCAAGCCCAAATAAACTTGTGTAAACTGGAGTATGGCCCTCACTGGCGACTATCCAAACTTGAAAGACATGAAAATGCCGAAACCTTAGCTAACGTGAAAACGTTAGAAACCTTAGGAATGGATGTATGGTACGTCTACCATTATACGTAGGATCCCGGATACAGCCAGTACAATGAAATTTTTAGCCCCTAAAGCGAGTACTGGTCCCATTGCCATGAACTGTACCAGGATCATCGTGCGCTACTGGCAAAACTGGGGACAAGCCCAAACTGGGGACAAGCCCAAAACTGGGGACAAGCCCAAAACTGGGGTCAAGCCCAAATAACTGGGGTCAAGCCCAAATAACTAGATACTTCTGTGGATACTCAATCCTTAGTTAATGATACCTGAACCTTCAAAACTCAGAATCAAGTGAAAGGAGGATAAAGGATGCAGGATCCTTATCCTTATATAAGAGAATAAAAGAATGAAATAGTTTGAGATTAGAATGTTACCAGAAAGGTGGTATTCTGAAATGCTTTCCTTAACACCATATCACCAACTTGGAATTTCCTGATCCTGACATTTTTGTTGTAAGCTCCAGCCATCCTTTGTTGATAACTGGCCATCCTTATCCTTGCCAAGTCCCTGATTTCTTGTATAGTATCCAGGTCTTGAACCAAGTTTTCAGCATTTTCTTCAGGATCACGAATGCTTGTTCTTGCAGTTGGAACCACCATCTCTGTAGGGATCACTGATTCTGCCCCAAATACCAAAGAAAATGGAGTTTGGCCTGTAGCATTCTTGGGAGTTGTCCTATCAGCCCAAAGCACATAAGGTAGTTCTTCTGCCCATTTTCCTTTCTTGGATCCAAGCTTCTTCTTCAAATTGTTGATGATGATCTTGTTGGATGATTCTGCCTGACCATTAGCTTGTGGGTGGACTGGTGTTGATGTTATCATCTTAATCCCCCAGCTGTCACAAAAGTTAGTAGTTCTATTCCCAATAAATTGGGATCCATTATCACAAACAATTTCAGAAGGGATACCAAATCTGGTGATAATGTTTCTTTTAATAAAGGATATAACTTCCTTTTCTCTAACTTGAGCAAAGGCTTCAGCCTCTATCCACTTAGAGAAGTAATCAGTCATAGCAAGCATGAATACTTTTCCACCAGGTGCCTTAGGAAGCTTTCCAACTATATCCATTCCCCATCTCATGAATGGCCAGGAAGAGGATATAGGATGCAAGAGCTCTGCTGGTTGGTGAAGGATGTTAATATGCCTCTGGCAAGGATCACACTTCTTGGCATACTCCACAGCATCCTTCTTCATAGTGGGCCAGTAGTATCCTGTCCTCAGGATCCTTGAGAATAATGCCCTGCCCCCAGTGTGGTTTCCACAATCTCCTTCATGGAAATCCTTTAGGACTTCTTGGATTTCAGGATCCTCAATGCATCTTAGATATGGTCCTGCAAGAGATCGTTTATACAACATATTATTTAATATTGTAAATTGAGATACCTTAATTTTGAAAGCCCTAGGGTTTTCTCCTGTAGGAATCTCTCCATGTTGTATGTATCTCATGATTGGAAGGATACATGATCCTGAATGAGATTGAGTATCATCACTAGGGATGATTGCAGAAACTTCTCCTATCTCCATAGCTACATGATCCTCGATGGCAGGGGTCAGGATATGGATAATAGGGATTCTTATATCCTCCGGGATCTTCAAGGATGATCCTAGATTGACTAATGCATCAGCCTCTGCATTTTCTTCCCTGGGTACCTGTGATAGACTGAAAAAAAGCAAAAGAATATGCCAGTTTCCTGACTATTTCTAAGTACTTGATTAGCTTTTCACCTTTGACAGTGTAAGAACCATTATAATGATTAGTAATTAATAGGGAATCTATGAATACTTGAAGATACCTGATCCTCATATTCTTATCTAATTGCAAACCTGCTATCAAGGCCTCATATTCAGCCTCATTATTAGTGGTTTGGAATTCACATGCAATGGATTGGGGTATAATGTCCCCCTGTGGCGATTTTGGTAGTGTGCTTTGTCTAGTTCCTTTAACATCTGAAGCTCCATCCGTGAGGAGTGTCTAAGGATCCTTGGTCTTCTCAAGTTGTTGAACTTCTAATTCAGCTTCCCTTTGTAGATCACTACTGAAATCAGCCACAAAGTCAATTAAAGCTTGGGACTTGATTGCCCACTTTGCCATTCTACCTGACATTTGAAGTTTCCTGAGAACATTCTTGATAGGAAGGTTAGTTTTCACAATAATAGTGTGAGTTTTGAAATAATGTCTATGTTTAGCAGAAGCCATAATTAAATCAAGAATTAATTTCTCTAAATGAGAATACCTGGCCTCAGCATCAAGTAGAATTTTACTTACATAGTATACCAGATGTTGAGAGCCTTCATGATCCTTAACTAGGATCACACTTACTGCTTTAGCTGAAATAGCTAAGTATAAGGATAACGATTCTCCATTTTCTGGTTTCATCAGGGCTGGTGCTGAGGATAGATAATCCTTAAGAACCTTGAGTGCAGCTTCATGCTTATCAGTCCACTCAAACTTGCCTTGAGCAATTTGTCTACCTCTTCTTGGATAAAGACATTCCTTTCAAGTGCAAACTTTCTCCTTTTTGGTGTATTGGCTTGAAAGACCTGTCAATACCAAGTTTGTGAGTAATAACATTCTTAGATATACCTGTCATATCTTCATGTTTCCAAGCAAAGGTAGATTTCTTCTTTCCAAGAAGGATACTAAATCCTGCTCAGTACTGTCTAGGATCCCGAATCCTACAAAAATTTTGGATTCAGGATCCTCTGGGTTCAACAGAATATCCTTGATGTCTTTCTCTCTTGCCTCCACGGCGTCTTGCTCCTTGGAGGCTGGCTTCATTGAAGAAGTGTAATAGTTCTTTGCCTCCTGCTGATCACTTTCTATCTTCACCATATCTCAAATAGTTGGGAGCTTGACACATTGATGAATGTTGAGGGGGACTGCCTTCATATCGTGTATCCATGGCCTGCCAAAGATAACATTACAACAAGATAAGCAATCAATAACATAGGATTTTTTTAACATAATTCACTCCCTCTATATAGATAGGAAGTTTGATGTCCCCCAATGTAATTTTTGTCTCTCCACTGAATCCCACAAGGACAGATGATCTTTGGACAATATCGGATTCGAGGATGTCCATTCTATTGAGGACATCCAACTGGATTATGTTCACTGAGCTTTTCCCATCAATGAGAATCCTGCGAACAAAATGGTTAGATATAAATAATGTAATAACCAAACCGTCATGATGAGGATCATGTATGTCGACACGGTCATCCCCATCAAAGTATATGACTTTTTCCTGGGTAAGGATGGAAGTTCGAACAGGTCTGTCCCTATTCTCCATCTTTGTTTCCTTTGCATGTCTCTTAGCTGCTAAGAACCTCCGGAGATAAAATGGATGATTTGAGCATCAGCTGGTGGAGGAAGAGCTTTTTTCAGGAACTTTCTCAGGATCCTTGATCCTTGACTTTTTCCTTCCAAGCAATTCCTTCAAGTATCCTTTGCTCAAAAGATAACCTGTCTCATTCCTTAATGTTATGCACTCATCTGTGAGATGACCAGAATCCCCATGGTAAGCACACCATTTTGATTCGTCTTTGGTGGCAGGCGGTTTGTCATTCTTCCTTGGCCACCTAACCTTGTCACCTAAACTCTGCATAGAAAGGATTAGTTCATTATTATCAGCAGAAAAACAATATTCAGAAATAGGAGGATAATCCTCATCATCTTCCTCTTGTTCCACAGCATGCACATTCAGGTTGTCATGCTTGTAGTATTGCTTGGATCAATTATCCTTGAGATAGGATCCTTATCTGTCTTGCTTTGAGGATCCTGACAACCTCTCGTGGATCCTTTTGTCATCCTCTAAACGGATGAACCTAAGGGCCATGTTCCTTTCCTCATCTAAGTTCCTGCAAGGGGTCATGACAAGATCACCATAGAACATTGAATCCCTAAGTAAACCCATTTTAAAGGCTTCTACAGCGTTAGCTATATCCAGGTTAGGGATATCTAAGGATTCTTTACTAAACATAGTGATGTAATCTCTAAGTGATTCATTTTGACCTTGTGTTACCCTATATAGATCGCTAGTTAATCGTTCAAACTTTCTACTACAAGAGAATTAACTATTAAACAAATTAACTAGATTAGCAAATGAAGTAATAGAGTAAGGGGGAAGACTTAGCAGCCATTTAAGAGCAGATCCTGTGAGTGTGGATCCAAATCCCTTGCATAGACATGCTTCTTTTAACCTTTCAGGAATTGGATTGATCTCCATCCTCTCCCTGTACTGAGCCACATGCTCCTCTGGATCCGTTGAACCATCATATAACTTCATAGATGGTATCTGGAATCTTTTAGGGATCTCAGCATCACACAAGGGTGGTGCAAAACGAGATATCCTATGGCTACCATCTGCAATTTCAGGAATGGGTTTAACCACTCCCGGTACACTGGATATCATATCCTTAAGCTTCTGTAGCTCTCTAGCCATAGCCTGATTAATACCTGTATCCTGCATTAAGCCATGGTTAGTGTTATATGAATTATTAAAAATGTTACCTCCCACAGGATTCGTGTTTGGAATTGCGGATGTGAATCCATATTGTCGAGACTCTGGCATAATTGAAGGACCAGAGGGAGGGAGGAAGGGTCTGCATTGGTACGAAGTCTCCTTGATGAACGTCCGAGCTCTGAGGCTGCATACTTCTCAAAAATCCTTGATCCTGAAGAACGTTGGATCCTTGAAGTTGAGATGATCCTTGAACCTGAAAGGATCCTGGAACCAGAGAGGATCCTGGGACATAGGAGGATCCTTGGACCGGGAAGGATCCTTGGACTTGGGAGGATCCTTGGACCTGGGAGGATCCTTGAACTGTATGCATTCCCAAATATCCTCCTGACGTGTAGTATCCCTGATGCTGAGAAGAGGATCCTGATGGTTGAGAAGAGGATCCTTGAGGCTGGAAGTGAGAGCCAAATGCCTGACTCATAGTTACTGTTCCATAACGCCTTCCTGGTAATTCACCCAAGTATTGCACGTCCGGAACTACTAAGTGTTGAGAAGTTACGACTGGAGTGTCGAAGTTCAGCGACCTTGGCATCAGAGGGGAGTGATCCTCCACTGATTTCTTCTGTTTCTTGATCTCATCGATCTCCCGGAGGATCCTTTCGTTGGTTTTGTCCTGCTCCTCTGCGTGATTCCTCATCTGCAAAATCAGAGTGTAAAGATCATTAGTAGTAGGATTAGTTGAAACAGAAGAAGTTGGTGGTTTTTGGAAAATGGGGGTTGGTTTCTTCGTAGCATTCTCAGCATTCTTCTGGGATCCTGAAGGTGGTGGAGGCAAGGGAGGAACGCCTTGTGAAGAACTGAATGAGGGCATCAAACTTGAAGTATTCTTCGCTGAGGAAGCCATCTGCCTGGTTATTATGAACCGAAATGATCACGAATATACGAATCTTCTTAGGAATGAAGCACCAATTGCCCCACGGTGGGCGCCAAACTGTTTTGGTAAAAAATCACACAAGGATAATGCAACCAAATCTGATTTTGTGAGGTATGATGCTTGGTTAATTGTATGAACGACAAGTATATGAAATCAACAATGAACACCGAGATTTATACGAGGAAAAAGCCCTTGATCAAGAGTTGATCTCCGGCATAAAAAACCTCGGGTGATGGATGTTAGGGGAGGATTTTCTAACAATTAGTGATCCTTATTCGTTATCCTAACTAGTGATCCTTACTTCTGTGACAGGTGGTGATCCTCAGAAGAGCTTCAGGATCAGGATCATGGATCACTTTAAGGATCCTCGTACTGACGATTGTTTACTTATGTTTTGTACTATCTCGCAGGTATAACCAGCTTGACCAAGTCTTGGCGACATTCCTGGAGAATATTCCCAAACTATTCTGCACGTGCTTAGCTAAAAATGGACGTTATGGAGAACGTGGGGGCTTGGCACAAAAGTCGGATAGTTAGTTTGGTAGTTATATTTCTATTTTAAAATGGGTAACGAGCTAGTAGAGAAACACTTAGTCAATTTTACAGCTACATACACTCATATACTCGCACACTTGAAGCTCTCGACGAACATTCATTCGTTTTCACTCACATTTACACATTTCACGATAGTGATCTTCGTACCTAGCTCGTTACTATCCGAAGTTGTAAACATTTATTCATTTATTTGAGCTAGGTGATCGGTAGTTTCCATCACCCGGGGTTTTTTGTGCCGGAGATCAACTCTTGATCAAGGGCTTTTTCCCCGTACAAATCCTTGTGTCATTTCGGAAATTTACATTGAAGTGATCCTTGTTATTGTTCTACATTGTTAGCATCATACCCCGTAACATAGAGTTTGGTTGCAATATCCTCAACAGATTTTTTTTGACCAAAACAGTTTGGCGCCCACCGTGGGGCAATTGGTGCTTCGTCCTTAGAAAAATACGCATTTATGTGCTCATTTCGGTTCACTACAACCAAGCAAATGGCTTCCTCAGCGAATA
This sequence comes from Helianthus tuberosus, assembly GCA_030545235.1. Classification (NCBI taxonomy): domain Eukaryota; kingdom Viridiplantae; phylum Streptophyta; class Magnoliopsida; order Asterales; family Asteraceae; genus Helianthus; species Helianthus tuberosus. The sequence goes on from CM060357.1 coordinate 64,655,595, forward strand.
ATGCTTCAAACTTGATGCCCTCATTCACTTCTTCACAAGGCGTCCCTCCTTTGCCTCCACCACCTTCTGGATCCCAGAAGAATACTGAGAATGCCGCGAAGAAACCAACTCCCATTTCCTCAAAACCACCTACTTCTTCTGTTTCAACTAATCCTACTACTAATGATCTCTATGCCTTGATTTTGCAGATGAGGAATCATGCACAAGAGCAGGATAAGACCAACGAAAGGATCCTCCGGGAGATTGACGAAATTAAGAAACAGAAGAAAACGGCAGAGGATCGTTCCCCACTGATGCCCAGATCTTTGAATTTTGATACTCCGGTGATTACTTCTCAGCCATCAGTGGTTCCAGACATTCAATATGTGGGTGGACCAAAAGGAGTGCACTACGGAACAACAACAATGACCCAGGCATCAGGTTCATATTTCCAGCCAGCGGGATCCTATCCTCAGCATATGGGATCCCTCACGAGTTCAGGAGGATATTTAGGAATGCAGCAGTTTCAAGGATCCTCCTTCGTTCCAGGATCATCCCAGGTTCAAGGATCCTCCTTCGTTCCAGGATCATCCCAGGTTCAAGGATCCTCCTTCGTTCCAGGATCATCCCAGGTTCAAGGATCCTCCTTCGTTCCAGGATCATCCCAGGTTCAAGGATCCTCCTTCGTTCCAGGATCATCCCAGGTTCAAGGATCCTCCTTTGTTCCAGGATCGTCCCAGTTTCAGGGATCCTTCCAGATGCCAGGATCCTTGAGGAGTTTGCAAACAGGAAGTTCAGATGTCCATCAGGGAGATTTTATTCCAATGCAGACCAATGCCTCTACTGGTCCCTCGATCATTCCAGAGCCTCAACAATATGGATTAACATCCATTCATCCTAACTTGAATCCAATGGGAGGTAACACTTTTAATAATTCTCATACTACTAACCATGGTCTTATGCAGGATCCAGGTATCAATCATGCCATGGCCAGAGAATTGCAAAAGCTAAAGGATATGATATCAAGTGTTCCGGGAGTGGTCAAACCTATCCCAGAGATTGCAGATGGGAGCCACAAGATATCTCGTTTTGCACCACAAATCTGTGATGCTGAGATACCCAAGAGGTTCCATGTGCCTACAATGAAGTTGTATGATGGTTCGACAGATCCTGAAGAACACATAGCACAATACATGGAGAGGATGGAAATCAATCCAATCCCAGAAAGGTTAAAGGAAGCATGCCTGTGCAAAGGATTCGGATCCACTCTTACTGGATCAGCTCTCAAATGGCTGCTAAGTCTTCCCCCCTACTCTATTACCTCATTTGCTAATCTAGTTAATCTATTTAATAATCAGTTTTCTTGTAGTAGGAAATTTGAACGATTAACTAGTGATCTATATAGGATAACCCAGGGTCATAATGAATCATTAAGGGATTACATTACCAAATTCAGTAAAGAATCTTTAGACATTCCCAACTTAGATATAGCCACGGCTGTTGAGGCCTTTAAAATGGGATTGCTTAGGGATTCGTCTTTCTATGATGATCTTGTTATGACACCGTGCAGGAACTTAGATGAGGTAAGAACCCGAGCACTTAGGTTCATTCGACTAGAAGACGACAAGAGGATCCAGGAGAGGTTAGCAGGATCCTCAAAGCAGGATAAGCAAGGATCCTCATTCAGGAACAACAAGTTCAGATCCTACAACAGATCTGATAACCAGAACGTGCATTCTATTGATCAAGAAGAGGATGATGAGGATTATCCTCCAATTTATGAATATTGTTTTAGTGTTGATAACAATGAACTAATCCTTGCGATGCAGAGTCTAGGTGATAAAGCTAGATGGCCCAGAAAAAATGATAGGCCAGCTGCAACTAAGGATAAATCAAAGTGGTGTGCATACCATGAAGATTTTGGGCACCTCACAGAAGAATGCATTGCACTAAGAAAGGAAATTGGATACTTGTTGAGCAAGGGGCATCTAAAAGAATTGTTGGGAAGAAAAAAGTCAAGGACTCAGGATCCTGAAAGGATCCCTGAGAAGGCTCCAGCCCCTCCAGCGGATGCACAAGTGATAAACTTCATTTCTGGAGGATCAGACATTTGCGACACATCCTTCTCAGCAGCTAAAAGGCATGCAAAGGAAACTAAAATGGATAACGGAGAAAGACCTATTCGAACATCAAGTGTCTCGGAAGGGAAAGTCATAACCTTTGATGAAGAGGATCGTGTTGATATCCAGGATCCTCATCACGATGGTTTAGTTATTACTCTTTTCATATCTAACCATTTTGTCCGCAGGATCCTTATAGACAGAGGAAGTTCAGTGAACATTATCCAGCTTGATGTCCTAAAGAAGATGGGTATTACTGAATCAGAGATCATACCAAGATCCTCTGTGCTCGTGGGATTTAGTGGTGAAACTAAGAATACCCTGGGGGACATTAAACTCCCAATATACATTGAAGGCCTACACTCTTATAAAAATTTTTGTGTTATTGACTGTTTATCTTGTTGTAATGTTATCCTTGGCAGGCCCTGGATACACGATATGAAAGCAGTCCCATCCACTTACCATCAATGTGTGAAGCTCCCTAGTCCTTGGGGGATAGTGAAGATTGATAGTGATCAGCAGGAGGCTAAGAATTGCTATACTTCATCGATGAAACCAGCTTCGAAATCCAGGGAGCAATAGCAATCAAAGTATCCTCCAAGGGATGTCTTGGAGGTGAGTGAACAGGATGTGGTAGAAATCCTTATGGATCTGGATGATCCTGAATCTATAGTTTATATCGGATCAGGGATCCTTGGCGAAATGAAAGAAGACCTCCTATCCTTCCTAAAAAGGAGAAAGACTACCTTTGCATGGAAACACGAAGACATGACTGGTATATCCAAAGATGTAATCACTCACAAACTCGGCATTGACAGATCCTTCAAACCAATCCATCAAAGGAGAAGAAAGTTTGCACCGGAAAGGAATGCCATTATCCAGGAAGAGGTAGAGAAATTGCTCCGGGCAGGTATGATTAGAGAGGTCAAGTATCCAAGATGGTTGGCCAATGTGGTTGTTGTTCAAAAGAAAAACGGAAAGTGGAGTGTATGTGTCGATTTTACCGATTTAAATAAGGCATGTCCCAAGGATCCTTTCCCTTTACCCCACATTGACTCCATGGTGGATGCAACCGTGGGTCATGAACTGTTAACTTTTATGGATGCTTCATCTGGATTTCAGCAAATCCAAATGGAACCATCCGACCAAGAGGATACAACCTTCATGACTCCAACTGGTATATACTGCTATATTGCTATGTCGTTCGGATTAAGAAATGCAGGTGCAACATATCAAAGGCTGGTGAATATGATGTTCAAGGATCAGATTGGACAAACTATGGAGGTTTACATAGACGATATGGTGGTAAAATCCTTAAAAGCTGAGGATCACCTAAGAGACTTGGAGGAAGCATTCGATATCCTTGACAAATATAACATGAAGCTTAATCCTTCAAAATGTCACTTTGGTGTTAAAGCAGGTAAATTCTTAGGATATATGGTGACAAAGAGAGGCATTGAAGCTAGCCCGGAATAAATCAAAGCAATAGTGAACATCAAATCTCCGGCCAATGCTAAGGATGTTCAGAGGCTAACAGGCAGGATAGCAGCTTTGAATAGATTTATATCCAAATCCTCATAGAAGTGCAGAGAGTTCTATGATATCCTAAGGAAGAACAAGAAATTTGAATGGATGGGGAAGCATGAAAATGCTTTGAGAGCCCTCAAAGATTACCTATCCTTGGCCCCGGCTTTGATGAAACCAGAAAAAGGCGATGTGCTATCCTTGTATCTTGCAGTATCCTCAAAAGCAGTAAGTGCGGTCCTTGTTAAGGATCATCAAGGTACACAACATCCTGTCTATTATGTAAGTAAAAGTTTACTTGATGCCGAATCCAGGTACTCACACCTTGAAAAGCTTATTCTTGCATTAATTATGGCATCTACTAAGTTAAGACATTATTTTGAAACTCATGTTATCATTGTTAAAACTAATTTTCCAATCAAGAATGTCCTCAGGAAACCAGAGATGTCAGGAAGGATGGCTAAGTGGGCAGTGAAGCTGAGTGCATATGATATAAGATATGAGCCTAGGACAGCCATCAAATCCCAAGCATTAGCTGACTTTGTGGCTGATTTCAGTAGTGATTTACAAGAAGAGGCTAAGCTAGAAGTCCAGCAGCTAGAAGAAACCAAGGATCCTTGGATACTCTATACTGATGGATCCTCAAATGTCAAAGGCACAGGGCTTGGAATACTACTAAAATTGCCACAGGGGGACATAATACCCCACTCTATAGCTTGTGAGTTCCAAACCACTAACAATGAGGCTGAATATGAAGCCTTAATTGCTGGTTTGCAAATTGCTAAGCATATGGGGATCAGGTATCTTGAGGTACACGTAGATTCTTTGTTAATTACAAACCACTTTAATAGATCCTATGCTGTTAAAGGTGAAAAAGCTAACCAAATATTTGGAGATAGTCAAAAGTTTGGCACTCTCTTTTGTTTCCTTTAGTTTGTCACAGGTACCAAGGGAAGAAAATACAGAAGCTGATGCATTGGCTAATTTAGGATCATCCTTGAAGATCCCGGAGGATATCAAGATTCCTATTATCCATATCCTGACCCCGGCTATTGAGGATCATGTGGCTATGGAAATAGGAAATGATTCTGCAATAATCCCTAGTGAGGATACTCGATCCCATTCAGGATCAGGATCATGGATCTCACCAATTATGAGATACTTACAACATGGAGAGATTCCTACAGGAGAAAACCCTAGGGCTTTCAAATCTAAGGTATCTCAGTTCTCAATTATAAATAGTATGTTGTATAGACGATCTCTTGCAGGACCATACTTGAGATGCATTGAGGATCCTGAAGTCCAAGAAGTTTTAAAAGACTTCCATGAAGGAGATTGTGGAAACCACACTAGGGGCAGGGCTTTATTCTCAAGGATCCTGAGAACAGGATACTACTGGCCAACCATGAAGAGAGACGCTGTGGAGTATGCTAAGAGATGTGACCCTTGTCAGAGGCACAGCAATATCCTTCATCAACCAGCTGAATTATTGCATCCTATATCCTCCTCTTGGCCATTTATGAGATGGGGTATGGATATAGTTGGTAAGCTCCCTAAGGCACCTGGTGGAAAAGTATTCATGCTTGCTATGACGGATTACTTCTCCAAGTGGATAGAGGCTGAAGCTTTTGCCCAAGTCAGAGAAAAGGAAGTTATATCCTTCATTAAAAGAAATATTATAACTAGATTTGGAATTCCTTCTGAGATTATATGTGATAATGGTTCCCAATTTATTGGGGGCAGAACCACTAACTTTTGTGACAGCTGGGGGATTAAGATGATAACATCAACACCAGTCCACCCACAAGCTAATGGTCAGGCAGAATCATCCAACAAGATCATCATCAACAATTTGAAGAAGAAGCTTGGATCCAAGAAAGGGAAATGGGCAGAAGAACTACCCTATGTGCTTTGGGCTGATAGGACAACCCCCAAGAATGCTACTGGTCAAACACCATTCTCTTTGGTGTTTGGGGCAGAATCAGTGATCCCAACAGAAATGGTGGTTCCAACTGCAAGAACAAGTACCCGTGATCCTGAGGAGAATGATGAGAACTTGGCTCAAGACCTGGATACTATTGAAGAAATCAGGGATATGGCTAGGATAAGGATGGCCAGTTATCAGCGAAGAATGGCTGGTGCTTACAACAAAAATGTCAGGATCAGGAGGTTTCAAGTTGGAGATATGGTATTAAGGAAAGCATTTCAGAATACCACCAATCCTGCTGATGGAAAATTGGCTCCAAAATGGGAAGGCCCTTATTTGATTGAAGCTGAAGCAGGAAATGGGGCATATAGATTGCTAACCATGGAAGGTGATTTGCTACCAAGAGCTTGGAATGCTGTCCACTTAAAGAAATATTTCATGTGAGCAGGATCCTCATGGCATAAATGATCCTCACGATAGGGATATCCTTAAAGGATCCTCAAAGTATCGGTGATCCTTACTTAGGTAATATCCTAAACTTGAACTATTTCATTTCATTATTTTCGCATATAAGGATAAGGATCATGTATCCTTTATCCATCTCTCACGTGAGTTCAAGTTTTGAAAGTTCAGGTATCCTTAGCATAACGTTGGTTATCCGCAGAAGCAATCCGTCCTTTGGGTTTAACCCCAGTTATTCGGGCTTGACCCCAGTTCCGCCTGTAGCGCACGATGATCCTGGTATAGTTCAAGGCATTGGGACCAGTACTCGTTTTAGGGGCTGATAATTCCATTGTACTGGCTATGCTTAGGATCCTACGTATAATGGTAGACGTACCATACATCCGTTCCTAAGGTTTCTAACGTTTTCACGTTAGCTAAGGTTTCTAACGTTTTCACGTTAGCTAAGGTTTCTAACGTTTTCACGTTAGCTAAGGTTTTGGCATTTTCATGCCACTAAGTTTGGATAGTCGCCAGTTAGGGCCATACTCCAGTTTACATACGATCCTTGGGCTTGTCCCCAGTTATCCTTGGGCTTGTCCCCAGTTATCCTTGGGCTTGTCCCCAGTTGCTAATTCTTATCTTATATTGGCTTAGTCCCAAGTGATGCTCTATTTCAGGTTCTTGAAGATAGGCAACTAGGGATCCTTGATCCTTACTTTATTCTAAGGGTTATCTTATAGTTATCCTTATTAAGGTTAGGATCCTAACTTGGATCCTCAGGTATGATCCTTAACTATTTTTAATTCTATTCATTATTTATTTGAATAACCCTTATACTTGACAACTGAACTTGTGATTCTTAAACCATATCACTTTTTAGAACTTATCGGTTATGGGATATGTGATCCTTGATCATATCCTAAACTTTCTGGATATCTTTTCTAATTTTTCAAGGCTTGATAAGTATAAACAGAATGAACATTACAACAGTTGGAAAGTAAGATATTAAAAAGTATAACAACACGAGATAAGCGACAAAAGGTTAAGTTTTTATTTATAAACAAAAGACTAACCCTTAAAAGGTTGTCAAAATTACCTACCCGAGCTTCTACTAGCAAAACGTGGCCCGTCCGCTGGGGTAGGTAAAGGGTGTCCATGATAATAAGTTCAAAGATAGTGCAGGAATATAAAGGCGGCAGGATCACAATGGCTTCATCCCCCAAACAGAGGATCCCTCCACCAATTGCAATCCTGCCTATTGTCCAAAGGATCATACATGACCCTTAATCCTAAAAACCTATTGTTCAGTACAACCCACCATTGTTCAACAAAAAACACCATCACCAAAACAAACTATCAAACTTAAAAAATGGGCTCCGGCTACATCTAGAAATGTCCTTCATCGCCCATTTATGCAGCCTATGCCTTCGCTGCATCATCATCCCCTCCAGCTGCGGTATCCTTCATCAGATCCTTCCCACTGCCACTTGCTTCAATCGCCAAGACCTCAGTAGCTTCCTCCTCATCATCCTCAAGATCAGCCAACCTTTCCTTCCAACCCTCAACATCCTAGATGTTCTTGTCAAAACTAGGATCTTGAGCTTCCTGGGCCATCTTCAATTTTGTCTGATACATCGTGATGGCGGCAGAGACCTTAGCATTTTCAATGAGGTCATGCTTCTCATAGTCAAGGTCGATCAGAAGTGTAGCTGTCTTAGTCTTTTCATCTTGGAGTTCCTTCCGAAGATCAGCAAGAGCAAGGTCCTTGAGCACGGCAACCTGTTGGAGGTCAGCAATTTTCTTGTCCTGCTCCTCAACATTCCCCATGTAATCCTCAATCTCAGTAAATTTCTGCAAAGAAAAGGATAAAGCAGTTCAAGATCAAGTGATCCTCATACGAGTAGGATACCTAGGCAGAATTGAGGATCCTTACATCATTAAAGTATTCAAGGAACTGGTGGCGGATCAGTGGTAGGCCTTGAAGATCCTCGGCATCAGAAGTTTTCATCTTCTTGACACCCTTTCCTTTGGTGGGTGCCTTTGGAATGGAGATGCTAGGACTGGTAGTGGATCTTTTCTTCCTGGATCGTACGACATCAAGGTCAGCCGTATTGAACTGGGAAACAGGCTTGGCAGATTTTCCAGCACCTACACAATCAAAACAAGATAAGTATCTTTTCTTAGTTCATATTTCGCTATTTATTTAAATTTTAAACAAGGATACTTACTTGACATTGTGACAGAGCCTGAGGATACCTCCTGTGAATCTTGGGTTGTTGTCTTGAAAGTTCTTGTCTCAGGATCAAGTTTCTTGAAAGCGAGGAGCCTTTCCTTAGCAGCAGGGGACAGTTTGAGGTGTGAGACGGTGATAGTTGCATAAAAAGAAAGCAAAAATATAAGTTATCCTTACATCAAAAGAAAGTTCCTGGTGATCCTTCTCAGGATCCTCCATCCTACCATGGGTAGCCCATTTTTAGGAAGATCCTTTCCATCCTGGATGGAATCTCTCTTGATAAAAAAGAAGCGTCGTTTCCAATTAGCATCATTCTTGGTGGCTTTGAAGATCGGGTGTTCCTCACCGGGTTTACGTTTGAACAAATAACGGTGAGAGCCAAAGGTGGTAAGATCATACAGTTCTCCCAGCTCTGCCATTCCTAGATCTATTCCCTCCTGATCGATGATCCTTTCAAGGGTGTACAAAACCCTCCAAATCATCAGCATGGCTTGGATATAAGAGATGCCGGTTAGGGAAAGGAAAGATTGGGTGAAGGCTGGAAAAGGATATGTATAGCCTATGGTGAAAGGAGTGACGGGGAAAGCAACCCACTTATCGAAGATATGATCGCTCAAGGCATTGGGGTCAAAAGGCCTAAATTCGGTGTTCGCCGGAAAGCAGTAGCGGATCCTATCTATCTGAGCATCATTGAAGCAGCAGCGTCCTTTAATAGAGTCTTCAATGATCCCCTGGCTTTTCGAAGGACTGTTCTTTGGGTGATCTGTAATAACCCTAAATTTAAAAATCATTATTATAGAAAATAAAAGAATAATCCATCTTTCTGTATATCAACCAAAACTATTATTAGTATTTATAAATTACTCACTAGGAAACCCTAATTAAGACACCCAAGTGATTCTGCACCAACCCTAAAATTTTCAGAATTTTCAGAATCAGGATTAAGGCCCCTAAAACTCAGGGGGGGTATTCCCTACTTAACGATTATCTTAATAACTTGCGGACGAAGTTGAATTTAATGATTTCGTCGACTCAGCTAGCCTAGTCCCACACGTGGCAACCCTATACCTAAAATAAGTTCTCTCGCGGGCCGCCTTAAGTTAGCTTAAAACTCACGCGGGCCGCCTAAGGGTCAAAATTCACCTATTAATAGAGGATGTTGGCACTTGATTCTGGGCACAAAAACGACGATCAAACTCCAAAATTTCGCTGAGTTATCGTCCGATTACTACCAAAAACACTAATTAAGTATAGCGGGGTGCTGCAGAACAGGGTAATAACTCGATCGCTATTACGATTCATTGTCCGATCGATCAATATATCCAATGGATGTTTAAGTGTTGCCCACATTAGGGTTATACTTTGTCGTTCGTCATTAATTTGACGGATCATCGTTAATTCGATGGATAAAGTATTGTACTTTGTCGTTCGTCATTAATTTGACGGATCATCGTTAATTCGATGGATGAAGTATCGCACTTTGTCGTTCGTTGTGAGAATTTGATCTCGTGAGTTATCGTAAAGGCTGTATTAAGTTACTAACCTAGTTTATGTGCATGTTATTTAAATTAGGTTAAAAGACTAATCAGTAGTCTAAACTCTGTCCGTATAAATCTGAAATATTATCACAAGGTAGCATCAATTTGGAATTATTAAGGTACGGATCCTTACCCCACTCCTTATTGCTTCATATTCAAATTGTTATAAACCACTAAATTACTATATTTTTAAAACTCCTCACGTCTTTGATTATCGATTCATTTGACAGTCCGTTCGATTTCTATTCTAATAATTTGATTTAAGCTTTCATATCATGCGATAGTATTATGTTAGTTGTACTCATTATCGCATGTTCCAATATATGTTCCGTTTTGTTATGAAAATAAGTTTTATAAGTTATGTGAATAAGACCATTTGTACTCTGTTACCCTGAGTATCGCTTCTCGTGGAGTGTCCCACGAGCATGTTGTTGCGGCATCGACATCATGTGCTCCATCCGTGACAGAGAGATTAGTTCACGGCATCTCTTAAGTACAAGTGTGGTACATATAAGCTATTAGGAGGCGTATGGATCGATCCTAGGATTTAAGTATAAGGAGGTTGATAACGGGTATGCCAATTCGCCATCTCATGTGATAATTATGCAGGAGTAGCTACCTGTGTATTGTCACGTTTTAAGTTTGCTCATGGGTACATCCGTAAGATATAATTATGAAATTATGTTTTTGCATCGTATCATTTTCACAATAAGTTCCCTTCGGATAACATTTCTATAAAGTGTTAATTGTTATTTGAGCCTATTATTCCGTACTGAGCATTCGGCTCATTCCGTAAATTTTTGTATATACAGGTCTGCATGTTACTTTGGGCGGGGAAAAGAGAGAAGAATAAAGCCTAGGAATAAATCTGAAGATATTAGTTAATGAAGTCGAATGTTTCCGCTTGTATATTAACCTTAAGTTTCGTTGTTATGTGGTTATATCCTTGTTAAATAAATAAATGGAATTATGACTTTTGTTTATGATATCACTATTATTGTGACACGTCAGCCCTTCCGGGTTGGGGTGTTACAGCTATGGTATCAGAGCAAAGGCTCTTTCCTGTAGAAAACTTGAAGATAGTAAGTAAAACCTGTGAGGAATGGGTAGATATCTATGATAGGATTCAATTTGGTCTCTTATTTGGTTTAACTCCTATGTCTATTTGTATAGATATGCCTCCTCGTCGTCCGCAACGTAGGAGTACTCGTACTAATCCTGTACGTAACAACACTTCTTCGAATGAGACTCCAGTTGATCCAAGCGTAATTAATGCTATCAACCAGGCTGTTGCCGGGTTGCTTCCAAACCTTGTTGCTCAAACAGCTGAGGCCGTTATTCAACAAACTCGTCATCCAGAACATAATAACACGAATCCAATCTCTGGTGAAGAAATTCGTGAGAATACCACGAACCATAATACCTATAGTATAGACATATGGATTGCTAAATTCCAAAAACAAAAGCCGAAATCCTTTAGTCACGCTAATAATCCAGTCGAAGCAAGAAACTGGATAGCTCATGTTGAAAAGATCTTCGGAGTTCTTGGAGTTCCGGAGCAATACAAAGTTAGATTGGCTACATACAAACTTGAAGATGACGCACAAACTTGGTGGGAAGGATATAAGCAAGTCAAAGGAGGGGATGATTTTGACGCTAATCTTTCATGGGTCGACTTTCGTACCATCTTTTATGACAAGTATTTTTCGACCGCTGATAAAGAAGCTTATATCAGGGAGTATGCAGTGATTCGACAGGGGAGTGATGAACCAACCTCTGAGTTCATTACTAGATTTTCAAGGTTAGCTAGTATTGTAGGAGACGTTGCAGGATCGGCAGAAGCCCAGGCATAGAAATGCAAGTGGGCAGCCAATGATCGAATTCGGAAGTCGATCATGTACATGAAATTTAAGGATATCACTGAAGTTGCCGATGCAATCAAAACTTTTGAGTTCGAGAGGAAAGAATTTTTATCTCGAACTGAGGATAATAAGAAGAGAAATAGAGAAGGACAATTTAAGCAGGCAATCGGCCAATCATCCACTACGCCACAGCATCAAGACCGCAAAGTGCAAGGAAATCAAAACTCTGGAAATCAGGCACGTCCATGGCAACCTAGACCGCAAAACCAGAGGCCTGCTCAAAACCAGATTCAGTTGTATGCAGAACCTATTAGAACTCAACCACTGAATCAATATGTAAACCCGAATCAGATTACATATCCTCTATGTAATACTTGTGGTAAGAGACATCAGGGTGTATGTCACCGAAGTACAGGAACATGCTTTAGATGTGGCCAAACTGGACACATGATCAAGGAGTGTACAAAGAAAGACACTAAGAAAAATAACCAACCCAATGTTGGAGGAAGAGTTTTCGCACTTTCTGCTACTGACGCTGCTAATGTCCCATGTACTGTATCTGGAACTCTTCAGCTTGGTGAACGTAGTATCTATGTGTTATTCGATACAGGAGCAACTCATTCTTTAGTATCCCACTCGTTTACTAAGTACCTTCCGATAAGACCCACTCTCTTAAATCATACCTTAACCATTTCCACTCCCATGGAAAATTCATCCATAATCACTTCCGTATATAAAGATTGTCCGATCCGTATTAAATCTATTGTGTGTAAGGCCGATCTATTTCCAATACATATGTGTGATTTTGATGTTATTGTTGGAACCCGAAGGTTTATTCATGTAGGTTAGTATAGTTTAAGGATTGATTATGTACTTGTTTAGTTTACATGTTTTGGGTCGATTTTGTAAGGGTTGGGCTAGTCTACTTGGTGTCGAAATGGGCTTAGGTTTGTAGCCCGATTGTCTTGTATTTAAACACATCTCAATCTCTTGGTTGAGTGTTGGTGGTTAGTTGTTGGTTGCGACACAAGGAACCGAGTTTTTGTTGAAGTCTTGTATCAGTCTTTGCTTGTCATTGAATGCAAGATTTCGGTTTGTGATTTACTTATTATCTTTATCTTGATTATTAGTGTATGTTCTTGAATCAACTAGTGATTGTTTTCCGCACTTTCACGAGTTAAAGTTTGATATCATTGATAGATCCTAAACGGTTTTTACAATTGGTATCAGAGCCATTGAAGTCTTTCAAGGCTCGGTTTTGATATCATTCAGATTCAAGAACTGGTTTTGCTACTGATTCTGTTTGTTGCTTGTTTTTGCAGTGAAAATTATTGAAATATTCAATCTGTTCTTGATCGAATCATTAAAAATTGCTGATTTTGGTTTGTTGATTTCAGAAAAGGTGTTTGCTGATTTTACGGAAAGTTGGTGTTCAACAAATTCAAAGATTACAATATCTTTGAATTTTTGGAAGTGCTGAAAAATAGGAATTGCGAGTCAACAGATCTTATCTCTTATCTTTTTTGCAGGTTTCGACTCGCAACCATAGTTTCGGCTCATCCTGTTTTGGTCTCGACTCGCAACCATAGTTTCGGCTCATCCTGTTTTGGTTTCGACTCGCAACCATAGTTTCGGCTCATCCTGTTTTGGTTTCGACTCGCAACCATAGTTTCGGCTCATCCTGTTTTGGTTTCGACTCGCAATCATCAATCAGTCTCCACTCGCAACCACAGTTTCGACTCGCAACCAATTACGGTTTCGAGTTGTTTGATTTCCGATTTCGACTCGCAACGACACTGATCACGGACTTTTGACCAGTTGACTATTTGGACTTAAAATTTAATTAATTAATTAACTGATTAATTAAATATGTCGACAAATAACAATGACCTGGCTGCTCTTAACAAACAACAAGAACTGGACTCAAAGGTTGGAACCACTACACGCATTCCTAGGTTAACCGATGCAAATGATTTTCCAGAATGGAAATGGCGTTTTGAATAGCATGTGAAGGTCAAGGACTCAAAGATATGGAGAAGCATCTTAAGAGGTCCAAGGGAGATTATGACTGACAGTCCTACCGAACCTGGACTAAAAGTAAAGAAAGCAAAGAGTGAATATACTGAAGAAGATTTCAGTATAATTGAGGAAGATGATAGAGCACTGTCCTATTTAACTATGGGATTGGGCCCTGATATTGCTATTGGCTTTCGCACTTGCAAATCTGCTAAGGAGCTTTGGGAATCGTTGATTGACGTTTACGAAGGGAATGAAGACATGAAAGAAAGTCGAAGGAACTTGCTCAGACAGAACTTCAATAACTTCAATCACATCTATGGGGAGACCGTAGATAATCAAATTCAGAGATTTGTCAAGTTAGTCACACAAATGCAGATGGAAGAGATTCCTACTTCAAATGCGTCAACAAATAGGCAACTTTTAAATGCATTACCTAAAAGCTGGGATCATCATGTGGCTATGATCAAGAAAACAAAAGATCTTGCTAGATGCAGTTTATCTGAGATGATTTCACATATCAAAGCATGTGAATTGGATGATAAGCAAAGAGAGACCAATCATAAAAACAGTATGTTAGCTGCAGGATTCACTATTGCACCATCTTCGTCAACCAACAATGCAGCCCTCTTGTCTCAAGGGGGTTTTCAAATGTTTAGCAATGCTGCTTCTGTTAAAGCGGCTCCTAGTCCAGCAAACGTCTACTACTCTGGATCGTCTGCTCAAGTTGTTCCATCTTTTCCTAATGCTGCTCCTGCTTCTGCTGGAAATGCTTCTTCCTCCGCTTCCGCCTCCACTGCGAACAATGAGATGATAGCTTTCTTTACTAAACAGTCAAAGGAGAATTTGGACATCGCAGCTTCTGTTATAAATTGTTTGAACGCTTTTGTTGCAGGAAAAATTGATCCTCCAAAATGGTGTAGCGAAGATCTATATCAGATTCATCCTGATGATGTTGAAGAAATGGACATCACCTGGCAGATGGCGATGGCTGCTTTCAGGGCACAAAAGTTTATTAAAAGAACAGGTAAAAATCGATGGGGAACTGCTTGGAATGGTGCTGCTAAAGTGCCTTTCAACTTGCGCTGTTATAACTGTCATGAGGAAGGACACTATGCTCGAAATTGCACCAAACCTCTGATAAATAGAGAAACTCCTGCACAACCCGCAACACCTAATCGAGAAACAGCTCTTGTGACCACTGCAAGTTTGACAGATGCTGCTGCTTCTGGAAGTCCTCAGCCACAAGGATTAGCTCAAGCCCTGGTGGTTCAGCCCAACATCAACTTTGATTGGAATTCAGAGATTGAGCGTCTGAACATTTCTGCTCCAGAAAATCAAGCTGCTTCAAATAACAATATTGCTTTTATGACCTCAAATGATCAAGTATCTGCACAAGAGAAGGAGACTGCAGCTGAGAACTTTGCTTTCATGACTCAGATTCTCTCAGCTCCTGTTAAAGGTCTAACCAAAGAAGAGGTACTTTCTACTTTCTGTACTCCTGAATGTAGAGAAAGAGTTGAAGTTTATAGAATGCACAACGCTGAGCTAATTCAAGATTATCAAGACATAAAAAATAAAAATTTTACTTTATCGAAAAACGAAAAACTTTTCAAAGAAAAGATCGAAGCTCAACGAAAAGACATCATCAAACTTAAGGATGATGTAAGCGTTAAATCATCCCAACTCCTATACGTTCAGGAAAAACTGTGCATAGTAACTAAGGAACTGGAAGATATTAGAGACAAATATCAAATTAATGAGCTAAACATTAAAAAATTTGATTCTTCCAGCAAACTAGTTAAAAACCTATGCGATCAACAGCTTGCTTACAAAGAAAAGAAAGGGCGCGGTTTGGGTTATAATCAGACTCCTCCTCCATATAATAATAATTACACTTATCTGCCAATGACTGAGGAGGAGATGATGAATGAGAGTAATATGACTTTTGGTTCTAAAACCAACAAATCGTTTTCTCATGACAGACAAGTTGAGAAACAGAGGTCTACTCCATTAAATTTTGTTTCAAAAGGCTCGATTGATCCTAACGTTTCATCCTCATGTGCAGATGATATTTCTGAAGTAAAGTGTGGAGATGTTCATGGGAGTGAACCAGTCATTGTTTCAAATATTTCTGAACCTTATTTTGAACCTTATTCTGAACCAACTGAATCTGACATGGCTTTTAGTCGTTCTTTATTTGCGTCGTTTTCTGCTTATGTTTCGTCTTGTGAGCCTGTTGTTTTGGGCAAAACTGATGATGTTTGTGTTGATGATTTGAACAATAAGTGTGGTGATGATTGTTTTTCAGTTAATATGTGTGATTCTAATGCTTCTAACGTCTCAGTTAATGAAAATGTTACAGGTGAGGTCCCTCAGGATGCATTCAGTGAAACCACTGAAACGAATTCTCAAGAAAATCAAGAGTATCCTGATTCTTCTTCTGAACCTGTCTCAGTGGGTGTCCCTAATGTTGAATCTAGTGGGACCCCATTGGAAACTGTAGTAGAAATTGAACCTGAATCGTTTTCACATGATAAATGCGTTGAGGAAATGCATATTGATGAGACTTCTGCATGTTCAGATAATGAACCTGAATTAGTTTCACATGACAAATGCATTGATGAAACGCATATTGATGAAACTTCTCCTTGTTCAAATATCGAACCAAAATTAAATAACAAAGAAAAGGATATTGATATAAGTGAGAAGTCATTAGAAGCAAATCATTCAAAATGCTCAGAACAACCACAAGCACAACATGCTCAGAAAATAAAGACGTCAAATCATTCTAATTCAAGCAAATCGTGCAAAAGCTTTCAAAAAACACAAAAATTGAAGCGTCAAACATGTTTTAACTGTGGCATCGCTGGTCACATTGCCAGAAATTGTGGTCGACTCCCAAGGGCATTGTACAAGAAAAAGTCAGTGCAAGATCAGAAGGTCATGTCTAATCGATATCGTTGTTCTGAGTCAATGACGACTGAAAAGACCAAGACAATGAAAAACAACTATCGCAAGACTAAACCTTCTGATCAGGATTGGAATGCAGCTAAACGCAAAAATCAAAAACAACAAAATGATTTTCGAAGATCTCAACATAATGCTTTTGGTAACTACAATTCTAACTGGTCAAACAAGCATTGGAAACCTAAAGCTAAGGCCAAGCAATCCAATCCATCTCATACATGTCATCGAAACTCTGTCTTTCAAAATACTTCAAAATTTTTAAATAAAGAAAATTTAGTGTGGCAGAAAGTAACTTATATTGATGCACAAGGAAAACCCAGATCCACTATGGGCTGGGTTCCTAAATCTAACTAATCCCGCTAATTGTGCAGGAACAGCTGTGGAGGACTACCGTGCGCCTCTGGTACATGGATAGTGGCTGTTCCAGGCACATGACAGGAGACTTATCCCAACTGGAAAATGTCAAAGAATTTAATGGTGGATATGTCTCATTTGCGGGAGGAGACTCAGGCAGAATCACGTTAAAAGGAACTGTACGAAACGGCGTGTTAAGCTTCGAAAATGTTAATTATGTTCCAGAACTGAAACACAATCTGTTGAGCATTTCTCAGATTTGTGATCGAGGGAATTCAGTTCACTTTACAAAGAAAGGATGTCATGTTCTTAAACCTGGAATTGTCATTCCAGAAGACTGGTTCTTAATGTCAGCAGAGAGACGAGGAAACGCTTATGTGATTGATATGAACAAGAAACCGTGTGAAGAAATTACTTGCCTATTTTCGAAGATTTCAGAACATGATGGTCTACTGTGGCATCGTCGCCTTGGGCATGTGAACATGAAGAATTTGAATCGACTGGCAAAAGGTCAATTAGTACGTGATCTTTCGATAAAAGATTTCATGTTGGTTGAAAGATGTGTTGCTTGTGCAAAAGGAAAAGCTCATCGAAAACCTCATAAGACTAAACCAGCACCCTCGACGAAGGCCGTGCTTGAACTACTTCACATGGATCTTTTTGGTCCAGTGAATGTGTTGAGTATTGGCAAGAAAGCTTATTGTCTTGTAATTGTCGATGATTATTCTCGCTACACCTGGGTATATTTTCTCAGTCACAAGAATGAAACTGCAGTCTTGGTGAAACAATTTATCACTCTGGCTGAAAATCAAGCGAGTGCTAAGGTGAAGGTTATTCGATCTGATAATGGGACAGAATTCAAAAACGCTACTTTGGACACATTCTGCGCTGATAAGGGAATTGATCGTCAATATAGTGCACCACGAACTCCTCAACAGAATGGAGTAGCTGAAAGAAGAAATCGTACTCTTATCGAGGCTGCACGAACTATGATGGCTGACTCGAAGCTTCCTAGTTTCTTTTGGGCCGAAGCTGTTAGCACGGCTTGTTACGTCCAGAATCATGCTTTAGTAAACAAACGACATATGAAAACTCCATATGAGATTCTGGAAGGACGTAAACCTTCGGTTTCACACTTTCGCATCTTTGGTTGTCCATGTGTGTTACTACTTATGGACTCTAATGGAAAGTTTGAGGTCAAAGGGGACGAATGTTACTTTGTTGGATATGCTAAAGGGTCAGCCTATAGAGTATACAACAAGGTAACTAAAAAGGTCGTCGAATCGTGCAACATCGAATGGCTCGAAGAAAATGCTACGGACGCTAGAGTTGGGCCAGATTGGTTATATGATTATGCTGAATTGTTTAAGTCATTTAACATTTTGTCAAGTGAATTTTCAGATGCAGGTGTGTCTATTCTAAAACAACCTCTGTCTTTTGAGGATATTGAAGACGAAGAACAGACAGAAGGAAGCGTGAGACATCATACCATTGATCCGCCAGGAATGGTGTTTACGCAGCATACTACGTGTCAACAAACGTCCCATCAATCCCCTGAAGGTGCTTCAAATAGTGGTTCTACATCAAATGGTTCCGGATCTGCACTATTTCCTGAACATATTCCTGAAGATTGCATTATTACCACTCCATTCGTTCATAATACTGCAGCATCTAATGAGGGGGAGTCTAGCAACACCACCACTGAAGACGACACTGTACCTGACCTGGAAATACCCACAAGTGTTCAACGGAATCATCCTATAGAGAATGTGATTGGTCCTGTAAATGCAGGAGTTTTAACCAGGAGTCAATCAGGAACCATCAATACTTGTTTATATTCTTGCTATATTTCTCAAATCGAACCTAAAACTGTTGATATAGCTTTGCAGGAACCAGGCTGGGTAGATGCTATGCATGAAGAGTTAAACCAGTTTGAGAAGCTTGGAGTATGGAAACTTGTCAAGTTGCCACAGGGAAAGCGCAAACTTGGAACTAGATGGGTTTTTCGAAACAAGCAAGATTCTGCAGGGGTTATTGTTCGAAATAAAGCAAGGCTGGTGGTTCAGGGATTTCGACAAATCGAAGGCTTGGATTATGATGAAGTATATGCTCCGGTTGCCCGACTTGAAGCCATCCGGATATTCTTAGCTTACGCGTCATATATGGGGTTCACTGTGTATCAGATGGATGTCAAGACAGCGTTTCTCTATGGGGATGTGAAGGAAGAAATTTTTGTTGAACAGCCACTAGGTTTCGTGCATCCAGATCATCCAGAATATGCCTACAAGCTAGATAAGGCGTTGTATGGATTACATCAAGTGCCACGTGCTTGGTATGCCACATTAACTGAACATCTTCTGGCTCATGGGTATACACGTGGCACGATAGATCAGACTCTGTTTATCAAGAAAGTGGGCAAGGATCAGATCTTAGTTCAAATCTATGTTGATGATTTTATTTTCGGATCTACAAGTGAGGAACTTTGTAAGGAGTTTGAGAGAGTTATGAAAAAGAAATTTGAAATGAGTGCTCTTGGAGAAATGACACTGTTTTTGGGATTACAAGTCAAGCAGAATTCTCAAGGGATTCTTATCCATCAAGGGAAGTATGTGGATGATGTGCTAGAAAAATTTAAGTTTTCGGATGCAAAGCCTGCTGAAACACCAATGGCAGAGAGACCGCTATTGACTGAAGATGAAGAAGGATCTTCTGTGGATCAGCGTCAGTATAGGTCTATGATCGGATCGTTGATGTATCTGACAGCTAGTCGTCCGGATATTATGTTTGCTGTCTGCAACTGTGCAAGATATCAGGCTAATCCTAAAACTTCTCATCTTACTGCTGTTAAACGAATCTTTCGGTACCTTAAAGGCCAACCTAGGTTTGGTCTGTGGTATCCGAGGGATTCTAATTTTGACTTGTTTGCTTTTTCTGATAGCAATTTTGGAGGTACTGATAGTGACAGGAAATCTACATCAGCTGGATGTCAGTTTCTGGGTGACAGGCTCATTTCTTGGCAATGTAAGAAACAACAAACGGTGGCGATTTCTACAGCTGAAGCTGAGTATGTTGCTGCTTCTGCATCTTGCTCTCAAGTGGTGTGGATGCAACATCAATTGCAGGACTACGGTTTGACTTATCTCAACACTACTATTTACTGCGATAATGATGCTGCAATACAAATTGTTAGAAATCCTGTTTTTCACTCCAAAACCAAGCACATAGACATCAAAGTTCATTTTATTCGAGATTGCTTCGACAGAGGTCTTATTACACTTGAACAAATCGACACAGATGCAAATGCTGCCGATTTGTTCACCAAACCTGTCAGCAGCTCAAAATTCAAAGTGCTTGTGGATTTTCTGAAAATGATCCGCTTTACTGACTGAGCATGTTTTTGTTTTTTTTTTTGTAGGTAAATTTGTTCATAAAGTTTTCTATTCTTAGGTAGTTTTTATTTATGCTCAAATTTAGGGGGAGAAATTTTGAAAAATAAAAAAAATACAAAAATTGAAAAATACAAAAACATTAAAAAATAGAAAAATACAAAAAGAGGTGTGGAATGACTGGGA
Organism: Helianthus tuberosus; assembly: GCA_030545235.1. Taxonomy (NCBI): domain Eukaryota; kingdom Viridiplantae; phylum Streptophyta; class Magnoliopsida; order Asterales; family Asteraceae; genus Helianthus; species Helianthus tuberosus. The sequence continues at coordinate 64,676,134 of CM060357.1, forward strand.
GGTGTGGAATGACTGGGAAATGAAATGAATTTTCACATTATGGTTAAGGGCTGACTCATGTAAAACCAGTATCGAAATAGTTTGACTCTAGTACTGATATGCTGGTAGGCTCTATTCTTATGACTAGAAACATTGACTGTTTTGTTAAGAACTAAATTAGTACATGACCTCAGAAAAGAAAATCACTTGGAATTAGCTCATTTCTATTTGAATGTCTGTATGTTGTCCTGATACACACAATTTTGGTCTGACTCTGAAATCTTCTCTGAAAAAGTCGTGTACCTCCTCTGCTGCATCCAGATATATGCTGACCTGGAGGTGCTAGGCAACGACAGCTTCTGCTGCATCCAGATACATGCTGACCTAGCTGTACGTTGTCGCTCTGTAGATCATTTATACACCCGAAAGAGGCCCTCAAGTGCCCAAAAGAAACCCATGAAACCTATATCAAATTGAGAAAAACTCATTTGATCTGTATATTATACCATCTCTGCTTAAGATCTATTCTGTTCTCTACTCAATCTATTCCCAGTTAAGATTTCAGAGATCTGGATTGGACTTGTGAAATATGTGGTAGGGAAGCTACTTACATGATAGGGTGTGATGTCTGTAATTCTGAGATTTGATTAGTATTTGTTTGGGTGTTCATTGTTAAGAAATCAAAACATGATAAAATTTGTTACAGGCAGTTATATGAAAAAGGTCTAGGAAGATGAGTTTAGGTGGACAAATATACTGGCAATCGTCTAGATCTTTCAGTAGTAGATCAGTGTTGATAAGTGAAGTCAAGCCCGAAACCTTGTGATTTGATCCCTGAGTATCTATGCAAATTTCCTAATTTATTTTGTAAATAATATTTTATTATTTAATTTTTGTTTTTAGGTTTTTGTTTTGCAAACATTGCTCAAAAGGTTTAGCGGATATTTTTTTAATTAAATCTGAAATTAAAATTCAGATTAATGGGTTTATGTTGAGGTATAATTGATAAATCTGTTAAGCCCAATTGTTAAATCTCAAGCCCAATCTGTTAAGGTTAAACCCAAAAGTCAAGGGCCCATGATCAAATTTTGAGATATAAATAGGCTGGTTTCGAGTCAAGACCTAAGTTATCACTCGCAACCAAGCCTCATTCTCTCTCAAGATTCCGGTGATCTTTGAAGATTCCGACTTGTCTCTGGTTACGACTCGCTATCTGCGGTTTCGATTCATTGATAATCAAGGTATTATGATATTAGTATTCAAGTTTTGCAGAAAATTATGAATAGTTGAAGAAGCTCCGATGAAGATTTGAAGATTCCGATGAAGATTTGAAGATTTTGACTCGCAATCAAGAACACTAAGATGAAGTTTATATGATTTTGTGGTTGCGAATCAAACATCACAAGGACTCGAGACCAGTGGTTGCGAGTCGCAACATCGAGATTGCGACTCATGGTTTCGACTCGAAATCTATTGGTTGCGACTCATGATTGCGACTCGAAGTCTATTGATTGCGACTCATGGTTGCGACTCAATGACAAGTGGTTTCGACTCGAGACCTTTTGGTTTCGACTCATGGTCTCGAGTGAACAGTAACAGTGTTTTTTTTTAATTATTATTGTCTTTATCACTGTTATGACCAAGGTTGGAAACTTAATTGATTTGTGTTGTGTGCAGAAAATGGATTTAAAGTTTATATCTTCTCACAATCAAGTAGGATACTTGGCACCTCCACCAGAGAAACACAAGCAGCTGTATATGTCACTGATCAAAGGCCTAAATAAATGCCGGATTGTTCATGCTCTTCGTGAGAATCCGGTTGTTTATGAAGATCTTATCCGAGATTTTTGGAAGAGTGCTAAAGTCGAAGTAGTTGAAGGCAAGGGAGCTATAATTGCTGAGATTCAAGAGATGAAAGTTATAGTGACTGAGCAGATGATTAGAGAAGCGTTAAAATTTAATGATCAGGAAACAGATCCTATAGAACTTCCAGCTGGAACAGTGGAAGCAATTCTACCTCGTTTAAGCTATGAAGGAAAGTTTCCACCCCTGATAAAGAAGTTTGTGCATCCTTACTGGCGTCTATTACTTCACATGTTTCTTGTGTGCATGACAGAAAATAGAGGGGGAATTGATCAGTTGAATACCACTCAGTCTGCTGCTTTGATATGTGTGATTACAAATGAGCCGTTCAATTATTCAAGATATATCTTGGAAGCAATGAAGAGAAATGCAATTGGACTTCGAAAGGATAAGTTTCTCACGTATCCACGGTTTGTGCAGATGATTTTAAATGAGTGTTATCCAGGATTGAAGAGATCTGGTAATACGTTGGAATTAAAGCCTATGGGTCCTTCATGTTTTGGTGCTCTTACTACAAAGAAGGGTACTGAAAAGAAGTTTGAAGGTTTGATTAAATTGGAGAAGTTTGGTCAGTTTGCAGAGACGGAAGATGTTAGTGAAAATCCGGTAATAGCACAATCTGTTTCAGTGCATAGTGTACCTGCAAGTGCTATTGTTGCTGAAGAACATGATATTCTGAGGAGAGTTGAAGGTGAGCCTGAGACGGAGTGTATAACAATTAACTCTGACGATGAAGGTGTCGAGATTATGTGTGATTCTGATGATGATAAAGAACTTCCTCCTGAAGTTGATACTGTTGTTTCTACTGTTGAACCAGTGATTACTGCTGAAAGCTTGGCGATGCTGTTAAAGTCAGTGACTGACAAGATGGGAAATCCTCCTTCCAATCTGTCAGTATCAACTGAAGAGCCTGATGAAAGCCCTACGGATTCTGATTCCATGCCATTAAAAAGGAAAAGGAGGGATCCTAGACCTGGAATGTTTGTTGAACAAGGAAAAGATCAATCCGTAAATGTTGCTGATGATGACGAAGGTTTATATGACTTCGATTTTGAAAAGAATGTTAGTGATACTACCACCACTGCTGAAAATATCTTTGAGTTTGATGTTGATACTCAAAGAGATGAGATGGATACGACAAATGTTGAAGTTCAAAGGGATGATATAGATGTTTCTACTGCTGAAGTTCTATCTACAAGTGTTGATGCTGTGCAAATTGGTATTTCTGATGTTGAAGTTCACAATGATGCTGGACCTTCTGGAATTGTTCATGATGAACCTAGCAGTTCTAGTGGTAAAAGACCTGAAGAACCATTAAGAATGCCGTTTGATGATGATTCAAGTGATGAAGATGAGTTTATCAGCATGAGAGATATGAAGAAGCGAATGGTTGTGCTAGAGCAAGATTCAATTCATAAAGATGCAAAGATTATCCAACTTGAAGATACTATTGTGAAGAAAGATCAACAAATTGAGCAACTTCAAGGAGATGTTAGTTTGTTGTTCAATATGGTTTATGATTTACGAGGGAAGTTGGAAAAGAAATTTGGACAAGAATTCTCTGATCCAACTGATGTTGAAAACAGAAGAAAAGCCTTTGCTAAAGATGATGCTGAAAAAAGTGCTGCAATGGAACAATATTTCAAGAGAGTTACAAATCCAGTGGCAGACAAAGAGAAGGCAGAAAGGATTAAAAAGAAAAGAGAGTTAGTGATTTTAAAGAACAAGAATTTGAATCCGGATGATGAGGATGCTCATGCAACTCATCATTTAATGGATGTTGGTGAAACTCTCTATGATAAAGTTGGTAATCGTTCTGGTGTAGTTAGCTGGGGATATGACCATGATCGTAAGAGATGGTGGGTAAAAAGAAAAATTGGTCCTGTCGAGTGGTACAAGCATCCAGGACAGTTTCAGTCTTTCACTAAGGTGGATTTGACAAATTTGTCTAATGCACCTTATGTGGATGATAAGCCTGGAGGTGCTGGATATTTATTTTTTGAAAGGTTGAAGAGGGAGGTTCTTAAAGGTTTTCCTTCAATGCGTACGGCAGAGTCCATTGTTAAACCAGCCAAAGGAATTAGAGATCCTTACACAAACAAGCGTATGAAGATCGTGCATTGGCCAGCTACTGATAAAGAAAAGACGATTCCTTTAGTGAGAAAGATTCCAAAAGGTGCACTGAAGACATTACACTTTTGGGCATATGATGAACGTCTTGGGCAGGCGGTGATTGTTTGTGATGGAGAGACGAGTTTTTGTTTGGTCGATCAGATTGACTTGCTGAATCTTGCTGCTGAAGATCTGGAAGTTTTGGCATGCAATCAAATCAGAGCTACAGAGAAATATGAAGAAATAGCTAAGGCTTGGACTGCTGCTGTAGCGTCTGTTCTGCATATTCATAAGAAGGGTTTTGGTGGTTATAAAGATAGTGCAAGTGATGGTGATCAAGGAAATTGAAGTCAGAAGAACCTTCATGCATAAACCTAGGGGGAGATTGTTGGAACCCGAAGGTTTATTCATGTAGGTTAGTATAGTTTAAGGATTGATTATGTACTTGTTTAGTTTACATGTTTTGGGTCGATTTTGTAAGGGTTGGGCTAGTCTACTTGGTGTCGAAATGGGCTTAGGTTTGTAGCCCGATTGTCTTGTATTTAAACACATCTCAATCTCTTGGTTGAGTGTTGGTGGTTAGTTGTTGGTTGCGACACAAGAGACACAAGGAACCGAGTTTTTGTTGAAGTCTTGTATCAGTCTTTGCTTGTCATTGAATGCAAGATTTCGGTTTGTGATTTACTTATTATCTTTATCTTGATTATTAGTGTATGTTCTTGAATCAACTAGTGATTGTTTTCCGCACTTTCACGAGTTAAAGTTTGATATCATTGATAGATCCTAAACGGGTTTTTACAGTTATTCTAGGAATAGATTGGTTGTCTAGACATCGTGTAACTATAGATTGTCATTCTCGTCGTGTTATTTTCGGTGATCTTCATCATCCTGATATTATATATCAGGGATCTCAAGCTCATAAATCTCTTAAGATTATTTCTGCGCTCAAGGCTCGAAAATTCTTATCAAACGGCTGTGCTGGATTCCTAGCATCGATTAAGGATACTTCTGCTAGTGTTAAGAGTATTGATAACCACTCTGTTGTTCGTGAATATCCTGATGTATTTCCGGATGAACTTCCGGGATTACCACCCGACCGTCAGGTAGAATTCACCATCGACTTGATCCCTGGTGCCGAACCTATTTCTAAAGCTCCGTACCGTATGGCCCCGATGGAACTGAAGGAGTTGAAGGAACAATTGCAAGAATTGTTAGATCTAGGATTCATAAGACCCAGTGTTTCACCTTGGGGTGCTCCGGTCTTGTTTGTGAAGAAGAAAGACGGTAGTATGCGTTTATGTATTGACTACCGAGAGCTGAACAAGATTACTATTCGTAATCAGTATCCTCTGCCTCGCATTGATGATCTCTTTGATCAACTTCAGGGGGCTCAGTTCTTCTCAAAAATCGACTTGAGGTCCGGGTACCATCAGCTAAAGATCAAAAATGATGATGTTCCCAAGACCGCCTTTCGTACTCGTTATGGTCATTACGAATTCTTGGTTATGCCCTTTGGGCTAACTAATGCACCCGCAGTCTTCATGGATTTGATGAATCGCGTATTTCACAAATTCTTAGACAAATTCGTTATTGTCTTTATCGATGACATTCTGGTATATTCCAAGAGTCGCGAAGAGCATGAAGCACATCTACATGAAGTACTTAGAACCTTGCGGCATGAGAAGTTGTACGCTAAATTTTCCAAATGTGACTTTTGGCTTAGTCAAGTGGCATTTCTAGGTCATGTCATATCAGCAGAGGGAATTATGGTAGACCCAACAAAGGTTGATGCTATTACAAAATGGCCAAGACCCACTTCTGTTACTGAAATACGAAGTTTCTTGGGTCTTGCTGGCTATTACCGAAGATTTGTTGAAAGATTCTCGGTAATTGCTTTACCACTCACAAAACTCCTAAGGAAAGGGGTGAAGTACTCATGGAATGAGGAACAAGAGAAAAGCTTTGAAGAATTGAAGAAACGACTCGTATCCTCTCCGATACTCGCTCTCCCTTCTGGATCAGGAGGTTACCAAGTCTATAGTGATGCCTCAAAGAAAGGATTAGGTTGTGTGCTAATGCAACATGGGAAGGTTATCGCTTATGCCTCCCGTCAGTTGAAGCCTTATGAAGTTAACTACCCTACACATGATTTAGAATTAGCCGCAGTCGTCTTTGCACTTAAGATTTGGCGACACTATCTGTATGGTGAGAGTTGTGACATCTTTACCGACCACAAGAGCCTCAAGTACATATTTACGCAGAAGGAGCTAAATATGAGGCAAAGAAGGTGGTTAGAACTTTTAAAAGATTACGACGTAAATATTCAATACCATCCAGGCAAAGCCAATGTTGTAGCTGACGCATTGAGCCGAAAGAATTCCGGGACTATATTTTGCTTACAAATTCAGCCTCATATTAGGAAGGATCTCGAAAGGATGAACATTTGGCTTCAGGTTAGTAAATCTGATGGATATCTAGCTAGAATGCAGATTGAACCTGACCTCATATCACGGATCAAAGATGCACAAAAGCAAGATGGAGAACTTTGGGCAATTGTGCAAAATCTTGAGGTGGGTAAACAATCTGAATTTAGTATAGACCATCATGGGGTGATTTGGTGCGGCAAAAGACTTTGTGTACCCGATGACTCCAGCCTTCGTGAGTCATTGTTAGCCGAAGCTCACAGCTCACCATTTTCAATTCACCCAGGATCTACTAAGATGTATCGAGACTTAAGACAGAACTTCTGGTGGAATGGCATGAAGGAAGACGTTGCTCGATACGTAAGTAAATGCCTCACTTGCCAACAAGTGAAAATTGAACACAAACGAGCAAGCGGTCTGTTGCAGCCATTGGACATTCCCATATGGAAGTGGGATGAGATCACAATGGATTTTGTTACTGGTTTGCCTAAGACATTCAAGAAGAATGATGTTGTATGGGTTGTTGTCGATAGATTGTCAAAATCAGCACATTTTCTACCGATTCAGCAAGGATTTTCGGTTAATAAGTTATCCGAAATATTTCTTCAAGAAATTATTAGACTCCATGGCACACCATCTTCCATTGTTTCCGATAGAGACCCACGATTCACCTCACGATTTTGGAAAGGTTTTCAGGAAGCTTGGGGTACACGACTGAAGTTTAGTACTGCTTTCCATCCACAAAAAGATGGGCAGTCAGAACGTACGATTCAGACCTTGGAAGACATGCTCCGAGCATGTGCACTTGAATGGTCTGGAAACTGGGATGAATATCTATGCCTTTTTGAGTTCGCTTACAACAATAGTTGGCAAGCAAGTATTGGCATGGCACCTTTTGAGCTTTTGTACGGTCGGAAATGTCGAGCACCGATATGCTGGGATGAAGTTGGAGAAAAGATTATTGAAGGACCAGAACTAGTTCAGATTACAAATGAAAAAGTCACTATGGCACGAGAAAAACTGAAAGAAGCTCAGAGCAGACAAAAGAGCTATGCAGATCAAGATAGACGACCACTCGAATTTAAAATTGGCGACCACGTTTTCGTAAAGGTATCACCTTGGCGTGGTGTTCGTAGATTTGGAATTAAAGGAAAGCTTAGTCCCCGTTTTATCGGTCCGTTTGAAATCCTTGAAAGAATTGGAGAAGTGTCATATCGACTGGCGTTACCGCCTCAACTCTCTCACGTTCATAACGTTTTTCATATCTCCTCGTTAAGAGGATATAATTATCATCCACTTCATGTCATTAGTTATCCGTTACTTACGATTCACGAAGATTTGTCATACGAAGAGGAACCAGAAGCCATCTTAGATCGACAAGAAAGGGTTTTGCGTAGGAAAGTAATTCCGTTTGTTAAAGTCCTTTGGAAAAATCACTCTGAACACGAAGCAACATGGGAATCTGAAGAATCTATTCGCTCTCTATACCCTAATCTATTCTAGTAATAGAATTTTAGTCGAGTAACGGTAAATCTTGCTCTTTGATATATGTTCATTTGTTTCTGTTTAAGGTCATTTATGCTTTAACTTATGTGAATATATTTTAGCTATGACTAAGCATATCTATGTAGAAAATATCAGTACTAATAGTCACTCTAAGTATCTGTAAGTCTCTATTGACTTTTCGTACGGTAAGATATTTTATTAAGATGCGTTATAGGAGGACCATTAGGGCACATATATAAGGAAATTGACAAGTATAGTCATGACCTTAGTTATGAATTTCAGATACACATGTGTGGTTAGAAGATTCTGGTTATATAAGTTAGTAACTCTGCTATGAAAGTTTCGTTTCTGTTACTTATGCGATATGTTTGAAAAATTTCGAGGACGAAATTTCTTTTAAGAGGGTAATAGTTGTAATAACCCTAAATTTAAAAATCATTATTATAGAAAATAAAAGAATAATCCATCTTTCTGTATATCAACCAAAACTATTATTAGTATTTATAAATTACTCACTAGGAAACCCTAATTAAGACACCCAAGTGATTCTGCACCAACCCTAAAATTTTCAGAATTTTCAGAATCAGGATTAGGGCCCCTAAAACTCAGGGGGGGTATTCCCTACTTAACGATTATCTTAATAACTTGCGGACGAAGTTGAATTTAATGATTTCGTCGACTCAGCTAGCCTAGTCCCACACGTGGCAACCCTATACCTAAAATAAGTTCTCTCGCGGGTCGCCTCAAGTTAGCTTAAAACTCACGCGGGCCGCCTAAGGGTCAAAATTCACCTATAAATAGAGGATGTTGACACTTGATTCTGGGCACAAAAACGACGATCAAACTCCAAAATTTCGCTGAGTTATCGTCCGATTACTACCAAAAACACTAATTAAGTATAGCGGGGTGCTGCAGAACAGGGTAATAACTCGATCGCTATTACGATTCATTGTCCAATCGATCAATATATCCAATGGATGTTTAAGTGCTGCCCACATTAGGGTTATACTTTGTCGTTCGTCATTAATTTGACGGATCATCGTTAATTCGATGGATAAAGTATTGTACTTTGTCGTTCGTCATTAATTTGACGGATCATCGTTAATTCGATGGATGAAGTATCGCACTTTGTCGTTCGTTGTGAGAATTTGATCTCGTGAGTTATCGTAAAGGCTGTATTAAGTTACTAACCTAGTTTGTGTGCATGTTATTTAAATTAGGTTAAAAGACTAATCAGTAGTCTAAACTCTGTCCGTATAAATCTGAAATATTATCACAAGGTAGCATCAATTTGGAATTATTAAGGTACGGATCCTTACCCCACTCCTTATTGCTTCATATTCAAATTGTTATAAACCACTAAATTACTATATTTTTAAAACTCCTCACGTCTTTGATTATCGATTCATTTGACAGTCCGTTCGATTTCTATTCTAATAATTTGATTTAAGCTTTCATATCATGCGATAGTATTATGTTAGTTGTACTCATTATCGCATGTTCCAATATATGTTCCGTTTTGTTATGAAAATAAGTTTTATAAGTTATGTGAATAAGACCATTTGTACTCTGTTACCCTGAGTATCGCTTCTCGTGGAGTGTCCCACGAGCATGTTGTTGCGGCATCGACATCATGTGCTCCATCCGTGACGGAGAGATTAGTTCACGGCGTCTCTTAAGTACAAGTGTGGTACATATAAGCTATTAGGAGGCGTATGGATCGATCCTAGGATTTAAGTATAAGGAGGTGGATAACGGGTATGCCAATTCGCCATCTCATGTGATAATTATGCAGGAGTAGCTACCTGTGTATTGTCACGTTTTAAGTTTGCTCATGGGTACATCCGTAAGATATAATTATGAAATTATGTTTTTGCATCGTATCATTTTCACAATAAGTTCCCTTCGGATAACATTTCTATAAAGTGTTAATTGTTATTTGAGCCTATTATTCCGTACTGAGCATTCGGCTCATTCCGTAAATTTTTGTATATACAGGTCTGCATGTTACTTTGGGCGGGGAAAAGAGAGAAGAATAAAGCCTAGGAATAAATCTGAAGATATTAGTTAATGAAGTCGAATGTTTCCGCTTGTATATTAAGCTTAAGTTTCGTTGTTATGTGGTTGTATCCTTGTTAAATAAATAAATGGAATTATGACTTTTGTTTATGATATCACTGTTATTGTGACACGTCAGCCCTTCCGGGTTGGGGTGTTACATGATCCTTGGCCGGTGAACTTCGGAGCAACATTTTCGAAGTGACGGAGATAAAGAAAGAAAAACAGAGTAAGAGAGGAAGAAAGAGGAGAAAGAAATACCTGGTTGATCGTCGACTGAGAATTTAAAGGGAGTTTCTTTCGAATTTGAATGCATAATGATCCTATCTATATCTCTATTTATAATTATGATTCTGCAGGATTGTCACTTCCGTGACGTCATGATCGCAACGGCTAGTTCTATTTTAACGGCTATATATCCGTTAGTTTGTTGCGGATAAGATCAGTAAAATATAACTCACATATTTACAATTTAACTCCTTATATTTTGGGGGCAATTGTTAGGGGAGGATTTTCTAACAATTTGTGATCCTTATTCGTTATCCTAACTAGTGATCCTTACTTCTGTGACAGGTGGTGATCCTCAGAAGAGCTTTAGGATCAGGATCATGGATCACTTTAAGGATCCTCGTACTGACGATTGTTTACTTATGTTTTGTACTATCTCGCAGGTATAACCAGCTTGACCAAGTCTTGGCGACATTCCTGGAGAATATTCCCAAACTATTCTGCACGTGCTTAGCTAAAAATGGACGTTATGGAGAACGTGGGGGCTTGGCACAAAAGTCGGATAGTTAGTTTGGTAGTTATATTTCTATTTTAAAAGGGGTAACGAGCTAGTAGAGAAACACTTAGTCAATTTTACAGCTACATACACTCATATACTCGCACACTTGAAGCTCTCGACGAACATTCATTCGTTTTCACTCACATTTACACATTTCACGATAGTGATCTTTGTACCTAGCTCGTTACTATCCGAAGTTGTAAACATTTATTCATTTATTTGAGCTTGGTGATCGGTAGTTTCCATCACCCGGGGTTTTTTGTGCCGGAGATCAACTCTTGATCAAGGGCTTTTTCCCCGTACAAATCCTTGTGTCATTTCGGCAATTTACATTGAAGTGATCCTTGTTATTGTTCTACATTGTTAGCATCATACCCCGTAACATAGAGTTTGGTTGCAATATCCTCAACAGATTTTTTTTGACCAAAACAATGGAAACTACCGATCACCAAATATATTGCTGAAACAATAGTGATCCTTGTACAACTTCGGAAGAAAACAAGCTCAATACATTGAATTGCTAGTGTAAGTGTGTGTTTTTGCTAAGTGTTTGCAGAGAATTCGAGTGTTGTGTGTTGTTTGTGTGGTGTGTATGACTTATGCCTCTAATGAGCTATTTTCCCCTTAAAAGATAGCAAAATATCAAGAAACCAACTCTCCTAAAAATGTGGAAATGGCTCATGTTCTCCAAAAAAATGTTATATTTCATCAAGCATGTGCCATATAAACGAATATTCCCCGAAATTCCAGCTAAGAATGAGTCCACTACGCCCATTACCTGCATTTAAACATTAAAAACGTGACAATTGTTAGAAAACATAAGTTCTGTTAAGGATCCTCAGACTCGTGATCCTCAGACTCTGGATCCTCAGACTCTCTGCAACATCCATTAAGGATCCGTGATCCATGCCCAGTCTCAGGATAGATGATCCTTAGCATAAAATTCATGCCCTAACACCAAGGATAAGAAGATTGCCTCCCTTGAAAACGATGTCAATCTGGTGAAGAGGGAACTTGTACCGGCTCATATCACTGCTGACCAAGAGAAGGCTGAAATCACAAATGATGCCAAAGTCCCCGCTGCCATTGCTATGTACAAAACCAAGTTGTAGATGGCCCAAGAAGCTCAGGATACTGACTTTGACAAGAGAAACTGGGACATAGAGGGCTGGAAGGCTAGGTTGGCTGATCTGGATGACGAAGAAGAGGCTGATGAGGTCCTAGCAAATGAGGCTGGCAGCAGTGGGGCTAAAGATCAGGCTGGTGATGGTGATGCTGGTGGTGATGCAGCCAAGGTGTAAGCTGCAGGAATGGGCGATGATGGATATTTCTAGACGTGGCCGGAGCCCATTTTTTAGGACATGGTAGTAGTTTTATTTTGGTTATGATGTTTTGAAACAATCTTGGTCTGTAATAACTTAAACAATAGTTTCTAGGGTTGAGGATCATGGATCCTTGGACAATAGGTAGGATAATGGGTGGTGGATGGATCCTCTGTTTGGGGGGATGAAGCCACCTGTTATCCTGCCATCTTTAATTCCTGCACTCTTAAGACCCGTTAACAATGGACACCCTTTGCCAACCCATGTGGACGGGCCACGTTTTGCTGGTAGAAACTGGGTTGGCAATCTTGACAACCTTGAAGGGTTTAATGTTTTGTGAATAAAATAACTTTAACTTTTTGGCTATTTCCCGTGTTGTTATCCTTGTTAATAATCTACTTTTCAATTATTGTGATATACATTTTGTCTGAACTTATTAAGTAAAGAAGAAAAAATTTAATAAATATCCTCAAAAAGTTTAGGATATGATCAAGGATCACATATCCTATAGTCGACAGATTCTGAAAAGTAGTGTAGTTTAAGATTCATAAGTTCAGTTGTCAAAAGATAAGGGTCACTTAGATAAATAATGAATAAAATCAAAATGATCAAGGATCATACCTGAGAATCCAAGTTAGGATCCTAACCTTTAACACTTATAATCAGGATAACCAAAAGACAAACCTTAGTAGAAGGTAAGGATCAAGGATCCTTGGTCGTTTAGCTTCAAAAACCTGAAATAGGATACAACTTGGGACTAAGCCAATATAAGATAAAAGTTAGTAACTGGGGACAAGCCCAACAATTCTAGGGACAAGCCCAATATACTGGGGAGAAGCCCAAAGGATAACTGGGGACAAGCCCAAAGGATAACTGGGGACAAGCCCAAAGGATCGTGTGTAAACTGGAGTATGGCCCTCACTGGCGACTATCCAAACTTAGTGACATGAAAATGACAAAACCTTAGCTAACGTGAAAACGTTAGAAACCTTAGGAACTGATGTATGGTACGTCTACCATTATACGTAGGATCCTGAATGCAGCCAGTACAATGAAATTGTCAGCCCCTAAAACGAGTACTGGTCCCATTGCCATGAACTGTACCAGGATCATCGTGCACTACTGGCGATACTGGGGACAGGCCCAAATAACTGGGGTCAAGCCCAAATAAATGGGGTCAAGCCCAAATAACTGGATACTTCTGTGGATACTCAATCCTTTGTTAAGGATACATGAACCTTCAAAACTCAGAATCAAGTGAAAGGAGGATAAAGGATGCAGGACCCTTATCCTTATATAAGATAATTAAAGAATGAAATAGTTGGAGATTAGAATATTACCAAAATGAGGATCATCTGTCCTGTAAGGATCCTTTAAGGATACTCGTTAGCTAAGGATCACGGATCCTTGTTACATGAAGTATTTCTTCAAGTGGACAACATTCCAAGCTCTTGGTAGCAAATCACCTTCCATTGTTAGCAATCGATATGCCCCCTTTCCTGCCTCAGCTTCGATCAAATAAGGGCCTTCCCACTTTGGTGCCAACTTTCCATCAGCAGGATTGGTGGTATTCTGAAATGCTTTCCTTAACACCATATCACCAACTTGGAATTTCCTGATCCTGACATTTTTGTTGTAAGCTCCAGCCATCCTTTGTTGATAACTGGCCATCCTTATCCTTGCCAAATCCCTGAGTTCCTCTATAGTATCCAAATCTTGAACCAAGTTTTCAGCATTTTCTTCAGGATCATGAATGCTTGTTCTTGCAGTAGGAACCACCATCTCTGTAGGGATCACTGATTCTGCCCCAAATACCAAAGAAAATGGAGTTTGGCTAGTGGCATTCTTGGGAGTTGTCCTATCAGCCCAAAGCACATAAGGTAGTTCTTCTGCCCATTTTCCTTTCTTGGATCCAAGCTTCTTCTTTAAATTGTTGATGCTGATCTTGTTGGATGATTCTGCCTGACCATTAGCTTGTGGGTGGACTGGTGTTGATGTTATCATCTTAATCCCCCAGCTGTCACAAAAGTTAGTAGTTCTATTCCCAATAAATTCGAATCCATTATCACAAACAATTTCGGAAGGGATACCAAATCTAGTAATAATGTTTCTTTTAATAAAGGATATAACTTCCTATTCTTTGACTTGAGCAAAGGCTTTAGCCTCTATCCACTTGGAAAAGTAATCAGTCATAGCAAGCATAAATACTTTTCCACCAGGTGCCTTAGGAAGCTTACCAACTATATCCTTTCCCCATCGCATAAATGGCCATGAAGAGGATATAGGATGCAAAAGCTCTGCTGGTTGATGAAGGATATTACTGTGTCTCTGACAAGGATCACACTTCTTGGCATATTCCACAGCATCCTTCTTCATAGTAGGCCAATAGTATCCTGTCCTCAGGATCCTTGAGAATAATGCCCTGCCCCCAGTATGGTTTCCACAATCTCCTTCATGGAAATCCTTTAGGACTTCTTGGATTTCAGGATCCTCAATGCACCTTAGATATGGTCCTGCAAGAGATCGTTTATACAACATATTATTCAATATTGTAAATTGAGATACCTTGATTTTGAAAGCCCTAGGGTTTTCTCCTGTAGGGATCTCTCCATGTTGTATGTATCTCATGATTGGGAGGATCCATGATCCTGAATGAGATTGAGTATCCTCACTAGGGATGATTGCAGAATCCTCTCCTATCTCCATGGCTACATGATCCTCGATAGCAGGGGTCAGGATGTGGATAATAGGGATCTTGATATCCTCCGGGATCTTCAAGGATAATCCTAGATTGGCTAATGCATCAGCCTCTGCATTCTCTTCCCTTGGTACCTGTGTCAAATTAAAGGAAACAAAAGAGAGTGCCAATTCTTTGACTATCTCTAAATATTTGATTAGCTTTTCACCTTTAACAGCATAGGATCCATTAAAGTGATTAGTAATTAATAATGAATCTACATGTACCTCAAGATACCTGATCCTCATATGCTTAGCAATTTGCAAACCAGCTATCAAGGCTTCATACTCAGCCTCATTGTTGGTAGTTTGAAATTCACAAGCTATGGAGTGGGGTATTATGTCCCCCTATGGCGATTTTAGTAGTATTCCAAGCCCTGTTCCTTTGACATTAGAAGCACCATCAGTGAAGAGTATCCAAGGATCCTTAGTTTCTTCTAGCTGTTGGACTTCCAATTCAGTTTCCCTTTGCAAGTCACTACTGAAATCTGCCACAAAGTCAGCTAAGGCCTGGGATTTAATGACAGTTCTAGGCTCATATCTTATATCATAAGCACTAAGCTTTACTGCCCACTTAGCCATCCTTCCTGACATTTCAGGTTTCCTGAGAACATTCTTAATTGGAAAATTAGTCTTAACAACAATGGCATGAGTTTCAAAATAATGTCTTAATTTAGTAGATGCCATAATTAATGCAAGGATAAGTTTCTCTAAGTGTGAATACCTGGA
Organism: Helianthus tuberosus; assembly: GCA_030545235.1. Taxonomy (NCBI): domain Eukaryota; kingdom Viridiplantae; phylum Streptophyta; class Magnoliopsida; order Asterales; family Asteraceae; genus Helianthus; species Helianthus tuberosus. Next base: position 64,691,649 of record CM060357.1, read on the forward strand.
TTCAGCATCAAGTAAACTCTTACTTACATAATAAACAGGATGTTGTGTACCTTGGTGATCCTTAACAAGGACCGCACTTACTGCTTTTGAGGATAATGCTAGGTATAAGGATAATATATCCCCCTTTTCTGGTTTCATCAAGGCGGGGGCTGAGGATAGGTAATCCTTAAGAGCTTTAAGGGCACTTTCATGCTTCTCAGTAAATTCAAATTTCTTGTTCTTCCTCAGGATGTCATAGAATTCCTTGCACTTTTCTGAGGATTTGGATATGAACTTGTTCAAGGCTGCGATCCTGCCTGTCAATCTTTGCACATCCTTGCTATTGGCAGGAGATTTGATATTCACAATAGCCTTAATCTGCTCTGGACTTGCTTCAATGCCCCTCTTTGTCACCATATAGCCTAAGAATTTACCTGCTTTAACACCAAAATGACACTTGGAAGGATTCAGTTTCATATTAAATTTATCTAGGATATTGAATGCTTCCTCTAAGTCTTTAAGGTGATCCTCAGCTTTTTTGGACTTAACCGCCATGTCATCTATATAGACTTACATAGTGTGTCCAATTTGTTCCTTGAACATCATATTGACTAGCCTTTGATAAGTAGCACCTGCATTCCTTAGTCCAAATGGCATAGCAATATAACAATATATTCCAGTTGGGGTCATAAAGGCTGTATCCTCTTGATCAGATAGTTCCATCTGAATTTGTTGAAATCCAGATGAAGCATCCATAAAAGTCAACAACTCATGACCCGCGGTAGCATCCACCACGGAGTCAATGTGGGGTAATGGGAAAGGATCCTTGGGACATGCCTTGTTTAAATCAGTAAAATCGACACATACCCTCCACTTTCCATTTTTCTTTTGAACAACAACCACATTGGCTAACCACCTTGGATACTTGACCTCTCTTATCATACCTGCCCGAAGTAGTTTATCTACCTCTTCCTGGATAATAGCATTCCTTTCAGGTGCAAACTTCATCCTTTTCTGATGTATAGGCTTGAATGACCTGTCAATGCCAAGCTTATGAGTGATTATATCTTTAGAGATACCTGTCATGTCTTCATGCTTCCAAGCAAAGGTAGTTCTCCTTCTTTTAAGGAAGGATACTAGATCCTGTTCAATGTCGCTAAGGATCCCTGATCCTATGAAGATCTTGGATTCAGGATCATGAGGATCCATGAGGATTTCTTTTACATCCTGCTCTCTTGCCTCCAAGACATCTCTTGGAGGATACCTTAATTGCTATTACTCCCTTAGTCTTGAGGCTGGCATCATTGATGAGGTATAGCAATTCTTAGCTTCTTGTTGATCACTCTCAATTTTCACCACTCCCCATGGACTAGGAAGCTTTACGCATTGGTGATATGTGGATGGGACTGCCTTCATGTCATGTATCCATGGCCTGCCAAGGATAACATTACAACATGATAAGCAATCTATAACACAAAACTTTTGATAAGAATGGAGTCCTTCAATATAAATAGGGAGTTTGATGTCCCCCAATGTGTTTTTGGTTTCCCCGCTAAATCCCACAAGGACTGAGGATCTTGGGACAATATCAGACTCCGGGATATTCATCTTCTTGAGGACATCAAGCTGGATGATGTTTACTGAGCTTCCTCCATCTATCAGGATCCTGCGAACAAAATGGTTAGAAATAAATAAGGTAATAACAAGACCATCATGATGAGGATCCTGGACATTAACACGATCATCCTCATCAAAAGTTATGACTTTATCTTGGGTAACAATGGAGGTCCGGATGGGTCTGTCTCCATTATCCATCTTGGTTTCCTTAGCATGTCTTTTGGCTGTTGAAAAGGAGGTACCACAAATATCTGATCCATCGGATATGAAGTTTATAACTTGTGCATCTGCTGGAGGAGCAGGAGCCCTTTCCGGGATCCTCTCAGGATCCTGGATCCTTGACTTCTTTCGTCCCAAAAGCTCCTTCAAATGCCCCTTGCTTAACAAATAACCAATTTCCTTTCTAAGTGCAATACACTCTTCAGTGAGATGCCCGAAATCCTCATGATATGCACACCACTTGGACTTATCCTTTGTAGCAGCTGGTTTATCACTTTTTCTCGGCCACCTAGCTTTCTCACCTAGATTCTGCATTGCAAGAATTAGTTCATTGTTATCAACAAAAAAACAGTATTCAGAAATGGGAGGATAATCCTCATCATCCTCTTCCTGTTCCACTGCATGCACGTTCTGGTTATCAGATTTGTTGTAGGACTTTGATTTGTTGTTCCTGAAGTAGGATCGTTGTTTTTCCTGTTTTGAGGATCCTGTCAGTCTTTCCTGGATCCTTTTATCATCCTCTAATCGGATGAATCTTAAGGCCCTGGTTCTTACTTCATCAAGATTCCTGCAAGGGGTCATGACAAGATCATCATAGAATAATGAATCCCTAAGCAATCCCATTTTAAAGGCTTCTACAGCCGTAGCAATATCCAGGTTAGGAATGTCTAAGGATTCTTTACTAAACTTAGTGATGTAATCTCTAAGTGATTCATTTTGACCTTGTGTTACCCTATAAAGATCACTAGTTAAACGTTCAAATTTTCTACTACAAGAGAATTGACTATTAAACAGATTAACTAGATTAGCAAATGAAGTAATAGAGTAAGGGGGAAGACTTAGCAGCCACTTAAGAGCAGATCCTGTGAGTGTGGATCCAAATCCCTTGCATAGACATGCTTCTTTTAACCTCTCAGGAATCGGATTGATCTCCATCCTCTCCCTGTATTGAGCTACATGCTCCTCTGGATCCGTTGAACCATCATACAGCTTCATGGATGGTATCTGGAATCTTTTGGGTATCTCAGCATCACATAAGGGTGGTGCAAAGCGAGATATCCTATGGCTACCGTCTGCAATCTCAGGAATGGGCTTGACCACTCCTGGAACACTGGATATCATATCCTTAAGCTTCTGTAATTCCCCAGCCATAGCTTGATTGATACTTGTATCCTGCATGGAGCCATGGTTAGTGTTATAAGAATTATTGAAAGTGTTACCTCCCAGAGGATTCATGTTCGGAATTCCAGATGTGAATCCATATTGACGGGACTCTGGTATGATCGAAGGACCAGATGAAGCAATGGTCTGCATTGGTATGAAGTCTCCTTGATGAACATCTGTGGTTAGAGGTTGCATACTTCTCAAGAATCCTTGATCCTGAAAGATGTTGGATCCTTGAGGTTGAAAGGATCCTTGAACCTGAAAGGATCCTGGAGCCATAGAGAATCCGTGGATCTGGGAGGATCCTTGGACCTGGGAGGATCCTTGGACCTGGGAGGATCCTTGGACCTGGGAGGATCCTTGGACGTGGGAGGATCCTGGACCTGGGAGGATCCTTGGACCTGGGAGGATCCTTGAACCGCGTGCATTCCCAAATATCCTCCTGAGCTGACGAAGGATACCTGATGCTGAAAAGAGGATCCCGATGGCTGAGAGCAGGATCCTTGAGGCTGGAAGTGAGAGCCAAATGCCTGACTCATAGTTGCTGTTCCCTAACGCCTTTCTGATGGACCACTTTGATACTGGATGCCCGGAACTACCGTTTGTAAGGTAGTTACAACTGGAGTATCGAAATCCAATGACCTTGGTATCAGAGGAGAGTGATCCTCCACTGATTTCTTCTGTTTCTTGATCTCAGCGATCTCCCGGAGGATCCTTTCGTTGGTTCTGTCCTGCTCTTGTGTGTGATCCCTCATCTGCAAAATCAGAGTAAAAAGATCATTAGTAGTAGGATTAGAGGAAACAGAAGAAGTTGGTGGTTTTGGGAAAATGGGGGTTTGTCTCTTCGCAGCATTTTCAGCATTCTTCTGGGATCCAGAAGGTGGTGGAGGCAAAGGAGGAACGCCTTGTGAAGAACTGATTGTGAACATAGAGCTTGATGTATTCTTTGCTGAAGAAGCCATCTGCTTGGTTGTGACGAACCGAAATGACCACAAAAATATGAATCTTCTTAGGAATGAAGCACCAATTGCCCCACGGTGGGCGCCAAACTGTTTTGGTCAAAAATCAAGCAAAGGTAATGCAACCAAACTTTCTGTTGTGAGGTATGATGCTTGAATCAATGAACAATGCTAAGGATCACTCAGAAATGTAATGAACAAGTGACACAATGATTTATACGAGGAAAAAGCCCTTGATCAAGAGTTGATCTCCGACATAAAAAACCTCGGGTGATGGAAACTACCGATCACCAACTCAGATTAAACAGAAAATGTATTACAACTTTGGATGATAGTGAGCTAGTTACAAGGATCACTAGAGTGTAATGTGCAAAAAGTGTGTAATCGCCAAGAAAACTGTTGAGAGCTGATGAGAGCTGTTACGAGTGTGTGTGTGTATAGCCAAAAATAGACAAGTGTTCTAATCTAGCTTGTTATCCCCTTTTAAATTTGGAAAATATCTAAGCTAACAAACTATCCGCATTTCATGCAAGTCTTCCACGAACTCCATAACGTCCATTTCAGTCATGCACGTGCGGAATAAATAGGGAATATGCTCCAGGAATATCGCCAAGACCAAGTCCAAGCTCGTACTCCTGCAAAACAACATCATATTCAAAGTAGACAATCGTTAGTATGAGGATCCTTATGATGATCCTGATCCTACAATATTCTCTGAGGATCACTAATTCAAACAGAATTGAGGATCCCTAAGCTTGACAGTAATTGAGGATCACTGATCTTTGGAAAATCCTCCCTTGACATATATATATATATATATATATATATATTAATATTCGTATTCTGTAGATTCAAAGTAGTTGGTTTGTTGATACTTACATGAACCTCGGGCGGTTGTTGTAATCATCATCTTCACAAACGAATATGATAGGGGTTCCCTTTTGCAGGTACAAATTCTTTGGGCACTTTGAGCGGATAACATAGTAGCAGATTCCGTCTCTATGTATAGGTTTTAGTCCTGCATGACAGGTAAATCGGTTTTGTGTCAGACTTCCTTAAGTGTTATTAGCAAGTAACTATTATTGTTGTTCTTTGTAGCATTTGAAGCCTAAAATTGATGATGCAAGTTAGTTTATTTAAGTTATCTTCAATGCTGAAAAAAATCGTTGAGACATGGTAAATGGGAGGTTAATTTTAGAGTTAACTTGTTTACATGGCTTACTATGTCTGAAGATGATGGATTTTGTTTCAACCATTGTTGCAGGGTTTGTATCTAGTTGTGGTGATCCTTTATTAAAAAGGTATTTGTCAAGCTTTAGTGAAGTTTGTATATACATTTTTAAGCAAACGATCATAAGAAAATCAATTAAACTGATAAGATAACCTAATAAACACTGTTACGCAAACAAATTGCATACCATAAACAATTTTACTATAAACAAATTGATCAAAGCAGTGGCTTTCGCCAAGTATCTGCTTGTATATGCTAGTCGTGATCAAAGCATATGACACATTAGGTTTTGTGCATAACATGGCATACATGATGCATCCAATTACCTAAGCATATGGAATCAGTTTCATCCTTTCTTTCCTCACCCACTTTGGAACTTTAGGATTTATTAAGGATGGCCCCATTCATGTGCCATAGGCAAGAAACCATGCTTACAATAGTGCATCAAAGATGTCTAGTGACCTTATCAATATATGTACTTTGACTTAATCAGATAAACTAATTTGATATGTCTATGTAGATTTTTATTCCTAGAATATAGGCGGCTTTGCCAAGTTCTTTTATCACGAAACACCATTCAAGCCAAGAATTAACATTGTGCAAGGTGGCAATGTTGTTTCCAGTGAAAAGTATGTCATCTACATACAAGATTAGGAAAACAACAATGTTCCCATTTGGTGTTTTGATCTAACAAAAACCAAATTGAATAGCATAAATGAACTTTTAATGAGTTAAAGATATTGTTGATCCTAGACCAACAGGATGACGTATCTGTTGACGGAGACTCACTGTGATGTATCACCGACGACCGGAATATCCTGCAAAGATAACATCGTTAGCCTCGTCATGGAGAGCCCGGGGTGGGGGTCCGTGATCAATCTCCAGCGTGAGAATAAGCGATTGTTTCAAGGATTAGACGATCAAATTAATGTTGGTATTGAAGTGGTCGGAATTAATATGGTGTATTCAATGCATGGGTATTCAATGAGAAAATTTCTAAAGTATATGTGTGTATGGGATAGTTCAAGATACCTTAACATGATCACTACTGATATATTATAAAACACATCTATTTCCAATGTAAAGTTTGTACAGTTTTCGAGTTGTTTTGTGTCGTTTTAATTAGGATTGTGTATTGTACTTAGTATTTTATGTTTTGTAGGAGTCCGGAGAAAAAAGGAAGTGAAAACAGGCGTAATTGAAGAAAACCGAGCCTCCGGACAAGTCGCAAGTGATCGGGAAGTGAAAAGAATGAAAATTGCATAAAAAGTCCCCTATCGCGCTATGCGACAGGGTTGGAGTTCTTTCTCGCGTGACGCGAAGGGTTCTAAAGTCATTGCATTATTTAATCTTGTCGCGCTATGCTACATGGAAAGATAATACCCATCGCGCGACGCGACGGGCTAAAAGATCGAGAAAAACCAGAAACGGGCCTAACTTGTTATGTTATAACCCTAAAACGCATTCTAAGGAAAATGATCGGACTTGGGGACGAACTAGAGCTGGGAAGAGGCGAATTTCAAAACACGGGAAGCTAGGAATCGAGGTATCAAACGATTGGAATCAAGATTTCACGGGTGTTCAACATTCGGTTTCACGTTTCCTTTGTTTCCTTTGATTCGAACTATGCTTGCTGAACTTGTTATGACTTATGATTATGTTTTCAAGATGATTATTGGCTAAACTCATAGAATTGCCTAGGTTGTGATGAATACTCATGTTTGACTTATGATCCTTTGGTTTTTGGAACATGTTTGTGTTTTAAATTTTAAAGTAAACAACTTTGTTATTCTGATCTTATGTGTATGCATATTTAGATTTATTCATTGCATGATTATAAAACTCCACGTGTGCTTTATTGAGTGTCTTTCCGTTATAGGTGCATGCTAGATCATTTACTGTGTGTTTTCGATTGTTTAGTGGTTTGCTAGACGTAGTAACCCATAGGAGTGATAATTTTGCATTGAGTAGGTCTAGGTATTCAACTAGTCTTGATATCCGCGAGGTGAGAGATTGTCGGTTTGTCTTGACTGTTAGGGTTCTAGGAGTAAAGCCTTTGTGAGAAGATTTCCCTAGTTTGCTTGCCATTCCTTTCCTATCGAGTATGATCAGGATTCCAATAGTTACCCCGTGCACTTTTAGTGTACTGATACTTTCGCGCTGTGAGGTAGATTGTCTAACGGGTATTTCATTAATAAAGTTGGAAACCCGTAAGGTAATCCACATAACTGGTAGTCTTAACAACTCTTAGGATTTTTTTTAGGTAAATCCTTGAGAAGGATCGAGGGTCCTTAGATCATCTTTTGAGTTTAGAACATCCAAATCCCAGTTCCACAATAGTTCCACTACTGATAGAAAACTTGTCATTTATGTGTAGGATTCTAACCTAGGTAGTACTTTTAGCATCATCTGATCTCATCTACAGTCATAGTTCGCGTCTTAGTTCACTTTAGTTAAGTATTTAATTAATTGCATTAGGATTGTTAGAAACCCCCCCTCAAAACAATAAAACAAATAAAATCAACAGTGTAGATAAGTAATCGAGTTTAGTTCACGTTTTCAATAGGAGTCTCGTAGGTTCGATATCCGGACTTACTTTAGCTTTACTAGGTCGATAGGTTCACTTGTTTGTCAGTACTTTAGTTTTTAGAGAGTCTGAAGTATTACTTAGAGCATTCACATCCAGCTTCCTAAAAATATACATACATTCCACTAAAAAACAACTCTTATATCAATATATTTCCACTAAAAACAAATGTTTTTTCTCTCTCATTTTCAATTAAATACTATTTTTATACCTTTATCATTACATTTTTCTCTCTCCTCCACTCACAACCACTTTCAATATATATTAAAAAATTATAGTGGGTGAATAGTGTCCCCCCAATATACGGATGAACAGTAACATTTTCTCTCTCCTCCACTCACAACCACTTTTTATACTCTTTATATTTTAAATAAAAACCCCACACACTGATTTTGATTCCCAGGATGTGAATGCTCTTAGGGTGAGGGGGGCACTCCCCTAAGAGGGGAGTCCCCTCTCTTACGCACACCCAATCCTCGTGTGTCACGTCAACTCCCCTCTTAAACTCCCCTAACACCCCAATTTGATGGCGGCACTCCCCTCTTAACTCCCTTTGTTTTTTTATTAAAAAAAAAAAGGTTTTGATTGGTTGAAAAGTAGGCTGGCCCACCATCTCTCTCCTCTTTTCAATCGGTGTCTCCCCACTGAAATGGCTCCCCGAAATAGCTCCCCGCCTGGATGGCGGCACAGCCCCTCTCGGCAAAACTGGTCCCCGCGTGGGTTTTCGGTGGGTGCCCCGCCCACCCTTAGTGTCTAATTTAGGGTTCATTTAGTTAATTTAGTTAAACTACTCTAAGCACATCAACTACCCTTGCTTATATGACTTGGACCCGGCATACTAGGGAAACCCTTTTATGACAGAGGACCATCAGAATGTTCAGTTGGGTAATCGTTTACCCGGGTAACTATCGTGTTTATGTCTTCTTGGCGGGAAGATCCTTTTGTTAACTTAGTCAAGCCTTGGGCTTTGACCACACTCGTTTTATACAGGAGAGTCTAGATGGGCTAAGGCCAAGTCATTATTTAAGAGGAGTGAGTCATCACGAGGAGAGTATACAGGGACCCTCGTCATCCGATATGAACTACAGATCTATAATCACCCATTTGGTGTTCTGATCTAACAAAAAACTAATTTTCTCTATCAATTAGGTTTATGACTTTCAAATTTATTTACGTTTCTGTCTCGTTATGAGGGTTTTCTTTTCATTTATTTATTTTTATCATTTTCTGTGATACGAAAAAAGTTTATCTCATGATTAATATGTATCCAATTCAAGAAGACGTGGTCAGCCAGAATGTCTATTAGAGGACAATATTTATACCAGTGAGTACAAAAATCAAAGTTGAACAACAATATATACTTTTAGTAATAGTCATTTTCAAAATATAATTATAGAGCTATCGTGTTATGATTCATATTTGAAATATACATATATTCTAACATCTAGTTAGGTATATGACACTGACTGACTATGTGTTTTCAAACAACATTGATTTTGAAACCATATATTAATTGACAATTTTCAATGGTTTTATAAATAACTAAATGCTTAAATATAATAACTAATTATAATTGTAAAAATGATTTAGTCAACTTTATTAAAAAATAAGTTTTTTTTTTTTTTTGAACATTCAACTTTTATAAACATAACAGCACAGTAGCACACCCCCAAATACAGGGGCAGCCAAACAGAAAGGAACACCACCTATCCCATTAAAAAATAAGCTCGTAAAGCTATTTGAAGGGACTTTTAGAATGTTCTATACACACCATACACAGAAGTATATAATGACAAATGACTCAATTGTGTGGCTATAAATGCTCTTGTATTTATACATACAAAATATACATGTAAATTACAACAAAAAGTACCAAAATCCAAAATTATTGATTGGTTTTCTATCATGAATCTACAGAAGAAGTTGTTGATGTTGATGTTGAAGAACACGGTGTAACCATTGACGAGCTTTCAGGCGTGTTCCTGCACACCGGACAAGTTGCATTTAACTTGAGCCACTCGTCAATACAATCTGCATGAAAATAATGATTACATTCTGGTATCGTCCTTAACGACTCTTTAGGCTTGTAGTCTGAAAGACATATAACACAAGTACTATCATCATTCGGTAATCTACAACTTTCTCCAAGCGTGGTTTTCTGGTATGACTCGATTGTCGACTTATCTAATCCCGTACTATAGAGTGATTGTGGGACAATGCCAATAGAAAAGAGATCGGTACTTTGATGGTGAGTCTCACTACGTTCTCTCACTCTAGTAGCCGCATAGCATATGAGCCCGATGATGCAAACTGATACTGGCACACCAATGCCTAAGCTTAATCCATACTTAGCACTTCTCGGAAAACCTAAAATCAATGATCAATAAGCAGGAATCAAAGTCAATTCCCTATTTAGACTTTCATGGCTAAAAATGTCAACCATTCTAGCAAACTAGTAATTTAAGAAAGGAGTTAACTGCCATTTTCGTCCCTGTGGTTTGGTCACTTTGGCCATTTCAGTCCATTTTTCAAAAATGCGCCATTTTCGTCCCCCACGTTCTGGAAAGGTGCCATTTCAGTCCAAAAATCATAACCCAGTTAAGTCAGTTAGTAAATAAGGACTGATTGTGTAAATTTGTAACATAAAGGACCATTTAAGTAAATATTAAACACCACCACCACTAGCCCTGCCACCACCACCACTCCGCTGCCACCACCACCACCGCCGCCACCACCGCCACCACAGCCCTGCCACCACCACCACTCCGCTGCCACCACCACCACCACCGCCACCACAGCCCTGCCACCACCACCACTCCGCTGCCACCACCACCACCGCCACCGCCACCACAGCCCTGCCACCACCACCACAGCCCTGCCACCACCGCCACCACAGCCGGTTCATTGGTTCGGCGGATAAAGAGCGTGTGAGGCAAGTTTTTCGTGAGTGGGGAAGTAAGAATAATAGCGGGCGAACATTGAATGTTTCGCATAGGAATAACTGTTCACAGGTGTCGGTCACACTAGTGTCGGTGCACAAAGACCTGTTCGTTTGCGATACGGTAGACATGCTCTACTTGACTTGCTAACGAGGTTTGAAATGGAAAGGAAAAAAGAGATGCAGAGTTTGCTTGAAAGTCGACCCGTATCAACTTTTGCTCATCGGAAACGGATTCAGGTTTGTTCATTTTCTATGCACTCTCACCATCTGTTGCATATATATTAGGTATAACATATTGTAGTGTATAATTTGGTAGCACAGATGATATTATTGATTTAAATATGGAAATCTTTTCTAAGTTATCGAATTTATTATTATTTTGTTACCTATAAACATATACGATGGCTTTAATTGTTTGAGGTAACTTATGATCCTGCTGTAGGTATTGCTCAAAGGTAGATTTCTGTGGAACCAAAGATTTGTACACGATGAGAAGTCTACGTCCACCGCAGCAAGCGAGTTGGGATTATTGAGGCAATCACAAACCGTCTCTATTTGAGGTATGTGATCTTTTCACTAGGGGTGCAAACGAGCCGAGTGGCTTGCCAACTACTCGAGATCGGCTCGAGAAACAACTCGAAACGAGTCGAGCCTTATCGAGCCCGAGCTGACTTTCTCCCTCTCTCGTCTGATATGATGATGAACCGGCTGTGGTGGCGGTGGTGGCAGGGCTGTGGTGGCAGGGCTGTGGTGGTGGTGGCAGGGCTGTGGTGGCGGTGGCGGTGGTGGTGGTGGCAGCAGAGTGGTGGTGGTGGCAGGGCTGTGGTGGCGGCGGTGGTGGTGGTGGTGGTGGCAGCGGAGTGGTGGTGGTGGCAGGGCTGTGGTGGCGGTGGTGGCGGTGGTGGTGGTGGTGGCAGCGGAGTGGTGGTGGTGGCAGGGCTAGTGGTGGTGGTGTTTAATATTTACTAAAATGGTCCTTTATGTTACAAATTTACACAATCAGTCCTTATTTACTAACTGACTTAACTGGGTTATGATTTTTGGACTGAAATTGCACCTTTCCAGAACGTGGGGGACGAAAATGGCGCATTTTTGAAAAATGGACTGAAATGGCCAAAGTGACCAAACCACAGGGACGAAAATGGCAGTTAACTCTTTAAGAAAGTTATCAAAATTGACAACTTTGAAAGAAAATTTTTTTACACCACCACTTTTTATCATTTTCAAAACTATTTAAACCATGGTTTTAAAAACCGGTTGAACTGGTTAAACCGGATGCTTGGCCAGCATGTATCATACCGATAAAATGTGGAAACGATAAAGAAATTGTACCCCCGGTAAATTCGGTTGTACCGGTTTATACCGAGCCAAATGTTAAACTTTTGAACCTTTAAATGGGCCTAAAAAAGGTGACTATTTACCTTTTTAATAAAATTTGTAAAACCTAGCGCCCATAATTGACAATCCACATCGATCAAACTTTATTCTCACTAAAGGATAGAAACTCATTGGATTTTTCAAATTAACTTTGATTGCGGATTAACTTTTAGAATATTTTTTATTACGGAATGATGTAGTTTTGGATTAGCAATGAAAAAACCTTACCACGAGACGAACCAACGCACCCTACTTCTCCATTCTTCAATCCACAACCTCTACCTTCAATTTCACAATCTCTACAACCCGGAGTGAACCACATCAACTCCAATTCCGTTCTAATATCCCCATTCCACCTTACTGGCAGATCGATCATCTTCATCTCTTCACAGCTCGCCGGCATGTTTCCACGCGGAAACAACCCGCTTCTAACAGCAATTACCGAGTAATTCCCCCTACTAAGGCACGGAAACGGCACAGCAGGATACATAAAACCAAAATTCTGTGATGTACAGTTGTAAAAACTGTAGCTCCGTATGATACTGTCACCGTACGGTGTGTCGGTTAGATTGAATCCGTTTATTTTCTTTGTCTGGCAGAAATCTGGATCTATGTAGATCACCTGTAAATCATTTACCAATTATGATTAAATCAAACATTTGAATCATGTTTTGACTATTTGATTAATTGATATATAAAGTGATTTCAACTGCTTTTTGCCTAATTCTCTTCGGAAACAAACCTGTGATTAATCGTTTATTATTCGATTACTTGATATTATGAAGTGATTTGAAGTATTTTTTGCTTAATTTGTTAGGAAACAGGAAACTAACCTGTGAGATGTAGTTGATTCTGTTAACGATGTGTGAACGCGATGACGGAAGCCGGATTATTGTTCTGTTTTGTTTGTTACAGGAGAGGTTGAAGCCGGGATAACCGCACCGAGACGGTTGCTGGCCGGTGAGACGGAAAGGAAACCGGATTACTGGTTCGGTTGGGCCGCAGGCGGCTGGTCGGCAACCGTCATCAGCAGCGGAGAAGGATCTGAGTGATATGGAGGAGAAGAGGAATAGGAGGAGAATATGTTGGTTATCCATGTGGTTGCTGCTGCCTCGCCGGCGGGTGCAATGGCGTTAAAAGGAAGAGTGTGGTTGCTTTATGGTGGTGATAGGTGAGTTAGTATTTGAAAATGTTGGTTTGAACAAATGGTAAAGTGTTTTATAATAATTTATATGCACTTTTGAAAACGATTGAACCATTTATTTAAGTTTTGTTTTGTTTTTATGTAAGCTGTTTCACAGTTGTTGATACGTGGATAAAGTTAGTGCAAATAAAGCTAGTTAATTTTATGGGATTTTTACATGTTTCATCCTCTTAATAGTGGCGGAACTAGAACATTAACTCAGCGGTATCCTAATTTTTTATCACCGTGCAATCATACAATATTAAAAAAACGACAATAAATAAATAAAGTAAAACAAATACCTACTAGATTTGTCCTCTCCTTTTTTCATAGCTTGAAATCGTTCCATTACATCGTTGTCTTTTACTTCACGTAAAAATTCCTTTTCGACCGCACAAACCATAGCATTGTTCAAAAATTCCGGGACCATTCGATTGCGTGATGATCGACCGCACAAACCATAGCAGAGTTCAGACGTTTGGTGATGATCGACGTTTGGTATCCTTAATCTTTCACTTGTGCCGTGCATTAAAACTTCAGATTAAAGGGCGTATTTTATAATTTTGGGCTAACATATAACTGGCTTTGGGCAATTGGGCTTATTATTTACAATCTTCAATTGATTTGGGCTTTAATAATATAAGGTTTATAAGTTGTAATAATCTTATAACTGATTATTGATTTGGGTTGGGCTAAGAAGTAGGAACTAAGTTTATAAACTGCAATTTGGGCTTACAAACTTTTTTTAGGGGTGTCCTCGTAGTTGTTCAGGGGTATCGTTGATATAAAAACCGAAAAAAAAATTAAAAATTTACACTACCGATAAAAAGTTGAGCCGTAGCCCGTGCTACGGCTCTTTACACTTAAGGTCCGCCCCTGCCTCTTAAACTGGTTTATTACATATTTCTCTAAATAAAAAAAAAATTGCATAATTCCTCTCCCTAACCTATATATATTACATATTTCTTATTTTCATTAAAAACTTTTATTAAATGACTATTTTACCTTTAATGAACTACTAAATGAATATTTATATATTTCCCATTTCTAATACCATCAATCAATTACATATCTCCCAAATTCATGTAGTATTTTACCAGTTCTTCTACTTGCTACTATTCTCAAACAATACCATAATAATCATAATAAAAATACAAACTTTCAAAAATGTAATCCTTACTTCATAATTAAAATTATCTTCAATCCGTTGCAGATGCTTAACCAGGTGCACATATTGTGTTTTTCTATTGAGATGGTGGCAGTGTTTTACAGGGTGTATACCAAATATTTATATGTAACTGGTTTATGTGTTGATGTGTGTGTGGGTAGAGAATTGCTAACTCGAAATGCACAGTTAAGAGTCAACTGACCAGTTGTGCTTAATTGATACAAATCATTCATTTAAAGTAGTGTGCTTATCACTTTTACTTTATTTCTCTATAATGGTGCAACATATATATCTTCTGAACCCTAAAGGTAGTAACGTATATCTATTGGGTTGCTTGTTCGGATTCTAGCGATGCAGAGTTAAATCATCATACTCAGTAAATCCTAACAACAGCAAAGATAAGGTAGAATCTGAGGAGTGTAAGATGGAGACAGCCTTACTTCTACCCCGTAGGAATAGAGAGGCTGCTTCCAGGAAGACCACCGGTTCGATAATACAAAGTCAAATATGAACCATTAATCATTTTGTTGAATTTTGAGTCGTCTCATATCAATTTACCATATGATTATGCTTGTTATTCACTTATACAGTTCTATCATTCTTATGTGTTCCTTTGTAACCAAATACATGAGTTCTATCACTTTTTGGCAAAGTAGTACTTCATTTTTTTTTAATGAAAACGCTTACTCCTATTTTATTACACTAATAATTCTATATTATTTACCCTTGCTTAGGATTGAAGATGATTTTGATTATGAAGAAGTAAGGTTTATTATGATTATTATGGTATTGTTTGAGAATAGTAGCAAGTAGAAGAATTGGTAAAATACTACATGAATTGGGGAGATATGTAATTGATTGATGGTATTAGAAATGGGAAATATGTAAATATTCATTTAATAGTTCATTAAGGGTAAAATAGTCATTTAATAAGAGATTTTAATAAAAAAAAGGGAAATATGTAATATATATGTGTTAGGGAAGGGAAATATGTAATTGTTTTTTTTTATTTGGGGAAATACGTAATAAGCCAGCTTAGGATGGGGAAATATGTAAAAATCTCTTATTTTATTTACGACAAGCCACTATTTTTATACAACAAAAATACAAATTAAAGTTTTTCTTTATATTTAGAGGCTCTTATGCTAAGACCGTTCGCAGTGAGGCAGTATTTGAGCGTGAATTGCCCCAAAAACGCCCAAAATGCCCGTACACCACCCCGGGGGCGCTTTTCTTCAAACATTTGGTTGGGTCGTGCAAAATTAAACGTGTGATGAAGATATTGTTGGCTAACCTTCTTTTTCTTTGGCCAGTCACTTTTTTTATGGTTTTTTTTTATTTATTTAATTCTTTACACCCCTTTTAACGTAATGCACCACAATGCCCACATCCCCACTACACCCATTTTAGAAAAACGCCTCATAATATCCCATTGCTGACTGGACCGTCACATGACGGATAATGCCCAAGGGTCTTCCTTTACCACTACATATAGTCTAAGTATTTTTATTGTGATTTGTGAGTATAAGAAAAATAATAAAATAAATGTTTATGAGTATAATAGAGATAGAGGGTTGTATGTGTGAGCTTTTTGATAAATAAACAAAAGGAATATTAGATTTTAATAATTTCAATTATTCGTCGTTGGCCGTCAATTGTTTCAACTTCAAAAATAACCACTGATAGTACCAACTATTAACATATTGGCCATCAATGGACCATGACTAACAGAACCTTAATGCTGTTAGAGATCAGTTAGTCTGGGTCCATTGGAGGCCAATATGTCAATAGTTGAGACTGTCAGTGAATATTTTTTAAGTTAAGACTGTTGGCGGCCAACGACGAATAGTTGGAATTATTAAAATCAAATATTCCTATACAAAATTTAAAGAAAAATATTTGTGAGTATGGTAGCATAAAGGCTAGTGTCTAGCTCCAAATACGTCTAAATATCACCACTTGCATGAATCGAGCCCGGAATTAAACGTCCCCCATGCCTCATATAACTAATTTGTTGAATATTTGCCAACTAATATCAAAACATTCAAACCAGCCGTGTGTTGGACCGAACCCAATAACCACATCATAAATACTTTAGAAATATTCAGATATTATTATGTAAGGGGAAGGTTCTATGCAGAACACTAAATATTACGAGAACACGTAGAACAAAATAAATCACTAATTTTTTCAATCCTAAAAACCTAAAAAATAAATGAAAATATTATAAAATGTAAGATTTATTGTTTCTCACACTAGAAATTAAAACAAAATATGGAAAATCTTCAGTTTTTAAATAACATACACAAATGTAGGTTATGTGTAGGCTAAATTACCTACATGTATGTAGACTGTTTGTAGGGAAAAATATATGACTTTTTTATGTATATATAATACACGTATGAATGTAAGAAACATAAAATTTAAAAAGATGAACCTTAAATCCCCAAAATTTAGTGATTTAGAGTTGTTCTTTTTGTTCTCGCAATAATTAGTGTTCTGTAATGATCCTTCTCAGCCATTAGATCTAAATTAATTGAAAAGGGTAAACAAGTAATTTTATCATTAATTCAATTAATTAAAAACTTCCCATAACCGCCACCTTAATTATAGGAAGTATATAACATCATTCAGCAAGTATATAACACCATTCAGCAAGTATATAACACCATTCAGCATTCAGTAAGTATATAACACCATTCAGTAAGTATATAACACCATTCAACAAGTATATAACACCATTCAGTAAGTATATAACACCATTCAGCAAGTATATAACATCATTCATTGACTAAACATCTGATCGAAACATATTTTTTTCTCTATATAAGTATAGCAATATGGTACTTATATTAAAGATAAAAAAACGCTCGTTATTATGGTGTAATTTTTTTTTTTAAAAGTTACGTATAAAAAGTTATTGACGTTTAAAAAAGACGGGGGGAAGTTACATGTGCATTACCTAATTTCTAGTGGGTTTAAAAGACTATATTGCCCCTAGATATTTCAAATTAGTCCAAATTAATGAAAATATTTTATAATTTGGTCCCTATTGATCTCAACCATTAGATCAAAAGATCTAATGGCTGAGATTCTTTCTTACCCTTCTCATACTTTAGGCCTTTTTTACAGGATCCTCTACCTATATATATATATATATATATATATAGGACAAAGATCCGTTAGGAACCACCCTTTATTACGAGAACCGCGAGAACCAGTGTGAACACAAACAGTAATTCCTAAAAAAATCTAAAAAACGCCCAAATTTTTTTTTTTTTTTTTTACTATTTTTTTTTTAAAAAATCGCAATATTTTGTTAATAAAAAAAAATAAAAAAAAATTTCAAAAAAAAAAAAAAAAAATTCGAGTAACAGTTATCCATGCACATGTGCATATGTATCGTTTCTTTGTCAAATTCCGTAATTCATTACAAATAATAGTCAATTGCACTTTCATTTACACTACCACGTGTAATACACTACTTTTTACGTTAACAATGTTAGAAATGCACATGTGCATCTATATGTATCAACAGGATATAAGGTGTTTTGGTACACTACTTTCTCTTTCATCTATCATTCCCTCCATAATACACAAGCATGCACATGTGCATTTTTGTCATTTCTTTGACAAATTCCGTAATTCATTACATATATTAGACAATTGCACTTTCATTTACACTACCATATGTAATACACTACTTTTTACATTACCAATATTAGAAATGCACATGTGCATTTATATGTATCAACATGAAATAAGGTGTTTTGGTACACCACTTTGAATACACTTTCCCTTTCATCTATCATACCATCCATAATACACTACCATTATCTCCTACCATCCATAATACAATACCATTACCTCCTACCATCCATAATACAATACCATTACCTCCTACCATCCATAATACAATACCATTAACAATATTTTCACTTTATTACATGTATGTAAACACCATTTATACCATCCAATCAACATATTACATAAAAAATTGACAACTATAACCAAACCATCAACCACTAGATATAACTAACCAAAAAACATGTATATGGGCCTACTTCTCCATTCAAAATCACAAACTTTTTGTACCAAAACACGTTATATCATGGTTATACCTAATTATGCACATGTGCATTTTGAATATTGGTAATGTAAAAAGTAGTGTATTACTAATGGTATTGTAAATTAAAGTGCAATTGTCTATTCCTGATAACGTATTACCGAATTTGTTGAAGTAATGATACATATGCACATGTGCATGGATAAATGTTACTCGAAAAAAAAAAGTTTTTTTTTTTTTTTTTTTTTTTTTTATGGTAACGAAATATAGCGATTTTTTATTAAAAAATATTAAAAAAAATAAAAAAAAAAATTTTGAGTGCTTTTTTGATTTTTTTTAGATTTTATTTTGTGTTCACATTGGTTCTCGCGGTTCTCGCAATAAGGGTGGTTCTCGCATGAACCTTACCCTATATATATATATATATATATATGGGTGGGGTTCTAGAGTGAACACTAATGTATTTGCGAACTGAGTGAACAAATCTTGGCCATTGATTTACACACGTGGATGGCTAGGATTTCATCATCAAATCGTAAAACACACTAGTGTATTTCATCATCAAATCCAGGCCATTGATCTACACACACATATGGCCAGGATTAGTTCGCTCAGTTCGCAAACTACACTAGTGTTCACTCTTGAACCTAATCCTATATATATAGTGTGAGGTTCATTGGGGAACACTAAAAAAGTGGGGAACAGTGGGGAACCGACTCAAACGAACTCCAATTGGACTAATTCCAGCGGCGTTGGAACCGGCTCGTTGAACCCTAACTAGAATCTCTTAACCCTAAACCCTAAATCATAACCCTAAAACCCTAAATATATTCTGGTTTGGCTTTTAGGGTTTAGCTTTAGGGTTTAGTTTTAGGGTTTAGGGTTTAGCTTTAGGGTTTAGCCTTTATGGTTTAGCTTTTAGGTTTTAGCCTTATTTTTTAGCTTTAGGGTTTAGGGTTTAAGAGTTAGGATTTAGGGTTTAGGGTTTAAGAGTTAGGATTTAGGGTTTAGGGTTTAAGAGTTAGGATTTAGGGTTTAGGGTTAAGAAATCCTAGTTAGGGTTCGACTAGCCGGTTCCAATGCCGCTGGAATAAGTCCAATCGGAGTTCGTTTGAGTC
Organism: Helianthus tuberosus; assembly: GCA_030545235.1. NCBI lineage: Eukaryota > Viridiplantae > Streptophyta > Magnoliopsida > Asterales > Asteraceae > Helianthus > Helianthus tuberosus. The sequence continues at coordinate 64,711,258 of CM060357.1, forward strand.
GGTTCCCCGCTGTTCCCCACTTTTTGAGTGTTCCCCAATGAACATTATATATATATATATGTCCTGAGAATTTGATTTAACGGTTGATTGGCATGCACTCCTTAGTGGAGACGCAGGTTCTATTCCGTTTGAGCAATTTTCGATGGACCTCGGGGTGAAGGGACGAATCGGAGCTTTAATCCCGAGTTCGAACCTGACAGGGGGCGCAAGTTTACAGATTCTATCTGGTTTCTATGCATCAGGGCACGGTCTCATGGCGGTTGAGAAGTCGACCTTGGACATAACCCAAACAAGGTGAGTTTACAGGTGAGATTTTTTGTTGTTCAAAAAAATCTAAATATATATACTAGATTAAATTAAACTTTAATATAAGTAAGTCATGTTAGTTATATTTAGAAATTAACCAAACTAGGTTGATTCTCTAGTCGCGCGTTGCGCGATTAGCATATATGATTATAAAGTATTAAAACGTTTAATTCGGAAAAGCAATAAAAGAAATGTTTTAGTTTCAAAGAATCTAACGCAAAATTCAGCAAATACCCAGCTCATGAATTTCGTTTGATGTCATAATGAAAGGCATAAACATCATTATACTATCACCAACATCACATGGTTCTCACATTGTGCTCCAAAGTATGCACATGTTTCTGAGTTGAAGCATCATTAAAATTATGTGAAATTAAATGTCCTAAACAATAAAACCACCAACGGTGCCGTTCAAAAAAAAAATAAAACCACCAACAGTAACATCAACCAGAATTCTCATCCATGGCAACACTGCAACTTTCTTTCTTGAAATTTTCCGCTCGTTTGCTTTTTACACAGAAAATATTATGATGATTATATAGTTTTGAAACAACATAAACGTATAGCGATAATTTTAGGGGTTGTAAGAAAACAAAATTACCTGAGGTTCAACGGAAATCTCATTGTTGCTTCTACCGCTATCGACGGCCGGATCTCTCTCTAATCCGGGGAAAATCGGAAGAAAGACACGCAGGGATATATGGCAGCGCCCCAATCCTTCCGTCGCCGCTAATAATAGCCGAAATCCTGTGTTCCTCTCCGTAAAAAACCTGACCATTACGAAAACCTTCCGTCATTCAATTGCTGGTGTTTCCATGGCCGATGTGGATTATCACTCCAAAGTTCTGAACTCTTAATTCATAGATGAACCTGTGTTAGAATGCTTTCTACATGACCTTTTTTCCTTTAAAAAAGTAGGGCCTCTCCATTGTCTTAATAATATCAACAATTAACAGAATTTTAAATTAAAAGTACCTCAAGTATATCTAAAGACACTCCATATCTCGCATTCTCGCCCTCCTAGAACTGTTAATTTGTCACCAGGACCCAACCTAGCCTCAGAGTTGCAGCAGAGTAATGCGGTTGATGCGGAAAGCGTTATAGTTTTCATAAAGACAGCAACAACTGGGAATTTCAAATAAATCATCGGTAACTTTCATCACAAAATCCATTCAAAACATGATTTAAAATAGCATAAATCCTCTTTATCATATTACTATTATTATTTTTATATAAATACCACTATACGGCTGGTTCATATCCTCATAGTGTCTTATTTTATGACACCATGTATATTTTTTATCCACAGCCACCCACGTCAAGCTCGTCCACCAAAACCTTGGTCTGCTCTTTCCAATACAACACTTTTTGCATCAAGAGCCCCAACCTGGCGCGCTACTGAAAGCCGGCCAAGGGTCGGAAGGGGTAAGGTGGGGCAGTGGGGGTCGCAGGTCCATTTTGCACTTTAGTTCACGCCTTAAATAAAAGTTACTCTCCATGAAAAAAGGTTGCATAGAAATAAGGCTAAAATCCAATTACTTACATGTGATCATGTAAGAGTGAAAATGAATTAGAGGGTGGTTCTTATGTCAAAATAAATATAATAGTGTTAGCTTTATATAGCATGTGTAAACACCCCGATCCTACTGCTAACAATTAAAAACATAAACGACATTAGAGAGCTTCCATTAACAAACAATTTCACATGCCTACATATATAGAAGTGCGTTTACAACAACACAGATTCAAATGGATAGGTAAACCGAAACAGAAAACTCAATCAGACATGAAGATAGGAAATTAATCGGAACCAACAACAGTTTAATTACGATCTAACAATATATAAAATCAGCTGCTCAAATAGCATTTAGATGTCACTACATGTTACCAAAACATAAATCATTCTAAGATTCTTTGTCGTAAAGTTACCTTGGTGGCCTCAAACTTCTCCTCACCATCACCTTCGTTAACGATTGTATCACCGCCAACGCGTCGCGTCCGATTGACCAAACCGGCTTCACCAATAGGGTTCACGGCGGAGCCCTAGGGCATCTTCGGTTAGACCACCATCAGTCACCACCGTCGCTAGAATCGCCGGGTTAGCGGCTGTCGTGAGAGAGTACCAAATCGGCTACTGTGATCGTAACCGTGGTCACCGTTGACTGCCGTTGCGGTTACACGACATAACCCCACCACCATGTACGGCGGACCCGTCTGTAGCGTCGACGCCGGAGAGCCATGTGCGGCCGTGTCGAAGCCGGAGACTTATCCGTCTCTGTCTTTTCATGTGGTTAGGGTTAGCTTTTGAAGAAAGGAGAAGGGGGTGGGTATTTGTATGCGTGATTTCTTTGTAGCCAAACACGTGGCTTCGACTACTGTTCAAATCGACTACTGTTCAAATCGTTTTGTTATTAATATGTAGTATAATATATTGGGTTCTTTAAAACAACGATATTAGGAAACAATCTAAAAATAAAATAGATTAAATGAATTTAGAACGTATTTATTTCATATATTTGGAAGAGTAAATTACGATTTTGGCCCATGAGTTTTAATTAGTTTAATTATTTTGGCCTAAAAAGTAATTTTTTGACATATCAGACCTTTAGTTTGCATTTTGTAACTTTTTAAGCCTCTAACACTATATTTGTTACTTTTTTCTGTTTAATGTAAAGGTATTTTTGTATATTTACAAATTAGAGGCTAAAATAGTAATTAATTTACTCTTATTATAAATGTTGTTTCACATTCCTTTAGTTGTTATTATTATTATTGACGAGTTAATATAAAAAATTAATATTTAATAAAGTAATGAGTAAATATTTAGTTATATAAATTACAAAGTTTTTCTTTATTTAAGCCATTCTTTTTATTTTTAAACTTTTTTTCCAAAATTTCATTTTTTTAAAGTAACATAAAATAAATGAAGATTAAAAATAAATAAGTTGTTGATTACTTCCAACGAGAACATTAATTTAAATCGTGTTCGTATTCGAATGAGTCATGAAACTCGCATTCATACTGGTTGCCGTATACATACTCGTCTTCAAATAGCCATAGATAAATTAAGGTTGTTCACTGTCTGGTTTTAACTGCTTTTATGTCAAACCGTTAGTAACAGTTTTTTGTTACAGAAAATCAAAACCAGAGTACTGCCGCGAGGCATGTGACTGACAAGGATCACACCACCAATCATATTGAACATTTATAATAAAACAGTTTTTCATCACAATAAATACGATTAGTGACTAAAGTCCAAAGTTCAAAGTTTAAAGTAATAAATAAAGCCAACAGCGGAAGCATAAGTTTAATAATTCAAAACAACAGTTTAAAAGTCCATAAGTATTATTAGGGCCCCAACACGGGTCAATACAACCACTACACTCCCCAGCTGCAAGCTCCCGAGCTATTAGTGAGTACCTGCAAAGCATGCAGTAGGGTGTCAACGTAAAGTTGGCGAGTTCACGGTTTATCCAGTTTTATTTCCCAAAAAACTTGTGTTTGTTAAATTACTCATTTATATCACGACTGATCCTCTCCACGCACGGTGTGAGGTTGGTGAAACCTAAATAGTGCTATCAACTAATATCTCGTTCGCCAGGCTTCGGTGACTAATCGGTATAGAAAGTGGGGACTTCGTGATAGAGTTTCGTTTAGCACACTTGTTCATGAAATATATATAGTAATTAACGGTATTCTAAACCAGGAATAGTAGGCAATCCAAATCTGGGAAAGTGTTGTTCGTTCCATTCCCAACCACCGGGAATACATGTTTTTAGTAAAGTGTGTGAAATCACCTTTGTTTTGATCGGCAGGAAATTTAATTGTCTTAAAGTTTGGTCAACCACGTCCTGTTATGGTTAGCGAGTTTAATCAGATTTCGTATACAAATAACATCACGTATACTTACACGTATCTAACATGTAGCACATAGGCATCACTTATCTTATAACAACATGCGAGCCATATTGGGACTATTCATACAAACCCAGTCCTATTGATTAGTAGCATAACTAACCCAATACATGTATTATATGTGTGCGGCTCAAATAATACACAGTCCATTTTTTAGAACATGCGGCCCAAAGTATCATATGGTCTAATATGTGAGTGTGCGGTCCAGTGGAGGGTGTGCGATCCAGTGGATCATATGATCCAGATGTGAGTGTGTTCCAAAACAGTACTGGGCTCAATAGTGGGTGTGCGCCCACCAGCAAGTGTGCGACCTACCTGTTGGTGTGCGGTTATGCATATAACATCTGTACAATGTGCTTCATGTGTTTGTACCAAAAAGAAAAGTGTGGTTTTTAGTGTGCGGTCATGCATATAACATCTGTACAATGTGCTTCATGTGTTTGTACCAAAAAGAAATGTGTGGTTTTTAGTGTGCGGTATGCTATGCAAGTTTGTACAATGTACAAATCAGGTCGTACATTTAACGAGTGTGCGACACACCTGGCACACAAGTGTTTAGTGTGCTGGGTTGTACAATACGCAATTTAAGTTGTATTTTGCATGAGTGTGCGGCTTCCTATCATCCCACCAGTGTTTATTCCAGTTTTCATGATCAAACAACCAAAACACAATCTACTCATGAACTCTACTGTAATTGTTATGTTTGTTATTCCTAATCGGTTCTATTTCTTAGCCACATACTTTCATCAGACGAGTAACATGTTAAACACAAAATACTAACATTACAACATAGCACATGAATCATCAAGATAGATCTAGGGTTTCATTTCATCAAACACGCATAAAATCAGATTTGACAACTCAACGTCTTGTAGCACAAGAAATCCCTAATCTTTAAAATCATCAATCACTATATTCACTTCATATTACTAACATATCAATGTCCATATCTTATTGTTTTTAAATCATACTTTTGCGTAGATCATTAAACAACCCATCATCACTTAATAACAATCAAATAGTAGCCAACACTAAGTGATTCGACTATTCTCAACTAGTTCGAGTACATGCTTTGGCCTAATAGATTGTGCTCTCACCAATTATGGCAAACGACACTCATCCTTTCGGTTACTACGTGACTCAGGTTGTTGGAATCCATCGAGACTTTGGTGAGAGTTTTTGTAAAAATCAAAGTAGAGTGGAACAGGTTATTAAGATGCAGGTTTCACCCCTAACTTAACAACTTTATTCCTGAGAGTGTGGCAAAACCACAAGGTAGAGATGGAGATGTCCGTCGAGGTATGGATGTCAATCCTAACTCAACAGATATTCTCGTGCTGAGGGTAAGATACGCATAGAGTGAGCGATCTTTTCGAGAGTTTTCGGTTTTCACACCTAATCTCGATCCGATCACTCAATTGAGTTATGCGAGTGTTTTCAAAAAACATGTGTATTGTGTCAGCCTTAGGAAAGGCAATGTAGTGTGCCAGCCTTAGGAAAGGCTTTCCCTTGCACGAAGTTGTAGTATGCGGTGTTCGCGCAAGCGTAGTTTTTGCTATTAAAAGCGAGTGTATCAATAGTAAGCTCGTGCAAAACCCCTACCGGGTTCGTACAGAGCAGGTCTGTTGGTACTTAGACTATAGACTAGTTCAATCCTAAGACATCAAACCTGGACTAGGTCGTGTCTTCCCTAATTCCCTATAGTTATGGCTCTGATACCAATATGTCACACCCCAACCGATGGCGGAAACATCGGGAGGTGGCACTGAGCGAAACAGATTGTCCAAGAGAATCCATAACAACTATTAATGACAATATATTTGACGTTAATGTCTCATACCATCAACATATAAAGTAAAAACAGTCATTACAGATAGAGTTTCTCAAAAACAAGTAAACTGTTCCGACAACTCAGATTTCTTATTTGGTGGGTTTCTAGGCATCCTACTCGTTTCATCACAGCAAACATAGCATCCTATCAACCTGGTACATACGTTAAAATAAAGTCAATACATAAAATGTAAAGGTGAGTACACAAGTTTGCATAGTATAGTATAGCGAAAGCGTTTGCGCATAACCAGCATGTAACACGTAGAAGTGTGAATCAAGTAAGCTATCGACAATGACGCATGCAACCGGCATGACTAGAATGCGCAACACATTATCACCACTGTGACCTTGTGAAGTAAAGCCCTTAACAACCCCTGTCCATGACAGGTGCTGAGTCCAAACTACAGTATTATCATTGCTAAGGTGTCAGGTGATGCGTGTGAAGTGTTATATATATTAGGTGTATATTTTAAGCCCCTTTAACACTTATTTTTAGCCAAGTTTTAAATTTATAAAACACGATATTTTACTAACACTAAACACACATATGGGCAAGTGCACCCATCGTGAGCGTAGTATAGTGTTGGCAAGATACCGAGGTTGTCCAAGGACACAAGAGCTTTTAATACCGGTTTATTCTCAACGTCTAATCAAAATAAAAAGTTTAGAAAAAAAATGTTTTAAACTAAGAAAAATAAAAACCAACTAAAATGCTGAAAAAAAAAAAGAAAAAGAAAAACAGATAGACAAGATGAATCACTTGGTTCCGACTCGTATCTAGTGTAACCTTTGATTATTTCCGCACTATTGCACATAATTAAGAGATTATCTTAGTTATTGTAGTAGGCCCCTCTTTTGAAGGTGACGTTACCCTCACCCCAGTAGTTTGAGTCAGCAAGGATACAATCCTAAAAGGGTGGATTATTGGAAGATAATTAATTAAGTTATTAATGCAAATTATGGTAGGCCCCTCTTTTGGAGCTGACGTTACCCTCGACTAAGTAGTCTGAGTCAGCAGGGATACAGTCCTAAATAGCCGGGTTATAGTATTAATAGTAGTTAACTTATGAGGGGATCAAAGAGTTTGGACCCCCGCCATCCAATACCGTGAAGTATTGAAGGAGATCCTACTAAATTTGACCCAGGTCCATTGCAGGACCTCTAAACGCTGAACAATGGCAAGACCTTTACCAAACTGTTCCCTTAACCCCCGACCAGGTAGCCAACATACCTCCATATAGACCGTGGAGATATGAATGGTGAAAATCTTTTATTTTATATAGACAGTAAAATAATGCCAAGACACCACGGACAAACGATAAGGAAAGATCACCTTCAACATAAGCAACTAGTTATTAAAGTCATTAATACAAAACCAAATAAAAAGTGCAAAAGATTAGAAATAAAAAGTATTACACTAGACACTTTGTCTTCACCAAGTGATGTAAGAGACTTAGGCAAACATGGCCTTGATTGTCAAGAACTCTTATGATCAATCTTGGATCCCGAGACGACTCACACACTCTACGATGGACAATGGATGATGGTGGTGGATGATGGTGTTATGGTGGTGGTGGGTGGTGGGTGAAGTGTGAGAGAAGTGGTGTGCCAATGGATGGTTTGAGCTTGATCCAAGCACTTCTATTTATAGGCTTAACAGAAGCTCGGGCACGACCCCGTGTCCAGTGGGCACGGCCCCGTGTCCACATCCTTCTCTTTCTTCATTAAATGCAGTTTTGTCTTTTTAGTTGACCACGCCCCCGTGTCCGCTGAGCACGACCCCGTGCTGCAGAAGAATCTTTGTACTATGCAGATTTGCTGGATTGTGCGAATCTTATAGTTGACCACGGCCCCGTGTCCGCTGAGCACGGCCCCGTGGTGGGCAATAGAAGCTTCTACCACTTTGTCTTTTCTGCTGACACTTGGGCACGCCCCCGTGCTGGCTGAGCACGGGGCGTGTTCAGGCTTCTGATCTCTTGTTTTGCTTGGGAAGATGCTTTCGTGGGGTCGGGTATGTCACGTCTTGTTCCTTTTCTTGTATTTATGTTAGATTTTGATGTCTTTTTGCTTCTTTTGTTAATTTGAGCTCATTTAATCCTGAAAATACAAAAGGAAGACAAAAGCACACTTTTTCCAACATTAGTACTAAAAAGGGTTAGTTTTATACCTCATTTGATGAAATTTATATGTTGCATTTTTAACACATCAAATACCCCCACACTTGAATCTTTGCTTGTCCTCAAGCAAAACTCTTTAATATGTGGCTATTACACTCTCAAATGGAATGGGTAGAGAAGAAGGTTTTTGGGCTTGTCGTAGAGTGTCGGGATTTCCAAGATTCTTTATTAAATTTTATTTTTATTTATTTACAATCCTATTCGTCATGATTTATTTAAAACTTTTCATAAGATAAATTACTTATTAGGGCATAACATGCCTCTTTAAAATTCTATTTATATACAAGATCACATACCTCACGGGGATCACTTAACACTCGGCCGAAAATGTATTTTTGTGGATCACTCGAGAGCTGCATGGAACTTACTCCTACCATAGGCTTGCCAAGCGATCAATCCTCCTCCTTTTTAACTTATATACCTTTGTAAACATCAAGATGACTTTGTGGGTGAAGGGTTAGGCTTGGGTTAAAGGTAGGTGGTTGGGTTGGTGGTTAGTGGTTAGTAGAAAAAGGCGAAAAGCGTAACAAGTGTCGGTTTTCATAAGACTTTTTATTTTTTGTAACTTTTATTTTGATGATAGTTATTCAAACAAAGTTATTTTTGACGAACTTGTTTGTTTATTTTCTTTTGCTTCATCAACAACACCAATAATTTTTTTTTTTTGAAAAGTCATATGAAGAACCGAACTTGTTACTAAAACAAAGGGTTAAAAATGAAAAAGGTTTTGGTGGGTAAAAAGGGTGGTTGGTTTGGGTTATGAAATGAAAAGGTTTAGGCTCAAAGGGGCTAACTAGGGGGATTTTGGGTAGGTGGTAAAAAAAAAAATAATAATGGTGTAGAAATAAAAAGGGTTAGTCCTAATGCCTCCATCATTTACTTACTCGGGTTTAAGTTGGTAAGGACCGGGAATGTATCGTCATGACAAGTTCTAGAGTCGTAAGAACCAAGCGGCTATTCACACAAGAAACGAAAATGAGCATTTAGTCAAATGATATGTAAGTGTTTGCTCAATAAAGGCTCAAAACTCACTTTTGTGGGAAAGGGTTTTTATGTGATCAAGTATATATAATTAAATTTTAACTAAGCTTGTCATGCCTTTTCATAATTTTCTTATGTTGGTTCTTTTTATCACGACGCTATCGGTTGTAAATTTGTAAAAATATAACCTTTTTAAGAACTTGAATTTCCCGAGTTAAACCTAGACAAGTAAAAGAAAATGAAAATTTTTGAAAAAAAAATTTGGGGTGATTAGCGGTTCCAATAGAGTTTTGTGTAAGGCTTGTATTTAGGGCTTGCAAGATTCAAGGTTTTAGCATCCCCCCACACTTAAATTACACATTGTCCTCAATGTGTCCCAAAAATAAGTTTTTAGGTTGATTGAATGCGTAAAAAGGTGTAAAAAGCAAAAATTTTGTGTTACTGGGCTCTGAACACGGCCCCATGTTGTCCGGGCACGGCCCCGTGTTCAAGTGCCAGTAACAAAATTTAAACAAGAGAAACAGAAGTCTGGACACGGGGGCGTGTTGGGTGAACACGGCCCGTGTCCAGTTACCTGAACTGGGTCTTTTTCTGCAGACTGTGCAGCACGGGGCCGTGTTGGGTGGACACGGCCCGTGCCGAACTTACTGTAAACGAAGAAATTTGTCGGACGGTTCTGTTTTCCTGCATGGAGTGCTGGTTCAAGTTTCCCTTGCATCCCTTGCCATCTCAAGTGTGTTTTATTCCATTCAACACCATTCAAACTCCAAATTAACTAAAACCATCATTCATTAATCATAGAGAGAATTACATAAAAGTCCTAAAGATGAAAGATAAAGCAGAAAATAAAAGTTAAAAGTCCTAATATTAAATAGGTCAAGTGATCCGAAAAATCTTCCTAAGGAGTTCTACTTCTACAATAAGAACCAAAATTCCGGAAATAGATTTCCGGTCTAAAAGCCTTGTAGAACTCCAAGCAGAACGGTGTTCCTTAGATGTTGCTAGAGCCATTCTTCTATCTCCCTCGGGAGAAGAGAGGCGGCTTCATGCTCCTCAACCTCTTGAGGAGGAGGAGTGACACCAATTGGAACCCCTTGTAGGATGTCTCGAGGAGGTTCTTGATGTAGGGCGTACCATTCGGCTGGAATGATGACTTCCGGTACTACATTCCATGCCCTTTGGGTGATAATTGGTACCAAAGGAGGAGAGGCGAGAATGTTCAACCTTTGGTGCAAAAGGTTGACTTCCCGGAGACATCCTTCTAGTCCCACCGTCAAATGATTAATGCGGTCGACCAATGCCTCTTCCACACTTGTTACTTCATCAAGAGCTTCTCTTAAGGCGTAAACATAGTTTACAAGAGAATCCTCAACCGTAGATGATCTTCTCCCCTGCCGGCTGTTCCTGGAATGCGACGAAGAGTTTCCACTTGTTCTGCTTGCCATTCTGAGAAAACATGCCGAAAAGAGTTCAATTTTACGGGTCCAGTACCTCGGACACGGCCCCGTGTTCAGATATCTGCAGGATTTATGGACAAGGAATCTTGGGGTTTCAAATTGTTTTTATGATTTTTGAAGCATTTTTGAAATTAAACAACTTAAAACATTGTTATAGAACTTATTTTTATCAAGATTCCATGAACAAAAATCTAACAAACATCTCAATAAACTATAGAAGGTTCAAGCTTTAATGGAAGTATGAAGAAAATTGAAGAAGATGAAAGTGGATAAAAGAGGAAAGGACAAGAAGATAGTTGAGAAACTTCTTTTAGAAAATACCTAGGATGGTATGTGAGAATATTCCTCAAATCTCTGTCCCTGGAATGGTTCAAATGTGCAGGATTCTTGGCTGCATTTATAGAAAACGACAGTACGTTGCGCACGGCCCCGTGTCGGCTGGACACGGCCCCGTGTGTAGATGGAATCCTGACACATTTTTGTCCGCATTCTGACAAAATCAGAAGGGAATCTTTTGGGTGGACACGGGGGCGTGCTGACCTGGACACGGCCCCGTGTCTAGAAGCTGTCTTAAGGATTTCTTCAAATTTCAAGGAATTTTCCCGGATCGGGTGGTTCCTTACTGGATGGAACAACCCCAAAGTGCCTAAGATACCTTAATTGATCTAGATTAAGACGAGAACGCAAGAGGTTGTCGGTGAGGGTGATTCCTATGCTATATGTAGGTGGACAAGTCCAACCCTTTTCCGGGCTCTCGTTAAAGAAGGTGTATGTCGAATCGCTCAGGTCTATGTATGCATCGAACGAAGTCGATGGGGAGTCCTTCACGGCACAATCGACACAGGGACGACTATCGCTCAAGTCCTCACTAGAGTTAGAAGTATCATTGGAAACAATGAAGTTGTTTGAATGCGTTTCCAACCTTTCTTCTTGGTTATCGTCTTGGAGAAGATTATTGAAGTCTTCCCTAAGTTCTTTTAACCAATTAATAATTAGATCTTCTAGTTGAAATAATTCATCGAGAAGCATTTCTCCTAGAATATCTGGTTGGGCGCATTCGATGGAGAGATAGGGATAATTTTTACTTTCGCCCCTCTTAAGGATACTAGGAAATGATGGGTCTATATAGTGGGGTTTATAATTTAGAAAAAAACATTCTAATTCTTTATGGTTACCACCACATAATTGACACCACATAGTACCATAAGAGTGCCGAAAGTAAAAAGTATCAGTATCACTCATGTTTGTGTCAGAAATTACCAACCGTCGGGATCTTACGGTTCTGTTTTCAGTAACTGAAACTTGGGCATGGGGGCGTGTTTAGTGGGCACGGCCCCGTGTTCAGCTTACTGTCTGACGTAAAACAGGATTGCCAGTTCCAATGATTGGGCACGGGGCGTGTTCAGCGGGCACGGCCCGTGCTGGGTTCTGCAGAAGCTGAAAAACTAAAAAAAAATCCTAAAAATAATGAAAAATAAGAAAAACGATTAGGCTGTTGATTCCTAACTTTCTTAAAATCCTTGTGTCCCCGGCAACGGCGCCAAAAACTTGATGCGTGTGAAGTGTTATATATATTAGGTGTACATTTTAAGCCCCTTTAACACTTATTTTTAGCCAAGTTTTAAATTTATAAAACACGATATTTTACTAACGCTAAACACACATATGGGCAAGTGCACCCATCGTGAGCGTAGTATAGTGTTGGCAAGATACCGAGGTCGTTCAAGGACACAAGAGCTTTTAATACCGGTTTATCCTCAACGTCTAATCAAAATAAAAAGTTTAGAAAAAATGTTTTAAACTAAGAAAAATAAAAACTAACTAAAATGCTGAAAAAAAAACAGATAGACAAGATGAATCACTTGGTTAAGACTCGTATCTAGCGTAACCTTTGATTATTTCCGCACTTTTGCACATAATTAAGAGATTATCTTAGTTATTGTAGTAGGCCCCTCTTTTGAAGGTGACGTTACCCTCACCCCAGTAGTTTGAGTCAGCAAGGATACAATCCTAAAAGGGTGGATTATTGGAAGATAATTAATTAAGTTATTAATGCAAATTATGGTAGGCCCCTCTTTTGGAGCTGACGTTACCCTCGACTAAGTAGTCTGAGTCAGCAGAGATACAGTCCTAAATAGTCGGGTTATAGTATTAATAGTAATTAACTTATGAGGGGATCAAAGAGTTTGGACCCCCGCCATCCAATACCTTGAAGTATTGAAGAAGGTCCTACTAAATTTGACCCAGGTCCATTGCAGGACCTCTAAACGCTGAACAATGGCAAGACCTTTACCAAACCGTTCCCTTAACCCCCGACCAGGTAGCCAACATACCTCCATATAGACCGTGGAGATATGAATGGTGAAAATCTTTTATTTTATATAGACAGTAAAATAATGCCAAGACACCACGGACAAACGATAAGGAAAGATCACCTTCAACATAAGCAACTAGTTATTAAAGTCATTAATACAAAACCAAATAAAAAGTGCAAAAGATTAGAAATAAAAAGTATTACACTAGACACTTTGTCTTCACCAAGTGATGTAAGAGACTTAGGCAAACATGGCCTTGATTGTCAAGAACTCTTATGATCAATCTTGGATCCCGAGACGACTCACACACTCTACGATGGACAATGGATGATGGTGGTGGATGATGGTGTTATGGTGGTGGTGGGTGGTGGGTGAAGTGTGAGAGAAGTGGTGTGCCAATGGATGGTTTGAGCTTGATCCAAGCACTTCTATTTATAGGCTGAACAGAAGCTCGGGCACGGCCCCGTGTCCAGTGGGCACGGCCCCGTGTCCACATCCTTCTCTTTCTTCATTAAATGCAGTTTTGTCTTTTTAGTTGACCACGCCCCCGTGTCCACTGAGCACGACCCCGTGCTGCAGAAGAATCTTTGTACTATGCAGATTTGCTGGATTGTGCGAATCTTATAGTTGACCACGGCCCCGTGTCCGCTGAGCACGGCCCCGTGGTGGGCAATAGAAGCTTCTACCACTTTGTCTTTTCTGCTGACACTTGGGCACGCCCCCGTGCTGGCTGAGCACGGGGCGTGTTCAGGCTTCTGATCTCTTGTTTTGCTTGGGAAGATGCTTTCGTGGGGTCGGGCATGTCACGTCTTGTTCCTTTTCTTGTATTTATGTTAGATTTTGATGTCTTTTTGCTTCTTTTGTTAATTTGAGCTCATTTAATCCTGAAAATACAAAAGGAAGACAAAAGCACACTTTTTCCAACATTAGTACTAAAAAGGGTTAGTTTTATGCCTCATTTGATGAAATTTATATGTTGCATTTTTAACACATCATCAGGAAAAACAGTCACTGTGTAAACATAACATTCAAGCATTCATCGAATCACGTATAACATGCGAGAGCGGTTAGCGTTTATAAAAGAGTTTGCGTTGTGTGTTGTTGTGATTTGATATAGAACGTATGTAACACCCAAAAGTGCGTTAAGCGAAAAAGGGTTCGAGTATACTCATTGTATGTGTTTAATAACTAAACACAGCCTTGAATTGGATTGAAGGGAGCGTGTTGGAGATTAGCCTGAGCATAGAACAGTAGCGTAAGCGTTGAACAGCGTGTAACAGAGTGTCGGAAGAGATAAGTGCCGAAAGGTGAGTCGATCGAGTGGTCATCCGGACGGATGACCATTCGAACGGTTGATCATTCGAATGATTGAGTGTGTTCGTAAATCGTTTCGAAACCTTTTGAAGTTTTCGTTGTAGCATAGATGCAAAGTCATCCGGTCGGATGGTCATCCGGACGGATGGCCATTCGATCGGATGGCTATTCGATTGAGAAGTTGGTATTTTGAAGTTTAATTTGTTTTGAACAAGAAATGTTATAAGGGACAAGTCACCTGTCAAATGGTCATTCGATCGGATGGCCACTCGAGTGGCGATCTGATCGTTTGGAAAACATGTAGAATTTCTAAGTGAAACTGTGACTTCAAAAGAGACGGCGTGAGGACGTGTCAAACAACGGGAAACCACATATAATAACTCTGCTAAAAATATTTCACAACCCTTAGAATATCCCTATAAATCCTAAAATACACCCCGTATACGAAAAACGGCCCCGAAATACCTTAATTTCTACAAAAATCAAATAAAACAAGAAATAGGGGTACTCGCGGGGCGCGACCCCCTTGGCTACATATGTCGCGGGCCGCGACAGCTGGACACCATACGTAACCCGGTGATGCCACGTGTCCTGCCACTCGTCAAGCCTATACTCGTGACTGATCAAAGTTAAAGCCTAGTCTAGGTTTCTCGCGGGTCGCGAAGCCCTACCTTAAATCTCTCGCAGGGCGCGAGCCCCTAAGTTCAGCACTATAAATAGAATTGATTGGCTTCAGTTGATTTCCATTCACAATTCTTGAATCTCTCTAATTCTCTAAATAGCTAAAGTAATACCCGGGCATAATACCCACTAAAAAGCGAAGCTCTGTCTCGTTTTAAGTATTATAACCCCGGTTACGTATTAGTTACTCTGCCATAAACTATAGAAGAAGCTGTAGAATTAGCTAATACCTTGACTGATGAATTAGTACGTACGCAAGAAGAGAATCAGAGAAAGAACCTAGCCCAGAAACTTACCCAAGAATTTCGTTATGGAAATAACTATCGTGGGAAAAGTATAGGTTCTACCTCTGCACCTTACTGTAAGTCCTGCAAGAAGAAGCATTCAGGAAAATGCTCGATATACTGTGACTTCTGCAAAAGGTCTGGACACAAGGAAGAAGACTGTAGGAAGAAACCTAGTAATGGGATATGCTTCAACTGTGGAGAAAAAAGGCATATCAAGCCGAATTGTCCGAAACTAGCTCCAGCCATGAACAACAAGACTACCAAGAACGCTAGAGCATTTGTTCTGATAGCCGAAGAAGCCAAGTTGATTCCGGATGTGATTACCGGTACGTTTTTAGTTAATGATATTTTTGCTAAAGTATTATTCGACTCTTGTGCAAACCAAAGTTTTATTAATACTTCGTTTTGCAAAATTCTCAATCAACCATTAACTAAACTTCAACAAGAAAGTCTAGTAGAGACAGCAAATGGAGAATCCATTAAGATTTCTAAAATCTTGTAGGGAGCAAGAATAGATATTTTAAATCATGATTTTATTGCTAATCTGTACCCAATGAATCTGGCTGAATTTGATATTATATTAGGAATGGATTGGTTGGTAGCCAATCATGCCAGCATTCTGTGTGATCAAAATTCCATACAAGTAAGTTCACCAAAGGGTGTAAAGATCACAATTAAAGGAGATAAGCCATCTAGGTCTACGAAATTCATCTCTGTGATGAAAACATCAAGTTGTGCAAGAAAGGGATCACTAGTGTATATGATTTCCATAATCATTAACACTAAAGGAAAAGAATTAAAAGATATTCCCGTAGTATCTAAATTCTCAGATGTTTTTCCAGAAGAATTACCTGGATTACCACCAGATAGAGAAGTTGAATTCAGAATTCAACTATTGCCAGGGACAGCCCCGATTGCCAAAGCACCTTACCGTTTAGCACCAGCAGAGATGCAGGAACTAAAGAACCAATTGGACGAACTTCTGGAGAAAGGATTCATACAGCCTAGTTCATCGCCATGGGGAGCACCAATCTTGTTTGTTAAGAAGAAGGACAGATCGATGCGTATGTGCATTGATTACCGCGAATTGAATAAAGTCACGATTAAAAATCGATACCCATTACCGAGAATCGATGATCTGTTCGATCAACTGTAAGGAGCTCGATTCTTTTCTAAGATCGATTTACGCTCAGGATATCATCAACTGAAAGTACAGGAAGAGGACATTCCTAAAACCGCTTTCAGAACAAGGTATGGCCATTATGAATTTACAGTCATGCCATTTGGTTTAACCAATGCCCCAGCTGCATTTATGGACATGATGAACAGAATATGTAAACCATATCTGGATAAATTCATAATTGTCTTTATAGATGATATTCTTATTTACTCTAAGAGTAAAGAGGAACATGCAGTGCATCTGCATACGCTTTTAAATTTGCTGAGAAAAGAAAAGCTTTACGCTAAATTTTCAAAATGTGAATTTTGGTTACAAGAAGTGCAATTTTTTGGACATTTAGTTAATCATGAAGGAATTCATGTGGATCCCACAAAGGTCGATGCGATTACTAAATGGAAAGTCCCAGAATCACCAACGGAGGTGAGAAGTTTTCTTGGACTGGCAGGTTATTATAACGGTCTATCCGAGATTTCTCTAGAATAGCCATTCCCTTAACGAAATTGACCTGCAAATCATTTAAGTTTAAATGGGGACCAAAATAAGATGAAGCTTTTAGAATTTTGAAGCATAAGTTAACCAACGCACCCATACTAGCATTACCAGAAGGAACTGAAGACTTTGTAGTCTATTGTGATGCTTCTAAGTTAGGTTATGGATGTGTGTTGATGCAACGCCAAAATGTTATTGCCTATGCTTCTAGACAACTTAAGAATCATGAAGAGAATTATACGACTCATGATCTAGAATTAGGAGCTATAATTTTTGCCCTTAAGATTTGGAGACACTATTTATATGGAAATAAATTTGTAGTCTTCACAGATCATAAGAGTTTAAGGTACATTTTTGGGCAAAAAGAGTTAAATATGAGACAAAGACGTTGGATG
The DNA here is from genome assembly GCA_030545235.1 of Helianthus tuberosus. Classification (NCBI taxonomy): domain Eukaryota; kingdom Viridiplantae; phylum Streptophyta; class Magnoliopsida; order Asterales; family Asteraceae; genus Helianthus; species Helianthus tuberosus. The sequence goes on from CM060357.1 coordinate 64,728,585, forward strand.
GAGATTCTTAGTGATTATGATTGTGTTATCTAGTATCATGCAGGAAAGACTAATGTAGTAGCTGATGCTTTAAGTCGAAAATATCATGAAAAGCCAAGACGAGTACGTTCTCTTAAATTAAATCTGCAGATAGATTTAAATGAGCAAATTAGAGAAGTACAGGAATCAGTAATCAAGGACGATACTGAAAAATTAAAAGGAATGATTAAGGAATTAGAACAAGGGAAAGATGGAATTTGGAGATTCCATAAGAAAAGAATGTAGATGCCCAAACAAGGAAACCTACACCACTGAATTTTAGAAGAAGCTCATAAGTCTAAGTATACAATACATCCGGGTAGTGATAAGATGTATCAAGACTTAAGAAAAAATTTCTGGTGGATAGGAATAAAAAGGGATATAGCAGCCTATGTTGCTAAGTGTCTAACCTATTCCTAGGTTAAAGCTGAACATTAGAAACCCTCAGGTTTACTGCAGCAATTAGAAATGCCTATATAGAAATGGGAATTGATAACAATGGACTTTGTTACCAAATTACCCAAGACGCGGAAAGGTAATGATATAATCTCGGTAATTGTAGACAGATTAACCAAATCTGCTCATTTCTTACCGATGAAGGAAACTATCAGTATGGAACAATTAGCTAAGTTATATGTAAATGAAATAGTTTCATTACATGGAATTCCTATATCTATTGTGTCTGATAGAGATAGCCGTTTTACTTCTCATTTTTGGACAAGTTTCCAAAAAGCAATAGGAACCAAGTTAAAACTAAGCGCAGCTTATCATCCTCAAATGGATGGACAAAGTGAAAGGACAATACAGACAATGGAGGATATGCTTAGAGCTTGTGTAATTGATTTCAGAGGAAATGGGGACGATAATTTACCATTAATAGAATTTTCCTATAAAAACAGCTATCATACCAGCATCAATGGTGCACCGTTTGAAGCACTTTATGGACGAAAGTGCCGAACTCCAGTCTGTTGGGCAGAAATTAGAGAAAAGCAATTGTCTAGACCAGAGATAGTATAGGAAACAACGGACAAGATTATTGAAGTCAAGGAAAGACTAAAAGCTGCACGCGATCGCCAAAAGAGTTATGCTGATAACAGGCGAAAACCATTGGAATTTCAAATAGGAGATAAAGTGTTATTAAAAATTTCTCCATGGAAAGGAGTGGTTCGATTCATCAAAAAGGGAAAGCTAAGCCTCAGGTATGTTGGACCCTTTGAGATTATTAAAAGAATAGGACCAGTAGCTTACCAGCTACAACTGCTAAAGGAAATGGCAAGAATACATGATGTGTTTCATGTTGGTAATCTCAAAAAGTACTTAGCAGATGAATCATTAGTAGTACCTCTTAAGGACATAGAGGTAAATGAGAAACTTAAGTGTGTAGAGAGACCGCTATAGATTGAAGACAGAAAGACCAAGAATCTCAAACATAAGAGATTAGTTCTTGTCAAAGTGAAATGGGATTCCAAGAGAGGACCAGAATACACATGGGAGCTTGAAACCGAGATGCAGAGGAAATATTCACACCTGTTCCAGTAGACCTCGAGGACGAGTTCTAAAACAAGGTGGGGAGGATATAACAACTCTCCTAAAAATATTTCACAACCCTTAGAATATCCCAATAAATCCTTAAATACACCCCGTATACGAAAAACGGCCCCGAAATACCTTAATTTCTACCAAAATCAAATAAAACAAGAAATAGGGGGCGCTCGCGGGGCGCGACCCCCTTGGCTACATATGTCGCGGGCCGCGACAGCTGGCCACCAGACGTAACCCGGTGATGCCACGTGTCATGTCACTCGTCAAGCCTATACCCATGACTGATCAAAGCTAAAGCCTAGTCTAGTTTTCTCGAGGGCCGCGAAGCCCTACCTTAAGTCTCTCGCGGGGCGCGAGCCGCCCTAAGTTCAGCATTATAAATAGGATCGATTGGCTTCATTTGATTTCCGTTAACAATTCTCGAATCTCTCTAATTCTCTAAATAGCTAAAGTAATACCCGGGTATAATACCCACTAAAAAGCGAAGCTCTGCCTCGTTGTAAGTATTATAACCCCGGTTACATATTAGTTACTCTGCCCGATTGATCTAGTGCTCCGTAACGCATGTCGAGGCTCTGCCTGACTCAGTCGTTGGAGTTCTGTCTCGGGAGAGGGGTATAGCTAATGTAAATTGGGTTATTTTACTAACATGTGTGCATTGTTTAATTTAATAGATTATAACCAGCAAGTCACCAGCAGTAGTGATATCTAAAACAGCAATGTGAGTACATTCATTTTTTTATCAATATTAGTGAGTACATTCATTTTTGTAAACATTTTTATACAAACCTCAAATATTTTTTGTAATTTAAACAGTGATTGAGTATTTGTAATTCTACAATTACTGTCGGTATGTTGGGGTTTTGTATACATTACTTGTTACTAATATTGAGAATAGTAACATGACCACAAGTCAGGATTGATAGTACCGTGGGTGGTAATTTGATAGATGTAAACAAATGTAATTGTGGATGCCCTCAATACTGTAAAGTGATAAAAGTGTTTTGATTAAATTGGGATGCACTCACCAGTATTTCCCACTGACAAAATGTTTTTAACACGTTTCAGGTAACAAAATGTGAAAGCCAAATAGAAGCCAGCTGGAGAGCACTAAAGGCTTGGAAAAGTGGCTATAAAAGTTACATAAACAAGAAAGACGTTTTATTTGAATAAAATAGGGTTTATCCCTATAAACATATTATGAATGGAAACTTGGGTTTTACCCATGTGTTTATTATTTATAAAATGAGGTGTTTTACTCTGATAAAATATTTCCTAACTACGGTCCTGGTGAAAAAAATTCCGCTGCCAAATTAAATAAACACCGATACCACCAGCTCTGAGCGCTCGCGGCCGCCCGCCTCCCGGGGCAAGGGGTCGTGGGTTGCGACACCACACCAAGTCCAGCTCAGTCGATCGGATGGGAATCACCCCAGTCGATTGTACTCATCGTTCTTTTGATGAAGTTTCTTGTTCAACCCGTTAATCGGTCATCTCTCCGGTGGAAATCCGTTTTCAAGCCGGCTCTCACTAGAGAATAAGTGGAGAGTCTGAATGATCGAGGATTCCATCAGTTTTGTGTGAAATGTTGAAGAAAAGTAGAAATCAGTTGGAAAATGTTGAAATATAGCTGAGATTTTGTAACACCCCAAAAATGAAAACTCAATAAAACAAGTGAGGATAAATAACAAACGTAACATAATTAAGAATTTATGGCAAGATGGTAGTTAAATGTGGTTTAAAGATTAGATTTGCAATTAGCAACTAAGTAAAGGGGGTAAAGTGCAAAGTGATTAAACTTAAATTAATAAAAAAAAACAAATAAAACCCCAAACACAGTGAGTGTGTCTGGGGGATCGATCGAACAGGGCAGGAGGAGGGGGAAACCCTAAACTCAAGAAATCAAGCAATTGAAGCCTAAAATCATAAGAAAATCCAGTGCATGAGCCCTCTTATCGATCATCTAAGCATACCTAGTGAAGTGGTAAGTCGAATTTCTGGATTTGGTGAATTGTAGAAAAAGGGTTTCAACCCAATCATGAATTCGTGGTATGATTTGTGTTAATTAGATGTTATGGTTACTCCCTAGAGTGGAAATCATGCTTGATTTTAGTTTAAGTGAAAGAAAATTTTATAAACCTATTTGTAGTAGTAGAGATAATGATATGGATGATTATACATGTTCAATGCTTGTGTGATGTTGATATTTGATGTTGATTGTAAGAAGTAATTGTTAGATAATGGTATAAAAGTTATATAATTCTAGTTGAAATTGATAATCTATGTTATGAACTAGGAAGAGTATGCATAAAATACTTGTACTATATGCTTAAATGATGGCATGCACACCAAGTGTTTGATGAAATGCATAGGTGAGATTATTGGATGAGATTGGATGTAAACAATGAATGAATGTGTATAGGAAGTAATAATGGTGTGTTGAATAGTGAATTAACATAAGAAGTGTGCTTTAGATATGATTCATGTAGAAGATTGGATTTGCTAGTATCATGTGGTAGTAGTATGCTTTAGGAATGGTACCTTATGCTTAAATGATACAATGGACTCCATGTGTTGCCGAACTTTCTAAATATGGTTATGAATTAATTGTAAGAACGTGAATGTACAAGGAAGAAGAAATATTCGAATGGTGATTTAGGTTGGCGAATCATGGATTATGATGCTACATGTAGGATTACCTAAATACTAGTATGAATGGAAGTTGTTTATGTACATACGTGGAATCTAGGTGAATATGGTTGTATGTGTCTTACTACATGAGTGTGAAGCATATATAGTATAATGGGTATGTTCTAACATGCCATGATTTGATGATATGTTAAATTGTATGGAATTGGAATGAAATAATTGTTAAAATAGGACTTGTGTATGTTATAATGGACTAGTGAAAGTCAATGTGACCCATGTGTTGGAAATGGATGTTATTATGTATAAGCATATATGCTAACAATGTTGTAAACATGATAGCTTGAAAGAATAAGAACCATGTCAAGATGGACCAACTCATGGGAAGCAAACGGGTCAAAGAGGAGGCAAAGAAACTAGCATAAACATGGCGAGCACAAGGTAAGTGATTTCCATAATCATTTCTTAGTTTGTTTAAGTAATATAATGTTTAATTATTAAGTTCATATGAAGTTTAGGTCAAATCAATAGATTATTTTGATAAATGCATGAACGGGTCGAACAATTCGTAGATGAATAATAAGCCGAACACGTATAAGTTAAGAAATTCCTTAACTCGGATATTGGATTTCAAGTTTACATGATAGAATGTTAATTTACAATCATGTAGGAAGAAACGGGAGGTTAAACGGGTTAACGGTTTGAAAGTTACACAAGTTTTAGCGTAAACGGACGAAACAAAGACACAGGTGCCGTAAATTACGCCCCAGGCCGGAATTTACGGCCTCCCCTGCATCAGCATCATGTTTGAGGCCGTAAACAGCAGGCAGGCCATATTTTAGGCCGTATTTTGGGCTGTATTTTACTGGGTAGGCCGTAATTTACGTCCCCTGGGGGTTTGGACGGTTTCCCTTTATAAGATTTTGACCGAATGTGTCATACATGCAAATGGATGGAACTTGTTTGTAAGTAAGTCTATTATCGGATGGTCATATGCATGACTAGGGAGGTGTGTTAATTAAGTTAAGAGAATAGGATGGTATGTAAGTATGAATAATTGGAGTCATGGTGAGTTTAAGTCGTATAAACTAGTATGCGTGATGTGTATAGAAGATATATATAAATATATATATATATATATATATATATGTACATAATTATGCGAAAGGCGTACATTGTGTTGTAGTTAAATAGATGCATATAAATGGTTGGCGACCTTTTTACGAAGATGTAGTACTTGAATATGTTGAGATTACGGGTTTGCTAACCAAGTTATTATTGAGTATGTTTGAAAGTGCAGGTTTATGAATGTCGGACTTTCGAAGTGTTGATATAGTAATGAAATGATTGAATGTTGGAAGGATAATCGGGTTGAAGTAACTTAAGCGGTTAGAATATGCTATGGACGTTTTAGTTTATACAATATTTTATGTTTGGTCGTCACCACCTACTAACGGGTTAGTTGTATGAGAGTATATGTCATACCCATTTAATTGGGTAATCGAATGCGTAAGAGAAATGAAAGTACGTACACGAATGGAACTAAAATGACGGTTTTATAAGCAAACAAGTATAACGACTAACTTTTTAAAGCTTTGTTGTTGAATGTAGGTAAATCCTCAATTTAGGCGACTTGGAGAATCGGAGCGAGCGCGTGTTCATGTTATGTCATACCAAACGCTTCCGCTAGCTTGTTCAAATGTTTTTGGTCCAAAATTTGTTGTATTGGTTCTTAGTAGTATTTTGTTGAACGAATCGTAGAAATGTATCTAGTCTGATTATGTTTAAAACAGGGGTATGCTCGTTTTATGGACGGGTCATGCCCAAATTTTGTTAAAATTAATGCATGTATGTTATTGATATCATCGTTTTAAATTGCGAAAAGTTGGACACTCTTAAGAAATTTTTATATTTCTAGTGTCCCTTAGCCGTCTTTTATTAGACGCAAACACGGGACCTTACAGATTTGTGTTAAAATATGTGGAAATCCTTTAGATCTGAACGATTCTTGACGAGATGACGTCACATAACCGATTGCGTAAGCAACCGTGATGATGTCACCTTTAAGGGGTCCAAAGCAAGTGATTTCAAGATGAAAACGAGTGCTTTCAGTGGAGAAGATGATGAAAAAGTGTGTAGTGATGATGATTGTACAAGATTTGAGAAGAAATACTTACGAAATGGCCTTGAATCGAGTGAAATAGTGCTTGAAAGCGACTGGGAGCGAGTTGGTCGGATAGAGAGCTGTCACATCAGTGAACAGTAGTGTGTACGGGTATTTATAGTGTGAGAGGTGAGTTAAGGCGGTGAAGTGCGAGGTGTCGGATGGCCAGTCGATCGGATGGCCATCCGACCGATTGTCCATTCGATCGGCCGAGTTGTGTTTTGTTAGTTTATGACTTTCGTTTCGCGCGTTAAGCGTTGCGTTGATAACCACAATACATTTAAACTATGGATCACATAATGCGTAAAAGTAAATCCGCGTTTTGAGTCTGCGTTGTTTTTGCGTTGCGATAGAGTTGCGATTGCGTTTGCGATTAACATCCCAAAACATATATAAGGCACACACAAGTAAAGCATATAATAACACACATATAGAGCAATACCAATAACTGCGTTTCGAGTTTGCGTTGCGTTCTGATAGCGTGAAGTAACAATGCTATAAAGTGCGTTTAAATGCGTTAATTGTGTTTTGAAATAAGCGTTGTGAATGCGTTGTAAAACATAGTTTAAAATCGTTAACCCTTAGCGATAATCGAGATCTCGGGAGTACACGTCAATTAAGCATGAAATGACAGATCTAGTAATGACCCGGAAAGTCAGGTTGTTACATATACCACATGTAACTTCTGAGATTGTAGTTAAGCAGTTGATATGATATGGTACTCTTCTATAATTTGTTCTCAATATTAGTCTAATAATGTCATTTTTGAACTCTGACTAGAATGTTGAACACTTGAATGCAAATGGCATATAATATATTTTAAAAACAAATACACAACATGTTGAAAATCGTAAAATTGAAAACAAGAACTAAGAACAGCTAATAAGAAAAGTTTATAACAAAAAAATGAGTGATTTTAAAAATCAAAGAAATTTAAAAAAGACCGGTTTAAAAAACAAACATTTTAAGAAAGACGTTTATAATAAAATGAGAGGTTTAAAAAAGGAAGTAAAAAACCCGACCAATTTAAAAAATCGGACGATTTTAATAAATAATAGGTCTAAAAAGTCATTAATTTTGAACAGAGCAGCGCTTTTTAAATAAAAGACCGATTTAAACAAACAATATATTTAAAAAAATAAATGATTTACAAAACAGTTTAAAAAATAAAAGATCATAAGAAGACGCGTTTATTTATATTTTAAAGCGAGCTTTATTAGATAATAATCGTTAAAATAACAAAAAAAACAAATTTTCAATAATTTTTTTTTTTTAAAAATAAAAACTTTTTTTAATATGTACAAATAACAGAACTCATTTTACGGAGAAGGAAGAAGGAGATTGTAGTTTGGTTTTTGTTAATTTGAGTAATTACATTAATAGCCCCTTAAATATTAAAAATAAAGAGTAAATTACAAAAATCGTCCTTTATGTATGTCACTTATTGCAAACTCTGCCATTTGTCTTCAATAATTACAGAAAAAGTACTCGATGTTTGCAAACCCTTGCAAGTTATGTCCTTTAACCCTAACTCAGTTAATTTTTGTGGTTAAATCTGACCAAATGGACCCCACATAAGGGTATTTTTGTGGTTAAATCTAACCAAATTGACCCCACATGAGAGTAAAATGACCAAAATACCCTCATTTGGTGTCCATTTGGTCAGATTTAACAACAAAAATTTTACTGAGTTAAGGCTAAAGGACATAACTTGCAAGGGTTTGCAAACATCGAGTACGTTTTCTGTAATTATTGAAGATAAAGGACAAAATTTGCAATAAGTGACATACATAAAGGACGATTTTCGTAATTTACTCAAAAATAAAACCTTTATGATTTAGCCAAATTGGATTTAAATAATCCCAACTTTCTCAGTTTGGCCGATAATAATCCCAACTCAGTTATTGGCCGATAATAATCCGAACGGGTCCACTTTTGGCAATAATAGTCCGCCGTTAAAAATAGCTTATTGGAGTTAAGCTTTTTTCCGAATTACAAACTGATGTTTTATGGATTTTGATCAGAACGTGGATACGAGTCGATTTATGTAAAACTTATCTTGAAACGATGCTTCAAATGGCTTGAATTTTTTTAATTGGAAGTTTAAACACTTGAATTGAAGCACTGTTTTCGTCGTTTGGGGCAGTATTTCGAGGTAAATTTTACATCAATCAACTCGTATCCTCGTTCTAATCAAAAACCCTAAAACATTAGTTTTTAATTTGGAAAAAAAAAACTGAACTTCGTTAAGCTATATTTAACGCATACTATTATCGGCCAAAGGTGGACCAGTTCAGATTATTATCGGCCAATAACTGAGTTGGAATTATTATCGGCTAAATTGAGAAAGTTGGGATTATTTAAATCCAATTTGCCTATGATTTAAGTAAACAACAGAAAAAAGTATACTTTCTTAACGTCTGATATGCCAAAAGCGTTACAAAGTTCTTATTAGGGGCAAAAAGTGTTACAAAATACAACCTTTAGGTCTGATACGCCAAAAGATTCATTTTTGAGCTGAAGAATTAAATTGACGAAACCTTAAGGGCCAAAATGGTAATTACTGTATATGGCATTAACATTGGCTCTCACTATTCCCACATCTCTAAAATCTTATTTTCACATCCATATATGTATACGGCCCGTATAGAGTTATGTGGGTCGTATAACTGATTGTTGCGCAAAAAAAATATGTCAGGGAATGTTTTTTTGTCTATGTATACGGGCCGTATAACATTATACGACCCGTATAGAATGTTATACGACCCTTATAATGTTATACGATCCAAACCTCATATAATGCTATACGACCCGTATAAAATGTTATACGGCATAATATTTTCTCTATGTATACGAGTCGTATAACATTATACGAGCCGTATAACATTACACGACCCAATATTTGTCATGTCAAGTTATTTTATACGGCCTATATAACGTTATACGGCCCGTATACAATGTCACTACTACAAAACTGAGCTTTAGACGGGGTGAAATGGGTTTTAAGACGGTGTTTTCAACACCGTCTTAAACCACACTGGTTTAAAATCAACTCTTATTAGACAGTGTTCTATTTGAACACCGGCTTAAAATCAACTCTTATTAGACGGTGTTCTGTTTGAACACCGGCTTAAAATCAACTCTTATTAGGCTTAAACTTTGTGAACCCCGTCTTTTAATATGAAAACATTTATAGGTGAACCCCGTCTTTTAATACCATTTTAACACCGTCTTATAATGTGCTGAAAAAAATACATTTACTGAATACGTATTTTCCAAAAATATATTTGCTGGAAAAAAAATACATCAACCTTATATACACCAATGGAAGATTTTCAAATCAAACCAAAACAATACACATTCAAATCCAAAATAAACCCGTAGACATCCAATTCGGAAAAAAACCCGTCAAATTACAATCATTTGTGAATACATAACAAACTACACATAAGCTAAACTAACGAAATACCTAACTCGCTAAAAAACTTCGGCATCAACGTCATCAACAAAACATCTATTTCATTATCCGTAGCCTCTCTCGTGTCGTGCCACATCTAAAATAAAAGTAGATAGAAAGAGTTATTATAAATATTATAGAATAAATCTAAAGGCAAAGAGAAAAATCGATAACATCGGCAATAAAGCTATGTATATATTTACATGTTATATACATCTAAACATTCTAAGTTTAAAAAAAATAAACAGTTAAGTAATAAATTGATAAACAAGTATATTTTACTTACTTCATCGGGAAATTGGTTTTGATACAAATTGACAAAGTCAAACATATGTTGGAGAACCATGTAGCCGCATTCCCATCCACCCTTTTGTTGCTTACACTGTAATAAATTAACAAATTATTATTTAAAAGTAACGAAATTCAAACAAGAGTTAATTACTGTTTTCGTCTCTGAGATTTGTCAAAAATAACGGTTTCAGTCCATTAGTTTAAAAATTGCGATTTCAGTCCATTAGTTTCATTTTCGTAACCATTTCAGTACACTAACTTAACTCCATCCATTTATTTTGTTAACTTTGAGTTAACTAACTAATTCAGGGATGGTTTGCGTCAGTTTTAGAAACACAGGGACTTAAGTGTAAACTCTAAAACATTAAAACAAAAAAATAGTAAATTCCAAAAAATCAAAAAAATTCCAAAAAACCAAACAAATTCCAAAAAATTCTAAAAAATAATAAAAATTCTAAAAAATCATAAAAATTCTAAAAAATCCAAAAAATCCGTTTCGGCGCGAACTGTTTCGAACCCGAACCGTTTCGAGCTGAACCGTTTCGACGCGAACCGTTTCGACCCGTACCGTTTCGACCCGAACCGTTTCGAGCTGAACCGTCCGTACCGTTTCGAGCTGAACCGTTTCGACGCGAACCGTTTCGACCCGTACCGTTTCGAAGCCGAACCGTTTCGAGCTGAACCGTTTCGAACCGAACCGTTTCGACCCGTACCGTTTCGAAGCCGAACCGTTTCAAGCCGTACCGTTTTGAACCGAACCGTGCCGTTTCGAACCGAACCCTTTCGAGCTGAATCGTTTCGAACCGAACCGTTTCGAGCTGTACCGTTTCGAACCGTACCGTTTCGATGCGAACCGTTTCGAACCGAACCCTTTGGACCCGAACCGTTTCGACCCGAACCGTTTCGACGCGAACCGTTTCGAAGCCGAACCGGTACGGTTCGATACGGCACGGTTAGCGTCAAAACGGTACAGCTCGAAACGGTTCGGTTCGAAACGGTTCAGCTCGAAACGGTTCGGTTCAAACCGTTTCGAACCGAACCCTTTGGACCCGAACCGTTTCGACGCGAACCGTTTCGAAGCCGAACTGGTACGGTTCGATACGGCACGGTTCGCGTCAAAACGGTACAGCTCGAAACGGTTCGGTTCGAAACGGTTCGGTTCGAAACGGTTCAGCTCGAAAGGGTTCGGTTCGAAACGGCACGGTTCGAAACGGTACGGCTTGAAACGGTACGGCTTGAAACGGTACGACTTCGAAACGGTACGGCTCGAAACGGTTCGGTTCGAAACGGTTCAGCTCGAAACGGTTCGGTTCGAAACGGTTCAGCTCGAAACGGTTCGGCTTCGAAACGGTACGGGTCGAAACGGTTCGGCTCGAAACGGTACGGGTCTAAACTGTTCGCGTCGAAACGGTTCGGGTCGAAACGGTACGGACGGTTCAGCTCGAAACGGTTCGGGTCGAAACAGTTCGCGCCGAAACGGATTTTTTGGATTTTTTAGAATTTTTATGATTTTTTGGAATTTGTTTGGTTTTTTGGAATTTTTTTGATTTTTTGGAATTTACTATTTTTTTTGTTTTAATGTTTTAGAGTTTACACTTAAGTCCCTGTGTTTCTAAAACTGACGCAAACCGTCCCTGAATTAGTTAGTTAACTCAAAGTTAACAAAATAAATGGATGGAGTTAAGTTAGTGGACTGAAATGGTTACGAAAATGAAACTAATGGACTGAAATCGCAATTTTTAAACTAATGGACTGAAACCGTTATTTTTGACAAATCTCAGGGACGAAAACAGTAATTAACTCTTCAAACAATTTAGAAATAGCAAACACACATACATCGACCATTGTGTAGTTGAACTCGGATCCTAAGGCGGTAGGAATTAGGCTTGAAAGACGATAATTAGAAGCATTCTTTTCGCCTCTCATCTTTGTTGAATCCAAAATATATACATGTCCTATGTGTTGGGCAATGATGAACAAAGACCAATGGTCGCTACAAAATTAGCGTTATAGAATAGTTAGGTGAATCATAGTAATAAAATAAAAGCAAGTTAACTAAAAAAAACTTACTCAGCCAAATGCGGTGCAAGAATAAAATCTTTATCGACATGATGAGTCGCTAAACTGAAAATGTGATCTTCAACCTCTCTAGGATTTTTTTTGCACATATCACCTGTGATTGCGTTCACATTTAAAAAGGCGCATCGGTTGCCTTTTTTAGCCTCTGACTCCTTATAAAAGTACCTTAAAACAAGAATAAAATATATGATAAAACTTAATAAATTCAGTTATATCTATACAATATTATAGTGATAACAACTTACAATGTAAACCAAAACACAATGGTGAGATCAACCCAGTCTTTGACAAATAATGCTAACATTGATTCAACCTCAATATAGGTACCACTTTTGCTAGGAAACATATTCTCAGGAGCTGAATATGGAAGTGTAGTAGCCCAGTCGTTCCCGATGTATCCACCTAGTCGACCAACCATCTTCTTATGCCATTCGGGTCTTAGTTCGATCAATTGCAAATGTAACTTCACTTTTTCGGGTCTTAGTTCGATCAATTGCAATTGCCACCGGCTTAAAACTCTATGGAGCCCAGGTGTTAACGTGTATGATTCTTATAAGAAAGAATATTTTGATTTGCGTGCCATGATATTTTGCACTATTAGTGATTTTCCAGCATATGGTAATTTGTCAGGATATAGTACGAAAGGTAGACTAGCTTGTCCTATTTGTGAAGATGACACAAGTTCGATATGGTTAAGTAATTGTAGAAAAACCGTCTACATGGGACATCGAAGATTCCTTCCTACTCATACTTCATGAGAATCACTAAAAACATATTACAACAAGATTAAAACTTAAACATACCATATTACTATATATAAACTAACTAGGTTATGGGCCCATGTATTACACGAGTTGAATAAAAGAGCTTATGCATCATAATGGCAACTTTTTAATACCAAGTAGTAGATCACGGTTTTGAATTAAAATAAGTAATTTTGGCACCGGTCCCAAAGACTAACATGTTGATATACATTGCTAATATGAACTGATATTTCTACTACTACAAAAGGTATACAATTATAGCATGTTAATATACATAGCAAAAAATTGACAAAGAATATGAGGTTGATGGCTTGAAACAGAAACCGAAAGTTATGCACTTTTATTTGAAAAAAAAAATCATGAATAATGGTATTAAGATGGAACATGCTCAATTCCAGGTGCCAATTCCTTATCCTTTCAATAAATAATTTTTATATACAATTTACTAGTGATTTATCAAAACAAAGCAAGAAAAATCAAATTTGAATTTTTAACAAGAAAACATATAATTAAACATGATATAACTATTATTTATAAAACTAAAAAACATTAAATAACATATGTAAAGAGAAAAAAAAACTAACCTTGAAACTTTGTAAGGTTGTTAATGGTGAAGAAGATGAAGAAGTTGTTATGAGGAAGATGAAAGGAAAGAGATAAGGTTTTGGTGGTTGTAATCTGGTCGATCTTTTTTCAGTTTATAAGACGGTGTTCACAGACAACACCGTCTAAAGGATGTAAAAATTAGTTTATAAGACGGTGTTTAAGCATTAGACGGGGTTCTTTTGAATATTTATAAGACGGTGTTCAGAGACAACACCGCCTAAAGGTTGGAGAAATTAGTATAAGACGGTGTTTAAGCATTAGACGGTGTTCTTCTTAATTTTATTGAATATTTTATTAAAAAGAGCTCAATGTTCAAATTGGTATTGGTTTTAAGACGGTTAACACCGTCTAAAACAAATCCTTAACACCGTCTAATGCTACATTTTGTAGTAGTGTGTGTGAAATTAAGATTTTGGGGTGTGGAATTATGAGCACCCTTCACATTAGTTTGTTAATGGTTTTCTCATTTATATAAAATGTCTTGAATTTAAATACTTTTACCAAAACAAGGTAGGAAAATCAAAATTATATTTGACCAATATTCTTCTTATGCTTTAAATTAAACTAGGTATTTCAAAAAATAAAAATGAACTTTTTACACCTCAAGATCAACAATGAACTTACATCTGATATTGATATTGCAATGTATTCAGACTCTATGGTGGACTATCCAACTACACTTGGAACTTTTCTAGGTAATTGCTAACCATTGCGTGTGAAGTCAAATCCCACCTGTTATATTGAATCATCTCGATAAGTCTAAAAGATAGTGTTATATTGAATCATTTCGATAAGTCTAAAAGTTAGTGTTCGTATAACACCTTGTAGTGAAAGCTTCTTCTCCACCTCCAAATATCAATAACAAATCAGTAGCCCCCTTAATTACTTTCTTGACTACTATTCAATGGCTTTCGCCAAGTATATGCTAGCCATGATCAAAGCATACAACACATTAGGTATTGTGTGTAACATGGCATACATGATGTATCCAATTACCTAAGCATAAGGAATCAGTTCCATCCTTTTTTTCCTCGGCCCACTTTGGGACATTAGGATTTATCAAGGATGGTACCATATATGCATGTGCCACACGCAAGAATCCACGCTTGGAATATTGCATGAAAAACGTCTAATGACCTTATCAATATATGCACTTTGACTTAAGCCGATAAACTACTTTGATCTGTCTCTACAGATTTTTATTCCTAGAATATAGACGGTTTTGCCAATTCCAAGCCAAGAATTAACATTGTGCAAGGTTGTAATGTTGTTTCTAATTAGTGGTAAGTCATCTACATACAAGATAAGGAAAACAACAACGCTCCCACTAGTATGAGTTAATAGCCAAAATGGTCCCTGAGGTTTGCTCAGTTTTGCCACTTTAGTCCAAATCCCAAATTTCTTAAATCTGGGTCCCTGAGGTTTGCATTTTTTTGCCATTTTAGTCCAAATTTCAAAAATGTCAATTTTTTTCAATTTTTCTGCTGGAATTTGTCTTTATCCTTATTTCAGCCAAGGGTAAATTTGTCATTTTATATTATATATAACAACTGAATCATCATCATCTTCTATCATCAATATCAAACAGCTAATTACAAAACCCAGATCAAGAACCCAGATCAAACAGCTAATTACAAAACCCAGATCAAACAGCTAATTACAAAACCCAGTTCAGCTAATTACAACTGAACATCAACACCTGCAACTATAACGAATCAACAACACTAATTAACCCCGAAAATATCAAGTCAAAACCCTTGATAAAAGTAAAAACGAAAATATGAAAAAGAAGAATTAAGAGGCTCAGATCTGTTAATAATAATCAAACAAAGAGGAACCAACCGCCATGGCTGCAAACATCGCGGCTGCTTCAACAGCCGGATATTACCCCGCCAAGATACGGTAAGTCTCAAAGCTTCACTCGATTCACTCAGACAACGAAAAAATCATCATCGCCTCTTTATGAGTTATTAACAAACAGCTAATTACAAACCCAGATCAAGAACCCAGATCAAAGTAGATCATCAAACAACTGAATCATCATCATCTTCTCAAACAACTGAACATCAACACCTGCAACTATGACCACCACCAGAACTCCGGCCACCCCCAAAATGGCAGTTTACTCACAGAACTCCATCCACACAACTCTCGTCTTCAAACCGCCACCACCACCGAACCCCTGACCTGCACCACCCCACCCCATCCCACCACACTGCACCAAGGAAACAGTATTCATACCTTAATCGAAAAACTAAACAACAGAATTCCAAGACTACCACTAACAAACCCTAGCTGTTCACCTCTATACTCAACCAAAACATTGAGCGACGATAATCGAGCGACTAAACATCTGGATTACGAACTTTGATTCGAACACCTGGCTCGATATCGACTGATACCGGAGCGGCGTGCACTTTGAGGCAATCGAGGCGGAGAACGGTGATGGCGATGGCGGAGGAGAGGTCGCGGTGAGAAGGAGGTGGTGGTGGCGGCTGTGGTGAGGAGGTAGTGGTGGCGGTGGTAAGAAGGGGAGGAGGTGGCGGTGGTGGTGAAGAGAGAGAGACAGAGGGTGCTTTGAGAGAGAGAGAGAGAGTTGATCTGTTTGAGAAGATGATGATGATTAGTTGTTATATATAATATAAAAGAGTTAATAGCCAAATGACAAATTTGCCCTTGTGAGAAATAAGGATAAAGACAAAATTCAGTAAAAAAATTGAAAAAATTGACTTTTTTGAAATTTGGACTAAAATGGCAAAAAAATGCAAACCTCAGGGACCCAGATTTAAGAAATTTGGGATTTGGACTAAAGTGGCAAAACTGAGCAAACCTCAAGGACCATTTTGGCTATTAACTCCACTAGTATTCTTATAAACATATGGCTCATCTTCTTTCTCGTAATCAGGCTTGGTCATCCTGATTCAGGATATAAACCATACCACATCAACAATACCGTAAAAGATTTATTAAGCAACACAAACACTAACAACAAATGTTTCGCCCAGTTTTAGAGGTGTTATGATTTTTTTTTTTTTTTTTAATATTGGTGTCATGTTAAAGCAAAAAAGTTGTAGAGCTTTAATGTGCAGTGAATTATGAAGTGTTTTTAAGTCTTCCTATGTATATGTAATTTAATTTGTAAATTCAACAAAAGAGGGGTACCCCGAAACAATTCGTAAATTCAACAAAACCAAATCGAAATTTATATTCATTTCTCTGAACCGAAGTTTAATCTCTAACTAAATTCTTTTATTCTATCAAATAGCAAATAGAATTTTGTATTATTCATTTAAAAGTGAAAACAGACCCATGAAAGACATGTAATAAAATCAATCTTCGTGATGTTGTACTTTGAGTCTAAATGAGACTTCTGGAAAGTATTTTTTTTACATTTAAAGGACATTTAATCTGATTTGTTTAATGGGTCATCTAGAAAGTCTATTTCGCAAGTTTTTGTGTTCATATGTAATTTTCTTAGAAAAATTATTAGTCACTAAATTATTTTATTTCTTCATAGTTTACCTTCTATTTCATTGTTAATCTTAGAAAGGTAATCACTACGTATTAATCAAAATTCATATATGTGTTATTTACATTACTTGATTTCTAAGAACCACATAGCTTTGTAATCTACCGATATTAAAATATGTAGTAAAAATTTCCCTTCTAAAGTGGTTAAGGGGTTTAGCCCCATAATAGAGATAAGTTGTCGTAACCCCCTACCTCTGCCCCGGGAGGCGGGCGGCTGAGGCCTCGCACATTCGATGGTATCGGTGTTTATTAATTTGGCAGCGGAATTTACATCAGAACCGTAATTAGGAAATAATTTATCAAAGTAAAACACCATATTTATATAATAATAAATACATGGGAAAAACCCAACTTTTCATTATAACATGTTTATAGGGATAAACTCTAACTTATTGAAATAAAACCCCTTCTTTTATTTAGGTACTTTTATATCCACTTTTCCAAGCCTTCATTGCTCTCCAGCTAGCTTCTAATTGGCTTTCACATTTTGTTACCTGAAACGCGTTTAAAAACATTTTATCAGCAAGAAATACTGGTGAGTGAATCCCAGTTTAATCAAAACAAGTTTTATCATTTTACAGCATTGAGGGCAACCCGCAATTACATTTGTTTACATCTACTTTAATTACCACCCACGGTACTGTCAATCCTGACTTGTGATTGGGCTTTGGTTGAGATTGGGCTCATGTAACTCAACCTAGATTAACCCGTGTGTATGAGCCGATCATGATTGTAACAAACATGGCCCAATTATAAACTAAGTGTGTGTCAAGACGCGACCCAAACATACATATCACACAATATAGCCCATGTCAATCCCATTTGGGATTTACTAAGCCCATGCCTAAATGTGATCTGAATAGACTCATTTATGTGCTAAGAGTTGGTTCTCTAAATCAGCTGAACGACACACAAACATGTTTACAATTTCATGTATAGTTAATAAGTTAAACACAAGTAGACATATCCAATCACGTTATACCTTTAGCAATTACATTCCAGTCACAAGTGGTTATTAATTTTTATCATCGCAAGAAATATGAACGAGACATAACAAGAAACGGGATCACGTGACTAAGAGACACTGACCTTGAAAGTTCGGGTTGTCACAGGGGTCTTCGCGCCCTGCGAGACAGCCTAGGGTAGGACCTAGCCTTGCTGCATCGACCACTAGCCTTGACACAATACAGACACGTGGAGGCCTAGGGTGCGGCCTGATGTCAGGAGGGTCGCGGCCCGCGACAGACTTCTATGTCTGTGTCGCGCCCCGCGAGCGAGCAGGAAATTTTGTTTTTAATTGATTTTGTTAAATTAAAGGTATTCAGGGCCCACTTTTCGTATACGGGGTGTATTTTAGGACCTATAAGGGTGTCTTAAATATTTTTAGGAGGGTTGTTATATCCTCTCCACCTTGTTTTAGAACTCGTCCTCGAGGTCTACTGGAACAGGTGTGGATATTTCATCTGCATTTCTGATTCTAGCTCCCAAGTGTATTCTGGTCCTCTCTTGGAATCCCATTTTACTTTAACTATAAATAATCTCTTGTGTTTGAGATTCTTGATCTTTCTGTCTTCAATCTATAGGGTTTCTCTACAAACTTAAGTTTTTCATTTACCTCTATGTCCTTAAGAGGTACTACTAATGATTCATCTCCTAAACACTTCTTGAGATTACATATATGAAATACATCATGTATTCCTACCATTTCCTCTGGCAGTTGTAGCTGATAAGCTACGGGTCCTATTCTTCTAATAACCTCAAAGGGTCCAACATACCTGGGGCTTAGCTTTCCCCTCTTGATGAATCTAATTATTCCTTTCCATGGTGAAACTTTTAATAATACCTTATCTCCTACTTGAAATTCCAACGGTTTTCGTCTGTTATCAGCATAACTCTTTTGTCGATCGCGTGCTGCTTTTAGTCTTTCCTTGACTTGAATAATTTTGTCTGTTGTTTCTTGTACTATCTCTGGTCCAGACAGTTGCTTTTCTCCAATTTCTGCCCAACAGACTGGAGTTCGACATTTTCGTCCATAAAGTACTTCAAACGGTGCAGCATTGATACTAGTATGATAGCTGTTGTTATAGGAAAATTCTATTAATGGTAGGTGATCATCCCAATTTCCTCCGAAATCAATTACACAAGCTCTAAGCATATCTTCCATTGTCTGAATGGTTCTTTTGCTTTGTCGTCCGTTTGAGGATGATAAGCAGTGCTTATATTTAACTTGGTTCCCATGACTTTTTGGAAACTAGTCCAAAAATGAGAAGTAAAACGGCTATCTCTATCATACATAATAGATAAAGGAATTCCATGTAATGAAACTATTTCATTCACATGTAACTTGGCTAATTGTTCCATACTGAAAGTTTCCTTCATTTGTAAGAAGTGAGCAGACTTGGTTAGCCTGTCTACAATCACCCAAATTGTATCATTACATTTTCGTGTCTTGGGTAATTTGGTAACAAAGTCCATTGTTATCAATTCCCATTTTCATATTGGGATTTCTAGTTGCTGCAATAAACCTGAGGGTTTCTGATGTTCAGCTTTAACCTGTGAACAGGTTAGACATTTGGCAACATAAGCTGCTATATCATTTTTCATTCCTATCCATCAGAAATTCTTTCTTAAGTCTTGATACATTTTATCACTTGCGGGATGTATCATATACTTAGACTTATGGGCTTCTTCTAATATTTGGTGGCGTAGGTTTCCTCGTTTGGGTATCCAAATTCTTTTCTTATGGAATCTGCAAATTTCATATATTTCTTGTTCTAATTCTTTAATCATTCCTTTTAATTTTTCAGTATCGTCCTTGATTACTGATTCTTGTATTTCTCTAATCTGTTCATTTAAATCTACCTGCATATTTAATTTGAGAGAACGTACATTCCTGGGTTTTTCATGATACTTTCGACTTAAAGCATCGGCTACGACATTAGCCTTTCATGCATGATACTGGATAATACAACCAGAATCACTAAGAATTTCCATCCAGTGTCTCTGTCTCATATTTAACTCTTTTTTCCTAAAAACATATCTTAAACTTTTATGATCGGTGAAAATGGTAAACTTACTACCGTAAAGGTAATGTCTCCAAATTTTAAGGGCAAAAATTATAGCTCCTAACTCTAGATCATTGGTTGTATAATTCTCTTCATGATTCTTAAGTTGTCTAGAGGCATAGGCTATAACCTTTTGATGTTGGATCAGCACACATCCATAGCCTAACTTAGAAGCGTCACAATAGACTACAAAGTCTTCAGTTCCTTCTGGTAACGCTAGTATGGGTGCGTTGGTTAATGGAATTCTAAAGGCTTCTTCCTGTTTTGGTCCCCATTCAAACTTAACAGATTTACAGATCAGTTTTGTTAAAGCAATGGCTATTCTAGAAAAATCTCGGATAAATCGCCTATAATAACCTGCCAGTCGAAGAAAACTTCTCACCTCTGTTTGTGATTCAGGGACTTTCCATTTAGTAATCGCCTCGATCTTTGTGGGATCCACATGAATTCCTTCATGATTAACCAAATACCCAAGGAATTGCATTTCTTGTAACCAAAATTTAGGAGTGTATCCAGATATGGTTTACATATTCTGTTCATCATGTCCATAAATGCGGTTGGGGCATTGGTTAGACCAAATGGCATGATTGTAAATTCATAATGGCCATACCTTGTTCTAAAAGCAGTTTTAGGAATGTCCTCTTCCTGTACTTTCAGTTGATGATATTCTGAGCGTAAGTCGATCTTGGAAAAGAATCGAGCTCCTTGCAATTGATCAAACAGATCATCGATTCTTGGTAATGGGTACCGATTTTTAATCATGACTTTGTTCAGTTCTCGGTAATCAATGCACATACACATTGATTCGTCTTTCTTTTTGATAAACAAGATTGTTGCTCCCTATGGCGATGAACTAGGTTGTATGAATCCTTTCTCCAGAAGTTCGTCCAACTGTTTCTTCAGTTCTTGCATTTCTGCTGGTGCCAAATGGTAGGGTGCCTTGGCAATTGGTGTTGTTCCGGGTAGTAGGTGAATTCTGAATTCGACTTCCCTATCTGGCGGTAATCCGGGTAGTCTTTGGGAAAAACATATGAGAATTGAGATACTACGGGAATATCTTTCAATTCTTTTTCTTTAGTGTTAATGATTATGGAAATCATATACACTAGTGACCCTTTCCTTGCATAACTTGCGGTTTTCATCACAAAGATGAATTTCGTGGATCGAGATGGCTTATCTCCTTTAATTGTGATTTTTTCACCCGTTGGTGAATTTACTTGTATTGACTTTTGATTACATAGAATACTGGCTTTATTGGCTACTAACCAATCCATTCCTTATATAATATCAAATCCAGCCATATTCATTGGGTAAAGATTAGCAATAAAATTACGGTTTAAAATGTCTATTCTTGCTCCCTGCAAGATTTCAATAATCTTAATGGATTCTCTATTTGCTGTCTCTACCAGAGATTCTTGTTGAAGTTTAGTTAATAGTTGATTGAGAAGTTTGCAAAATGAAGTATTAATGAAACTTTGGTTCACACCAAAGTCAAATAATACTTTAGCAAAAACATCATTAACTAAAAATGTACCGGAAATCACGTCCGGAATCATCTTTGCTTCTTCGGCTGTCAGGACAAATGCTCTAGCATTCTTAGTAGTCTTGTTGTTCATGGCTGGAGCTAGTTTCGAACAGTTTGGCTTAATATGTCCCTTTTCTCCACAATTGAAGCATACTCCATTGCTGGGTTTCTTCCTACAGTCTTATTCCTTATGTCCCGGTATCTTGCAAAAGTTGCAGTATGTGGAACATCTTCCTCAATGCTTCTTTTTGCAGGACATACAGTAAGGTGCAGAAGCAGAACCTATGTTTTTCCCACGGTTGGAGTTACCGTAGCGAAATTCCTGGGTAAGATTTTGAACTAGGTTCTTCCTCTGGTTTTCTTCTTGCGTACGTACTAGTTCATCAGTCAATGTATTTGCTAGTTCTAATGCTTCTTCTATAATTTGTGGTCTAGTTGCCTTGACTACATGTCTAATCTCACTGATTAATCCTTAAATGTAACGGGAGATTAATACTGGTTCTGGTGAAGCTAAGGTTGGCACAATTCTACCATATTCGAAGAATATGGTAGTGTAACCCTTGCAGTCTACTTCAGTTATTCTAAGGTTTAAGAACTTATTAGCTATTTGTTCTTTTTCATTGGGAGGACATAATTTTCTTTCGACCATGTTCTTAAACTCATTCCATTACATACTATAGACTCTGTCACTTCCCCTAGACTAGAGAATAGTATTCCACCATTCTAGAGCTGCATTCTTAAAAAGATTGGAAGCAAACATGATTTTATCTTCTTCTGCACATTTGCTTATTTTTAAGACTGCCTTAGTCTTTTCTATCCAACGTAGAGCTGCAATGGCTCCTTCATTGCCAGAGAATTCTATAGGTTTACAAGACCAGAATTCTTTATAAGAACAACCATATGACATGGTTCTTCTTCTTTTTGGAATAGGCAATTGAAGTAATGGTCCATTGTTTACGCTGTGACTGGGTTCAGTAGGTGGTCGTTTACTTCCACTGTTAGTTTTATTATTTTCTGCTTCCTTAACCGTTTTGATAATATATGGCATAATGTCTATAATTCCTTGTGCCACTATGTGTTGGATGGCACTGTTATCTACTTGGTTCCCGTTATTATCGTTATTCGGGTTTTCTTGATTCACTTCGTTGTCCATCTGGATTATAAACATTTAACAAGTATTAATATCACAGAACAAGATTTAATGCGAACAATCACACAGGCAAACACATTGATCAAAATCGTCGTACATTGCAACATTTACTCTATTTCATATATATATATTACAAGCTAGAACTGGAATTTAAAATACACTACTAGTTATGCATCAATAAGTATTAGGTTATCTATGATTATATATATATATATATATATATATATATATATATTCAAACTACACACACATATATATATTTTATTATTATTATTACTATTATTACTAGGGGTTCATCCAGTACTGCATATTTCGCTCGTCATACTTCCAAACGAGCCTTTCCCCTATTTGTCTTATTATGTCTCCTTCGTCTACTAACTCCTCACCAAATGTGCGGAGTTCCTGCACGTTTTCGGTACTCATGGGTGGTGGTGGTGCGGGTATTTGGTAAGGGTACTATGGTACGGGTTCTCCATATGGGTATGGGTTTTCTAGTATTTCCCGAACATACTGGTCGGCATCCCAATATGTATCTAGAGGGTCAAGGTTGGGGTATAGTGCTACTGGGTTTGGTATGGGCTTCTCCTATGGGTAGAGTTCTCGATAATCCCTATGTTCATCGTTCCAAGGGTCATAAGCTAGAGGATTTGGTGCTGGGGCTCTAGGGATTTCGTTTGGGTTGAAGGCGGGTATGGGAACCTGGTCTCCTGGGTTAGGTTCTATTTCCATGGGTTGGGTTGGGAACAGTGGTAGTGGTTGTGGTGCAATGATTTGGTCTAAATTTGGGTCCGCGGTAGTGGTAGCTAATATGTGAAAGTTGGCCAATCGCCTACTGACTATGTCTTGGGTCTGGGCATTCATCTCCCTATTTGCTCCTGCTAAAGCCCGTTGCTGCTGTAACTTCCTCATTCTCTTCCTATGCTCATATGCTCCCCGACTGAACCATCCTCTCTTTTTGGTAGGGAATGGTTCTTCGGATTGTGCCTTAAATATGAAAATCCCCTTCTTCTGTGTCAGCTGAATACCCCGGAGGAGTAGGCTGGGAAGAACTTCCTTCATCTCTAGGAGAACTAGACAGGTGACGATATGCGTCTGACGGACCTTGATCACTCATACTGTAAACTAACAAATTGTCAAATAACACAAAACAATAATATACAGATATGCACGTAATCACATAGATTACTTCCTGACATAATGGATAAAATTTTGGTGTTAGCAAAACACTTATGTGGCTGAAATCAGTAGCTGTAGCTCTGATACCATCTTCTGTCGCAACCCCCGACCCCTGCCCCGAGAGGCGGGCGGCCGCAGCCTCGCACATTGGTGGCATCGGTGTTTATTAATTTGGCAGCGGAATTTACATCAGGACCGTAGTTAGGAAATAGTTTATCAGAGTAAAACACCATATTTTTATAATAATAAATACATGGGAAAAACCCAAGTTTTCATTATAACATGTTTAAAGGGATAAACTCTAATTTATTGAAATAAAACTCCTTCTTTTATTTAGGTAACTTTTATAGCCACTTTTTCAAGCCTTCATTGCTCTCCAGCTGACTTCTAATTGGCTTTCACATTTTGTTACATGTAACGCGTTTAAAAACATTTTATCAGCAAGAAATACTGGCGAGTGAATCCCAGTTTAATCAAAACAAGTTTTATCATTTTACAACATTGAGGGCAACCCACAATTACATTTGTTAACATATACTTTAATTACCACCCACGGTACTGATAATCCTGACTTGTGGTCATGCTACTACTCACAGTGTAGTAACAAGTTATGTATACAAACCCCCAACATACCGACGATAACTGTAGATTTACAAAAACTCAATCACTGTTAAATATAATTCAAAACAATTGAGGTTTTATAAAAAACAGTTTACAAAAAGAGGACTTACTCACATTGCTAATTTAGGTATTTCCTTATGACTTCCTGGTTACAATATATTAATTTAAACAATGCACACGCGTTACTATAATAACCCAATTTACATTAGCTATATCTTCCCCGAGACATAACTCCAACGACTGAGTTAGGCAGAGCCTTGACATGCGTTACAGAGCACTAGATCAATCGGGCATCGTAACTAATACGTAACCGAGGGTTATGATAATTACATCGAGGCAGAGCTTCGTTATTTAGTGGGTATAATGCCCGAATATTACTTTAGCTATTAGAAAATTGAGTAAGATTTGAAGTTTTTGAACGGTTTGGTCTGAATGCACGAAATCTCTATATGTAGGGCCTGATCGGAGGTTCCTGGCGGCCCACGAGAGAAACAAAGGGGGTCTTCGCGCCCCGCGAGACAGCCTAGGGTAGGCCCTAGGCTTGCTGCATCGACCACTAGCCTTGACACGATACGGACACGTGGCGGCCTTGGGTGCGGTTTGGTGTCAGGAGGGTCGCGGCCCGCGACAGACTTCTATGTCTGTGTCGCGCCCCGCGAGCGAGCAGGAAATTTTGTTTTTAATTGATTTTGTTAAATTAAAGGTATTTCGGGCCCACTTTTCGTATACGGGGTGTATTTTAGGATCTGTAAGGGTGTCTTAAATATTTTTAGGAGGGTTGTTATATAAGTATAAATTAATAGTACGCTTAAAAGGTGTGTGAGTTAGCCGTTCTAAAAATATATATAACAAAATTTGGTAATGATGAAACAATACTAAAACTTTGGTGTTTTTTAAAAGAATAATATATGTGAATTTAATAAAATACTAAAATAAGCTTTAGATGATTTTTTTTAATTAATATTCCTTCTAAAATATTAACGGGTTGGAGTTGCTATCAAAATCTGTTTTCTACATTATAAGTCCTCACCAACCATGAAGTGATTTTAGAACTAAAAGTCTAAAAACCCTTGAATATCATTTGAAAATTTTGTAAGTCTATACTCAAGCTGAAGTTGAACTAAAACTTAATTCGGATTTTAATAGAATAAAGTATTATATTTCATTCCAAATTTGCAAATTACAAACAAGTGGCAGGTAAACGGGCAACAAGCTGCGCCGCAACCCCTCTTTTCATTCCAAATTTTAATATCTTTTAATAAATATCTGTTTGTATCTTACTATAATTTTGATGAGCTATTTTGATAATTATAACCAGTTGAACGAATTAAACTGCTTATATCATATTTTTACTGCCTATATTTGATATTGTTAAGAACAGAGGCGGATCTAGGCCACTTTTGTTGGTTCCCATGAACTCATTCGGTTTGGAAAAAATCAGTGAGAACCTTGTATGATTTGGAAAAAATAGTAAGAATCTAGGAACCCAGTGAAAAAAGTTTTTAGATCCGCCACTGGTTAAGAAATAATTCAATAAGGGTTGATTATACCGACACGCCCTATAATCTAATCCTCCCTGAATTTTAAAAGTCCGTTTACGTATATGTCAAACGATTATTTGCAGGTCTGTATACCAAATCATAACCCCTTAATTTTAAATGACCGTTTGCGTATATGTCAAACCTTCGTGTCTGAGACTGTGGGGTATGGGGCGTGACCCTTGGGGCTTGGGTTTGAAGCCGGGCGTGGGGCGGGTTAGCGATCCGATGTGGCGGCCTCCTATTCGCTTTGTTGGTCATGTCATAGCGGGTGTTTGAATTTTGATTTTTTTTTTGTTAATAAACTGCCAAGCCACGCCCCAACCCAAGCCCCGTCATACCCCACGTACACGTCACTCACCGGTGGGAGGGCTCGAACTCCACGTGTCAACTCATACCCCCAACCCAAGCCCCACCATACCCCAGAGGGTGTAAAATTAGATTCAAAGGGTATGCACTATGCAACTTTCAATAAATTGCTAATTTCCCTCTTTCACAAAATAACACGCTAATAATTGTACTTTCTATCCCATTGACTAATTGACTTTATGTTTTGTCAAGTCTTTTCCAGTTATTCTATGAAAGTACAAAACACATATTTTATCATAAACCTTCTCACTTATTCCTCTCTTTCAGATTTAAGAGTTAACTGACATTTTTGTACATGTGGTTTGGTCACTTTGGCCATTTCAGTCTATTTTTCAAAAATACGCCATTTTCCTCCCCGACGTTCTGAAAAGGTGCCATTTCAGTCCAAAAATCATAACCCAGTTAAGTCAGTTAGTAAATAAGGACTGATTATGTAAATTTGTAATATAAAAGACTGATTGTGTAAATTTGTAACACCACCACCACTAGCCCTGCCACCAACACCACTCCGCTGCCACCACCACCACCACCGCCACCACCGCCACAGCCACCACCGCCACCACAGCCACACCGCCACCACAGACACTGCCTGAATTCGGATGACGTTGCAGCCACCGCCACCACAGCCACTGCCAGCACCGCCACCACCGCGACTACGGGATCTTGTGCGATTATCTTTGGCTTGTACGATCAAGAGTTCATCATCATCGTCAATCATCACATTGATCATCATCAACATTTCTTCGAACCACCATTCCATACATAACCCGACCTGCTACCACGTCTTACCACCGGAGATACACCAATCCATCCATCATTGTTCATCAACAGTCACCGTTCATCATCGTCATCATCTCCGTCAACGATCACAACGATCACCAAGCACATCACCACCGCTGTGTTCAGAGTTCTCGATTTACGGATGAAGATGATTACCGGAGACGAGAAGTGTAACCATGGATGATGATGACTGAAAGAATTGAAATGGTGAAGATGGAGATCATCGTTCATCCGAATTCAGGCAGATTCGAAACCGGTCACCGGAACCTGCAACTTCACCGGAACCTGCAACTTCATCCGAATTCAGGCAAATCGACCACTTTGAAGATAAAAACGAAGATCCAATCATCGTTTCTGAAAGATCCAACTTCACCGGAACCTGCAACTTCATCCGAATTCAGGCAGTGGCTGTGGTGGCGGTGTGGCGGTGGTGGCGGTGGTGGCTGTGGTGGCGGTGGTGGCGGTGGTGGTGGTGGTGGCAGCGGAGTGGTGGTGGTGGCAGGGCTAGTGGTGGTGGTGTTACAAATTTACACAATCAGTCCTTTATGTTACAAATTTACACAATCAGTCCTTATTTACTAACTGACTTAACTGGGTTATGATTTTTGGACTGAAATGACACCTTTCCAGAACGTCGGGGAGGAAAATGGCGCATTTTTGAAAAATGGACTGAAATGGCCAAAGTGACCAAACCACAGGGACGAAAATGGCAGTTAACTCTTGATTTAAAAATACGTCGAATAATCGACTTGAAACAACAAATACAGTCGGAAGATATGTGTACAACACATGGGTCACACAAAGTTTATAAACGATTAAAAACAACCAAAATTATTCAACCAAGTAACCAACCAGTCACATTGGCCTTCTAACTCTATACGGTGTGGTCTCGTGCCCCTTGCCAAATCATCAACTTTAACGCTCTTTGGCGCCCCTCCCCCATTTCCCAGGCACTATGGTTAATTCGCCAAGCCAGTAACGGGCCTCATTGTATGATTTCAAGGTGTATTTTGAAATATAACCGTTGATAAATGGTAAATTGAATAAAAAAATCTTAAAACCTTATTATATATTTTACACAAACTTACTCACTAAAATATACAAACTCTACCAATGGGGTGGTGGTTCACTGGCAAACGCAAAGCTTTTAAACACCTTGCACGCGGAGATGTTGCCACGTGTCCTGTTGTACCAATTGCACGAAGGAACACCCGCCGCGTGGCTTGCTGGGGCTGTCAGTCTATACATCAGCTTTTATGCAAGTGGGCTGGGCAGCTGTGTATTGGACGGTCTGTTGACCGCTGTTGTCAGCGCCCAGGCATACCACTTGCTGGTTGGTCACATAAATCAAAGTGACAGTTCCATTTGTATAACAATAGGATGCGGGCTTGCACAGCTCCGCGACGTGCGGTAAATTGTGTACATATAAGCCAACACATTTGTACGTCACTCTGCACTTCCTTCGCCGTCCCGCGCAGGAACAAAGCATGGAAATGTGTGTGACAGAAAGTGAATATAATAAACTACTATCATCTTTAGTAGCAATCACCGCATTCCGTGTATGTTGCCGAAAATAACCATTTTCATACACAAGGTGAGATCTCTCACCTTTCCCCGAGTGGGAAAGCAAACCGGGTTCGCACGTGCCCGCACGAACTGAGGCAAGCTCTTTGTCGATTGGGGCAATGAGCCGGGTGATGGTCACTCGCGCCCAAACCTAGTGCGAGATTTGAGACCATACCCCTTCAAGATACATGATTATTTAAATGTTTCTTAGCTAAAAGAAGAAACAAAAATATGCAAGAATAATATTTATCATGCAAGTAAACGAGGATGAGAGGAATTTAAAAAAATGGTCGAGAATAATAAAAAAAATCGAAACGATTTAGTTGAAAATAAGATTATTTATAATTTAATAGATTACTATCCAATATTAGATTCCTTAAAGATTAAGTCTAAATGCAGTGATACTCTTGTAATATTAATGTATGTTGATATTATCTTTTATCATTAATTAATATTAATATTAAATAATATATATTGTGCAAGAGATGAGTTAAAATGAAAATCACCCTCAGTTGCGTTGCTGCAAGAACCATATGAACCACTTTTCCTCCATTGATTATTGGTCTTTGATGGTTAAAGTTAAAGGCGAAAAAACACATGCTAAATTATTTTTGTCTTATATGCTTATTAATATTTTATTGTGATAAGGGTACTTTAATCAATTGTTATTTTTGTCTTATTGTCATAATTGTCTTCTTTTACTTTTTATTTTATTTTTTTTGAACGGTAGATCAACTGAATTTCCAACTTACTCCAAAGGGCCAGCATATGCTGTTTAAACCCCTCACCCCAAGTTCGAATCCCTCTAGAGGTGCTCTCCCATATTTACATAATTTGCACTTAGTAGGAATCGAACCTGAGACCTCCCCAGAAGGAAACCACTTAGGGGCTGTTTGGTAGCTTCTTAATGACCATTCAGATGCTACCTCTTAATGGTTTAAAACCTCTGAATGAATAAGAGGTAACCTTAAGCCTGAATGGTTAAGAGGTAACATCTGAATGATAAATCATCACATGTCACATTCTTCTACCTTCTCATTGGTAAAATTCTTAATGGTTTCATTAAGAGGTAGCCTCTTAATGACTATTCAGAGGCGACCAAACAGCCCTTTAGTGGAAAACCCCCTGTCCAACTGGGCTATACCATATTAGCTTTACTTTTTTTATTAGGTTTTACAAAGCAGATTTTTTTACAAAGCATATTTTTTTTTTAATTTTTGTACAAAGCAAATTTGTTTATTAAGGTTTACAAATAAAACAGATTTTACAAAGCATATAACCCACTAAATTTTTTTATTAAAATGAACTTAAAAATTTGATACAAGCTTGTTCGTATTTCCAGTGTAGCAATACAAAAGTTGTTTGTATTTCCAGTCTATCCCCTCTGGACCCCCATCAAAATCTTGTTCGTATTTCCAGTGTAGCAATATAAACCTGCACAACAAAAAATGTCAAAATAAAAATGTGTACAAAATTTAATTAGCGTGTATGTAACAAAATATCTACATTGTTGTAAATCATTTTACACCCGGTTGTAGATTTTACACCAAACTCTTTTTACACCCCGTTTGTAAAAATTTTTACCCCCACCCCCAATTGAAATTTTTTTACGCCCCGATTGTAAAAAAAATACGTTACACCCATATTAAAAAAATTAAACTTTTTTTACGCCCGTGTTAAAAAAAATAAACTTTTTTAACGCCCCGGTTATAAACTCTTTTTACGCCCCTGATTGTAAAAAAAATTACGTTACGCACATGTTAAAAAAATTTAAACTTTTTTACACCCTGGTTGTAAATTTTTTTTACAGCCTGGTTATAAATTCTTTTTACACACCGTTTGTAAATTTGACGCCCCAGTTATAAAACTCTTTTTGCACACCAGTTATAAATTTTATACCAAACATTTTTTACACCCCGGTTGTAAAATTTACACCCCGGATGTAAAATTTACACCAAACATACAAAAATAACATATTTTGATCAAATAAACAAAAAGAGTTATACCTGTTGAAAGTAGGCTGGTAGTCAGTTGGAGCTCCACCCTTCTTACCACCAAACTCCCCGGGAGGCACTCTCGGAGCGCCACGATACCCATCGCGCTCACCAAAACCTCGGTCCATCCCCTTCAAAACAAGCTCCCTTTTCAACCACCCCAAAATCAAAATTTAAACAAGTACACAACTAAGTTTCTTTATAGAACACATGTAAAGATTGTAATAAAAGAATCAAACTTACTTTCTATTATCAAATGTGCATGCTCATCGATTCTTTGACCAAAGTCAAAAGTGGACCTTATATCACCCACAACATGCTTCATTGTTCTGTCCCTTTGAAAGATGAAACCAGCCATAAAAAGATGAAATCGTCCGTTTGAGCCAACTCATCCATTTGACTGTTCTTGCCAAACGGGTCAACAAGTTGAAGCGGCGTTGCTAAACCTTACAGAAGCACTTGCCGCCTTTGCCAAAACAGGTCAACAAGTTGAAGCGGGTTTGGCTCAAAGTTTTCAAAAATAATGGTTGCAAGTAGCGGATGCAGTCAATGGAGGTTGAATCTGACCCGAATTGTCTTGGGTTACCGGGATCCGAAGTGGACTCGAGGCCTAGTTCCTAAGGAAAAGGCCCAAACAAATTTTTTTACACCCCCGGTTGTAAAAAAAAACTACGTTACGCACATGTTAAAAAATTTTAAACCTTTTTTACGCCCGTGTTAAAAATTTTAAACTTTTTTACACTCTGGTTGTAATTTTTTTACAACCGGTTATAAACTCTTTTTATACCCTTTTACAACCGGTTATAAACTCTTTTTATACCCTGGTTATAAAACTCTTTTTACACCAAACATAAATTTTCCACCAAAATAAATTTTACACCCCGGTTATAAAACTCTTTTTACACCCCGTTTTTGCAAAAAAAAAAAAAAAAAAAAAAAAAACCTATTTTTGCACCTAAGCAACCACCAGGCGCTATAGGCTCGCCTCACTGCGCCCCGGTTATTCTTTTAGGTTCAAACAAAAATAAAGATTTGATGTAAAAAAAACATCACAACAGGTAACTAATCTATTTTAAAAAAATATATATTTAATTATTTGCCAATTAACAGGAAAAAGGAAAAATTAAGAGCAAATGACTTTTTAGATCCTCAAGAAAACACCTCATCCCAGATCTCAATTCAACAAAACAAACAAACAAACAAGAATTGCATCAAATTTGGTTTAAAATCAACAAAAATATAAACTTTATTAACTGTTTTTTTTTAAGATTCATACTTTTACAATTTAACCAAAAGAGTAAACTGCAATTTTACCCCCTGGGGTTTAGGCCAATTGGCACTCTGACCCCCTTTAAAGAAATAATTGCAATTTTACCCCCAACGTTTGGTGTTATGTCGCAAGTTTACCCCCGGCGTCAATTTTGTTAACAGTCAACGTAAGTATGTAAAGGTCAAAGGGTAAAAAGGTAATTTCCAACAAACCATTATTATTATTATTATTATTATTATTATTATTATTATTATTTATAAACACTGCATCTTCTTCTCCTTCATATTAGGTATAGAATACCCACCTCACCACCACCACAACCTACCCTTCTTCTCCATCCTCAACCTGAATAACCTCAACCTGCACAACCCACAACCATCCTTACACCACAATCGTTAACCACCTAGATCACCCTAACTCCGCCATTTAGCCGTTGTTCACCTCAGATCCACAATCTACTCTACCGTAATCGTCAACCAATAAATGGAGCTGACCTCATCTGCCATCATCTTCCACCAACCCGACAACCCACAAACCCCTATCGTCCACCATTGCCATCGGATTCCATCAACCACCACCTGCAATCTAACCCCCCAACTCCCTACGACCTGAAACCCCAACCTCCTAAATACCGTTCATCACCGTTTACATTACCGGAAGCGAAATTACACACCAGATATGAGTTCTGATTGATGAGTTCTTTGTCGACGGGATTGATTGCGGGTTTCATCGGAGAAGAGAACTAAAAGTTGGACAAAGATTGTTCTAAATCAGGTTTGAATTGAATTTGATGTTTTTTGGTGACAAGATTCAATTAAAAAGAGAAGAGAACTAAAAGTTGGACATAGATTGTTCTAAATCAGGTTTGAATTAAATTTGATGTTTTTTGGTGACGAGATTCAATTAAAAAGAAACGTTAATTGTTTGCTTGTTTGAGGAAAGCATAGATGATTTATTTTATTTATGAGAAACGAAGATGAAGAAATAGAGATTGAAAGGTTGGTGATTCCAATTTGCTTGGAGATTGTTGCAGGTTTTAATTTGATTAATGGTGTGATGTTGGTGGACAGTTGGTGGTGGTTGTCGACATATGGTGGCCGGAGGTGAGGAAAATGGGTGCGGGGCCTACACTATTATATAAGTATGGACCTAACAAAATGGGTGGTGGCTGGAGGTGGTTGAGGGTGGTGGCTGGAGGTGGCAGTGGTGGTTGTGGTGGTGAATGGCGGTGGCAGTGGTGGCAGGGGGTAATATTACAGAGTAGTGTTGGTGCATGCGTCTGTCGACTTCGTCTTGTATCGAGTCTTGGTTGTATTTAGATAGATCAGGGCATGGAAAACGAGAAAATAGGTTAGAAGGGTAATTTCGCTTGAAAGTGACAACAATCATTTCAAAAGAAATCACTTGGCTAATTCCGTATGAGATCATAATTCCGTTTGAAAGTGATCTCGTTTGAACTGGTTCAAACGGAATTACAGTGCCTATAAATAGTTGTTGCCTGATTTCATTTGAGATAGTCTTGTATGTGGGATTCCGGTAGCGAAGCTCTGCCGAAGTGTCTACAGCATTGTAATTGATCTGTTATCAATCAAAAGACAGTTTAAAGTGATATTCTTGCTGAATTGAACTTAATACGTCTGTTTCCGCCATTCGTATTGAGAAAAACTCTTCTGATCGACTCGTTCGTGTCTGAAAACGATCCTACAAGTGGTATCAGAGCTCAGGAGGAAGAGTTCTTGCCAATTCAGCTGCAAATTCTGATTTCTACACCTTTTTTTTTCAAAATTAACAGCTTTTCAGGGTTAAAATCGGCTAAATTTCTCACATTATGTGCGCAATTGTGTTTTAACAAATCCTTGAAAGTATTGGACCTTAATTCGATCCAGAATCAGTAAAATTTGTAATTTCGTTTGAAAATCAGATCGAATATGATGACATCAACGTAATTTCGCTTGAGTTTGCTGTTAATTCCGTTTGAAATCAGCTATTCCGCTCCAAATTGTGATTTTGTTTGAACGGTTCAAACGAAATTAGGTATTCTGCTTCTGATTGTTATTCCGTTTGAAAGTTTCAAACGAGATTAGGTAATTTCGTTTCAAAGTGGTATTTCGCTTGAAGTTGTATTGTTGGTGATTCCGTTTCAAAGGGTATTCCGTTTGAAACTTAATTCCGTTTGAACAGTTTGATTTGTGAAACTTGTTACCGAAACATGGAAGAGGAATTTTATAACGCCTTTGCTACTACCCCGACTACTCCGGCATCTGTTACTCAGAATTTGAACATGGAAAATGAAACGGGCACTATGCAAAAACCGCTTAAACTCATGAATATCGAGGAGTATAAAGGATGGGAGGAACGATTTGAAAATTGGGTGCAAGCAAATTATTTGGATGCTTAGGAATGTATTGAGATGGAATATGTTAGACCAACGAATGATGACGAAGAGGAGATTGCTATCAAAGATCTTAGTGTGGATGAGAAAAAGAAATACAAAAACGAAAAAATGATGATCAGTTTACTGCAACAAGCTGTTAAAGAGGATATTTTGGTCTTATTGCAACACACTGGAAATGCATATTCAATATGGAAGGCATTAAGATCCAAGTTTGTTGGAAGTCAAGAAATGATAAAGAACAAAAAATCGCTTTTGAAGAAAGAATTTGATCTATTTCGTGGTTTGAAAAATGAGAGCACAAAGCAGATCATTGAAAGATACTGCAATTTGTTAGTCAACATGAAGAGAGTAAGCATCACCAAGGATAATGAAGAATTGATTGAAAAGTTGGCTGATGCATTACCACATGAGACTTGGGGAACATACCTTAGGATGCTAAGAAACAAGAAAGGGTTCAACAACCTAACGTTGAGTAAATTCATTGAAAATATTGAAGCACAGGAGATGGAACAAAGAAAGATTTCAAGAATGAAAGATTTTGATGGTGAACAAGATATCGGTCTTTATTACAAAGCTGGTATTAATGACAAGACCAACATGTCACCAAAGGTTGAAACAACTTTCAATGCAAAGAGTTCATCGGGAGGTTCTTCCAAAGGATCAAACAGCAAAATGAGTTTTTCGTCATATCCATCATTTGATCCTAACGTGTCAGCAACCAAGAATGGCAGAAAGTTACAATGCAACATTGTATTGAATCTTGAGAATGATCAAGATTATTCTGAAGAAGTTGCAAAAAGTCACATGTCTTTGTTGGGGACTGTTTTAGAGTCATATGGTAGTTTAGTTGCGGGTCAGATCGGAAATCCAATGCTTACAAAAGAGGATTACGATCAGATTGATGCTGAAGAAATGGAATTAATGGACATTAAGTGGTGTTTGGCAAGTGTGTTGAGGAGAGCTGAGAAGTTCAAACAGATCACAGGAAGAGATGATTTCCGTGATGCATGTGTTTCTAATTTGGGTTTTGATAAATCTAAAGTTACTTGTTTTCGTTGCAGGAAAAAAGGACACTTCAAGAGGGAGTGCACTAATCGCGAAACAAGTGGAGCCCAAAATCCGTTCAACAACAATGATTACTACCGGAAGGCCATCTATCATCAAGTTGCTCAACAACAACAAGAACCACAAGTGGCACATGGTAGAAAAACAATAGAGGAGTCTTCAAAGAGAGCATGTTTGGTGAATCAAAATGATAAAAAATCGTCTAATGGTTTCAGTTGGGACAAATATATTTCAGCTGATGGTAAAGCATGTCTGATAGATCAAGATGATGAAAAGTTACCTGAAGGGTTTAGCTGGGATGATTACTGTCCGGATAAAGATATTTTAAAAGCAAAATCTTTTGTTGCTCGAATTGAAGAAGATAGTGATGATGATAATGATTATTATGCAAAACGAATGCAGAAACACTTGAAAATGATGGAAGAAAGTGATAGTGATGACGATAAAGCTAAAAAGAAAAAGAAGAAAGTTAAAACACATGTCAGCAGTGATGATGAGGAAGTTCCAGTGATAAAGAGAAAGATAAAGGAAGTTCCAAAGTTCAAAGTTGATGAAGAAGTTGATGCAAGAAAGATTCCTGTGAATTGTGAAACCTGTGAGATCATGAAAAAGAAAAACAGTGAATTGATTAACAACATGAACAGGTTGAAGGAATCTTACGATGTTCTGAACAAGGCCATGAATCAGTACAATGAATCAAGTAGCAAACAAGCAACAGCCATGAAAACACTTCAAGGAGCTTTCATGACAAAGCAAAAAGTTGTTAACAATTATATTGAAAAGTGTGCTATTCTGGAACAAAAACTGGAAACTCAAAGAATTGAAACAGAAAGAGTAAATAGGTTGTTAAAAAGTTACTCATGTACTTCTTATGTCATTGACAGGATTTATCCAACTGTTGAAGGCATGAAGGCATTTGAAGATGATGAAGTAACTGAAGAACAAATAGTATCTGAAGAAAAGACTTCTAAAAAGAAAAAGGAAAAGAAGAAGGATACTGAAGTTAAGACATCTGGTAAGAAACAAGGTGTCAATTACAACAAGTGTCCACCCCCGATTGAAAATGGATATTCTCCGAGAAATCCAAATTCAGAAAGAGTAAAAAAGACAACAAATTTACAGTAGGAGTCGGAGTCTTCAGTTAACCTGCCAGAAAATATTGATGTCACTTTTACATCGTCTGACACTGATCAACAATCTCAATTGATGAAGAAAGTGGTGGATCATGTGTTAGATAACGATGAAATGGAGGAGTCAAAGTCGGAGTCTAAATCAGAGTCAAAGTCGGAGTCTAAATCAGAATCAAAGTCTAAGTCCGACATGTCAAGCCCTTCAGTCAAAAGGGAGAAACAGGTTTATAATAAAGAATTTCTTCTATCAAAATCTAATTTGAATGACGAAACATTCAAAGTTGCATATACATTGAATGATTCTAACAAATTATATTCTGATGAGGAATTTCCAATAAGAAGTGTTCAAATTGAAAAGATCAAAAAGGTTTTCAAAATTACAGAAATTAATATTTCTGAAATAAAAGATATAAATCTTTTTGAAAAACCTAAAAAGTACACTTCAAGAGTTCAACAACGATTAAACAAGAAAAAGGGTTACAGTTCTGGTTCTGGTTATCGAAAGAAACCAAACCATAACGGTAATTTCAAAAAGAGAGGGTCTCGGTTTTATTCCATCAGAAAATTATAAAAATGAAAAATATGTTCGAGATTTTAAATCAAAAATGATATTTGTTTCAGGTACATCTTCTGAAGAGGAAAAAGAAAATTTGTTCAGAAAGCAGTCGAACAAAGAATTCCTTGCGAAGAAGCAAGAAGAAATGGAGAAGATAGTTGATCAAAAGAAGAAGGAGACTCGAACCTGTTTTAAATGTGGTAGAATTGGACATCTAGCTGTGAAATGTTCACAAGCAATTCAACCCAAACAGGGAGTTTCTAAACTGAAAGAAAAAATGGTTGAGT
Source organism: Helianthus tuberosus (assembly GCA_030545235.1). Taxonomy (NCBI): domain Eukaryota; kingdom Viridiplantae; phylum Streptophyta; class Magnoliopsida; order Asterales; family Asteraceae; genus Helianthus; species Helianthus tuberosus. The sequence continues at coordinate 64,766,170 of CM060357.1, forward strand.
TTGAACCACCAATTGAGAGAACTAAACTTTTCAAAAATTCAAAATTTGAAATTGGTGAATGTTCGAAGAGGTTTTACAAGAAAAGTGCAAATCTTGACAACCAAAAATGGGTTGTTAAGAAATCTGTTGATAATTCTTGCAATGATTCTGATTCGTCAAAATCAGATGAGCTATTTTCAGGCGATGAATCAGATTCCACAAAATCAGATGAGCCACAGGTTATGGAAAAAGGTGAAAAATCAGTGCCGATAGTGGATGATGTGAATTTTCCACCACTTCGGGCTGAAAATTTTAAGAAGAAAATTGGTAACGTTGAAATTTCAAACCAATTTTATTCTGATAAAAAAGATTTTGATGTTGAAAAGGCCTTTAACCCCAAAGTGAAACATATTTTTGGTAAAATGATTGATGGGAAGGTAAAAGGGGTGAAGGAATTTTATGAGAAAAATTTGAAGAAACCAGGTAAGAATGTGACATCTCAGGTTTGTGACTGTGATGGAACATATTATGATGAATAAAAAGTATGACTTGTCGGAGCTCCCAGGTTGGTAAGAGTGGAGCAGGAATCGGCGTCTTTCTTGAGAAATTCACGAAAGTGATTTCGACATACAAGAACAAGTGGTGTTTGTTGTTTGAATTTAAATTGTTACATTTTTTAAGAGGTTGAAAATGAACAAGGTGATGAACGAATCCCCTAACCTACAAGTGGTTTTATGAAATAAACAAAACTAATTTTCCGGAAAAACCATTTGATTAAAACAAATTTAAGTGTTTTGAAATCACAATGGGAAAATAGTTTGTTGTGAGGGGGAGTTCTGATTGTTTATGCCAAGTGGATGGCGAAATGAAGTAATTTGTTATCAGTTGTCAATTTTACTTGTACTTTTTGTTTTCAAAATTTTTAAATGTGTTTGAATTTTAGGGGGAGTAAGAATTTTCATAAAATCCAAAAACATTTGAAAATTTGAAAAAGTCAAAAACATGATAAATTCAAAAATGAGTTTTGTTGTAAAAAGAGGAAATGATAGTACATCAGTGGACGATCACAGCATGCTAAAGAATTGGAAAGTTAATATGTGATAAACGGTCTCACTGATGATGTGCCAGTAGGTTTTTACACATTTAGTAGATTGTGACGAGATATAAACCTAAATTTCAAACTTACTTATATCGTGGGGAACATCTCTCGGATATATGGGTAACCCCCGAAATCTTGTTTGAAAGGTCCCTCTTTCTGATATACTAGGTCTTTATACTCAGTGATATCTGGGGTATTATTCCGGGACTTCTAATTTTGCGGAAGCAATGGCCTAGTCCCCGTATAATACTTTCTGCTTGCTTGAAATATAGCATCGCCCTCAGTACAAAAAATGATGAAACATTGAAAAATGCTAATCATGTGCTGTTGAAGAAAAGATTCTCTAAAGGGAACACACCAAAAGTCGAAGCCGTCATCTCTCTGCTGAATGGAAATTCTGACCTGAGTTCTCACGGTCCTCACATTTAACCCTTTACAGATATCATCTGTGGTATACTCACCTGTAAGACTGAATATTGGGATCTGGATACGGGAGTATATTCTGAGGTGGGACACATGAATAAGTTTAAGTGCTTAAAACATTAATCTCGTATCTCAAAACAGTTGAACTTTGTGTGAAAATTTAAGTGGATCAGTATAATGACAATCTAAGTGAATCGTTTAGAACTGAAAATGTTTAAAGCTTAACGGTGATAGTGATTTGTCTCATAAACTGATATGATCCTCTTACACAAACTCACAAAAATATTGTCTGTAAATATTTCTTTTCTGCATTTCATTCTAAATTCATTTTAATAAAAATCCAAAAAGATTTTAGTGTGTTTTAGCATAAACTTTTGAAAAATTCAAAAAGATTTTCGACAATTGATGTTGGAGAGCTGATTTTCAAAATTCTGAGTGCTAAGCATGATGAACAAAAGGTTTGGGAAAAAATTGTTTGAGAAGTTTGAAAAATGAAAAGTGTTGAAAATGAAAATATTATTTTTACAAGTGTTTCATCAATGATTAACATTGTAAATTCATTTTTTTATGTTTGTGTATACAAGTGGTAAGCAGAAAATAAATTTGTTAAATGTTAAATTTGTGAAATTTATTGTGAGGTAGAGTTTGTGCAGGTAGGTCAGGTTACAATCCTGGAACTGCTGATGTTGATGAACTTAAAGAATCAAGAGAACTGATTGTGTTTCTGGAATTGAATTGAAGATTAGATTAACATTCGAGGGGGAGATAAGTTGATAAAGAGAAGACAGAGATTGAGGATACTTTACATTGTTAGATACTTCAGAAGAGGTCAAGAAGACAGGACTGAAGATGTTGAAGACTCGACACTGAAGACTCGTCAACATTCGAGGGGGAGTCTGTTGGTGCATGCGTCTGTCGACTTCGTCTTGTATCGAGTCTTGGTTGTATTTAGATAGATCAGGGCACGGAAAACGAGAAAATAGGTTAGAAGGGTAATTTCGCTTGAAAGTGACAACAGTCATTTCAAACGAAATCACATGGCTAATTCCGTATAAGATCATAATTCCGTTTGAAAGTGATCTCGTTTGAACTGGTTCAAACGGAATTACAGTGCCTATAAATAGTTGTTGCCTGATTTCATTTGAGATAGTCTTGTATGTGGGATTCCGGTAGCGAAGCTCTGCCGAAGTGTCTACAGCATTGTAATTGATCTGTTATCATTCAAAAGACAGTTTAAAGTGATATTCTTGCTGAATTGAACTTAATACGTCTGTTTCCACCATTCGTATTGAGAAAAACTCTTCTGATCGACTCGTTCGGGTCTGAAAACGATCCTACAAGTAGAACAAAACACATGGTGTAATATGAAAGGGCATTATAGTCATTTCACATTCCAGTTAACAGATCTGTTAACAAAATTGACGCCGGGGGGTAAACTTGCGACATAACACCAAACGTTGGGGGGGTAAAATTGCAATTATTTCGTTAGAGGGGGTCAGAGTGCCAATTGGCCTAAACCCCAGGGGGTAAAATTGCAGTTTACTCTAACCAAAACCACGTCAAGAACAGGAAAGTTACTCCAAACCCTCCAAAGAAAATACCCAGATCTCAATTACCTCATAGTGAAGAACAGAAGAAAGTTTTTATATTTTGCAACAAAAAAAATGAAATCTTTATAAAAAAACACCAAATCAAGAACAAGATACCCATACCCACATAATGTACTAAACATAACAATGCTTCAAATTTAACCACATTACTCCAAAACCCAGAAAACCCTAGATCCCATTCATCCAAAACAAACACAACAAAAAGCATCAAGTTTCAATTTTTATCAAGTTTCAATTCTAATCACTAAAGAAACTTAAAAGGGTTTCATCAGAATCAAGCAAAAGAAAAAGAGTAAACTGCTATTTTGGTCACTGAGGTTTGGTCACTTTTGTCACTTTAGTCCAAAACTCAAACCTTTTGCATCTGGGTTGTCACACCCTGACTTTTGCGGAAGCGTATGATGTGTGACTTGCTCAATATCATTGTATTCAATTATAACAAACAACTATATGATTAAAACATGATGTTCATCCATTCATACGTTTCAAAATATTACAATCCCAAATTGTTTAGTGCCAACCAATAAACTTCAAGTTTAACTTACAACCATCCAAATACTAAGTTCCAAAAAGGACTTTTAACAAAAGATATTAAAAACCAAGGCTTTGATTCATATATCTTATCAAGGATAAGATATACCATTCAAACCCTTCCAAAACAGGATGACATCAATTCTTGAAAATACTTCTTGAAACTTTCAAACGCCCGCCAGATCCAAATTAGTTTCCTGAAATACATGTAGTTTGAAAACATCAACAAAAGTTGAGCGAGTTCATGTGTTTTTGTATGTGAGCTCGAATAATCTTGTAAACATTTGTATGTAATCCTTTGTAATCCGGTATGAAAGCGTCTATGAACAGAACAATTAATGTTTTGCAAGGACATTAATATGTGTGCAATGGTGCAGGAAGGCTCAATCCTTTGCGAATTTCGTACCGGGTCACCTGGCAGGAACGACATAGTCACCTCAGGGTCCAACTCGCGGTCTCATGGGTGGGGCTCGCAACACCCAAATAGATCTATCACTCATGCCCCTCGGTCCTTATACAAGGATTAATTGTCTTAAGTTAACGCCTACCCATTCACATGATCTAACAGTTCATTCCTAAGCTAACCATACCATTTGTAAACATTTGAAACATGTATTTAACCCCCGAAGTTATAAAACTGAAAACAGCTAAGAGAAAAGGGGGACATGAACTCACTGATTTGCGTCCCGTCTCCTGTAACTCAAAGATCTCTTCCTGATGACATACCACTACCTACACACGTCTTATGTTTTATTAGACGGTTAGGTCGTGTATGACTCTTAGGCTTAGTTGTTTATTAAGACTTATTTTGGAATTCTTGGTATACTTTGAGTTACATCTTTGATGTACATTATATAATTCCAAAGTATATAATTATTAGTTAAAAAATAATATTTTAACTTAAATTATATTTATCCAATTATGTGGAATATTGTTAAAATAATATATTTTAACTTGCTTTATTATGTATTCCTCATATAAATATTTTTTCCAAGTGTGGGTATACTTGTACTTGTGTATTTTCATACTTATGTATTTTGCCAAGTATTGGTGGTGTAGGTGTGTATTTATACGTATGCGGATACGTATTTTCTTGTATTTATTAAGTATTTTATACTTAATTTTGTATTTAATTTTCCGGAATATTATTTTTAGACAACTAAAAATCACCAAGTTTATATTCTTAAGATATTGATAGATTAAGAGAATTTTTATAGAAAACTATCTATAACTTTACTTGGCAAGAATAAATATCCTTCGTATATATTTCAAAAATAATATATATTTTTAAGATTAGCTTTAGAAAATATATATTTATGATTTTCACCAAAAATAATATATTCTTAACTTGTTTAAGAAAATATATATTTTTCTCCACTCAAAATAATATATCTTCAAATTGTTTAAGAAAATAAATATTTTTCTCCATTCAAAATAATATATCTTCAAATTGTTTAAGAAAATATATAATTTTTCTCCATTCAAAATAATATATTTTCTATTTGACAAAATGTGATATATTTTTTTAACACTTGTAAAAAAAATTCATATTTTCCATTTCTTCAGTTTCAAGGATACCGTTTGACACCTTTGTCAAATTATGAATTTATTTCCGGAATATATATATATATATATAGTCCATATGTCCGATTGTCCATTATTCGGGTATAATTTATATATTCGTTTTCGTGGAATTTTGATAATATTTTCAGATTACAATTTTGGTATATTGGTGAGTTATATTATTTTCAAGTTCCTAAAACAATATAACTAATACAAACAATATACAAATAGCACACAGTTTGTAACATCTAAATATATATTTTCCTAAATATATACCTAGTCATTTTTATAATAAAAAATCAACCTCCAATATTTGTAATTTTTGTTATAAAAATTATGGCAAATTTTTATATGAAATCCATGATCAAAATTTACTTGTAAACACTTGTTTAATTTTTTTTTCTAAGTGTTTAATTTCTGCAAAAAAATTGCCATAGTTTTCCCTTAAAATAGAAGTTTCCATACTTAAAAGCATATCATTTTCTTTTAAAAACTCATCATCAATCATCAACAATTTACACATAACTTATCATATGCTTTAAATATGCAATTTCCCTCCATGTCATGAACTTGAAGTTTAACAAAAATGTGTAGTAATCTCACATGTTGTTTAGTAAGTTTAGTCACCTCTAAAAACATGGTTTTTAGTTTGTAAAACTCATTCTTGTGAATTTTGATTCTTCACAACTTCTTGATGATTTTTCAAAAATAAATCTTCTTGTATTTTTCTTGTTACCAACACTTTTCTAGCTTCGATTTAACCCTTAAAACATGTTTATCTTCTTTAAAAACCAAGTTCATGTTAAATCTTGAAACAAACTTTGGTTTCTTGAAAATATCATCTTTGAAATCTTTTATTCTCATGACATATAACTTGTATAAATAATCATCATTCACTAAAACAAGTCCATCTTCAAGTTCATTTTTATCATAAAGGATGATCATCACAAATTTCACAAGATCCATCATAATACTTGCTAGATCATGTGTTTAATCATCATCTAGCAAGCTTCTTATGATGATCAACATCATAATCGCAAGAAATCAACAAACAAATTTCATGCATACACTAAAACAACTTTGATCTTCATGTTATTAAGCTTTATGTTAGTGTTCATGCTTATGTTTCTTTGAGATTCTTTAGTTCCACAAATTACATAACACTTTAACCACTAAAATTAGAAGTAAAAACATGGTTAAAGGAGCTTACTACTAGCTCTAAGGCTGGGGAAGAACAAGTATGAAGATGATGAAGATTTGAAGTGGTTAATAGCTCCTAGAGATGGTTCTTCCAATTCCAATGCTTGCAACCTTCTTAGATAGGCTTGAGACACCTTAAAATCACCTTAGAATGTATGGATTGAAGCTAGAAAAGGATGGTTATGGAGGGGTGTATGGGGTCGTGAACTAGAGGAGGAAGAAGAAGAGATGTGAAGTGTTGTAGTGTTGAAATGAATATGTAGTTTAATCTTGTGGTCTTTTACAAATAATCTTCAACATTCCAAGGTCTTATGGTTAATATGTTTCCTTATCCACACAACATTCACTAATAAAATATTTGAAAGAAATCCACTAGTGGGTCCCTTGTTGGATCCGCCAAATGGGGGGGGGGGGTGTAGTTGTGATTCAAATACTAGTTAGGGATTTAAGTTAGATTTCAAGTGTGTTGTTTTGTGTTTCAGGTGTTTAGTGTTTATAGGATGTGTTATGATGTTCGGTGACCATAACTAGATTCGTAACACTAAAACAATGCTTCTAGTGAAATTTTGGTGTTTCGGGTAGTGTCCGGTTGTTTGGTTGGTTACCGGCTCGTTAAGGTGCTAAATTGCGCAGTTTAGTGTGCTTTATGTTGTCTTTTATGAAAGTTTTGATTCCCGACACTTATGAAGGTATTCTGGACCATTAAACCATAATTATGCATTATATTTTAGAGTTCAAATGCTGATTTTTGCTGATTTGTGCAGAATTCTGCAGTTTTGGTGTGTTTCAGGCACTTTCCGGCACTTAAATCATCACTCAGAAGGCAGTTTTGTAATCCATACTTTCCTACACACTATTCTAGTGTAACTCTTGGTTTCGGGGCTCATTCTGTGCCTTATCATCATATCTGTCTGAGTACTGAACTCCCGTCAAGACTTCTAGTTTGTCTGATAACTGTGCTAACTTTGTTTCGTGCACTAATTGAACCACACTGTGTTGCATGTGATAATGATAAACAATCTTGCAACATGAAATGAAATTGTAGGTATATAACAGAAATCATAAAATCATCCATGTCATTAATTTGATCAGGCACTGTCATTAAAGCACATATTACTATTTAATATTGTACGGATACATGGAAAATTGCCAGTTGTATGCAATGGTTCCGATCCTTTCCAGGACCTCGTAGGGTCCAATGTACCGTGGGATTCAACTTTCCACGTTTACCAAATCGTACCACGCCTTTTCAAGGCGAGACCTTCAGTATAACCATATTATCAACCTCAAATTCCAACGGTTTCCTTCGCAAAACCAATTGTAACAAGTTGACCTGGTATATATGGAGAACGATATATCTTTAGCAAGATTTTGTTGTAACTCATTTTGCCTCGCTACAATGATGAGAAGATTATAGTGGAAAGACTTGCCTAAGCATCATTAAGAATTACCTTACCTTTATACTTATGGTGCACGATGAATAAGCCTTGCTTTCACACATAGACGAAAATATTTATTCCAAAATAAATGTTTAATTTCGTCGATGTGTTTTATACATGGGAAGCACATGGAACCACAGTGAAGGAAACGTTGGCCGAGTCTAATCAGCACCGCAACAGGAGCTGAGCTTGAAACTTTAATGAACCAGCAGGTTGCTGAAGCAATCGTCCAATACAAAGCAAGCAACACTGCAAACAACGACGGAATAAAAGGAATCATATTGGGAATCGCTCAGGCAATAACTCGTGCCCTAGGTTCTGCCAAGTGCAGAATAATGATGGAGACTTCGAATAAACGTCCAGTAAAAGAGAAGACACATGTGGAGTCCTCTTTGGATAGGAATAAGAGGAAGTATACGCATTACAAGCAGGACTTTAAGCCAAGCGACAAACATGAGGAAAACGATGCGACTAGGACAGTCAAGGCATTCGTGACCACAACTAAAACATGTGATAGAAACTACCAAGGAGAACTACCAAAGTGTAACAGGTGTGGTTATCATCACACCGGTCCGTGCAGGGGTCATAGATGTGGAAGTTGTGGCAAGGCCAGACATAGCAAGGAGGTAATGCTGGTTTGGTACGGGGCGTGGGAATAGGAGCCAGGACAGTGATAGGAACCAAAGCGATAGTAGGAAGCAGAGTAGTAATGGAAACAACGAGGGCAAAGGTTGTTGCGGATGTGGCAACAAAGGACATTAACGGAAGGACTGCCCGAAGAAAAATAAAGCTCGTGGGAGCATTTGATACGAAAGGAGTACCCAAGGCGCGCCAGGACCTGAACGTAGCTACGGGAACGTTCTGTATAAACCAACACTATGTAGCCATTTTGATTGATACTGGCGCCAACTTTGGCCTTGTATCTGTAGGTCCCTATCCCGTATGGATCGTAACAAAACTGACAATCTACCAAGGGTGCGGAATCCCCTTGATAAACCTAGCAAACAGAAACAAGAACACGAAACGATTTACCAACCGATCTTCTATGATTATCCAACGAAAACGTTTACAATCACTAAAGATCTCCACGAACCAACAGCCGATATCTGTTTGTTCTAGAACTCTCACAATTCGAATGCTCTCAATAATCTCCAAAAGTCTAACCCTAAAACTCTAGGTAAAGGTTGTTTATATACACACAACCATACAATTCGACCTGGGCCAAGCCCATACGAATTCTGTTTACAATTCGGGCTAAACTAGATGGACTTTAACTTTAACTTGAACTTGGATGATTTGGGCTTTAACAACCTCGAATTCCTTTCAGTCTTCATAAGTCTTCGCGGCCCAAACTCGTTTAATATCCAAAGACCAATCCAACGTTGTTGTCACATAAAATGCACCAACAAACTCCCCCTTGACAATAGCTTGCAAAGGAAACTTTAGTCTTCAGAATATCACAGTTTTTGGTCTTTGGATAGCGTCAGCTTCAACATGAATTCTGTCAGCAACAGACTCCCCCTAAGCTGATGTATCCAATCACCAAATCTTCCAAGTGGTATTCAGCATTCTCAATAAATCTTCACAGCATCCACTCTGCATTGTAGAAGGAGGATTCTACCAAGCAGCAACAAACTCCTCATCTCTTCAAAGCAACTTCTCATCAACAAACTGCTTCAATCTGTATACTATAAAACAAACATCTCGAGAAACCATAAGAATTTTTCAACATAGTTAAAGAATTATTATTATTCAAGAGATAGTTAAACTGTATCAGATTAAGCATTTTCAAATTAAGCACCAACACGCAACAATGTTTAATCAAACACCTTATAACCTGCATCATTTCAAAATTTTGAACCCACTTTCTAACACCGTCTCCCCCTATCAGTAACAACTCCTCCACGAATAACAGTTTTCCGTACATTAAGAATTTGAACAGAAAAAGACACTATTTTTGTATTTTTGTATTTTCTGAAAGCAAGTAAATAACAAAAAGCAATAAACACTCTATTTTTGTGAGAATCACTGGTAAGAAGATCATATCAGCATAATCAAACTGTTTCACACAATTAGATAATTCTTTATTAATTTTTCGTGAAAAGCAGTTCAAGACGATTACCAGTATGTTTGTCCATCTAAACAAAATGCATGAACATTTCAAGTACCATTACCATATGATACGTTAAGGTAATTTTATTTCTGATATACTAGTGTGTCCCACTTTAGGATATACCCCCATGATCAAGGTATGCACAAAGATTCATCGTAGTAGGTGAGTATACTGAATCCATCCTTTAAGATATCCTGACAGTGTCTAGTTCTGCATATAATCTGTTTTATCATGTTTTGATTGCTTAACAATGAACACCCAAATAAATACCAATCAAATCCTGGAAATATAAACAGCACACTCTATCATGCAAGTATCTTCCCTACCACATATTTCACAAGTCCAATCCAGATTTCTGAAATCTTAACTGGGAATAGGTTGAGAAGAGAACAGAATAGATCTTTAGGAGAGATGGTATAATATACAGATCAAATGAGTTTTTCTCAGTTTGATATAGGTTTATTGGGTTTCATTTGAGCACTTGAGGGCCTCTTTCGGGTGTATTAGATCTATAGCGCGACAACGTACAGCTAGGTCAGCATGTATCTGGATGCAGCAGAAGCTGTCGTTGCCTAGCACCTCCAGGTCAGCATATATCTGGATGCAGCAGAGGAGGTACACGACTTTTTTCAGAGAAGATTTCAGAATCAGATCAAAATTGTGTGTATCGGGACAACATACAGACATTCAAATAGAAATGTGCTAATTCCAAGTGACTTTCTTTTCTGGGGTCATGTACAATTTTAGTTCTGAACAGAAAGACAGTCAAGATATCCCCCGATGAAATAACAGTATAAAGACCCAAAACTTCAGATTTTGGCAATCTATCAACGTAAGATTTAAGGTCATTAAACCATACACCACTGATGTGTTCCCCACTCATACTCAGTGCTTTTATGTTTATATCACTTTGGTAAGTTGATTATTTCATGCTTTTTGCCTACTGGTATATCATATGATGAAGCTACTATCACACTTAAGCATTTTGACGCAGTTCGAGTGTGACAGTCTAACTTGCTGATGTACTATCATTTCTTCTTTTTCACACAGTGAAAACTCATTTTTGATTTTCTATTTTTTTATGTTTTTGTTTTTTCAATGTTTTTGTATTTTTTATTTTTGAAAAAACAGTAAACTATTTACAAAATTCTTATGAAAAACCAGTTATTCAGGATTCCTCATCCCGTTGAGTTCGACTAAGTGTTCAAAGCGAGCTCGATCAAAAGCTTTTGTGTAAAGATCAGCAAGGTTATCTTCTGTGTCGACTCGATGTAATTCAATTAGTCGTTTTTCAGCACAATCCCGTATAAAGTGATGACGTATGTCAATATGTTTAGTTCTACTGTGCTTTACGGGATTGATTGTGATTGATATGGTGGCATTATTATCTATCATAATAGGAGTACGAGTGAAATCCAAACCATAATCGCGCATCTGCTGTTGAATCCAGAGAACCTGAGAGCAACAGCTACCCGCAGCAATATATTCAGCTTCACACGTAGATGTAGACACACAGGATTGCTTCTTGCATTGCCAAGACACGATCCTGCCTCCTAAGAACTGACAACCACCTGTTGTAGACTTTCTGTTTGATTTGCATCCTCCAAAGTCTGAATCAGTGTAAGCAACGAACCTCAAATCACTATCAGCTGGATACCATAACCCAAGTTTAGGTTTCCCCTTCAAGTAACGAAGAATACGCTTCACTGCTTTCATGTGTGACTCTTTCGGATTCGCCTGATATCTGGCACACAAGCATACGGCAAACATGATGTCAGGTCTTGAAGCAGTCAAGTACATTAGAGAACCAATCATCGCCCTGTATTGAGTAGGATCAACATCTTCAGTGCTTTCATGATCTGGGCCGAGATTGTGATTTTCGCAAATGGGTGTGTTGAAAGTAGAGCAATCATTCATTTTGAACCGATCCAAAATGTCATACACATACTTTGTTTGATGAATAAACATCCCATCCTCCTTCTGTTCAACTTGTAATCCCAGAAAGTAAGACAGCTCACCCATAGCGCTCATTTCAAACTTACTCTTCATCACCTGTTCAAATTCCTTACACATGTTTTCGTCAGATGACCCAAAGATGATGTCATCCACGTATACCTGTACCAGCAGAAAATCTTCCTTCTTCCTCTTTATGAACAGTGTACTGTCTATCTGACCCCTTTCAAAACCATTCTTGAGCAGATGTGTAGACAGTGTCTCGTACCACGCCCTGGGAGCTTGATGTAACCCATACAAAGCCTTATCAAGTTTGTAAACTCGATCTGGATAGTCTGGATCAACGAACCCATCTGGTTGTGAGACATACACCACTTCTTGGACTTTCCCGTAAAGAAATGCACTCTTCACGTCTAGTTGGAAAACTTTGAAGCCCTTGAATGAAGCGAAAGCTAGAAACAAACGAATTGCCTCCAACCTTGCCACTGGTGCAAACACTTCATTATAATCTATCCCTTCTTGCTGATTGAACCCTTTTACCACTAACCGAGCCTTGTTGCGCGTGACAATACCTCTATCATCCTTCTTGCACTTAAACACCCACTTAGTGCCAATTTCTCTCTCACCTTTAGGAAGGTCCACTAACTCCCAAACCTTCAACTTCGCAAACTGGGCCAATTCTTCTTGCATAGCTTCAACCCATGAATTGTCTTTAAGAGCCATGTGAATGTTCTTCGGCTCCTCTTGGGAAATAAAGCAACTATACAAGCATTCATTCACTATCCCAGTCTTCTCAATCGAAACAAATAACCCTGAATTCGCTGCTATGCTTCTTCTCGTCTGAACACCTGCAGTAGGATCTCCAAGTATCATGTCAACTGGATGATCTCTATTTGCTCGTGTAGTAGCAACTGCATCAACTTCAAGATTATCACCCAGGTTTGATCCAACCTCCCCCTGAATATTCTGATTTGCAAACGGATTAATAAACTCCTCCCCCTGAATGGGTTCAGAGTCACTATCGCTTGAATCAGGATTAGTAGCACCATGGGAAGTTTCCGGAGCATCTGACATATCAACATTCGATCTAGGCATGAATTCGCCTTCATCGTCTTCACATACCACTGTTTGAATCAGCTGAGAATCATCTGCATCAGAAACCTCAGGAATATTAAATGATTTAAACACACTTTCATAATCATACAGTATAGCAGGACCACTCGTTGATTGTTGAGGTTTGTAGGAAGTAATTTCCACATTAAAAACAACCTCAATTTTACCAGTTTTGAGATTAAAAACCCTTTTATTCGGTGTGCCAGGCACGTAACCCAGAAAGTAGCCTTCGTCAGCCACCTCACCGAATTTTTGTTTATCTTTGTTTCGCACAATGGTGCAGGGTAATCCAAATGGTTCAAAGCCTGTTAAGTTTGGTTTTTCGTTAAACATCAACTCATGAAAAGTTTTGTTAAAACGTTTAACAGTTAAAACTTTGTTTAGGACATAGCAAGCTGTATTCACAGCTTCTCCCCAGAAAAGAACTGGTAGCTTTGAATCTGAAAGCATCGTCCTAGCGGCTTCAATCAACGTCCTGTTTTTCCTCTCAGCGACTCCATTTTGTTGAGGTGTATAAGGAGCAGAATATTGATGTTCAATTCCTTTTCGAAGACAGTAGAGATCCAGAATCCGATTCTTGAACTCCGTGCCATTATCACTCCTTATCCTCTTGATCCTTGCATCATGGACGTTTTCCAATTTCGTAAAAAGATCTATCAGCAACTCTGCTGTCTCATCTTTTGAACCTAAAAAGAAAACCCATGAATAACGTGAGTAATCATCAGTGACAACCAGACAGTAGTACTTTCCACCTATGCTCCTCACGTTCACTGGACCGAATAAATCCATGTGAAGTAATTCATAAGGGGCATTAATGGAATTTACTGTTTTAGACTTATGAGGTTTCTTGTGTTGTTTTCCCTTTTGACATGGAAGACATTTATCTTCCACTTGAAACCTCAGCAATGGAACCCCTTTCACTAGCTCATTTTTTATGATATAATTCATTTTGCGGTAGTGAATGTGGGCCATGCGTCTGTGCCACAACATAGATTCAGCTTCAGATGCTTTTGACAGTAAACACGCCACCGCAGCAGTTGGATCCTTGGCACCCATGTCCATGACATAAGTATCATTTTTCCTCGGTGCACGCATCACTATCCAATCGTCCGGAATAACCAAACCCGGTTTCAACACCAATGCCTCAGTATTTGTAAAATGGACCGAGTGACCCTTGTCGCAGACTTGTGACACGCTCATCAGATTGTGCTTAAGCTGCTCAACATAGTTCACTTTGTCCAAAGTGATCTTCCCATTCGTCACTTTTCCTCTTCCAGTTATCCTGCCACCTTTAGCACCAGCAAAATTTACATGTCCACCATCATATTCTTCAAATTCAGAAAACAACCTCGCATCCCCCGTCATGTGCCTAGAGCAGCCACTATCAACATACCATAAGTTGATAATCCTCCTTAGCAGCTCCTGTGTTGATGCACTACATCTGTTGACTTCGTCTTGTATCGAATCTTAGATTTCATTGTATAGATCAGGGCACGTTGTACGAGAATATGTAAAATTATATAGGTAGTTAGAGATGATTTCGCTCATATGTACAAGAGGGTATCGCTTATGTGTACATGACACATAAGCGAAATCACTAACATGGGGTATCGCTTATGTGGTCTGTCACATAAGCGAGACCATCACTCTATATATAGAGTCCTCTTGAGCGAAATCATTATCAGACTCTTGACAACTACGCCGAAGTGCTGCCGGTGTGAGATTTGAGCTGTAATTGTCATCCAATCAATCAAACAGTGTTTTAAAGCTATTTCTACCTTTGTTTCTTGTAATTCCGCACCTGAAACATAGGAGAACGCCTCTGATCGACTCGTTCGGATCCGAAACCGGTCCTACAAGTGGTATCAGAGCTCAGGAGGAGGAGTTCTGTTGAAATTAGCTTGTTTTCTTCTGATTTTCATTGGTTTTTCTCACTTCTACACATACTTTTCTTAATTCAGAGGGTTTTCATGGTCAAAATTGGATCAAAATTGTTCAGCACATAGATAATCTTGCATAGACAAACCCTGGAAAGTTTGAGACTTAGATTCTAAGCAAAATGGTCTAAATTCTGGTTCGAAGGGGTTTCGCTTTTGAGGTCAGGGTATCGTTCTTGTGTCACAGCGATTTCGCTCTTAGGGTAAATTGAGATTTCGCTCTTGTGGTAACTTGGGGTTTCGCTCAAACGTACAACTTGGGGTTTCGCTCAAACGTCACTTTAGGGTTTCGCTTTTGTGGCAACTTACAAACTGATTTTGCTTTTAAGACACAGTGTTGAAAAATTTGATAAGTCATCATGAGTACTGAATTCTACAACGCATTTGCAACACCAACGGGTCAATCTTCAATTGCTAAAGCCGTGAACTTAGAGAATGAGACGGGAACTACACAGAAACCGCCAAAGCTTATGGGTATTGAGGAATATTATGGTTGGAAAGATAGGTTTGAAAACTGGGTTCAAGCTAATCATTTGAGATCATGGGAGTGCATTTTGAAGAAGTACGTTTTACCAAGAACTGAGCTACAAACAATTAAACAGATTTCAGATTTCAGCAATGAAGAACGAGAGATGTATCGGGCTGAAAAAATGATGATTAGTTTGTTACAACAGGCGATCAAAGAAGACATATTCATACTTCTTCAACATGATAAAACATCGAAGTCGATTTGGGATGCTTTGAAAGTAAAGGTTGAAGGAAGTGCAAATATGATTAAGAACAAGAAGTCGTTACTTAAAAAAGAATTTGATCTGTTTACAAGTCTGCCTGGGGAAGACACGAAGAAGTTAATTGAAAGGTACTGTCATCTGGTGAGAACGATGTCGATGATGGACATCACAAAGGAAAATGAGGAATGGGTTGATAAGCTAGCTGATGCTTTACCACAGAAAGAGTGGGGAACGTATTTGATGATACTGAAAAATACGGGTGTTTATGATGGTTTATCGATATCTCAATTCATTGAAAAGATTGAAAGTCAGGATCTGGAACAGCAAAAGATCGCTAGGATGAATAATCCAAGTGGTCAACAGGATGTGAAGATGTATTATAAAGGCAGTGTTCCTACATCAGAAGCTGATAGAAGTCCTAAGATTCAGACTGCATATAGTGTTGAGAATGCTACAGAACAAACTGATCAAAGCACAAACAAAAGCAGCAGCAGTTTCTCATCATATCCAAGTTTTAATCCAAAGAATTCATCAGAAAACACAAAGATGGGAAATGGTTGTGTGATTCAGTGCAATATAGCTCTCAATCTGCCAGAAGGTAAAAGTTTTTCAGAGGACATAGCAAAGGATCACATGGCTCTACTTGGTTCGGTGTTGGTATCCTATGAGGGATTGGTAGCTGGTCGAATTGGAAATCCTATGTTGACAAAGGAGGATTATGATCAGATAGATGCCGAAGAAATGGAACTTATGGATATTAAGTGGTGTCTTGCTAGTGTTCTTCGAAGGGCTGAGAAGTTCAAAACAATCACTGGAAGAAATGATTTTCTTGATGCTTGTGTTTCTAATTTAGGATTTGACAAATCTAAAGTTACTTGTTTCAGATGCAGGCAAAAAGGTCATTTCAAACGGGAGTGCAAAAACAGAGAAGTGAGTGGTGCTCAGAATCCGTTCGAAAAAGAAGACTACTACCGGAAAGCCATCTATCAGCAAGTTGGTCAATTACAAGATTCACAAACGGCTCATGGTAGAAAGATTGAAGATTCGAAGAAAGGATGCTTGGTAGATTTTAACTGGAGCAAATATATATCTTCTGAAAACTCAGCATGTTTGGTAGATCAGAATGATGAAGAATTACCTGAAGGGTTTAGCTGGGATATGTTTGTGGATGAGAAAGGTGGTTTTAAAGCTTTCATTGCTAAGATAGTTAAAGAACCAGATCTGTTTGCTACCTGGATGAAATCTATTGGAGAGACTGTGAGGAGTGTGAAAGAAGAATCTGATGCATCTGATGAAAGTTCTGATAGTGATGAAGAAAGTTTGAAAAGTTCTGATGAGAGTGTTCAAAATGGTGATAATTCAGAAAAAGAAGTTGTTTTTGATCAAACACCAGTTGATTCTGGTGTTTCAGATACAGAGTCTGAAAAATCTGCACAGTTTGATCAAACTCCGGTTGATAGCAGCAGTGATGATGAAGAGGAAAAACATATTAATGTTGCAAAAAGACATTTATCTCCTGAAAGTTTTCATTTTTATTTTGCAGAACGATTGGAGAAGCTGAAGGAGAAAAGAGCTGAAAAAGAACAACAACAAGATTTGAAGAATGAAAATGTTGTTGAAGAAGAAAAGGTGACTGAGGTTGAAAAAGAAATTGTTGAAGAAAAGGTTATTGAAGTGGTGAAGACTGTAGAGATTGAGAAGATTGTTGAGGTTGAGAAGCCTTGCATGAAGTGTTCGGAAGTTTGCAAGAAGTGTGAAGATAAAGATGTGTTGTTGTTTGACAGAGAAAGATTGATAGAGAAGTTGTTGTCTGATATCAATTATGTGAAAGAATCTTACAGTGTCTTGAACAGAACAGTGACTAGTCTTCAAACAACAAATTCAGAAAGAGAAAAGGCGTTAACCATGACTAATTCAACTTTGATGCAAAAGCAAAAGGCAATCAATCATTACATCGAAGAGAATGCAAAACTGAAGCAGGATTTGGAAAATGAAAAGATTGAGAATGAAAGAATCAGAAGGTTACTTCTTAGTTATTCATGTTCTGACTATGTGATTGATAGAGTTTATCCTACTGTTGCAGGTTTTGAAGCATTTGAAGATGAAAGGAAAAAGAAAGAGACTGGTAAGAAATCGACTGTTAAGTATAACAAGTGTCCGCCTCCTATCTGGGAAGGTTATTCTCCTAGGAAACCAAATGAGGAGCAAGTTGAAAAAGCAGTCAATATAAAGTTAAAATCAGAGGAAACTGACGTTTTACCAGAAAATATTGATATCACATTTACTTCGTCTGATACTGATCATGAGTCTGAGTTAATCAAAAAGGTGGTTGATCAAGTGTTGGATACTGAGGAGGTGGTTGAGTCAAAGTTTGAGTCTGGTGGTTCAAGTTCGTCGGTCAACAGTTCAAATCCAATGGTTAAACGGTCTTATAGTAAAGAATTTTTGTTATCAAAAGCAAATTTGGATGATGAAACATTTAAAGTTGCATATACTTTAAATGGTTCTGACAAATTATATTCTGATGAAGAGTTTCCTATGGATAGTGTTAGATTTGACAAGATCAAAAAGGTTTTCAAAATCACAGAAATTAATATTTCTGACACTAAAAATTCAAATCTTAATGAAAAATCTAAAAAATACACTTCAAGAGTTCAACAAAGGTTAAACAAGAAAAAAGGGAAAAAGGATTACAATTTTAGTTCTGGTTTTCAAAAGAAAACAAACCAAAATTGTAATTACAAAAGAAAAGGTTTAGGTTTTATTCAGCAAGAAAGTTACAGAAAGGTAAACAATTCTAAACCAAAAACAAAATTTGTTTCAGGTGGAAGTGTTGAAGATGAACAGAAGAAACCTTTCTGGAAAGAAACAAACCAGGAGTTTCTTGTTGAAAGAAAAAGAACAGGAACTGGAGTTTTTCATTCAAGAGACATTCCAAAAGACACAAGAACTTGTTTTCAATGCCAAGTTGTTGGACACATAGCTCACAATTGTCCAAACAAAATCAACAAAAAACAGGAAGTCTCTGCAAAACTTAAAGAAAAAATGGTTGAAAAAAATGATTCACCAACTACAAACTTCAAAACTGTTGAAATTTCAAAGAATGAAGTTGGTGAAAATTCTAAAAGATTGTACAAAAAGAAGGCAAAAGACAACCAAACATGGGTTGTTAAGAAATCGATTGATAATTCTGACAATGAATCTGATTCCACAAAATCAGAGGAGTCACAAAATGAGATTAATGATTTGTTGAATTATGCTGATATTAAATCAATGAGTGTGAAAGAAATTCAACAAATGGTTGGTAAAATTGAAATCTCAGATTTTGATATTGAAAAAACATTCAATGGTAATGTTAAGAAAATTTTCAAGAAAATGCTTGAGGGGAAAGTAAAGGGGGTTAAAGATTTTTATGCAAATAAAAAGGCAACATATAACCCTACTGCCCAGGAATTGGAAGCCACCAAGTCAAATAAGACTTGGGTGGAAGTTTGCTTTCCTTAAAGTCTCAGGACTTGCCGGAGATCCCAAGTTTATATCGTGGATCAGGAATCGGCATCATTCATGTTTTATGAGTTTATATGAAAGTTGTTAAGATTGTTTAAATGATTACAGGATAAGTGTTACTTGCCGGAGCTTCCAGGTTGGTAAATGTGAAGCAGGAATCGGCATCTTGATTGGTAAAATGGTTTGTGTAGATGGTTTATTCCTACATATGTTTTAAATGTTGGATATTCTTACAAGTGGTAAGAGGTTGCTTAATTGCAAACAGTGAATCAAGGACATTAAGTTGTACTTGATTTACTACAGTTGATAAAACTGACAAGATGATGAACCATATCCCCATACTTAACAAGTGGTAAACCTACAAGTGGTAAATACAAACTCATTTTCCGGAAAAATCATTTTGATTAAAACAAACTTAAGTGTTTTGAAATCTAAATGAGAAAATGGTTTGTGATAAGGGGAGGTCTGATTGTTTATGCCAAGTGAATGGCAAATTGACGCAATTCGATATCGGTTGTCATTTTTTTTATAGATTGTTTTCAAATTTTCTAAAAAGTGTTTGTATTTTAGGGGGAGTAGAAAATTTCAGAGAAAATTCAAAAACATTAGAAAATTTGAAAAAGACAAAAACATGATAAAATCAAAAATGAGTTTTTGTGTCAAAGAAGAGGAAATGATAGTACATCAGTAGACGGTCACAGTATGCTAAAAAATTGTAATGTTTAAATAGCGTTAAACGGTCTCACTGATGATATGCCGATAGGTTTTTATACATTTAGTAAACTTTTTCGGGATATAAACTAAAATTCAAACTTGCTTATTTCGTGGGGAACACTACTTGGATATATAGGTAACCCCTGAAATCTCGTTTGAAAGGTCCCTTATTCTGAGATACTAGGTCTTTATGCTCAGTGATATCTGGGGTATTATCCCGGGACTTCTGCTGAAAGGAATTTCTGACCTAGTCCCCGGAGAATACTTTCTGCATGCTTGAAATATAGCGCAGCCCTCAGCAAATTGATGAAACAATAAAATTGATAGTCATTGCTGTTGTAATGCAAAAGATCCTCTAAAGGGGACACACCAAAAGTCGAAGCCGTCATCTCTCTGCGTATCGAAAGATCGACCTGAGCTCTCACGGCCCTCGTACTATAATTTATTCCCCTGACAGATATCATCTGTGGTATACTCACCTGTAAGACTGAATATTGGGATCTGGATACGGGAGTATATTCAAGAGGTGGGACACATGAATGAGTTTAAGTTCTTAAAACACCTAACTCATATCCTGAATCAGTTGAAATTTGTGTGAAAATTTAAGTGGATCGGTATATCGGCAATCTAAGTGAATTGTTTAATTCTTAATGTGTAACTAAGCTCAACGGTACTTGTGACTTGTCATAAACTGATATGATCCTCTTACACGAACTCACAAAAATATTGTCTGTAAATATTTCTTTACTGCATTGCATTTATTTACATTCAAAAATCCCAAAAAGATTTTAGTGTGTTTTAGCATAAGTTTTGAAAAATCCAAAAAGATTTTCGACAACTGATATTGAAAAGCTGATTTTCAAAATTTCAAGTGCTAAACATGATGACATTATTGTAAAGAGGGAGTAAATCTTAAATGAAAAATTTATTTTTGAAATTTTACAATTGGTTCATCAAATGAAAGTGAGATGTGAATTTGAGGGAGAGTTAGTATTGGTGCATATAATTTGTTAAATTTAGAAATTTATATTTGGGTTAAGATTTTTCCAGATATTGACCTGATGCTGATGAACTTAAGGAATCAAGAGATCTGATCAAGAGAATTAGACTTGATTTTGAAAAGCCAGGATTTGATATCTGAAGTTTTAGAGAGATAGACAGAGATCCTGAAGATTGTGCTGAAGAACAAAGGAATACCAGCAAATCGAGAGGGGAAGTCTGAAGAGAACATCTGAGGGGGAGAGTTTGGAAAAGCCCATAGATAGATCAAGACTGAAGAACTGAAGATACAGTTGGTGCTGGATGCGACTCGTCAACATCTGAGGGGGAGTTTGTTGATGCACTACATCTGTTGACTTCGTCTTGTATCGAATCTTAGATTTCATTGTATAGATCAGGGCACATTGTACGAGAATATGTAAAATTATATAGGTAGTTAGAGATGATTTCGCTCATATGTACAAGAGGGTATCGCTTATGTGTACATGACACATAAGCGAAATCACTAACATGGGGTATCGCTTATGTTAGATTGTGTGAACACTCGGAACGTGCTTTTACTATAAAGATGAACGTGTAGATACAAGATCACGTGTAAGAGAGATTTTCTCTCTCTAGTTTCTCTCTCTAGAAACACACACTACACCTTTACAACTTCTAAGATCTCTAGTCTAATGTCTAACCTAATTACATCATAAACACTCCTATTTATAGGGTCAAGGGGCTTTAATAAAGTTCACTAATTACAATTATGCCACCTTGCCTTTTTCCACTAAATAAGACTTTTACAACTCGTTTTCTTCCACATCTTCACTACCGTTTAGATTGACGTAGGCGATAGACATAACGTGCATCAACAAACTCCCCCTTGGATATTGCCGTAGTCAATCTTTAATCAGATTTGTAGTGACTTGATTTTCTCTCTCTCTCTTGATTCATCTTTGACTTCTTCAGCAAATTTAGACTTCTCCTAGCTCAAACAGAATCCCGGTGGATCTGACTTCAGCTTTCAGTAGTCTCTTCAGGCTCCCCCTTTCATCAAGCTTCCGTGCTTTTGGGATCGACACCTGGCTTTTTGTAGCCAAAGAATCAATAAACCTACACATCTCAAACTTCTCGTAAGACAAAATGATTTGTTTCTAAAAGAATACACTCATCATTTCTCAAACAAATAACAAAAACTCATTTTGAATTTTTTTAATGTTTTTGGCATTTTCAAATTTTCTAATTTTTTTTTAAAATTTTACTCCCCCTAAAATCAAAATATGTTTCAATTTTGATTTTCTGAGAAAATTTGAAATCAAACTGTACAAACTTGACAACTTGATGAGAATCACTTCAATTCTCCATCCACTTGGCGTAAACAATCAGAACTCCCCCTCACAACAAACTATTTTCCCATTGTGATTTCAAAACACTTAAGTTTGTTTTAATCAAAATGGTTTTTCCGGAAAATATTAGTTTGTGTGACTTTTCACAAATTTGGGGTTACTTCATCACATTGTTTTCTTCAAATTGCTACTTGTACGAAAGAAGAATTAAGTACAACTTAATGTCCTTAATTAGTCTTTTGAAAGTCGAAATATCACCAGAGTGAAATTTCTCAAGAAATATGCCGATTCCTACTCCACAATTACCAACCTGGGAGTTCCGGCAAGTCAGGTTTTTCATTTAAACAGTTTCACCCAAGCCTGACTGTCCTTGGGTTTTGAATTCTTGTTTATCAATGGAGGAAAATTTGTATCATCCATTGTTAGACTAGAACCCTCAGTTTTTACTTCAACAAATGGCTCCTCTGGTTTTAATGAACCAGAATCATTGCCTGAATTTGGCTTGTCTGACTTTAATGAGCCAGATTCATCGCCTGAAGGTGGCTTGTCTGACTTCGACATGTCAGATTCATCGCCGACCTTTTCCTTTTTTACCTCCTTTTTTGTTTTTATCTCCTTTTCTGTCCTCAGATTTGTATCTGATGAATGCGTTTTGCTTGAATTGTTGTTCTTTGATGAGCAAGACGATTTATCAGAACTTTTATCTGTTTTACCAGTTGTATCCGAGGACAAAATCCTTTCAAGATACTCTTTTACTTTCTTTCTTTTCTTTCTCAGTCGGTCTTTCTGCCCTTGTGAAAGTTTTACTTTCTGTTCTTTCACTTTCTGTTCTGAAACTTTCAGTTCCTTGGGCTTTTCTTTGACTTTGACTGATTCTATCACCTTTTTCTGAGATGCAGCCCTCGATCTTTCAGTTGATCTCATTGGGCAATCTCTTGCAATATGTCCTTTGATTTGGCAATTATAGCATCTCCTTGTCTCAAACCTCTGTCTCTGGCAGTTAACAGCAATGTGTCCTTGACAACCACAGTTGTAACACATTCTGTTATCGTACCATGTACCACCTTCAGTCCAAACATTCAAATCATAGCACTGTTTGGCTTTGTGGTAATCATCACTCCTCTTGAAAACTTGATTTGGCCTTTGAGCTTTTTGGTTTGACCTGCACCACACATCATCAACTTTTTGTGAATTTTGATTTTTCAATTTTTTAACTTTTTGTTTCTGTTCTACAACCTTCTTAACGGGTTTTTGCTTTGAGCATTCACCTATTTCAGTAGATTGCAAAACAGTATTTTGAAATTTTTCTTGAAATTCTAAAAATAAATTCTTTTTGTCAATTTTTACTTTTTCATTTTCAAAATCTTTTTCCTTTTCTTTCAAAATTTTTTTTTCCAATGTCAAACTGTCTAAATCACTTAACAGTTTAACATTTTCAGATTTCAATCTTTCATAATTTTCCTGCAATTCAAAAATCTGTTTGTCATCAGATTTCTTCTCATCATTCAATTTTTTTATTTCCAATGCCAAACTCTCTGCAAACTTCAATAGTTTGGAATTGTCTGATTCAAATTTTTCACAGTTTAAGCGCAACTCCAGAATCTGTTCATCACAAGCTTTCTTCTCCTCCCTTAAAGCTGAAATTTCATCAACAAGTTTCTTAACCACTCGATCATTTTCTTCAGATTTCATTCTTCTAGTCTTTTGTGCTTCAAGTTCTTGAAATTTGATCTTTTCGATGAACATAATCAAAGTCACGTCTAAATTTTTATCCTTCATCTCTAGCAAACACTTTCTCCCTACATCACCTGGTAAAACTTTTACCAAATTTTCAATAAATTCCTCGTTCGTTTTGCTTATCTTCAATTTTCCCATCTCCCTAACCAACTTGACATATCTTTCAATCAAATCCTCAATTGATTCTCCTTTGATACCTGCAAAATTTTCAAAATTTTTCAGTGCAGTATAAACCTCGGAATTCATTTTTTTCGGTGATGAAAAATACACAAGCAAATGATTTTGATTGAGAAACGACTGATCAAATTTGGATTCGTTCAGATGAGTATGTGAAACTTGATTGATTTAATATTTTTTAAACGATTGGGCCCCTTTGTATCAACAAACAAATCAATTAATGAAAACACATGGGCCTATCAATTAAAAAAAAACAATTTGAATTGGGCCATTCAAACAATTCAACTTTTTGATTCGATTCACATCAATTCTGCCGACAAATTTTAATTGTTCAATCTTGTTTTAATGCTTTGCATGCATACTGACCATCACTTACACTTCTTGTTTTCTATATGACTTTATCACGATTTAAAGCCGACAATTTTCAAATTCCAACAATCTCTTATAATACCTATTAACTGCTTCACGTGATTACAACTAGAATCTCACTAGATGATTGGACCTTTCAACTAGAATCGACAACATTAATAAACTGTTGACAACCTGTAATAATCAGACACTCACATGAAGACGATGACTAATAAGCGACCCCCTAGGACACTAGAGCGAAATCACGTATAAGATCAGTCATAAAAGCGAAATCCCATGTAAGAACTGTCACTCAAGCGATACCCTATGCCATTTGAGCGAAATCTAATGTTCTATGAGCGAAATCTCGTGTAAGAATGTCCCTTTGAGCGAAATCACTCGTAAGAAATGTCCTAAAAACGAAACCTCTCACTACGTGACCCTAAAAGCGAAACCTAGCTGAAAAATCCGACTGAAAAACCTCGATAACTCCTAAACGACTTGGAATTTGATTTTGAAACTTTGTAGGGTTTTGAAACAAGTATTTTCGCACACAATATCAAAAATTCGGACAAATCGGACCGTGAAATCACGTCCAATTAGACGAAAAACCGTGAAAAATGTGATAAACGTGAAAAATAAGAAGAAACTAGATGAAATCGGATCTGAATCGGCTCAAATCCAGTACGGAAACGATGTGTTTGATCAAGCAATCGAGCTCCTAGCTCTGATACCACTTGTAGGATCGGTTTTGACACCGTTCGATTGCGTATCGTACGTTTGACGTGCGGAAACCGTAAACGTACGTGATCTAAACACACAATAACGTACTCGGAACGTGATTTTACTAGAAAGATTGACTTGACGGTACAAGAACACGTGTAGGAGAGACTTTCTCTCTCTAGTTTCTCTCTCTAGAAACACACACTACTCGTTCGGATCCGAAACCGGTCCTACATCCTGCACACACCAACCAAAAGATTAGTTAGATTGGGGGACCCAAGCCTTAATGGTCTTGGGTCTTCCAGATTCATCAACTACAGGAACATCCATCCAGTATCCATCACTCCTAGGTGGAGTCTTGGATCTTGGGCCTGTTGATGGAAATGGGACATGATTTCCATAAGGTCTCTGGTCCTGAGGGTACCTATTTGTGTTTGGACTATGTGACCTTTGAATATTTTGATTTTGATTCCAAGAACCTTGATTGTAATTTCTAAAGCCATTGTTATAAAAAGTTCGACCACCATAATTTTGGTATCGATTTGGATATTGACCTTGACTTCTGAAATTATTTGAATTTTGATTTTTCATTCTTGGTGAGTTACTTCTAGGTCTTTCATATCTGCCTGATGTAGATTCAGGCTGAAATCTTGGTTGATTTCTTTGAAAATGAGGAACTTGTGGAGTTCCTTTTTCAGCCTTATCTACACCACTAGCAACACCCGGTTGTTGCTTTGGAGCAGATTTCTTTGGAGAACTTGAGACTTTCTCCTCATTATCACCTTTCTTCTCTGGTGATTTCCCTCTTTGTTTCTCACTAACTTGTGCTTCAACCTTTTTGTTAGGACAGCAGCTAGCTACATGTCCCTTGGTGTGACATTTGAAGCACGATCTCTTATTCGAAGACTTCTTAGCTGAAGCCTTTGAACTAGATTCTGGTTTAGATGATGATGCCTTAGAAGGATTTGGTTCAGTTTGCGTAGTTTCAAGATTTTCTATGTTTTTGTTTTTAGCAAACTCCACATTTGATTCATTTTCTATAACAGCTGTTTCGTTTTTCATATCACTTCCTTGAACAAAATCAACCTTTTTAACAAAAGTTGGATTTTTATTCGTAGGATTTGAATTTTTCTTTTTCAAAGCAGGTTTGCTGTTATTGACCTTCTTAGCATCATTATCTTCAAACACATCACCTTGACAAGATGTGAAACTACTTGGTGATGTTGACAGAAAGTCTGTGAACTCATCTTCATCAGGTAAGAAAGAATAGTCATGACTAAGAGGAGGTGGAACTTCATTGAAGCCCTTGAATCCCACACTTGTCTTGTCATTACTCTTCTTTAACCCACCCATCATGTGTTTCATAACAAAAGTAGAATCCCTGAATTGACCTAATTTCTTTTCGAGTTCAACAATTTTGAGTTGTGCATCTGACAACTCTTTGCATTTTTCAGAAATTTCTTTTGTTTTCTCAGCCATCATGTCATGAGCTAAGTCTATGACTTGAAGTTTTTCGTTTAGTTTACAGGTTAAAACTTCAATTTCAGCTTCATAGCCTTTTATCTTTTTCAAATATGATGACTCATTTCTTTTTGCAAAGAAATTTGATTCTTTTACATTAGACATCTCGCTCACCAGACTTTTGTTTTGAGTTGACAACCTGTCAACTTCACCCTGTAATTCACGACACTTTAAGCAAACAGAGGTAGCAGAGTTACTTACCTCTCCTGTCGATTTGTCTGAGTTGGCCATAAGAGCAGCAAGTTGAGCTTCCAATCTTTTGATGATTTCATCTTTCTCTTCAGCTTCCTTTTCATGCTCAGACTTTGGCGTTTCTTTTTCAGCATCTGTTGTCTGATCAGCCTTATCTTCCTCAGCTTCACTTTTCGTCTCAACCTTAGCTTCATCTACTGTAGCTTCACCTCCATCAATTGGCACAATCTCTGCCATGAAAGCCTGAGTGACATTCTCATCATTTTCCAAGTGAATACTCCAGTCATATGAACCCTCTCTAGCAGTAGAGATCAACGCCCTTGAGTTAGAGTTGTTTGATGAACTTCTATTGTTTGAACTCTGACTCGAAGTCTCATGCTTTTGTTTCTGACATTCCCTAGCAAAATGACCATAACTTTGGCAGTTAAAGCACCTGACTTTGGCCTTGTCAAAACCAACACTCTTTCCTACAAACTTTCTTCCAGTTCTGTTCATGAACCTCTTCACACGTCTAGAAATCATGGCCATCTGCCATTGCAAATCCATCTCTTCTAGATCATCAGGGTCAATCTGATCATAATCTTCATCTAAAGTGGCAGGATCAGATATCTTCCCCTGAATGTAGTTCTCATAAGACGCAACAAACGAAGCAAGTAGAGCAAGATGTTCTTCAGCTGACTTCACACTCATTGGCATTGGCTTTGAACTACTACTTTGCTTAGCAGTTGATGTTCTCTTAGCTCCAGTTGATCCTCCCGATGCAGCCACAAAACACACATCACCATCCTCATTCACTATGACCTGCTCATTTTCACGCGAGAGAAAAGCATCGTGAGATGAAGAAGATGTAAGCCCATTGTAAATCCCTGGATCTTGAACCTGATCATATCCAGTGTCTTTCTTCTTCATACTGAGCTCATAAGCTCTTAGCTTTCCCACTACTTCTTCCAGCTCTTTTGTTTCATAATCCGCTTCTCCCTTTATCATGAGAGTGTAGATATCCCATTTAGTAGGAAGAGCATCCAGCAGCTTGTCATTTTTCTCTATGTCAGTATAGCAATCTATATCATAATTGTCCAATTCTGACATCAGATGGTAATATCGAGTGATGACGTCCTCAAGTGACTCATTTTTCATAAACTTGAAGACAGCAAACTGCTTTTTCAGTAGATCAACTTTGTTCTTCTTTACATCAGGATTTCCCTCATATCTCTTCTCTAGTGCATCCCACATTTCCTTTGAAGTAGTGTACTTCTTAAAGGTATGCTTGATGCCATCAGGTAAAGACATTTTAATGGCAGCCAAGGCTCTTTTTTCAGCCTCATACATTTTCTTTTGTTCGGCATCCATATCAACATAAGCAGTTATACGTTGTCTTCCCTCAAACTCATGAGTTGGGTTTACATACCCATCATCTATACATATCCACATACGAGTGTCCTGGTACTCAACAAAGGATTGAAACCTATCCTTCCATGTCAAGTAATTCTCCACCTTCATCATCTTAGGTGGTTTGTTCGTTGTGCCTACCTCATGTTCCATCCTTAAGAGTTCGTTTAATTTAGACATGTTCGACATTTTAAGTTAATCAGACTGTTAAAACCGAACAATTTTAGTCCGAAACCTGTTTTTACCAAATTATACCGTTAGATTCGTCTCGAGATTACGATTCCAATGATATATAATGTCTAAAACTGTTTTTTTTTTTTTTTTTTTTTTTTTTTCTAAAAATCCAAGGAGTCCAACGGTGCAAACGGTTTGTCCAGATGAGTTACGGATAATTCTCTAAACACGAAACAGTGAAATTTTTCTTACGATTGCCTAGAAAAATTCCACCACTTTGAAACCACGGTTGCGAGTCACGGTTGCGAGTCAACGGTTGCGAGTCAACCAGCACAAGTCGTAACCACGGTTGCGAGTCACGGTTGCGAGTCACGGTTGCGAGTCAACCAGCACAAGTCGAAACCACGGTTGCGAGTCACGGTTGCGAGTGAACAGTACCAGTCGAGACCTCTGGTTGCGAGTCGAGACCTGCACCCTTGAGTCGAAACCAGCTATTTTTCAACCAAAATCCCACAAAATCAGCACCTTTTACACCACAGAATCCTCTGATTGATAACTTTCCAACTGAAAATCCTAAAAACAAGCAAACAAATCAGATCAATAACCAAAACGAATCAAACACTCACAATTTTTGAATGTTCTTCGATGTTCTTCACTGTTCTTCACCCCGAATTCGAAAATCAATAAACGAACAAAATCCTTGAATCTGTAAAATCAGTTTTGAACCGTACACAAGAGCAAATGCTCTGATACCAATTGTAGGTCCCTATCCCGTATGGATCGTAACAAAACTGACAATCTACCAAGGGTGCGGAATCCCCTTGATAAACCTAGCAAACAGAAACAAGAACACGAAACGATTTACCAACCGATCTTCTATGATTATCCAACGAAAACGTTTACAATCACTAAAGATCTCCACGAACCAACAGCCGATATCTGTTTGTTCTAGAACTCTCACAATTCGAATGCTCTCAATAATCTCCAAAAGTCTAACCCTAAAACTCTAGGTAAAGGTTGTTTATATACACACAACCATACAATTCGACCTGGGCCAAGCCCATACGAATTCTGTTTACAATTCGGGCTAAACTAGATGGACTTTAACTTTAACTTGAACTTGGATGATTTGGGCTTTAACAACCTCGAATTCCTTTCAGTCTTCATAAGTCTTCGCGGCCCAAACTCGTTTAATATCCAAAGACCAATCCAACGCTGTTGTCACATAAAATGCACCAACAGTATCTATAGAATTTAAGAACCTACTTGGTCTAGAGGTAAGTAAGCTAGACACCCCTATTCAATAGAATTAGCGAATGGGAAATTAGTCAAAGAGGATGAAGTTATTAAGGGTTGTACACTTGAACTTGGAGAACGAAAGTTTTCTATTGTCCTGCTACTAGTTGGTTTAGGAAGTTTTGATGTTGTAGTCAGCATGGATTGGGTATCCAAGAATGGAGCTGAAGTGTTTGTCATGAGAAAATCATTCACATCCCTCTTGCGAATGATGAAACACTTATAGTACACGGCCTGCATACAGTTGATGCGAGGACGCCAGGCCTCATAAGGCGGAAGACTATGACATTTCACATTGGTTATGAGAGCGCAGAAGTGTCTCTGAAAAGGCTGCATAGCCTTCCTTGCTCATATTGTCGACAAGGAGACCAAGGAGCCAAGATTAGAAGACATCCCCGATGTAAAGGAATTTCCAGAATCCTTTCCCAAAGACTTGACTGGGCTACCTCCACAGTGACAAGTGGAGTTTCGAATAGATCTAGTGCTAGGAGTGGCACCAGTGGCAAAGGCGCCTTACCGACTATCTCTATCCGAGATGCAAGAACATTCGACTCAACTACAAGAGCTTCTACATAAGGGAACTTATCAGGTCGAACTTCTTACCCTGGGAAGTTCCAGTGTTATTTGTTAGGAAGAAGGACAACAGTTTTCGTATGTGCATACAACATGACCTGAGAGGAACTCAAAAGAACTAATGAGGAAAAAATATTGTGCATAGGTTACAGGGAGTTAAACAACTAACCATCAAGAATCGGTTCCCCTTACCGAGAATTGATGACTTGTTTGACTAACTACAAGGTTCCAGCTACTATTCCAAGATTGACTTAAGGATAGGATATCATTAATTGAGGACACGAGAAGAAAGTATCCCTAAAACGGCCTTTCGGACTCGCTACGGGCATTACGAGTCCCCTGTAATGTCATTTGGCTTAACGAACGCACGGGCATTACTCATGGATCTCATGAACCGAGTGTGTAAGCCATATCTGGATAAATTCGTGATTGTGTTTATAAATGACATCCACATATACTCGAAAACCAAGGAGGAGTACGAGTGTTGTGTTAAAAATGCAACATATAAATTTCATCAAATGAGGCATAAAACTAACCCTTTTTTAGTACTAATGTTGGAAAAAGTGTGCTTTTGTCTTCCTTTTGTATTTTCAGGATTAAATGAGCTCAAATTAACAAAAGAAGCAAAAAGACATCAAAATCTAACATAAATACAAGAAAAGGAACAAGACGTGACATGCCCGACCCCACGACAACATCTTCCCAAGCAAAATAAGAGATCAGAAGCCTGAACACGCCCCGTGCACAGCCAACACGGGGGCGTGCCCAAGTGTCAGCAGAAAAGACAAAGTGGTAGAAGCTTCTATTGCCCACCACGGGGCCGTGCTCAGCGGACACGGGGCCGTGGTCAACTCTAAGATTCGCACAATCCAGCAAATCTGCATAGTACAAAGATTCTTCTGCACCACGGGGTCGTGCTCAGCGGACACGGGGGCGTGGTCAACTAAAAAGACAAAACTGCATTAAATGAAGAAAGAGAAGGATGTGGACACGGGGCCGTGCCCACTGGACACGGGGCCGTGCCCGAGCTTCTGTTCAGCCTATAAATAGAAGTGCTTGGCTCAAGCTCAAACCATCCCTTGGCACACCACCTCTCTCACACTTCACCCACCACCCACCACCACCATAACACCATTATCCACCACCATCATCCATTGTCCATCGTAGAGTGTGTGAGTCGTCTCGGGATCCAAGATTGATCGTAAGAGTTCTTGACAATCAAGGCCATGTTTGCCTAAGTCTCTTACATCACTTGGTGAAGACAAAGTGTCTAGTGTAATACTTTTTATTTCTAATCTTTTGCACTTTTTATTTGGTTTCGTATTAATGACTTTAATAACTAGTTGCTTATGTTGAAGGTGATCTTTCCTTATCGTTTGTCCGTGGTGTCTTGAAATTATTTTACTGTCTATATAAAATAAAAGATTTTCACCATTCATATCTCCACGGTCTATATGGAGGTATGTTGGCTACCTGGTCGGGGGTTAAGGGAACGGTTTGGTAAAGGTCTTGCCATTGTTCAGCGTTTAGAGGTCCTGCAATGGACCTGGGTCAAATTTAGTAGGACCTCCTTCAATACTTAACGATATTGGATGGCGGGGGTCCAAACTCTTTGACCCCCTCATAAGTTAACTACTATTAATACTATAACCCGGCTATTTAGGACTGTATCCCTGCTGACTCAGACTACTTAGTCGAGGGTAACGTCACCTCCAAAAGAGGGGCCTACCATAATTTGCATTAATAACTTAATTAATTATCTTCCAATAATCCACCCTTTTAGGATTGTATCCTTGCTGACTCAAACTACTGGGGTGAGGGTAACGTCACCTTAAAAAGAGGGGCCTACTACAATAACTAAGATAATCTCTTAAAATAGTGCAAAAGTGCGGAAATAATCAAAGGTTACACTAGATACGAGTCGGAACCAAGTGATTCATCTTGTCTATCTGTTTTTTTCTTTTTATTTTTATTTTCAACATTTTAGTTAGTTTTTATTTTTCTAAGTTTAAAACATTTTTCTAAACTTTTTTGATTTGATTAGACGTTGAGGATAAACCGGTACTAAAAGCTCTTGTGTCCTTGGACGACCTCGGTATCTTACCAACACTATACTACGCTCACGATGGGTGCACTTGCCCACATGTGTGTCTAGTGTTAGTAAATATCGTGTTTTATAAATTTAAAACTTGACTAAAAAGTGTTAAAGGGGCTTAAAATATACACCTAATATATATAACACTCGACTACGCATCAAGTTTTTGGCGCCGTTGCCGGGGACACAAGAATTTTAAGAAAGTTAGGAATCAACGGCCTAATCGTTTTTCTTATTTTTCAATTTTTTTTATGATTTCTTTTTAGTTTTTCTGTTTCTGCAGAGCTCAGCACGGGCCGTGCCTAGTCGGACACGGGCCGTGCCCAGCATCATCACTGGCAGTTTTTATTTTCTGAGTTACAGAGAGTTGAGCACGGGGCCGTGCCGGTGCAACACGGGGCCATGTCAAACTCCCAGTAACAGGGATCCAGAAAACAATCACTGTATCTCTGACCACGGGCCGTGTTCGCCGAGCACGGGGCCGTGGTGAACATTCTGACCAACGTTCTTTTCTGTTTTTATTGCAGGACTTGGAACCCAGGCGCCACATTTGAACCTCCTACGCAGTGCATGAGCTCCAGTTCTAGTAGAGACATAAAAGAACCTCTAGAAGAACCCGAACGCTTTCTCAGAAAAAGACTTAAAGCTAAAAATCAAGAGAAAGTTTCGGGGGACCCACTTCCAATGGCGGACCAACGTACCCTCATGGATTACCTACGGCCCACCGTAGGCAATCTCGGCGCCGCTATCAATGCACCGAATGTCGAAGCCAACAACTTCGAACTTCGGCCGCATTTGATACAAATGCTCCAAAACTCCACAACCTTCCATGGGCTTGCGGACGAGGATCCCCATCTACATATTACTAATTTCTTGGAAATATGTGATACTTTTCGGATCAATGGAGCATCAAACGACGCCATTTGCCTCAGGATGTTTCCATTTTCACTAAAAGACCGAGCTAAGGCTTGGCTTAACACCCTCCCAGCTGGCTCGGTAAACACCTGGGATGAACTAGCCCAAAAGTTTCTATATAAGTATTTCCCTCCTGCTAAAACGGCTAAATTAATGACTGAAATTAATACATACTCACAAGAGGATGAGGAATCCTTATATGAAACTTGGGAAAGGTTCAAGGAGCTTCTGAGAAAGTGTCCTCATCACGGTCTAGCGGTGTGGCAACAAGTATCCACTTTCTACAATGGGTTGTTGCCACACACAAGACAAATACTTGATTCAAGCTCCGGGGGACTTTTAGGTAATCGTCGCCCAAATGAAATATATAATCAAATTGAGGAAATTGCTCAAACCAATTTTCAATGGCACACTCCCCGAGGTAATAAATCTATTGCCCCGGGCGCCCATAAGGTTGATGAAAGAACCTCTTTACAAGCCCAAATCGAGGCCCTCTCTTCGAAAATCAAAAGGCTAGAAATGACAAAATCGGCCTCGGTTATTGCTTGTGAAGGGTGTGGTGGGTCACATGAAAATTGGAGTTGTATGAAAGAATTAGATGAACAAGCAGAAACGGTAAACTACATTGATAATAGACCTAGGCCGTCGGGTCCTCCAACGGGTACCTACAACCAAGGATGACGTAACCACCCAAATCTTGGTTGGAGAGATCCCGGCAATAGTAGTAACCAACAAAACCAACGAACTAATTTTCAACAACCACAAAATTTCTCTCAACAACAAGGTGGAAGAGAAAGGCTTGAAGATACCATATCTCGCCTCATCTCCGACACCGAAAAGAAAAACTCGGATCGATTTCAACAATTGGAATCGAATTTTAGAAATCAACAAGCTAGCATTCAAAACGTTGAAAAACAATTAAATCAACTAGTTCAAAATTTCTCCGAGAGACCACAAGGCGCGTTACCAAGTAATACCGAAACCAACCCAAAGGCGCAAGTACACCTCATCACATTGAGAAACCGAACCGTGGGTCCCGAGGATGCCCCATTACCACCAGTTGAAGGAAGTCAACGCCAAAGCACGACTTCACCTACACCTCAACCAGAAAAGGCTTCTTCACCAAATCAAGATCCCACCAAGACTCCTCCAATTCCGTACCCCGGTAGGTTAAATCGTCAAAAGACCAATGAGCAATTCGCAAAGTTCGAAAGTTTACTAAAACAATTGCATGTCAATATCCCTTTTATTGAGGTCCTAACCCAAATGCCTAAATATGCAAAATTCATGAGGGATTTCCTCACTCACAAAAGGAAAATTGAATCATTGCAATTAGTTAACTTAGGCGAAGAATGCTCCGCTTTAGTACTCAACAAACTTCCACAAAAGAAAATCGATCCCGGGAGCTTCACAATTCCTTGCTAGATTGGGAAGTCCCCCGTTCGTAATGCATTTGCCGATCTTGGGGCTAGCATTAACCTCATGCCCACGTCAATGTTCAAATGACTCGGCCTAGGAACAACAAGCCCTACAAAGATGAGCATACAACTCACCGACAGGTCCGTCAAATTTCCACAAGGTGTCGCTGAAAATCTACTAGTCAAGGTTGACAACTTCGTTTTTCCAACCGACTTTGTCATCCTAGACATGGAAGAAGACACCGATGTCCCTCTCATCCTCGGGAGGCCATTTCTAGCCACCGCCCAAGCAGTGGTGGATATGAATGACGGAACGTTAACATTGAAGTTTGGGGACGAGGAAGTGAAGTTTGAATGTGGAAAGAAAATAGAGGAAGAAGACCCGGTCAACTACATGAAGGTCATAGACTCAAGCTTGGATGACGCTCTCCGACGGTGTAACATGGGATGCAATACATCCCACTTGGGTAACATGTGACCATGCTTTGGGTCTAGCCAAGGACCCTTATAAACGTGGCGCACCACGGAGGCATTCCGCGGAACTATCCTTAGTTTAGTTTAGATTAATTTTCTTGTTTTCTAGTTAGTTTTAATTTTCAGGAATAAAACACACTTGAGATGGCAAAGGATGCAAGGGAAACTTGAACCAGCACTCCATACAGGAAAACAGAACCGTCCGACAAATTTCTTCGTTTACAGTAAGCTCGGCACGGGCCGTGTCCACCCAACACGGCCCCGTGCTGCACAGTCTGCAGAAAAAGTCCCAGTTCAGGTAACTGGACACGGGCCGTGTTCACCCAACACGCCCCCGTGTCCAGGCTTCTGTTTCTCTTGTTTTAATTTTGTTACTGGCACTTGAACACGGGGCCGTGCCCGGATAACACGGGACCGTGTTCAGCACCCAGTAACACGAAAATTTTTGCTTTTTCACACCTTTTACTCATTCAATCAACCTAAAAACTTATTTTTGGGACACATTGAGGACAATGTGTAATTTAAGTGTGGGGGGGTGTCACACCCCGACCACGTAGAACATACAAAACGTGGCGGAAACGTCGGGGAGTGTTGTAACAGAATTAATTGTTTCAAATCCATGGCAATTGAAGTTTCGTTTTATTGATTAAAAGTGTTACAATGTCTTAACAAACAAAGAAATACAACATAATTAACTAGTCTTGCATCTTTTATTGTCACTAAAGCCCAAGTCTGCCTATGTGTATCTTGATCATCATATGCAACAGCTCCTGAAAAACACATGTGAAAATAGGTACGTCAGCATAAAAATGCCTGTGAGATACATAGGTTTTGTGAAAATAGGTTTCATGACTTATGTTTGAGAAAATGTTTAGTCATGAACCTTGTAATTTGCTTTGTCTTGTAAATCATTTGAAAAACGATAAGATCAGATGATATGTATAAATAAATGTAAGGTTAAATGAATAACCATGTAAAAATGAGTTTGTATAAGATAAGTTGTTTGTAAAACAATGTATTGTGAAAAGTATGTTATTTGTATAAAATGTTATATGTATCAAACTGAAATGATTCAAATAACGCTACGATATGTAATACCATACAAACACTTATATGTAGGAAGTACCAGCGGCGTATCCACCATGCTTGTATCATATTACACACGCCTCGTTACATAATCACTTACTCAAACCAAACCAAACAATGTAAGATGTCTATGTTTAAACCAACTTCCAAATGCATTGCAATAATATGTTAAAATGTTTATGTCAAGATGTAAATTATATAATGTATAACCAATGTCAAAAGTGTTTATGTGTCAAATGTAAACCATGTAATGTGTAACCAAAATGATATGTATGGCTAGTGAAATGCATCAACTAAACCATATGCACAAGAACATAATATTGAAGTAAAACTTGGTTTAAATCAAAGTTATGTCCTGTGGAAATGCATGATCAATGTAAATCATGTAATATGCGTCCAAAATGTAAGTATGTGATGAATAACAAATGTACTAAGTATGCATCAAATAGACATAAGTAGCATGTGACCTGTACTAAGTATGCAACAATAGACATACGTAGCATGAAATGTAATGTAAAACATGTACTATAAATGTACTAATGAACATAGCAAGTACATGATGTGAAAACAGGAAAGCACGAAAGTAACAAGTAGGCACATGTGTTCCACCCCAAAACAGTTTGGAAAACAGTAAAAGAGGGGTCTATGTACTCACTTGAGATTGCTCAGTAGTCCTTGAGTAACAACCAAACAATGCTAGAGATCACGGATATCAAACGGCACCTAATATAGGTAACTATGTTAATAAACCGGACCTAAATCGGAAGATCTGATAGAATGAGGGTTCGTAAACCAAACGAGTATAGAGACTCGTGTCATATGGTTTAACAAAGCCTACATACTAAATGAAACCTTAATCTAAGTGCTTACGACCCATTACGACCCGTTTAGGTAGCTTATGCTACTTTAACGCGTCGTTCGCGTGAAACGCGTTCGGACCGCTTAACTAGTCCTATGACAAGTGTTATATGCCTAAACATGTTACATAATCAGTTATGTGACAAAAGTTTAGGTTACATATGCTTAATTACCAATTATACATGAAAAGGGTATTCTGGTAATTTACCTAAGGCATATAAACTACCTATCATACAACTACTCAAACGATGTGACCATAGGGTATAACCTCGGAAGGTTATTCCCTACCTACTATGGTCACCTAATGTATTTGGTCGGATCCTAATGATCGACCAAATGGGTCGGGTTCGAAGGTATAAGCGATTTATCAGATCGCTTACCCTACGACCCTAGACAACGTGGTAATCAGTAGGCATAGTCCCAAGGGACTATAACCAACGTGATTACACTCACGTTGCGAAGTTCAACCGAACTTCGCATTGACCATAACTGGTCAACGCAGAAAGTCAAACAAAGTTTGACTTTCAGACTCGAAAAAGCAATAAAAGAACGAAAGAATACTTATGAAGGGTCCCCGAATGCTAATCTCGATCCAAGAATCTCAGGTATGAAACAATGGTTTCAACTTAGAGTTCCTAAGATCAAGATTCTAGTGATTTTAGCAATGGGGGTGGATGGGTATATATAGTTTTCGGGTAACCGTTAAGATCGTTTCTTGAATAACGTGATTGAATCATGTGCGTACACTTGTGGGAAAGTTATGGTGGCTAAATATGAGTTCTTATCTGCTGACTAGACAAGTGTGAGTATGTGGTTGTGGTTAAAATAGCTGCAAACAGGCTGTTAGAAACACTGCATCTGGTCTGCAGAACCCATACGCATCGTAGGGGAAAAATGCATACGCATCGTAGGCATGTAACTTTGGCAGATTTACCATTTTAGTCCCTGTCATGCATTCAGCCCATTTAACCCCATTTCAAAGCTCTAAAATGAAGTTAAAGTATAGGGAACTTAAAATGTGCTCAAAAATATGTCGGATATCGGTTCGTTTGGTCGTACAATCGCGATGTTCGGTTAATTACGACGGAATGCGCACAAGCGCGAAAAACGATCCAAATGACACGACGAATGAATTTTTCTCATGCCAAACACTAAAATAAAATATTTTAGTGCTTACATAAATTTTTGGATATCCGGATGTATTCAGAACGTAAGTTATGCGCGAAAGTGCAAACTTGTGCACTTTTTGACGCTTTTAGTCCCTGAATGACACAAAAGTTTATTTTAGCACACCTAACCCCTCAAAGCCTATTTCTAAGCTATGTAAAGGATATTTATGGTATGTTTAACTTATGGTCATGTTCTGGAATGTCTGTTACAGTTCAAATTGGCATACTTTCGCAGTTTGTCAACTTTAGTCCCTGTAAGTGAATTAACTTGTTTTTGCAATACCAAAGCCCTCAAAACTTATTTCTAAGTTATGTAAAGGTTATTTAAGGTATGTTAAGTATATGTCACTATTCCGGAGTGTTCTTTGCATTAAACTGGTTATATTTACGCATCAGTGCGCGTATAACCTTCCAGAAAGCGATATAGAGTTTGAAATCGAGCAAGAATTGATATGTGTAAATGATACACATATTTTTACAAATCCCAAGTATGAAATACAATATTTCACTGGTTTGGCATTTGTTTGATGGTTGAAGTGACACAGGTGTCACAGTCTCCCATACTTTAGGAAATTTCGTCCTGAAATTAATTCGTAGGAGCCCATTTGTGACTTTGTGTCAAATAACCACCAGAGATATGTAAGGCATAATCCTGTAATTTCTCTTTAACGGACATTTTTCAGAAAGGAAAAATGAACAGAGTTATTTTCAACAGGCATTCTTTAGAAAATGGAACATGAAGGAATAAACAAGGATATTCATTTCCCTCGATGGATATTCTTCAGCAACGAAAATGAACGGAAATGAACGAAACGAATCATTTTCCATGATTTCTTTAGAAACGAAAATGAACAGAATGAGTCATTTTCCACAACATCTTTAGAAACAAAAATGAACAGAATGAGTCATTTTTCACAACATCTTCAGAAACAAAAATGAACAGAATGAGTCATTTTTCACAATCATCTTCAGAAACAAAAATGAACAGAATGAGTCATTTTTCACCATTTCTTCAGAAACAAAAATGAACAGAATGAGTCATTTTTCACAACCTCTTCAGAAACAAAAATGAACAGAATGAGTCATTTTTCACCATTTCTTCAGAAACAAAAATGAACAGAATGAGTCATTTTTCACCATTTCTTCAGAAACAAAAATGAACAGAATGAGTCATTTTTCACAACCTCTTCAGAAACAAAAATGAACAGAATGAGTCATTTTTCACCATTTCTTCAGAAACAAAAATGAACAGAATGAGTCATTTTTCACCATTTCTTCAGAAACAAAAATGAACAGAATGAGTCATTTTTCACAACCTCTTCAGAAATAAAAATGAACAGAATGAGTCATTTTTCACCATTTCTTCAGAAACAAAAATGAACAGAATGAGTCATTTTTCACCATTTCTTCAGAAACAAAAATGAACAGAATGAGTCATTTTTCACAACCTCTTCAGAAACAAAAATGAACAGAATGAGTCATTTTTCACAACCTCTTCAGAAACAAAAATGAACATAATGAGTCATTTTTCACCATTTCTTCAGAAACAAAAATGAACATGGTTAACTCCAGATACATGACAAAACTTGCTGTGGTTTCTGTGCACTGAATTCCATAATTATGTATGCATCCATAATTACGTAACTCCTTGCATAGTCCGCACAGTTTGTCTTGAAATGTTTTAGGGGAGGAAAATCAAACCTGTGATGAGTGTGACTAGACTACCATAGGGTCCTTTTAATTAGATCGACAATTGATCTTTTTAATTAGGCCACCAAGGAGTCCTTTCAGCTATCTCATCACATGATATTCCCAACCAGATTTTTGGATCAACCTGTTTAACTAGACCACTCAGGGGTCTAATTATGGAATAGTACAATATAATCCGAGGGTCTTTACTATTACGTAAAAGCCCATTGAGGATTTAATATAGTACCTTTGGATATCCTACTATGAATTTCCTTATACAAAGATATGGAAGATTCTACGAGGATTTGGATAACAAAACTTGGATTACACCAAAAACATAAAAGGAAACACATAAGCACATAATCACATAGTTGTTTAACTTGGTTATTAATTTGTTATCTTTGGACGCGGGTACTTAAAGTACACCAGGAATCCAATTCGTGGATTTCATTTGGCACTTTAATCATTTCAAGAATCCATCCATGAAGATAGAATGATCTACCAAAAATTCGATTTTCGTTTTCAGGAAAACGCAATATTCGAATTAAGGTACACAATAATTTGAAGATACGGAAATACCCTTAGGTACCCTTTTAAGAATTTATAGTGGTACTTGGGGTATTCGTACAGAATTATTACTTGCACCTTGTACTTCATTTCTTTGCAAGAGACGGGTACTTAGGATCTTTGTGGAAAACGCAAGAGATTGTAAAATGGAAGAATTTTGGGGGTAGTTTGCTTTTCAAGGAATATGATTCCTTGATTGTCGGTATTGTAAGGGATATGTTGTTTATACATATAATCACATAAATACATTGCAATGTAAATAAAAGATTTATTTATAAACACTGTTAACAACTGTTTCATGGACCTTGACAACAAGAGAAAATAATACATAAGATGTGATTATTTCTAAAGAGTGTTGTCTTCTAGTCGGTCAGATGCTCATCTCTGTGCTGGGTTAGCATTAGCAAGCTTTGGGCAATTTCTTCGGAAATGTCCCATCTCGCCACACTTGTAGCAAGAACCTGGTGGAAAGCGAGCTCGAGCAGGTTTGTTGTTAGCTTGATTTGGTGCAACTGCTGCTACGCAAACTTTTGCCGTATGACCTTTACGTCCACAAATTTGGCATTCCCGGCACTTCACACTGGCATGATGATGTAGGCCACATTGGTTGCACAAGGGTGAAGTTCCATTGTATGGCTTCCTAGTACGGGGTTGAGTTGGTTGGTTGGGGACGGCTTGATCATTGTGAGTAACCATGGCGAAGTTCTGAGAAGCCTTTCGCTTCTTTGACTCCTTAGGGGATCCAGTCTGTTCATCCATGGTCTTTGATTCCTCGATTGGTTTCGATTCCTCGACCGGTTTCTTGTCACCCTTTCGGAAAAGCTTATGTTTCCTGATCTGAGATTCAGTCAAGGTTGCAGATAGCTCAATGGCCTGCCTAACCGTAGTGGGGTTACTACCGGTAATAATGTCTTGAACTGAGTCAGGGAGACCATCAATGTATTTTTCGATCGCCTTATCTAAAGGCGTAACCATGGTAGGACACAGCAGGCTCAGCTCCTCATATCGATCGGTGTATGCTCGATGTTCACCGCTGTCTTGCTTAAGATCGTCGAATTCCCTTTCCAATGCCCTGATCTCGTGACGAGGACAGAATTCCTTCATCATCAGTGCTCGAAGTTCTTCCCAAGTTTGGGCCAGTGCCACTTCGGCACCCCTATCTCTCACCACACCGTTCCACCACGTCAAAGCTCATTTCTCAAAGACACTAGATGCGAAGTCTACCTTTCGCTCGTTTGGACGTTGAACATGCCTGAAGGTGCTCTCTAGACTCTCGAACCATTGCAGAAGTGCAGTCGCTCCTTGAGACCCAGAAAACTTTGATGGCTTAGCCGAGTTGAACGTCTTGAAGTTGCAGAGGGCATTATTGTTGTTGATAGCTTGGTGACATTGGGCAACGATGGTCGGAATTGCAGCAGTTATTTGCTGTGTAATGACAGCTGCCAGATCGTCAATAGATACCGGATTTTCGCGTCGTGGAGGCATTCTAAAAGAGGAAACATGAAAGAAAACGAGTGAGTGAATTTAGACGAAAAGAATGAGATGAAACAAATCTGATGAAAGAAAGGATAGTGGTCATTTGTTTGTTACTACAAAGAAACAAACGACCTCGGTGATTAATCAAAGTAAATAGGTAAAAAATGATGTATCGCGAAGACATGCTCGCCTATAAGTGAACACTCATCCCAAGAATTCCCAGGTAAGCACAACTGGTCTCGCGTCTGATGAGATGTATACGAAGTGCTTGCCTAGACAGAAAACCCAGAATACAGGCATTCTCCCTTCCAGTTTGCACGTGTTCACATTATTTAAAACCCAAAACCTTGACGAGATTTTGAAAATTCAAAGGGGTTCAAAACCATATAACAGAGGGTTCAAAACCTTACAATAGAGGGTTCAAAACCTTGTAATAAATCATCCTAGAACAGATGATTAGTTTTCAAAGTGGTTTTGAAAATTATGTTCTTGTTGTGGTAGTCGCCTAAGGATAGGTGACGGTATTGTTTTATGACTAAACGCAAGTAAATTCGCGTTAGGGTCCTAAGAAGGTTATAGACTAGGTCAAAGCATTACTAATAACCTAATTCCCTATAACCATTGGCTCTGATACCATCTTTTCTGTCACACCCCGACCACGTAGAACATACAAAACGTGGCGGAAACGTCGGGGAGTGTTGTAACAGAATTAATTGTTTCAAATCCATGGCAATTGAAGTTTCGTTTTATTGATTAAAAGTGTTACAATGTCTTAACAAACAAAGAAATACAACATAATTAACTAGTCTTGCATCTTTTATTGTCACTAAAGCCCAAGTCTGCCTATGTGTATCTTGATCATCATATGCAACAGCTCCTGAAAAACACATGTAAAAATAGGTACGTCAGCATAAAAATGCCTGTGAGATACATAGGTTTTGTGAAAATAGGTTTCATGACTTATGTTTGAGAAAATGTTTAGTCATGAACCTTGTAATTTGCTTTGTCTTGTAAATCATTTGAAAAACGATAAGATCAGATGATATGTATAAATAAATGTAAGGTTAAATGAATAACCATGTAAAAATGAGTTTGTATAAGATAAGTTGTTTGTAAAACAATGTATTGTGAAAAGTATGTTATTTGTATAAAATGTTATATGTATCAAACTGAAATGATTCAAATAACGCTACTGTAGGATCGTGTTTGCAATCCGAATGAGTCGGTTCAGAGAAGTTCTATCAAATACAGGTGCGGAAAACAAGTATTTGACTATAATACAGCTGAATCTTCACTTTAACACTGATTATATTGATATCTGAACACAAATACAATCAGTTCTCACACCGGCAGCACTTCGGTATGGAATCACTCAAATGATACTCTCTAATTTCGCTTGACACAGAACTCCTATATATAGAGAATGAGATTTCGCTTCAGAAAGACTCAAACGAAATCTTATCATGTTGATTTCGCTTGAGGCTTCAAGCGAAATCTCAAACACAAAACATAACTTCAAACGAAATCATCTAACTTTCTCACAAATTCTCATTCTACGAGCCCTGATCTATTCTAACTAGTCTAAGACTCGATACAAGACGAAGTCGACAGATGTAGTGCACCAACAGACTCCCCCTCAGATGTTGACGAGTCAACTATCGAGCCACACCAATGCTGTGTCTTCACATCTTCATTCTTGATCAGTCTCTGAACTTCCTTCATACTTCAACTAATCTCCTCCTCAGATGTCTTCAGACTCCCCCTCTCAATCTGCTGAAATCGTAGTCTGGAATTCACTTTCCACAGATTCTT
This sequence comes from Helianthus tuberosus, assembly GCA_030545235.1. Lineage (NCBI taxonomy): Eukaryota > Viridiplantae > Streptophyta > Magnoliopsida > Asterales > Asteraceae > Helianthus > Helianthus tuberosus. Next base: position 64,810,101 of record CM060357.1, read on the forward strand.
AGATCGAAACCTGGCTATACCTGCACATGCTCTACCCAAAAATAAATTTTCTGATGATAACTTGAACACAATCAGACATCACTCAAAAATATCACAAAAATGATCTAACATTTATAGTCTCTGATGAACCATTTGAAGAAATATCATTTTCATATTCAAAAACAACACACTCTCCCAAACCATCTGTTCATCATGTTTAGCACTTGAAATTTTGAAAATCAGCTCTTCAACACCAGTTGTCTAAAATCTTTTTGGATTTTTCAAAAATTATGCTAAAACACACTAAAATCTTTTTGGATTTTTGAATAGAATGAAATGCAGTAAAGAAATATTTACAAACAATATTTTTGTGAGTTTGTGCAAGAGGATCATATCAGTTTCTGAGACATATCACCAACACCGTTAAGCTTCATTTCATTTTAAGTTCTAAACAATTCACCTAGATTGTCAGTATATTTGTCCACTTAAATTTTCACACAAATTTCAACTGATTCGAGATACGATATTAATGTTTTAAACAACTTAAACTTATCCGTGTATCCCACTACTTGAATATACTCCCGTATCCAGATCCCAATATTCAGTCTTACAGGTGAGTATACCACAGATGATATCTGTAAGGGGAATAAATTATGCAACCGTGATAGCTCAGGTCAGAACTTCCGTTCAGCAGAGAGCCTAGTTGACTTTTAGGTGTGTCCCCTTTAGAGGATCTTTTGAATTTCAACAGCCATGATTAGCATTTTTCAATGTTTCATCATTTTTTAGCTGAGGGTGGTGCTATTTTTCAAGCAAGCAGAAAGTATTCTCCGGGGACTAGGCCATTGCTTCCGCAAAATCAGAAGTCCCGGGATAATACCCCAGATATCACTGAGTATAAAGACCTAGTATCTCAGAATAAGGGACCTTTCAAACAAGATTTCAGGGGTTACCTATATATCCAAGTTTGTGTTAACCCACAGAACAAGCAAGTTTGAATTTTAGGTTTATATCTCGTCACAATCTACTAAATGTGCAAAAACCTACTGACACATCCACAGTAAGATTGTTTATCACATTTTTCCTTACATTTCTTTAGCATGTTGTGACAGTCCACTGATGTACTATCATTTCCTCTATTTGCAACAAAAACTCATTTTTCATTTTATCATGTTTTTGACTTTTTCAAATTTTCAAATGTTTTTGGATTTTCTAAATTTTACTCCCCCTAAAATGCAAACACATTTTAAGAAATTTGAAAATAAACTATACAATAAAGTGACAACTGATATCGAATCGCATCAAATCGCCATTCACTCGGCATAAACAATCAGAACTCCCCCTATCACAAAACTATTTTCTCATTTAGATTTCAAAACACTTAAGTTTGTTTTAATCAAAATGATTTTTCCGGAAAATAAGTTTTTATGATATAATCATTTGTAGATTCGGAGTGTGGTTCATCACATTGTCTATTTGAAATACCAATTGTAAGTATGGTCCAATCAAGTTCAACTTAATGACCTTGATTAACCTTTTTCATGTAAGCACCTACTATACCACAAGTAAAATTACCACATGTAGAAATACCACTTGTAGGAATATTACATCTACATCACCATTTTACCAATCAAAATGCCGATTCCTGCTTCGCACTTACCAACTTGGAAGCTCCGGCGTAGTCATACAACCTGTAAACATTCAAACACTATCAAAAAACTTTCAACTAAAATCTTCAAACATTAGAAAGATGCCGATTCCTGATCCACGATATAAACTTGGGATCTCCGGCAAGTCCACAGACTCATTGTTCATAGTATGAACCATCCCAGTCACGAACTAGAGATGATTCAACTTTCTCCTTCATCGTCTTCTTCTCGTAAAACTCCTTCACTCCTTTGACCTTCCTGTCAATCATTTTTCCAAACATGTTATGGATTTTGGAGTTAAAAACCTTTTCTACATCAAATTCCTTTTTGTCATCATAAAATTGATTTGAAATCTCAACTTTACCAATTTTCTTTTTATAATTTTCAGCCCGAAGTAATGGAAAATTATCATCATTCATACTCGGTATTGAGTTATCACCTTTTACCTCAACCTGTGGCTCAACTAATTTTATTGAATCAGTTTCATCGCCAGAAGATAGCTCCTCTGATTTTGACCCATCAGAATCATCGCTAGAACTATCAACAGACTTCTTAACAACCCATTTCTGGTTGTCAAGATTTCCTCTTTTCTTGTAAAACCTGTTTGAACTTTCACCAATTTCAAAAGTCGAATTTTTGAACAATTTAGTTCTGTCAATTGTTGGTTCAAACACAACTTCTTTTTCTTTCTGTTTATGAGAAACTCCCTGTTTTAATGGTATTGCCTTAAAACAATCTCTGGCAATATGTCCAACAGTGTTGCATTGGAAACAGATTCTCGTATCTTTCCTTTGTCCAGCAAACTTCATCTCTTCTTGCTTCATTGCAAGAAACTCACTATTTGACTGCCTCCAAAACTTTTTCTTTTCTTCCTCATCTCTTGATGTACCTGAAACAAATGTCATCTTTGCTTTAAAATCACGAACATATGTTTCATTTTTCTGTTTTTCTGTTGGAGTAAAACCAAGACCTTTCTTTTTGAAATTACGGTTAGGGTTTGGTTTCTTATGAAATTCAGAACCAGAGCTGTAACCTTTTTTCTTGTTTAGTCTTTGTTGTACTCTTGAGGTGTATTTTTTTAGGTTTATCAATAAGATTTACATCTTTTAATTCAGAAAAATTGATTTCTGTTAGTTTGAAAACCTTTTTGATCATCTCAGTTTTGACACCTCTTAGTGGAAATTCCTCATCAGAATATAATTTGTCGGAATCATTCAATGTATATGCAACTTTGAATGTTTCGTCATTCAAATTAGATTTTGATAACAGGAATTCTTTGTTGTAAACCCTTTTAACTGAAGAATTTTGACTGTTGGCCGTCGAACTCGAACTTTCAGAACCAGACTTTGACTCTGACTCTGACTTTGACTCCTCAGTTTCATCTTTATCCAACACCTGATCGACGACTTTCTTAATTAACTCGGACTCATGATCAGTGTCAAATGATGTAAACACGACATCAATATTTTCTGGCAAATTGACTGATGACTCCGACTCCCACTGTAAATTTGTTGCTTTTTCGACTCTTTCCTGATTTGGATTCCTGGGCAAATATCCATTTTCTAACGGGGGTGGACACTTGTTGTAACTGACATCTTGTTTCTTACCAGAATCCTTCTTGTCAGTCTTTTTCTTTGAGTCATTCTTCTTGTTCTTCTTTTCTGGAGTCTTTTCTGGAGTCTTTTCTTCAATCACTTTTCCTTCATCCTTCTTTTCTTCAGTTACTTCATCCTCTTCAAATGCCTTCATGCCTTCAACAGTCGGATAAATCCTGTCAATGACATAAGAAGTACATGAGTAACTTTTCAACAAACGATTAACTCTTTCAGTCTCAATTCTTTGCAATTCCAACTTTTGTTCTAGAACAGCACACTTCTCAATGTAGTTGTTCACCACTTTTTGCTTCGTCATAAAAGCTCCTTGAAGTGTTTTCATCGCTGTTGCTTGTTCTTCACTAGTTAAATTGTATTGGTTCATTGCTTTGTTCAGTACATCATAAGATTCCTTCAAACTATTCAAGTTATAGATCAATGTACTGTTCTGCTTCTTCACAGCTTCACAGTTTTCACACTTCACTGGAATCTTCTTTGCATCAACTTCATCTTCAACTTTGAACTTTGCAACTTCAACTTTTACTTTCCTTTTGATTACTGGAATTTCTTTGTCATCACTACTCACTGGAGTCTTGACTTTTTTCTTCTTCACGAAAACCTCATCATCATCACTGCTGACTGGTGTTTTGATCTTTTTCTTTTTCTTTTTAACTTTATCATCATCACTATCACTTTCAGCAAGCAGTTTCATATCAGCATCAAATTTTCTTGCCCAATATTCAGTATCATCATCACTATCCTCTTCAACTCGGGCTACAAAAGCTGTGTGAGCTGTATCTTGATCAGGAACATAATCATCCCAAGTAAAATTTTCCCAACTAAATCCTTCAGGTAACTTTTCGTCGTCTTGATCTATTATCAAAGCACTACCATTAACTCTCTTTAAAGAATCTTGATTCACTGCACACGCTCTCTTTCCAGAATCTTCAATCACATCCCTTCCATGTGCAGTTTGTGCTTGATGTTGACGTTGTTGAGATGGTTGCTGAGCAACTTGATGGTAGATGACCTTTCGATAGTAATCATTGTTGTTAAACGGATTTTGAGCTCCACTTGCTTCGCGGTTTTTGCACTCCCTCTTGAAGTGTCCTTTTTCCCTGCAACGAAAACAAGTGACTTTAGATTTGTCAAAACCTAAAGTAGAAGTACCAGCCTCACGAAGATCATCTCTTCCAGTGATTTGCTTAAATTTCTCAGCTCTCCTCAACACGCTGGCCAAGCACCATTTTATGTCCATCAGTTCCATCTCTTCAGCATCGATCTGGTCGTAATCTTCCTTTGTCAGCATTGGATTCCCGATTCGACCTGCAACAAAACTACCATAAGATTCAAGAACAGTTCCCAATAAAGACATGTGACTCTTAGCAATTTCTGCTGAATATTCTTCATCATTTTCCAAATTCAGTACAATGTTGCACTGAAATTTCTTGCCATTCTTTGTTGTTGAAATGTTCGGATCAAAAGACGAAAAAGATGTGAAACTTGTTTTGCTGTTTAATCCTGATGATGAACTTCCAGAATCAAGCGAAATCTCAAATACAAAACATAACTTCAAGCGAAATCTTTCTAACTCTCGTTTTACGTGCCCTGATCTATTTTTGGAGATAAATTTGTAGACTTCTCATTCACTCCTGCTTTGTAATACAACCCAATATCCTGTTCACCATCGAAATCTTTCATTCGAATAATCTTTCGTTGCTCCATTTCTTGAGCTTCCAACTTTTCAATGAATTTGCTGAGTGTCAAACTGCTAAAGCCTTTCTTGTTTCTAAGCATCATGAGATATGTGCCCCAAGTCTCATGTGGTAATGCATCAGCAAGTTTTTCTATCAACTCTTCGTTGTCTTTCTCAATACTCAATCTCTTCATGTTTGCTAGCAGATTGCAGTATCTTTCAATGATTTGTCTTGTACTTTCATTCTTCAACCCGCGAAACAAATCGAACTCTTTCTTCAGAAGTGACTTCTTGTTTTTTATCATTTCTTGACTACCAACAAATTTTGATCTTAAAGCTTTCCAAATCGAGTAGGAAGTTCCGTTATGTTGTAATAACACCAAGATGTCTTCTTTCACAGCTTGTTGTAGAAGACTCAGCATCATTTTCTCATCTTTGTATTTCTTTCTAGCATCGACTGTTAGATCTTTAATCGGAACCACTTCTTCATCATCATTTGTCGGTCGAATATACTTTGTCTCGACACATTCCCACGCATCCAAGTAGTTAGCTTGCACCCAATTCTCGAAACGACCTTCCCAACCCTTATATTCCTCAATGTTCATTAGTTTGGGCGGCTTTTGCATCGTCCCTGTTTCGTTTTCCATCAATGTGTTCTGTGTAATACTGATCGGGGTAGCCGGGGTAGCAAATGCGTTGTAAAAATCTTCGTCCATGATTCGGTTTTCAACTGATCTGTATCACCTTGTAAAAATACCTGTCGAATACCTGACAAATAAACAAACAAACCACAATCAGTTTAACCGTTTATCAATTAACTGAATAAAACTGGTACTCGGTTGTCGTGAAATGTTCTCGACACGAAATTTCACTTTTCAAGCAAAAAATCGAACTCAAACGAAATCCCAAGATGAATTGAAATCAGACTTCAAGCGAAATCTTTTGACCAGCAACTTCAAGCGAAAACAATCAGTTAACAACTTTCAAGCGAAATCAAGCTATATTCTGTTGAAGCGAAATCACACTCTATGTCTTGAAGCGAAATCAACTTTTCTGACTTGAAGCGAAATCAAACAGTTTATCTTGAAGCGAAATTAACTAGTCTGACTTGAAGCGAAATCAAACAGTTTCTGTTGAAGCGAAATCTTGCTGAAATAAGGATTTTCAAGCGAACTACACTATTTCGCTTCAAACATTCAATGTCTTCAAGCGAAATCAAGGCCAAAACAACAGGTTCAAGCGAAATAGTGCTGTATGTTACGAACTCAGACACAAAAATTCAGATTTCTCCTAAACGACACCGAATTTGAGTCTGAAACTCTCAAGGGTTTGTTAAAACATGTTTACTCATGATATGTGAGAATTTGAACCGATTTTATCCGTAAAAAGTGTTAAATTTTGAAAAAGAATGGTGTAGAAACAGAAAACGCGGCTGAATTGGCAAGAACTCTTCCTCCTGAGCTCTGATACCAATTGTAGGATCGTGTTTGCAATCCGAATGAGTCGGTTCAGAGAAGTTCTATCAAATACAGGTGCGGAAAACAAGTATTTGACTATAATACAGCTGAATCTTCACTTTAACACTGATTATATTGATATCTGAACACAAATACAATCAGTTCTCACACCGGCAGCACTTCGGTATGGAATCACTCAAATGATACTCTCTAATTTCGCTTGACACAAAACTCCTATATATAGAGAATGAGATTTCGCTTCAGAAAGACTCAAACGAAATCTTATCATGTTGATTTCGCTTGAGGCTTCAAGCGAAATCTCAAACACAAAACATAACTTCAAACGAAATCATCTAACTTTCTCACAAATTCTCATTCTACGAGCCCTGATCTATTCTAACTAGTCTAAGACTCGATACAAGACGAAGTCGACAGATGTAGTGCACCAACAGCTACGATATGTAATACCATACAAACACTTATATGTAGGAAGTACCAGCGGCGTATCCACCATGCTTGTATCATATTACACACGCCTCGTTACATAATCACTTACTCAAACCAAACCAAATAATGTAAGATGTCTATGTTTAAACCAACTTCCAAATGCATTGCAATAATATGTTAAAATGTTTATGTCAAGATGTAAATTATATAATGTATAACCAATGTCAAAAGTGTTTATGTGTCAAATGTAAACCATGTAATGTGTAACCAAAATGATATGTATGGCTAGTGAAATGCATCAACTAAACCATATGCACAAGAACATAATATTGAAGTAAAACTTGGTTTAAATCAAAGTTATGTCCTGTGGAAATGCATGATCAATGTAAATCATGTAATATGCGTCCAAAATGTAAGTATGCGATGAATAACAAATGTACTAAGTATGCATCAAATAGACATAAGTAGCATGTGACCTGTACTAAGTATGCAACAATAGACATACGTAGCATGAAATGTAATGTAAAACATGTACTATAAATGTACTAATGAACATAGCAAGTACATGATGTGAAAACAGGAAAGCACGAAAGTAACAAGTAGGCACATGTGTTCCACCCCAAAACAGTTTGGAAAACAGTAAAAGAGGGGTCTATGTACTCACTTGAGATTGCTCAGTAGTCCTTGAGTAACAACCAAACAATGCTAGAGATCACGGATATCAAACGGCACCTAATATAGGTAACTATGTTAATAAACCGGACCTAAATCGGAAGATCTGATAGAATGAGGGTTTGTAAACCAAACAAGTATAGAGACTCGTGTCATATGGTTTAACAAAGCCTACATACTAAATGAAACCTTAATCTAAGTGCTTACGACCCATTACGACCCGTTTAGGTAGCTTATGCTACTTTAACGCGTCGTTCGCGTGAAACGCGTTCGGACCGCTTAACTAGTCCTATGACAAGTGTTATATGCCTACACATGTTACATAATCAGTTATGTGACAAAAGTTTAGGTTACATATGCTTAATTACCAATTATACATGAAAAGGGTATTCTGGTAATTTACCTAAGGCATATAAACTACCTATCATACAACTACTCAAACGATGTGACCATAGGGTATAACCTCGGAAGGTTATTCCCTACCTACTATGGTCACCTAATGTATTTGGTCGGATCCTAATGATCGACCAAATGGGTCGGGTTCGAAGGTATAAGCGATTTATCAGATCGCTTACCCTATGACCCTAGACAACGTGGTAATCAGTAGGCATAGTCCCAAGGGACTATAACCAACGTGATTACACTCACGTTGCGAAGTTCAACCGAACTTCGCATTGACCATAACTGGTCAACGCAGAAAGTCAAACAAAGTTTGACTTTCAGACTCGAAAAAGCAATAAAAGAACGAAAGAATACTTACGAAGGGTCCCCGAATGCTAATCTCGATCCAAGAATCTCAGGTATGAAACAATGGTTTCAACTTAGAGTTCCTAAGATCAAGATTCTAGTGATTTTAGCAATGGGGGTGGATGGGTATATATAGTTTTCGGGTAACCGTTAAGATCGTTTCTTGAATAACGTGATTGAATCATGTGCGTACACTTGTGGGAAAGTTATGGTGGCTAAATATGAGTTCTTATCTGCTGACTAGACAAGTGTGAGTATGTGGTTGTGGTTAAAACAGCTGCAAACAGGCTGTTAGAAACACTGCATCTGGTCTGCAGAACCCATACGCATCGTAGGGGAAAAATGCATACGCATCGTAGGCATGTAACTTTGGCAGATTTACCATTTTAGTCCCTGTCATGCATTCAGCCCATTTTCGACACGTTTAAGGCCCGTTAACCCCATTTCAAAGCTCTAAAATGAAGTTAAAGTATAGGGAACTTAAAATGTGCTCAAAAATATGTCGGATGTCGGTTCGTTTGGTCGTACGATCGCGATGTTCGGTTAATTACGACGGAATGCGCACAAGCGCGAAAAACGATCCAAATGACACGATGAATGAATTTTTCTCATGCCAAACACTAAAATAAAATATTTTAGTGCTTACATAAATTTTTGGATGTCCGGATGTATTCAGAACGTAAGTTATGCGCGAAAGTGCAAACTTGTGCACTTTTTGACGCTTTTAGTCCCTGAATGACACAAAAGTTTATTTTAGCACACCTAACCCCTCAAAGCCTATTTCTAAGCTATGTAAAGGATATTTATGGTATGTTTAACTTATGATCATGTTCCGGAATGTCTGTTACAGTTCAAATTGGCATACTTTCGCAGTTTGTCAACTTTAGTCCCTGTAAGTGAATTAACTTGTTTTTGCAATTACAAAGCCCTCAAAACTTATTTCTAAGTTATGTAAAGGTTATTTAAGGTATGTTAAGTATATGTCACTATTCCGGAGTGTTCGTTGCATTAAACTGGTTATATTTACGCATCAGTGCGCGTATAACCTTCCAGAAAGCGATATAGAGTTTGAAATCGAGCAAGAATTGATATGTGTAAATGATACACATATTTTTACAATTCCCAAGTATGAAATACAATATTTCACTGGTTTGGCATTTGTTTGATGGTTGAAGTGACACAGGTGTCACAGTCTCCCATACTTTAGGAAATTTCGTCCCGAAATTAATTCGTAGGAGCCCATTTGTGACTTTGTGTCAAATAACCACCAGAGATATGTAAGGCATAATCCTGTAATTTCTCTTTAACGGACATTTTTCAGAAAGGAAAAATGAACAGAGTTATTTTCAACAGGCATTCTTTAGAAAAAATGAACAGAGTTATTTTCACAACATCTTCAGAAACAAAAATGAACAGAATGAGTCATTTTTCACAATCAGCTTCAGAAACAAAAATGAACAGAATGAGTCATTTTTCACCATTTCTTCAGAAACAAAAATGAACAGAATGAGTCATTTTTCACAACCTCTTCAGAAACAAAAATGAACAGAATGAGTCATTTTTCACCATTTCTTCAGAAACAAAAATGAACATAATGAGTCATTTTTCACCATTTCTTCAGAAACAAAAATGAACAGAATGAGTCATTTTTCACAACCTCTTCAGAAACAAAAATGAACAGAATGAGTCATTTTTCACCATTTCTTCAGAAACAAAAATGAACAGAATGAGTCATTTTTCACCATTTCTTCAGAAACAAAAATGAACAGAATGAGTCATTTTTCACAACCTCTTCAGAAATAAAAATGAACAGAATGAGTCATTTTTCACCATTTCTTCAGAAACAAAAATGAACAGAATGAGTCATTTTTCACCATTTCTTCAGAAACAAAAATGAACAGAATGAGTCATTTTTCACAACCTCTTCAGAAACAAAAATGAACAGAATGAGTCATTTTTCATGATGTGCGTTGAAGTGTCGTATATTTTAGGTGTATATTTTAAGCCCTTTTTAACACTTATTTTAGCCAAGTTTTAAATTTATAAAACACGATATTTCACTAACACTAAACACACATATGGGCAAGTGCACCCATCGTTGAGTGTAGTATAGCGTTGGTAAGATACCGAGGTCGTCCAAGGACACAAGAGCTTTTAGTACCGGTTTATCCTCAACGTCTAACCAAAATAAAAGTTTAGAAAAATGTTTTAAACTAAGAAAAATAAAAACTAACTAAAATGCTGAAAATAAAAATAAAATAAAAACAGATAGACAAGATGAATCACTTGGTTCCGACTCGTATCTAGTATAACCTTTGATTATTTCCGCACTTTTGCACATAATTAAGAGATTATCTTAGTTATTGTAGTAGGCCCCTCTTTTGAAGGTGACGTTACCCTCACCCCAGTAGTTTGAGTCAGCAGGGATACAATCCTAAAGGGGTGGATTATTGGAAGATAATGAATTAAGTTATTAATGCAGTATTGTGGTAGGCCCCGCTTTTGGCGGTGACGTTACCCTCGACTAAGTAGTCTGAGTCAGCAGGGATACAGTCCTAAATAGCCGGGTTATAGTATTAATAGTAGTTAACTTATGAGGGGATCAAAGAGTTTGGACCCCCGCCATCCAATACCGTGAAGTATTGAAGGAGGTCCTACTAAATTTGACCCAGGTCCATTGCAGGACCTCTAAACGCTGAACAATGGCAAGACCTTTACCAAACCGTTCCCTTAACCCCCTACCAGGTAGCCAACATACCTCCATATAGACCGTGGAGATATGAATGGTGAAAATCCTTTATTTTATATAGACAGTAAAATAATGCCAAGACACCACGGAAAAACGATAAGGAAAGATCACCTTCAACATAAGTAACTAGTTATTAAAGTCATTAATACAAAACCAAATAAAAAGTGCAAAAGATTAGAAATAAAAAGTATTATACTGGACACTTTGTCTTCACCAAGTGATGTAAGAGACTTAGGCAAACATGGCCTTGATTGTCAAGAACTCTTACGATCAATCTTGGATCCCGAGACGACTCACACACTCTATGATGGACAATGGATGATGGTGGTGGATGATGGTGTTGTGATGGTGGTGGGTGGTGGATGAAGTGTGAGAGAGGTGGTGTGCCAAGGGATGAGTTGCAATGAAACCAAGCACTCCTATTTATAGGCTGAACAGAAGCCTGGGCACGGCCCCGTGTTCGCTGGGCACGGCCCCGTGCCCGTCTGACACTCTCTCTCTTCATTAATTGTAATTCGCAATTACAATTAATGCGCCTGCAGTACTTTCGGCACGCCCCCCGTGTCCGCTGTGCACGACCCGTGGTGGGCAATAGAAGCTTCTATAGATTTGTCTTTTCTGCTGCTTCTTGGGCACGGCCCCGTGCTGGCTGAGCACGGGGCGTGTTCAGCCTTCTGTTTTCTCTATTTTGCTTTGGAAGGTGCCGTTGAGGGTTCGGGCAATCCACTAATGTTCCTTTTCTTGTATTTATGTTGGATTTAGCTGTCTTTTTGCTTCTTTTGTGTTTTTGAGCTCATTTAATCCTGAAAATACAAAAGGAAGACAAAAACACTCTTTTTCCAATATTAGTACTAAAAAAGGGTTAGTTTTATGCCTCATTTGATGTAATTTATATGTTGCATTTTACACACATCAAATACCCCCACACTTGAACTTTTGCTTGTCCTCAAGCAAAACTCTTTAATATTTGGCTTACACTCCCAAATGGAATAGGTAGAAGAGAAGGTTTTGGACTTGTCATAGAGTGTCGGGATTTCCAAGATCTTTTTGGGGTTTTATTTTTATTTATTTACACTCCTATTCGTAATGATTTATTTAGAACTGTTCATAAAAGAAATTACTTATTTGGGCATAACATGCCTTTTTAAAATTCTATTTATATACAAGTTCACATACCTCGCGGGGAAATCACTCACACTCGGCCGAAGGTGTATTTTTAGTGAATCACTCGAGAGCGGCACGGAACTTATTCCTACCATAGGCTTGCCAAGAAATCAATCCTCCTCCTTTTTAACTTTTATACCTTTGTAGATATCAAGAGGACTTTGTGGGTTAAGGGTTGGCTAGGGTTAAAGGTAGGTGGTTGGGTTAGTGGTTAGAAAAAAAAAGGCTAAAAAGCGTAACAAGTGTCGGTTCTCGTATTTTTGCAACTTTTTATTTTTGATGAAGCTTTTATAAAACAAAGTTATTTTTGATTACTTTGTTTGTTTATTTTCTTTTTGCTTCATCATTTTTTTTTTCGAAGAACCGAACTTGTTACTAAAATAAAGGGTTAAAAATAAAAAAGGTTTTGGTGGGTGAAAGGGTTTTTGTTTTGGGTGATGAAACGAAAAGGTTTAGGCTCAAAGGGGCTAACTAGGGGGATTTTTGGGTAGGTGGGAAAAGAAAAAGAAAAATAATGGTGTAGAAAAAAAAATGTTAGTCCTAATGCCTCCATCATTTACTTACTCGGGTTTAAGTTGATAAGGACCGGGAATGTATTGTCATGGCAAGTTCTAGAGTCGTAAGAACCAAGCGGCTATTCACACAAGAAACGAAAAATGAGCATTTAGTCAAATGATATGAAATTGTGTGCTCAATAAAGGCTCAAAACTCACTTTTGTGGAAATGGGTTTTTATGTGATCAAGTATATATAATCAAATTTTAAATAAGTTTGTCATGCCTTTTCATAATTTTCTTATGTTGGTTCTTTTTATCACTACGCTATCGGTTGTAAATTTGTAAAAATATAACCTTTTTGAGAGCTTGAATTTCCCGAGTTAAACCTAGACAAGTAAAAAAAAAAATTGAAATTTTTGAAAAAATTTGGGGTGATTAGCGGTTCCAATAGAGTTTTGTGTAAGGCTTGTATTTAGGACTTGCAAAATTCAAGGTTTTAGCATCCCCCCCACACTTAAATTACACATTGTCCTCAATGTGTCCCAAAAATAAATTTTTAGGTTGATTAGATGTGTAAATTAGTGTTTAAAAAGCAAAATTTTGTGTTACTGGGCACTGAACACGGCCCCGTGTTATCCGGGCACGGCCCCGTGTTCAAGTGCCAGTAACAAAATTGAAATAAGAGAAACAGAAGTCTGGACACGGGGGCGTGTTGGGTGAACACGGCCCGTGTCCAGTTACCTGTACTGGGCGTTTTCTGCAGGTGGTTCGACACGGGGCCGTGTTGGTTGGGCACGGCCCGTGTTGAACCTTCTGAAAGGGAGAAAATTGTCGGGTTGCCTCGTTCTTGTGCAGGGGATCATTTTTCTCGTTTCCCTTTTCATCCTTTACCACCATGAGTGTGTTTTATTCATTACAAACCATCCAAACATTAGAACCATCATTTCATTTCATCATAGAGAGAACTTACATAATCCTAAATTAAACTAGATAAAAGAAATAACAAACCATGGAGTCCTAGCCTTTACTTTATTTTAATTTAGCAAAATTTCCAAGAAATACACAATCTTGGTTAAACAAGGCCTTAGTGAACTCCTTCTTCCGAGTGCGGTTCTCCTCAAATGTCGGCGAGCCATTCTTCTATCTCCCTTGGAAGGAGAAAAGAAGGCTCGTTGGCATTAGTTTGAGGAGTTTCAACTTCCACCGGGATCTCTTGTTGGTGTTCCATGGGAGGTTCCGCCGGAAAGTCTTCCCACCCGGTAGGGTTGTTGATTCCGAGAGCCAGGTTCCAATCCTGCTGAGGAAGGACTGGTTCCATTGGAGGTGCTACAAGAATATTTAACCTCTGGTGCAAGAGGTTAATTTCTTGGAAGCTGCTTTCAAGTCCCATCGTAAGATCGTTAATACGGTCGATAAGGACCTCCTCTACTGAAGTCATTTCGTCGAGAGCCTCCCTTAATGCTATCACATAGTGAACAAGTGTAGCTTCAATGGAGGGTCTTCTTCCTCTTCGGTTGTTTGACGAATGCACAGAAGATGTATCGCTGTTTTCACTCGACATCCTACGAAAAATAAACTAAAAATAGCTTATTTAATGAAACAGTAACCGGACACGGCCCCGTGCTCACTGAGCACGGCCCCGTGTCCATCTTTCTGCAGAGTTTTGGAACAAGGAAACTTGTATTTTTAAGTTATTTTCTGAATGTTGTAGGCCCTTTTTGGCTACTAATAACTTAAAACCATGTTTCATAACATGTTTTTTCCAAGATTCTTTGAACAAAACTCATTTATCCCTACCATGGAGTTGGAGGAATTCCAAATTTTCAATGGTAGTTCTTGGAGAAAGATGAAGAAGAAGGAAATTACTAAAAGAGGAAGGGACAAGATGGGTTGTTGGAACCTTCTTTTAGACTTACCTAGGATAGTTTGAGAGAAGATTCCTGCAAATCTCTGCCCCAAGTTGGTCCAAATGTGCAGAATTCTTGGCTGCATTTATAGAAAATGACAGCAACCTGGACACGGCCCCGTGTTCAGTGGACACGGCCCCGTGTGCAGGTGGAGTTCTGACACAGTTTGTCCGTATTCTGACGTACTAACCAGAAAGGAATCTTTTGATGGACACGGGGGCGTGTTGGCTGGGCACGGCCCCGTGCCTACGGACTGTTTTATGAAGTTTTGCTAGTTCAAGGATCTCCCCGATATCGGGTGGTTCCTTACTGGTTGGAACAACCTCAAAGTGCCTAATATACCTTAATTGTCCTAGACTAAGGCGAGAACGCAAGAGGTTGTCGGTGAGGGTAATTCCTATTTTCATTCTAGGTGGACAAGTCCAACCCTTTTCCGGGCTCTTGTTAAAGAAGGTATATGCCGAATCGCTCAGGTCTATGTATGCACCGAACGAAGTCGATGGAGAGTCCTTCACGGCACAATCGACACAGGGACGACTATCGTCCAAGTCTTTGCTAGGTATGAAGGTATTTTCGGGAGCAACGAGGTTGTCGGAATGCGGTTCCAACATTTCTTCATGGGTATCGTCTTGGGGCGGATCAATAAAATCCTTCCTAAGCTCTTCTATCCATTTCAGAATTAGCTCTTCTAGTTGAAATAATTCGCTAAGGAACATTTCCCCTAGAATATCTGGCTGGGCGCATTCGAGGGAGAAATAGTGCTTATTTTTACTTTCGCCCCTCTTAAGGTTGTGAAAAGATCGTGGGTCCATGTAGTGGGGCCTATAATTTAGGAAGTAGCATTTTACTTCTTCATGTTCGCCACCACATAATTGACACCACGTACCATAAGAGTGCCGAAAGTAAAAATAATTACTATCACTCATGTTTATGTCAGAAATTACCAACCGTCGGGATCTAACGGTTCTGTTTTCAGTAACTGAAACTTGGGCACGGGGGCGTGTTGAGTGGACACGGCCCCGTGTTCAGCTTACTGTCTGATGTAAAACAGGATTGCCAGTTCCAATGATTGAGCACGTGGGCGTGTTCAGCGGGCACGGCCCGTGCTGAGCTCTGCAGAAGCTGAAAAACTAAGAAAATCCTAAAAAAAAATAAAAAAGAAAAAATAAAAGATGATTAGGCCGTTGATTCCTAACTTTCTTAAAATCCTTGTGTCCCCGGCAACGGCGCCAAGAACTTGATGTGCGTTGAAGTGTCGTATATTTTAGGTGTATATTTTAAGCCCCTTTTAACACTTATTTTAGCCAAGTTTTAAATTTATAAAACACGATATTTCACTAACACTAAACACACATATGGGCAAGTGCACCCATCGTTGAGTGTAGTATAGCGTTGGTAAGATACCGAGGTCGTCCAAGGACACAAGAGCTTTTAGTACCGGTTTATCCTCAACGTCTAACCAAAATAAAAGTTTAGAAAAATGTTTTAAACTAAGAAAAATAAAAACTAACTAAAATGCTGAAAATAAAAATAAAATAAAAACAGATAGACAAGATGAATCACTTGGTTCCGACTCGTATCTAGTATAACCTTTGATTATTTCCGCACTTTTGCACATAATTAAGAGATTATCTTAGTTATTGTAGTAGGCCCCTCTTTTGAAGGTGACGTTACCCTCACCCCAGTAGTTTGAGTCAGCAGGGATACAATCCTAAAGGGGTGGATTATTGGAAGATAATGAATTAAGTTATTAATGCAGTATTGTGGTAGGCCCCGCTTTTGGCGGTGACGTTACCCTCGACTAAGTAGTCTGAGTCAGCAGGGATACAGTCCTAAATAGCCGGGTTATAGTATTAATAGTAGTTAACTTATGAGGGGATCAAAGAGTTTGGACCCCCGCCATCCAATACCGTGAAGTATTGAAGGAGGTCCTACTAAATTTGACCCAGGTCCATTGCAGGACCTCTAAACGCTGAACAATGGCAAGACCTTTACCAAACCGTTCCCTTAACCCCCTACCAGGTAGCCAACATACCTCCATATAGACCGTGAGATATGAATGGTGAAAATCCTTTATTTTATATAGACAGTAAAATAATGCCAAGACACCACGGACAAACGATAAGGAAAGATCACCTTCAACATAAGTAACTAGTTATTAAAGTCATTAATACAAAACCAAATAAAAAGTGCAAAAGATTAGAAATAAAAAGTATTATACTAGACACTTTGTCTTCACCAAGTGATGTAAGAGACTTAGGCAAACATGGCCTTGATTGTCAAGAACTCTTACGATCAATCTTGGATCCCGAGACGACTCACACACTCTATGATGGACAATGGATGATGGTGGTGGATGATGGTGTTGTGATGGTGGTGGGTGGTGGATGAAGTGTGAGAGAGGTGGTGTGCCAAGGGATGAGTTGCAATGAAACCAAGCACTCCTATTTATAGGCTGAACAGAAGCCTGGGCACGGCCCCGTGTTCGCTGGGCACGGCCCCGTGCCCGTCTGACACTCTCTCTCTTCATTAATTGTAATTCGCAATTACAATTAATGCGCCTGCAGTACTTTCGGCACGCCCCCCGTGTCCGCTGAGCACGGCCCGTGGTGGGCAATAGAAGCTTCTATAGATTTGTCTTTTCTGCTGCTTCTTGGGCACGGCCCCGTGCTGGCTGAGCACGGGGCGTGTTCAGCCTTCTGTTTTCTCTATTTTGCTTTGGAAGGTGCCGTTGAGGGTTCGGGCAATCCACTAATGTTCCTTTTCTTGTATTTATGTTGGATTTAGCTGTCTTTTTGCTTCTTTTGTGTTTTTGAGCTCATTTAATTCTGAAAATACAAAAGGAAGACAAAAACACTCTTTTTCCAATATTAGTACTAAAAAAGGGTTAGTTTTATGCCTCATTTGATGTAATTTATATGTTGCATTTTACACACATCAAATACCCCCACACTTGAACTTTTGCTTGTCCTCAAGCAAAACTCTTTAATATTTGGCTTACACTCCCAAATGGAATAGGTAGAAGAGAAGGTTTTGGACTTGTCATAGAGTGTCGGGATTTCCAAGATCTTTTTGGGGTTTTATTTTTATTTATTTACACTCCTATTCGTAATGATTTATTTAGAACTGTTCATAAAAGAAATTACTTATTTGGGCATAACATGCCTTTTTAAAATTCTATTTATATACAAGTTCACATACCTCGCGGGGAAATCACTCACACTCGGCCGAAGGTGTATTTTTAGTGAATCACTCGAGAGCGGCACGGAACTTATTCCTACACAAAAGTTTATTTTAGCACACCTAACCCCTCAAAGCCTATTTCTAAGCTATGTAAAGGATATTTATGGTATGTTTAACTTATGGTCATGTTCTGGAATGTCTGTTACAGTTCAAATTGGCATACTTTCGCAGTTTGTCAACTTTAGTCCCTGTAAGTGAATTAACTTGTTTTTGCAATACCAAAGCCCTCAAAACTTATTTCTAAGTTATGTAAAGGTTATTTAAGGTATGTTAAGTATATGTCACTATTCCGGAGTGTTCTTTGCATTAAACTGGTTATATTTACGCATCAGTGCGCGTATAACCTTCCAGAAAGCGATATAGAGTTTGAAATCGAGCAAGAATTGATATGTGTAAATGATACACATATTTTTACAAATCCCAAGTATGAAATACAATATTTCACTGGTTTGGCATTTGTTTGATGGTTGAAGTGACACAGGTGTCACAGTCTCCCATACTTTAGGAAATTTCGTCCCGAAATTAATTCGTAGGAGCCCATTTGTGACTTTGTGTCAAATAACCACCAGAGATATGTAAGGCATAATCCTGTAATTTCTCTTTAACGGACATTTTTCAGAAAGGAAAAATGAACAGAGTTATTTTCAACAGGCATTCTTTAGAAAATGGAACATGAAGGAATAAACAAGGATATTCATTTCCCTCGATGGATATTCTTCAGCAACGAAAATGAACGGAAATGAGTTAACGAAAATGAACGAAACGAATCATTTTCCATGATTTCTTTAGAAACGAAAATGAACAGAATGAGTCATTTTCCACAACATCTTTAGAAACAAAAATGAACAGAATGAGTCATTTTTCACAACATCTTCAGAAACAAAAATGAACAGAATGAGTCATTTTTCACAATCATCTTCAGAAACAAAAATGAACAGAATGAGTCATTTTTCACCATTTCTTCAGAAACAAAAATGAACAGAATGAGTCATTTTTCACAACCTCTTCAGAAACAAAAATGAACAGAATGAGTCATTTTTCACCATTTCTTCAGAAACAAAAATGAACAGAATGAGTCATTTTTCACAACCTCTTCAGAAACAAAAATGAACAGAATGAGTCATTTTTCACAACCTCTTCAGAAACAAAAATGAACATAATGAGTCATTTTTCACCATTTCTTCAGAAACAAAAATGAACATGGTTAACTCCAGATACATGACAAAACTTGCTGTGGTTTCTGTGCACTGAATTCCATAATTATGTATGCATCCATAATTACGTAACTCCTTGCATAGTCCGCACAGTTTGTCTTGAAATGTTTTAGGGGAGGAAAATCAAACCTGTGATGAGTGTGACTAGACTACCATAGGGTCCTTTTAATTAGATCGACAATTGATCTTTTTAATTAGGCCACCAAGGAGTCCTTTCAGCTATCTCATCACATGATATTCCCAACCAGATTTTTGGATCAACCTGTTTAACTAGACCACTCAGGGGTCTAATTATGGAATAGTACAATATAATCCGAGGGTCTTTACTATTACGTAAAAGCCCATTGAGGATTTAATATAGTACCTTTGGATATCCTACTATGAATTTCCTTATACAAAGATATGGAAGATTCTACGAGGATTTGGATAACAAAACTTGGATTACACCAAAAACATAAAAGGAAACACATAAGCACATAATCACATAGTTGTTTAACTTGGTTATTAATTTGTTATCTTTGGACGCGGGTACTTAAAGTACACCAGGAATCCAATTCGTGGATTTCATTTGGCACTTTAATCATTTCAAGAATCCATCCATGAAGATAGAATGATCTACCAAAAATTCGATTTTCGTTTTCAGGAAAACGCAATATTCGAATTAAGGTACACAATAATTTGAAGATACGGAAATACCCTTAGGTACCCTTTTAAGAATTTATAGTGGTACTTGGGGTATTCGTACAGAATTATTACTTGCACCTTGTACTTCATTTCTTTGCAAGAGACGGGTACTTAGGATCTTTGTGGAAAACGCAAGAGATTGTAAAATGGAAGAATTTTGGGGGTAGTTTGCTTTTCAAGGAATATGATTCCTTGATTGTCGGTATTGTAAGGGATATGTTGTTTATACATATAATCACATAAATACATTGCAATGTAAATAAAAGATTTATTTATAAACACTGTTAACAACTGTTTCATGGACCTTGACAACAAGAGAAAATAATACATAAGATGTGATTATTTCTAAAGAGTGTTGTCTTCTAGTCGGTCAGATGCTCATCTCTGTGCTGGGTTAGCATTAGCAAGCTTTGGGCAATTTCTTCGGAAATGTCCCATCTCGCCACACTTGTAGCAAGAACCTGGTGGAAAGCGAGCTCGAGCAGGTTTGTTGTTAGCTTGATTTGGTGCAACTGCTGCTACGCAAACTTTTGCCGTATGACCTTTACGTCCACAACCGATAGCGTCGTGATAAAAAGAACCAACATAAGAAAATTATGAAAAGGCATGACAAGCTTAGTTAAAATTTAATTATATATACTTGATCACATAAAAAAACCCATTCCCACAAAAGTGAGTTTTGAGCCTTTATTGAGCAAACACTTACATATCATTTGACTAAATGCTCATTTTCGTTTCTTGTGTGAATGATGGAGGCATTAGGACTAACCCCTTTTTATTTCTACACCATTATTTTTTCTTTTTTTTACCACCTACCCAAAATCCCCCTAGTTAGCCCCTTTGAGCCTAAACCTTTTCATTTCATAACCCAAACCAAACACCCTTTTTACCCACCAAAATCTTTTTCATTTTTACCCCTTTGTTTTAGTAACAAGTTCGATTTTTCGTATAACTTTTCAAAATATATATATATATATATATAAATTTGTGTTAATGATGAAGCAAAAGAAAATAAACAAACAAGTTCATCAAAAATAACTTTGTTTGAATAAATAGCTTCATCAAAATAAAAGTTACAAAAATAGAAAGTCATACGAAAACCGACACTTGTTACGCTTTTTAGCCCTTTTTCTACTAACCACTAACCACCAACCCAACCACCTACCTTTAACCCAAGCCTAACCCTTCACCCACAAAGTCCTCTTGATATTTACAAAGGTATATAAGTTAAAAAGGAGGAGGATTGATTGCTTGGCAAGCCTATGGTAGGAGTAAGTTCCATGCCGCTCTCGAGTGATCCACAAAAATACATTTTCGGCCGAGTGTTGAGTGATCCCCGTGAGGTATGTGAACTTGTATATAAATAGAATTTTAAAGAGGCATGCTATGCCCTAATAAGTAATTTATCTTATGAAAAGTTTTAAATAAATCATGACGAATAGGATTGTAAATAAATAAAAATAAAATTAAATAAAGAATCTTGGAAATCCCGATACTCTACGACAAGCCCAAAAACCTTCTTCTCTACCCATTCCATTTGGGAGTGTAATAGCCACATATTAAAGAGTTTTGCTTGAGGACAAGCAAAGATTCAAGTGTGGGGGTATTTGATGTGTTAAAAATGCAACATATAAATTTCATCAAATGAGGAATAAAACTAACCCTTTTTTAGTACTAATGTTGGAAAAAGTGTGTTTTTGTCTTCCTTTTGTATTTTCAGGATTAAATGAGCTCAAATTAACAAAAGAAGCAAAAAGACATCAAAATCTAACATAAATACAAGAAAAGGAACAAGACGTGACATGCCCGACCCCACGACAACATCTTCCCAAGCAAAATAGAAGTGCTTGGCTCAAGCTCAAACCATCCCTTGGCACACCACCTCTCTCACACTTCACCCACCACCCACCACCACCATAACACCATCATCCACCACCATCATCCATTGTCCATCGTAGAGTGTGTGAGTCGTCTCGGGATCCAAGATTGATCGTAAGAGTTCTTGACAATCAAGGCCATGTTTGCCTAAGTCTCTTACATCACTTGGTGAAGACAAAGTGTCTAGTGTAATACTTTTTATTTCTAATCTTTTGCACTTTTTATTTGGTTTCGTATTAATGACTTTAATAACTAGTTGCTTATGTTGAAGGTGATCTTTCCTTATCGTTTGTCCGTGGTGTCTTGAAATTATTTTACTGTCTATATAAAATAAAAGATTTTCACCATTCATATCTCCACGGTCTATATGGAGGTATGTTGGCTACCTGGTCGGGGGTTAAGGGAACGGTTTGGTAAAGGTCTTGCCATTGTTCAGCGTTTAGAGGTCCTGCAATGGACCTGGGTCAAATTTAGTAGGACCTCCTTCAATACTTAACGATATTGGATGGCGGGGGTCCAAACTCTTTGACCCCCTCATAAGTTAACTACTATTAATACTATAACCCGGCTATTTAGGACTGTATCCCTGCTGACTCAGACTACTTAGTTGAGGGTAACGTCACCTCCAAAAGAGGGGCCTACCATAATTTGCATTAATAACTTAATTAATTATCTTCCAATAATCCACCCTTTTAGGATTGTATCCTTGCTGACTCAAACTACTGGGGTGAGGGTAACGTCACCTTCAAAAGAGGGGCCTACTACAATAACTAAGATAATCTCTTAAAATAGTGCAAAAGTGCGGAAATAATCAAAGGTTACACTAGATACGAGTCGGAACCAAGTGATTCATCTTGTCTATCTGTTTTTTTCTTTTTATTTTCAGCATTTTAGTTAGTTTTTATTTTTCTTAGTTTAAAACATTTTTCTAAACTTTTTTGATTTGATTAGACGTTGAGGATAAACCGGTACTAAAAGCTCTTGTGTCCTTGGACGACCTCGGTATCTTACCAACACTATACTACGCTCACGATGGGTGCACTTGCCCACATGTGTGTCTAGTGTTAGTAAATATCGTGTTTTATAAATTTAAAACTTGACTAAAAAGTGTTAAAGGGGCTTAAAATATACACCTAATATATATAACACTCGACTACGCATCAACGAGCAACACCTACGAGCTATCTTGGAACCTTTGAAGGAGGTACAGTTGTATGCAAAGCAGTCAAAGTAAGAATATTGGATTTGCGAGGTGCAATTCCTAGGTCACGTGGTGAATGAGAATGGAGTTCATGTAGACCCTGCCAAGATTGAGGCAATCAAGAATTGGGAAGCACAAAAAACCCCAACTGAGATACGGCAATTTCTGGGGTTAGCGGACTATCACAAGACGATTCATTGAGAAATTTTTCAAGGGTTGCTCAGCCGCTAACGTCCCTAACCCGGAAAGATAGGGAATTTGATTGGGGAGAGAAACGAGAAACAGCTTTCCAGACATTAAAGGATAAACTCTGCGAGGCACCTATCATATCTTTACCGGACGATACCAATAGATTTGTAGTTTATTGTAATGCTTCTCGACAAGGTCTTGGTTGCGTGTTGATGCAACAAGACAAAGTCATCGCTTACGCGTCACGTCAATTAAAGGTGCATGAGAAGAACCATACGACGCACGACCTTGAACTAGGTGTTGTGATCTTCGCGTTAAATATTTGGCGTCATTACTTGTATGGTACTCGTTGCACGATCTTTACTGACCATAAGAATTCGCAACACATTTTATATCAGAAGGACTTGAAATTGAGATAACGTAGATGGGTGGAGATGTTGAATGATTATGATTGTGAGATCAAGTGTCACCTAGGCAAGGCGAACGTTGTAGCCGACGCCTTGAGTCACAAGGAATGCACAAAGCCTCTAAGGGTGTGAGCCTTAGAGATGACGATACAAACTGATCTCACAGTTCGGCTTTGTGAAGCCCAACGGGAAACACTTAAACCAGAGAACTTACGAGTTGAACCACTGGGTGGTATGTAAGTGAAATTGGTTCTAAAGGAAGACAGAACATTATACTTCATGGAATGAATTTTGATACCATTCTTCGGTGATCTACGAGCACTTATTCTAGACGAAGCTCATAAGTTGAGGTACTCGATCCATCCTGGATCCTACAAGATGTACCAAGACTTAAAAGATTGGCATTGGTGGCCCAAGATGAAAGCTGACATCGCTTTATATGTGGGTAACTGACTTACTTGCGCCAAAGTTAAGGCAGAGTACCAGAAACCATCAGGGTTACTGCAACAACCAGAGGTTCCCGTCTGGAAGTGTAACACCCTAGTTTGAAAAGACCACTTAGCTATTTAATTAGTTGTGGAAAGACGATCCCAAAAAATACTGTGTTTACTAATCCACACAAACAATATATTTTACAACTAAAAACATTTAATGAATATACAGGTGTTACAATTCTTTCATTTTAGGTGGTATTTGTAAGCTAGTTTATAAATCATTCGTCTATGTCATTCACGTACTATCAAATCTTCAGACCCGATCCTCTATCTCCAAATCAATTTTAAAACCATTTTAGAATTACATTAGCATTTCATCCAATTCTAACTTAGATTTTCATAAGTTAATGAAATTCCCGATTTTGGATGTTACAAATCTACCCCCCTTAAAGGAGGTTTCGTCCCCGAAACCTCATCTTTACAAAATTAAGTTTATTGTAACCTTCCGACTACATTGTCCTCCTATGGGCTAAAATAAGTTTTTTCTTGAAAAGGTTTAGTTAATGATGTTTTTGCTAAAGTATTATTTATCTCTGGTGCGAACCAAAGTTTTATTAATACTTCATTTTGAAAACTTCACAATCAACCATTAACTAAACTTCAACAAGAATGTCTAGTAGAGACAACAAATGGGGAATCCATTAAGATTACTGAGATCTTGCAGGGAGCAAGAATAGAAATTTTAAACCATAATTTTATTGTTGATCTTCACCCAATGAATCTGGCTGGATTTGATATTGTATTAGGAATTGATTGGTTGGTAGCAAATAAAGCCAGTATTCTATGTGATCAAAAGTCAATACAAGTAAATTCACCAAAGGGTGAAACGATCACAATCAAAGGAAATAAGTCATCTAGATCCACGAAATTCATCTCTGTTATGAAAACTGCAAGTTGTGCAAGAAAAGGATTCCTAGTGTATATGATTTCCATAATCATTAACGCTAAACAAAAAGAATTGAAAGATATTCCCGTAATACCTCAATTCTCAGATGTTTTCCCTGAAGAATTACCAGGACTACTGCCAGGCAGGGAAGTTGAATTCAGAATTCATCTGCTACCAGAAACAGCACCAATTGCCAAAGCACCTTACCGTTTGGCACTAGTAGAAATGCAAGAACTGAAGAAACAGCTGGACGAATGTAACAACCCTCGGTAAAACCAACACCCTTATAATATTTCCGACACCCTATTATATCTTAAAATATTCTAATATGTCTTATAATATACGCCGTATGTGAAAATCGAGCCCAAAATATGTTATAGTTTATAAAATAAATGAAAAATCTGAAAATGTAAGTTGAGGCGGGTCGCGTAGGACCTCACCTCAAGCTTACGCAGGCCGCGTGGACTCATCAAACGCGGATACACCAGATGCCGACACGTGTCGACATCGTGGCGAGTCTAGTAGCTGACCCAGCTAAGCTATATGTTGACCGCGTGTTCCGTCGCTCACAATCTAAATTCTCAATCTAAATTATGTAGTAGTGTTATAATATTTGGGTATTATACCCCTAATTAGCGAGATTCTGCTCCGTTGTAAGTATTATAACCCCAGTTTCGTAATAGTTACACTGCCCGATTGATTTAGGGTTCCGTAACAACTGTCGTGGTTCTGCCCGACGTAGTTGTTGGAATGTCGTCTCGGAGAGGGTATCATTAATAATTTCAAAGGGTTATGATACTAACCAATGTACATTTGTATAAATTATAGATTATATCCAGGAAACCCTTACGAGAAGCCTAAGATAGCAAAGTGAGTAATCTCCTTTTTGTTAATAGTTTTTACAAAACATTAATTATTTTACAATGCAATTAAGCAGTGATTGAGTCTTTGTAGTTCTTCAATTATTGTCGGTATTTGGGGTTTTATATACAAAATTTATTACTTGCGAGTAGTAAGTCGGGATGACAGTACGTTACCATTGGACAACGAGTTAGCCAATGTGTAATATGACCCACAAGTCAAGGATTGACAGTACTGATTGAGTAATTGGGTAGAAATAAACAATGTGATCGCTCTCAATACTGTGTTAATTGATAAAATGTTTCTTGATTAAACTGGGATTCACTCACCAGTATTTCCAGCTGACAAAATATTTTAAAACATGTTTCAGGTAACACAATGTGAAAGCCAACTAGGAAAAAGCCAACTCGAGAGCACTGACGGCTTGGAAAATAAGTGGCTATAAAAGTTATCTAAGAAACAATGTTTTAAATTAAATAAAATTGGGGTTGTCCCTATAAATGTATTGTAATAAGAAACTTGGGTTTTGCCTATGTTATTATTAATATCAAATATGGTGGTTTTACTCTGATAAACATTTCCTAACTACGGTCCTGATGTAAATTCCGCTGCAAGATTAAACAACCTGATACCACCAAACTCTGAGCTCGCGTCCGCCCGTTCCCGGGAAACAGGGATCGGGGGTTGCGACAGAAGGTGGTATCAGAGCCTAGCCACTGGTCTGAGCCAAAGAAGTGTTCTGCTGACACTTGAAATTTTAAAATTTGTGTTAGGAAATAAATTACATAACTGTATTTATTTGTTATGTGTTATTTGACTATTTGTTAGTTTTCAATATGAGTGATCAAGGACCATCAGACGTGAATCGTCAGTTAGCTGATTCGCCTAGGAGTGAAGGTACATCATCATAGCCTGCCTTTTCGGGGTATTCTGCTGATCAGGAAGATGGAATATTTGCTTTTAGAGCTCAATCTGAAGAACCATTTCCTAATAAGAAACGAGGATGGTTCAGTAAAGAAGCTTTTGCTCGTAGGAAGAGAATGCGAAAACTACAACAGCAAAGGGCTTTAGTAGCC
Source organism: Helianthus tuberosus (assembly GCA_030545235.1). Classification (NCBI taxonomy): domain Eukaryota; kingdom Viridiplantae; phylum Streptophyta; class Magnoliopsida; order Asterales; family Asteraceae; genus Helianthus; species Helianthus tuberosus. Next base: position 64,836,789 of record CM060357.1, read on the forward strand.
ATTAAGCGAGAAACAGATGCCCATACTCAGGATATGCTTAATAGAAGCCTAGCTAATTTCCATATCTTAGCTACAACTGCTGCTGACCCAGGTCTGGAACAATTAGTAGCCCCACAACCACAAAACCCAAAACAACCCATGGAAATAGAAAACCAGGAAAACCAAGTGGAGATGCACGACTTTAACCCAGAAGAAATCCCAAGGGTGCCTGCACCGAATCCCCTAGACCCGAATTACGACCCCTGGCGGGACGACAATAGGGACTTTGTGCAACGTTACCCTATTCAGGACTATCCACCCATACAGAACATAGAAGCTTACCCAGGTATGGACCCTTTAGATCCCTATTACCATGATGAATATATTAGGGAAATTTTAGAGGATCCTTACCATCTCCGAACTCATACCCCTCCATATCAGGAACCAGCGCCACAGATTCCAAACCTAGTCCGAGAACCTGCACCCCCAATGAGTGCAGAAAACGTGCAAGAACTTAGGACTTTCGGGGAGGAAATTTTAGAGAACAGTGAGAGAATGCGTCAGGTGGGAGAACGTCTCGTATGGAAATACGATGAACGTAATATGGATTTTTGGATAAATCCATATATGTGAATGAAATGGTGAAACGATGGTAGTAATAATAATATAATAAAATAAAATAAAATATGTGTGTACGGATGCATATTACTATTTTATTTCTGTTGGTATTATAATCTTTATTTCTGTACTAGTATGTAATAGACGCATAGTATATGAAAAAGAGTATAGTCGCAATGATTGACGGTTTTGGTTAAATTGCGTGTCATGTGATTAATTATATTACCTATTATTTGTGATATTAATATTGGATAAATGTTTAAAATTCAGATGACCGACGAAGGAAATCAAGGAAATCTGAATAATGATAACCAGAGTAATATTAACGTGGTTAATGAGAATCCAAGCATCAATAACAATAACAATCAAGTGGACAATAGTGCTATCCAACACATAGTAGCACAGGGAATTATAGATGCAATGCCTTTTATTCTTCAAACTGTTAAAGATGCTGATAATAAAAGTAAGCATAGCAGTAAGCGACCAAGTGAACCAGAAAACAGCGTGAACAATGGACCTGTACTTCAAATGCCTATTCCTAAAAGAAGAAGAACCGTGCCTAACGGTTGTTCTTATAAAGAATTTTGGTCTTGTAAACCAATGGAATTCTCGGGCAATGAAGGGGCCATTGCAACTCTACGCTGGATAGAAAAGACTGAGGCAGTCTTAAGGATAAGCAAGTGTGCTGAAGAAGATAAAATATTGTTTGCTTCTAATCTGTTTAAGAATGCAGCACTAGAATGGTGGAACACTATCCTCCAAACAAGAGGAAGTGATAGGACTTATAATATGGAATGGGAAGAATTTAAAAACAAGGTAGAAAGGAAGTTCTGCCCACCCAATGAAAAAAACAGATAGCAAACAAATTCCTAAACCTTAGGATGACTGGTGTGGATAGTAAGTGATACACTAAAATATTCTTTGAATATGCTAGAAAAGCGCCAACTCTTGCTTCACCAGAACCAGTATTAATTTCCCGTTATATTTGGGGATTAATCGGAGAGATTAGACACGTAGTCAAGGCAGCTAGACGTCAAACCATAGAAGAAGCTGTAGAACTAGCCAATACCTTGACTGATGAATTAGTCTGTACCCGAGAAGAGGATCAAAGGAGAAACCTAACCCAGAAATTGACTCAAGAATTTCGTTCTGGAAATTCTAACCGTGGGAGAAATGTAGGTTCTATCTCTGCACCCTACTGTAGGAATTGTAAAAGAAAGCATTCAGGAAGATGCTCTGTGTACTGTAACTTTTGTAAAATATCGGGACACAAGGAAGAAGACTGCAGGAAGAAAAACAGCAGGATATGCTATAACTGCAGAGAACAAGGTCACATCAAGCCAAACTGCCCAAAATTAGCTCCAGCTACAGATAACAAGAATACTAAAAATGCTAGAGCATTTGTTCTGACTGCAGATGAAGCCAAGATGATTCCAGATGTCATAGCTGGTACGTTTTTAGTTAATGATGTCTTTGCTAAAGTATTATTTGACTCTGGTGCAAACCAAAGTTTTATTAATACATCGTTTTGCAAATTTCTAAATCAGTCATTAACTAAACTACCACTAGAATGCTTAGTAGAGACAGCTAATGGAGAAACCGTTAGGATTTCTGAAATCTTGCAGGGAGCAAGAATAGAAATTTCAAATCAGAAATTTATTGCAAATCTTTATCCCATGAATCTAGCAGGATTTGATGTCGTTTTAGGAATGGATTGGTTAATAGCCAATAAAGCTAGTATTTTATGTGATCAAAAGTTAATTCAAGTAAATTCACCAAAAGGTAAAACGATCACAATTAAAGGAGATAAACCTTCTATGTTCACTAAGTTCATCTCTGCAATGAAAACTGCAAGTTGTATAAGAAAAGGTTCTATAGTATATTTGATTTCTATAATCACTAACACTAAAGGAAAAGAACTAAAAGATATTCCAGTAGTATCTCAGTTTTCAGATGTATTTCCAGAAGAATTGCCAGGGCAACCTCCAGACAGAGAAGTTGAATTCAGAATCCATTTAATACCAGGAACATCACCAATTGCCAAAGCACCTTACCGTTTAGCACCTGCAGAAATGCAAGAATTAAAGAAACAACTAGATGAATTGTTAGAAAAAGGATTTATACAGCCAAGTTCGTCGCCATGGGGAGCGCCAATATTGTTTGTTAAAAAGAAGGGTGGATCAATGCGTATGTGCATTGATTACCGTGAATTAAACAAAGTCACGATTAAAAATCGGTACCCATTACCGAGAATCGATGATCTGTTTGATCAATTGCAAGGAGCTCGATTTTTCTCTAAAATTGATTTAAGGTCAGGATATCATCAATTAAAGGTACAGGAAGAGGACATTCCTAAGACCGCATTCAGAACGAGGTATGGCCATTATGAATTTACTGTCATGCCATTTGGTTTAACCAATGCCCCAGCTGCATTTATGGACATGATGAACCGAATATGTAAGCCATATTTGGATAAATTCATAATTGTTTTTATAGATGATATTCTAATTTACTCTAAGAGTAAAGAGGATCATGCAAAGCATTTGCACGCACTTTTAAGTCTGTTAAGAAATGAAAAGCTTTATGCTAAGTTTTCAAAGTGCGAATTTTGGTTAGAACAGGTACAATTCCTTGGACACCTAGTTAATCATGAAGGAATTCATGTAGACCCAACCAAGATTGAGGCAATTACTAAATGGAAAACCCCTGAGTCACCAACTGAGGTTAGAAGTTTCTTAGGATTGGCCGGTTATTATAGAAGGTTTATTAAAGATTTTTCTAGAATAGCCATTCCCTTAACTAAACTAACCTGTAAATCTGTTAAGTTTGAATGGGGAGTAAAACAAGAAGAAGCCTTTAGAATTTTTAAGCAAAGATTGACCCATACACCTATATTAGCATTACCAGAAGGAACTAAAGACTTTATAGTCTATTGTGATGCTTCTAAATTAGGTTATGGTTGTGTGTTGATGCAACGACAAAAGGTTATAGCTTACGCATCTAGACAACTTAAGAGTCATGAAGAGAATTATTCAACCCATGATTTAGAGTTAGGAGCTATAATTTTTGCCCTTAAGATTTGGAGACATTACCTTTATGGTAGTAAGTTTACCATATTCACTGATCACAAAAGTTTAAAGTATGTTTTCAGGCAGAAAGAGTTGAATATGAGACAAAGACGTTAGATGGAATTTCTTAGTGACTATGACTGTGATATCCAATATCATGAAGGAAAAGCAAATGTAGTGGCAGATGCTTTAAGTCGAAAGTATCATGAAAAACCAAGAAAGGTACGTTCTCTTAAATTAAATCTGCAAGTAGATTTAAATAATCAAATAAGAGAAGCACAAGAATCAGTAATCAAGGAAGATACTGAAAAGTTAAAAGGTATGTTAAAATAATTAAAACAAGGAACATATGGAATTTGGAGATTCCATGAAAAGAGAATGTGGATACCTAAATTAGGAAATCTACGCCATCGTATATTAGAAGAAGCTCATAAGTCCAAGTAAACAATGCATCCAGGAAGTGACAAAATGTACCAGGATTTAAGGAAAATTTTCTGGTGGATAGGAATGAAAAAGGATATAGCAGCTTATGTTTCTAAATGTTTAACTTGTTCACAAGTTAAAGCTGAACATCAGAAACCTTCAGGTTTGTTACAGCAATTAGAAATGCCAGTTTGGAAATGGGAATTAATAACCATGGATTTTGTTACTAAATTACCCAAAACTAAGAAAGGAAATGATACAATCTGGGTAATTGTAGATAGACTAACCAAGTCAGCTCATTTCTTACCAATGAAGGAAACAATTAGTATGGAACAATTATCTAAATTGTATGTAAATGAAATTGTTTCTTTACATGGCATTCCTTTATCAATTGTTTCTGATAGAGATAGCCACTTTACATCTCATTTTGGTCAAGTTTCCAAAAGGCAATGGGAACCAAGTTAAGATTAAGCACAACCTATCACCCACAAACGGATGGACAAAGTGAAAGAACAATTCAGACAATGGAAGATATGCTTAGAGCTTGTGTAATTGATTTTGGAGGTAATTGGGATGATCACTTACCTTTAATAGAATTTTCTTATAATAATAGTTATCACACAAGTATCAATGCTGCACCATTTGAAGCACTTTATGGAAGAAAGTGTCGAACCCCAGTCTGTTGGGCAGAAATTGGGGAAAAGCAACTATCTGTACCTGAGATAGTGCAGGAAACAACGACAAGATTATTCAAGTCAAGGAACGACTGAAAGCAGCACGTGATAGACAAAAGAGTTATGCTAATAACCGACGTAAGTCGTTGGAATTTCAAGTAGGAGATAAAGTATTGTTGAAAGTCTCTCCTTGGAAAGGAGTAGTAAGATTCATAAAAAGGGGAAAGCTAAGTCCCAGGTATGTTGGACCTTTTAAGATTATTAGAAGAATAGGACCTGTAGCCTATCAGCTACAACTGCCAGAGGAAATGGCAGGAATACATGATGTGTTTCATGTATCTAATCTCAAAAAGTGTTTAGCTGTTGAATCATTGATAGTACCTCTTAAGGATATAGAGGTAAATGAACAACTCAAGTTTGTAAAAAGGCCTCTACAAATTGAAGATAGAAAAGTCAAGAATCTCAAGCATAAGCGTCTAGTTCTAGTCAAAGTAAAGTGGGATTCCAAAAGAGGACCTGAGTATGCATGGGAGCTCGAGTCAGAAATGAAAAAGAAATACCCGCATTTATTTCTATAGATCTCGAGGACGAGCTCTAAAACAAGGTGGGGAGAATGTAACAACCCTCGGTAAAACCAACACCCTTATAATATTTCCGACACCCTATTATATCTTAAAATATTCTAATATGTCTTATAATATACCCCGTATGTGAAAATCGAGCCCAAAATATGTTATAGTTTATAAAATAAATTAAAAATCTGAAAATGTAAGTTGAGGCGGGCCGCGTAGGACCTCACCTCAAGCTTACGCGGGCCGCGCGGACTCATCAAACGTGGATACACCAGATGCCGACACGTGTCGACATCGTGGCGAGTCTAGTAGCTGACCCAGCTAAGCTATATGTTGACCGCGTGTTGACGCGGGCCGCGTAAGGCTTGGCCTTACCTTACGCGGGCCGCGTGAGGACCAGATTACACGACTATATAAGAAGGCCATCAGACTTCGTTTTCCGTCGCTCACAATCTCAATTCTCAATCTAAATTCTGTAGTAGTGTTATAATATTTGGGTATTATACCCCTAATTAGCGAGATTCTGCTCCGTTGTAAGTATTATAACCCCAGTTTCGTAATAGTTACGCTGCCCGATTGATTTAGGGTTCCGTAACAACTGTCGTGGTTCTGTCCGACGTAGTTGTTGGAATGCCGTCTCGGGGAGGGTATCCTTAATAATTTCAAAGGGTTATGATACTAACCAATGTACATTTGTATAAATTATAGATTATATCCAGGAAACCCTTACGAGAAGCCTAAGATAGCAAAGTGAGTAATCTCCTTTTTGTTAATAGTTTTTACAAAACATTAATTATTTTACAATGCAATTAAGCAGTGATTGAGTCTTTGTAGTTCTTCAATTACTGCCGGTATTTGGGATTTTGTATACAAAATTTATTACTTGCGAGTAGTAAGTCGGGATGACAGTACGTTACCATTGGACAACGAGTTAGCCAATGTGTAATATGACCCACAAGTCAAGGATTGACAGTACTGATTGAGTAATTGGGTAGAAATAAACAATGTAATCGCTCTCAATACTGTGTTAATTGATAAAATGTTTCTTGATTAAACTGGGATTCACTCACCAGTATTTCCAGCTGACAAAATATTTTAAAACATGTTTCAGGTAACACAATGTGAAAGCCAACTGGGAAAAAGCCAGCTCGAGAGCACTGACGGCTTGGAAAATAAGTGGCTATAAAAGTTATCTAAGAAACAATGTTTTAAATTAAATAAAATAGGGTTTGTCCCTATAAATGTATTGTAATAAGAAACTTGGGTTTTGCCTATGTTATTATTAATATCAAATATGGTGGTTTTACTCTGATAAACATTTCCTAACTACGGTCCTGATGTAAATTCCGTTGCAAGATTAAACAACCTGATACCACCAAACTCTGAGCTCGCGTCCGCCCGTTCCGGGGAAACAGGGATCGGGGGTTGCGACAACGAACTTCTGGAGCACCAATTCTGTTTGTCAAAAAGAAAGATGGGTCAATGCGTATGTGCATTGATTACCGAGAATTGAACAAAGTCACGATTAAAAATCGGTACCCATTACCGAGAATTGATGATCTGTTTAATCAAATGCATGGAGTTCGATTCTTTTCTAAGATCGATTTACGTTCAGGATATCATCAATTGAAGGTACAGGAAGAGGACATTCCTAAAACTGCCTTCAGAACAAGGTATGGCCATTATGAATTTACCGTCATGCCATTTGGTTTAACCAATGCCCTAGTCGCATTTATGGACATGATGAATATAATATGTAAGCCATATCTGGATAAATTCATAATTGTTTTTATAGATGATATTCTAATTTACTCTAAGAGTAAAGAGGAACATGTAGCGCATCTGCATGCACTCCTAAATTTGCTGAGAAAAGAAAAGCTTTATGCTAAATTTTCAAAATGTGAATTTTGGTTAGAAGAAGTGCAATTTCTTGGACATTTAGCTAATCATGAAGGAATTCATATGGATCCCACGAAGATTGAGGCAATTACTAAATGGAAAATCGCTGAATCACCAACAGAGGTGAGAAGTTTTCTAGGACTAGCCGGTTACTATAGACGGTTTATCTGAGATTTCTCTAGAATAGCCATTCTCTTAACCAAACTAACCTGTAAATCTATTAAGTTTGAATGGGGACCAAAACAGGAAGAAGCCTTTAGAATTCTTAAGCAAAGATTAACCAACGCACCCATACTAGCGTTACCAGAAGGAACAGAAGACTTTGTAGTCTATTGTGACACTTTTAAGTTAGGTTATGGATGTGTGTTGATGCAACGTCAAAAGGTTATAGTTTATGTGTCGCAACCCCCGATCCCTTATCTGTCCCGGGAACAGGCGGACGCGAACTCAGATTTTCGGTGGTATCAGTTGGTTAATTTGGCAGCGGAAATTACATCAGGACCGTAGTTAGAAATGTTTATCAGAGTAAAACCACCATATTTGAATTCAACTTCCCTATCTGGAGGTTGTCCTGGCAATTCTTCTGGAAATACATCTGAAAACTGAGATACTACTGGAATATCTTTTAGTTGTTTTTCTTTAGTGTTAGTGATTATGGAAATCAAATACACTATAGAACCTTTTCTTATATAACTTGCAGTTTTCATCACAGAGATGAATTTTGTAGTTCTAGATGGTTTATCTCCTTTAATTGTGATCATTTTACCTTTTGGTGAATTTACTTGAATTGACTTTTGATCACATAAAATACTGGCTTTATTGGCTATTAACCAATCCATTCCTAAAAAAACATCGAATCCTGCCAGATTCATGGGATAAAGGTTTGCAATAAATTTCTGATTTAAAATTTCTATTCTTGCTCCCTGCAAGATTTCAGAAATCCTAACGGTTTCTCCATTAGCTATCTCTACTAAGCATTCTAGTGGTAGTTTAGTTAATGACTGATTTAGAAATTTGCAAAATGATGTATTAATAAAACTTTGGTTTGCACCAGAGTCAAATAATACTTTAGCAAAAATATCATTAACTAAAAACGTACCAGCTATGACATCTTGAATCATTTTGGCTTCATCTGCAGTCAGAACAAATGCTCTAGCATTTTGAGTATTCTTGTTGTTTGTAGCTGGAGCTAATTTTGGGCAATTAAGCTTGATATGACCTTGTTCTTCGCAGTTGTAACATATCCTGTTGTTACCTTTCTTCCTGCAGTTTTCTTCCTTGTGTCCCGATATTTTGCAAAAGTTACAGTATATGGAGCATTTTCCTGAATGCTTTCTTTTGCAATTCATACAGTAAGGTGTGGAGGTAGAACTTATATTTTTCCCACGATTAAAATTTCCAGAACGAAATTCTTGTTTGAGCTTTTGGGTTAGGTTCCTCCTTTGATCCTCCTCTCGAGTACGGATTAATTCATCGGTCAAGGTATTTGCTAGTTCTACAACTTCTTCTATGGTTTGAGGTCTAGCTGCCTTAACTACGTGTCTTATCTCTCCAATTAATCCCCAGATATAACGGGAGATTAATACTGGTTCTGGATTCTAACATATTCGAAGAATATTTTAGTGTATCCCTTACTATCCACACCAGTCATCCTAAGGTATAAGAATTTGTTTGCTATCTGTTCCTTCTCATTGGGTGGGCATAATTCTTTTCTACCTTGCTCTTAAATTCTTCCCATTCCATATTGTAAGTTCTATCACTTCCTCTTGATTGGAGGATAGTGTTCCACCATTCTAGTGCTGAATTCCTAAAGGTACAGGAAGAGGACATTCCTAAGACCGCATTCAGAACGAGGTATGGCCATTATGAATTTACTGTCATGCCATTTGGTTTAACCAATGCCCCAGCTGCATTTATGGACATGATGAACCGAATATGTAAGCCATATTTGGATAAATTCATAATTGTTTTTATAGATGATATTCTAATTTACTCTAAGAGTAAAGAGGATCATGCAAAGCATTTGCACGCACTTTTAAGTCTGTTAAGAAATGAAAAGCTTTATGCTAAGTTTTCAAAGTGCGAATTTTGGTTAGAACACGTACAATTCCTTGGACACCTAGTTAATCATGAAGGAATTCATGTAGACCCAACCAAGATTGAGGCAATTACTAAATGGAAAACCCCTGAGTCACCAACTGAGGTTAGAAGTTTCTTAGGATTGGCCGGTTATTATAGAAGGTTTATTAAAGATTTTTCTAGAATAGCCATTCCCTTAACTAAACTAACCTGTAAATCTGTTAAGTTTGAATGGGGAGTAAAACAAGAAGAAGCCTTTAGAATTTTTAAGCAAAGATTGACCCATACACCTATATTAGCATTACCAGAAGGAACTAAAGACTTTATAGTCTATTGTGATGCTTCTAAATTAGGTTATGGTTGTGTGTTGATGCAACGACAAAAGGTTATAGCTTACGCATCTAGACAACTTAAGAGTCATGAAGAGAATTATTCAACCCATGATTTAGAGTTAGGAGCTATAATTTTTGCCCTTAAGATTTGGAGACATTACCTTTATGGTAGTAAGTTTACCATATTCACTGATCACAAAAGTTTAAAGTATGTTTTCAGGCAGAAAGAGTTGAATATGAGACAAAGACGTTAGATGGAATTTCTTAGTGACTATGACTGTGATATCCAATATCATGAAGGAAAAGCAAATGTAGTGGCAGATGCTTTAAGTCGAAAGTATCATGAAAAACCAAGAAAGGTACGTTCTCTTAAATTAAATTTGCAAGTAGATTTAAATAATCAAATAAGAGAAGCACAAGAATCAGTAATCAAGGAAGATACTGAAAAGTTAAAAGGTATGTTAAAATAATTAAAACAAGGAACATATGGAATTTGGAGATTCCATGAAAAGAGAATGTGGATACCTAAATTAGGAAATCTACGCCATCGTATATTAGAAGAAGCTCATAAGTCCAAGTAAACAATGCATCCAGGAAGTGACAAAATGTACCAGGATTTAAGGAAAATTTTCTGGTGGATAGGAATGAAAAAGGATATAGCAGCTTATGTTTCTAAATGTTTAACTTGTTCACAAGTTAAAGCTGAACATCAGAAACCTTCAGGTTTGTTACAGCAATTAGAAATGCCAGTTTGGAAATGGGAATTAATAACCATGGATTTTGTTACTAAATTACCCAAAACTAAGAAAGGAAATGATACAATCTGGGTAATTGTAGATAGACTAACCAAGTCAGCTCATTTCTTACCAATGAAGGAAACAATTAGTATGGAACAATTATCTAAATTGTATGTAAATGAAATTGTTTCTTTACATGGCATTCCTTTATCAATTGTTTCTGATAGAGATAGCCACTTTACATCTCATTTTGGTCAAGTTTCCAAAAGGCAATGGGAACCAAGTTAAGATTAAGCACAACCTATCACCCACAAACGGATGGACAAAGTGAAAGAACAATTCAGACAATGGAAGATATGCTTAGAGCTTGTGTAATTGATTTTGGAGGTAATTGGGATGATCACTTACCTTTAATAGAATTTTCTTATAATAATAGTTATCACACAAGTATCAATGCTGCACCATTTGAAGCACTTTATGGAAGAAAGTGTCGAACCCCAGTCTGTTGGGCAGAAATTGGGGAAAAGCAACTATCTGTACCTGAGATAGTGCAGGAAACAACGACAAGATTATTCAAGTCAAGGAACGACTGAAAGCAGCACGTGATAGACAAAAGAGTTATGCTAATAACCGACGTAAGTCGTTGGAATTTCAAGTAGGAGATAAAGTATTGTTGAAAGTCTCTCCTTGGAAAGGAGTAGTAAGATTCATAAAAAGGGGAAAGCTAAGTCCCAGGTATGTTGGACCTTTTAAGATTATTAGAAGAATAGGACCTGTAGCCTATCAGCTACAACTGCCAGAGGAAATGGCAGGAATACATGATGTGTTTCATGTATCTAATCTCAAAAAGTGTTTAGCTGTTGAATCATTGATAGTACCTCTTAAGGATATAGAGGTAAATGAACAACTCAAGTTTGTAAAAAGGCCTCTACAAATTGAAGATAGAAAAGTCAAGAATCTCAAGCATAAGCGTCTAGTTCTAGTCAAAGTAAAGTGGGATTCCAAAAGAGGACCTGAGTATGCATGGGAGCTCGAGTCAGAAATGAAAAAGAAATACCCGCATTTATTTCTATAGATCTCGAGGACGAGCTCTAAAACAAGGTGGGGAGAATGTAACAACCCTCGGTAAAACCAACACCCTTATAATATTTCCGACACCCTATTATATCTTAAAATATTCTAATATGTCTTATAATATACCCCGTATGTGAAAATCGAGCCCAAAATATGTTATAGTTTATAAAATAAATTAAAAATCTGAAAATGTAAGTTGAGGCGGGCCGCGTAGGACCTCACCTCAAGCTTACGCGGGCCGCGCGGACTCATCAAACGTGGATACACCAGATGCCGACACGTGTCGACATCGTGGCGAGTCTAGTAGCTGACCCAGCTAAGCTATATGTTGACCGCGTGTTGACGCGGGCCGCGTAAGGCTTGGCCTTACCTTACGCGGGCCGCGTGAGGACCAGATTACACGACTATATAAGAAGGCCATCAGACTTCGTTTTCCGTCGCTCACAATCTCAATTCTCAATCTAAATTCTGTAGTAGTGTTATAATATTTGGGTATTATACCCCTAATTAGCGAGATTCTGCTCCGTTGTAAGTATTATAACCCCAGTTTCGTAATAGTTACGCTGCCCGATTGATTTAGGGTTCCGTAACAACTGTCGTGGTTCTGTCCGACGTAGTTGTTGGAATGCCGTCTCGGGGAGGGTATCCTTAATAATTTCAAAGGGTTATGATACTAACCAATGTACATTTGTATAAATTATAGATTATATCCAGGAAACCCTTACGAGAAGCCTAAGATAGCAAAGTGAGTAATCTCCTTTTTGTTAATAGTTTTTACAAAACATTAATTATTTTACAATGCAATTAAGCAGTGATTGAGTCTTTGTAGTTCTTCAATTACTGCCGGTATTTGGGATTTTGTATACAAAATTTATTACTTGCGAGTAGTAAGTCGGGATGACAGTACGTTACCATTGGACAACGAGTTAGCCAATGTGTAATATGACCCACAAGTCAAGGATTGACAGTACTGATTGAGTAATTGGGTAGAAATAAACAATGTAATCGCTCTCAATACTGTGTTAATTGATAAAATGTTTCTTGATTAAACTGGGATTCACTCACCAGTATTTCCAGCTGACAAAATATTTTAAAACATGTTTCAGGTAACACAATGTGAAAGCCAACTGGGAAAAAGCCAGCTCGAGAGCACTGACGGCTTGGAAAATAAGTGGCTATAAAAGTTATCTAAGAAACAATGTTTTAAATTAAATAAAATAGGGTTTGTCCCTATAAATGTATTGTAATAAGAAACTTGGGTTTTGCCTATGTTATTATTAATATCAAATATGGTGGTTTTACTCTGATAAACATTTCCTAACTACGGTCCTGATGTAAATTCCGTTGCAAGATTAAACAACCTGATACCACCAAACTCTGAGCTCGCGTCCGCCCGTTCCCGGGAAACATGGATCGGGGGTTGCGACAACGAACTTCTGGAGCACCAATTCTGTTTGTCAAAAAGAAAGATGGGTCAATGCGTATGTGCATTGATTACCGAGAATTGAACAAAGTCACGATTAAAAATCGGTACCCATTACCGAGAATTGATGATCTGTTTGATCAAATGCATGGAGTTCGATTCTTTTCTAAGATCGATTTACGTTCAGGATATCATCAATTGAAGGTAGAGGAAGAGGACATTCCTAAAACTGCCTTCAGAACAAGGTATGGCCATTATGAATTTACCGTCATGCCATTTGGTTTAACCAATGCCCTAGTCGCATCTATGGACATGATGAATATAATATGTAAGCCATATCTGGATAAATTCATAATTGTTTTTATAGATGATATTCTAATTTACTCTAAGAGTAAAGAGGAACATGTAGCGCATCTGCATGCACTCCTAAATTTGCTGAGAAAAGAAAAGCTTTATGCTAAATTTTCAAAATGTGAATTTTGGTTAGAAGAAGTGCAATTTCTTGGACATTTAGTTAATCATGAAGGAATTCATATGGATCCCACGAAGATTGAGGCAATTACTAAATGGAAAATCGCTGAATCACCAACAGAGGTGAGAAGTTTTCTAGGACTAGCCGGTTACTATAGACGGTTTATCTGAGATTTCTCTAGAATAGCCATTCTCTTAACCAAACTAACCTGTAAATCTATTAAGTTTGAATGGGGACCAAAACAGGAAGAAGCCTTTAGAATTCTTAAGCAAAGATTAACCAACGCACCCATACTAGCGTTACCAGAAGGAACAGAAGACTTTGTAGTCTATTGTGACACTTTTAAGTTAGGTTATGGATGTGTGTTGATGCAACGTCAAAAGGTTATAGTCTATGTGTCGCAACCCCCGATCCCTTATCTGTCCCGGGAACAGGCGGACGCGAACTCAGATTTTCGGTGGTATCAGTTGGTTAATTTGGCAGCGGAAATTACATCAGGACCGTAGTTAGAAATGTTTATCAGAGTAAAACCACCATATTTGAATTCAACTTCCCTATCTGGAGGTTGTCCTGGCAATTCTTCTGGAAATACATCTGAAAACTGAGATACTACTGGAATATCTTTTAGTTGTTTTTCTTTAGTGTTAGTGATTATGGAAATCAAATACACTATAGAACCTTTTCTTATATAACTTGCAGTTTTCATCACAGAGATGAATTTTGTAGTTCTAGATGGTTTATCTCCTTTAATTGTGATCATTTTACCTTTTGGTGAATTTACTTGAATTGACTTTTGATCACATAAAATACTGGCTTTATTGGCTATTAACCAATCCATTCCTAAAAAAACATCGAATCCTGCCAGATTCATGGGATAAAGGTTTGCAATAAATTTCTGATTTAAAATTTCTATTCTTGCTCCCTGCAAGATTTCAGAAATCCTAACGGTTTCTCCATTAGCTATCTCTACTAAGCATTCTAGTGGTAGTTTAGTTAATGACTGATTTAGAAATTTGCAAAATGATGTATTAATAAAACTTTGGTTTGCACCAGAGTCAAATAATACTTTAGCAAAAATATCATTAACTAAAAACGTACCAGCTATGACATCTTGAATCATTTTGGCTTCATCTGCAGTCAGAACAAATGCTCTAGCATTTTGAGTATTCTTGTTGTTTGTAGCTGGAGCTAATTTTGGGCAATTAAGCTTGATATGACCTTGTTCTTCGCAGTTGTAACATATCCTGTTGTTACCTTTCTTCCTGCAGTTTTCTTCCTTGTGTCCCGATATTTTGCAAAAGTTACAGTATATGGAGCATTTTCCTGAATGCTTTCTTTTGCAATTCATACAGTAAGGTGTGGAGGTAGAACTTATATTTTTCCCACGATTAAAATTTCCAGAACGAAATTCTTGTTTGAGCTTTTGGGTTAGGTTCCTCCTTTGATCCTCCTCTCGAGTACGGATTAATTCATCGGTCAAGGTATTTGCTAGTTCTACAACTTCTTCTATGGTTTGAGGTCTAGCTGCCTTAACTACGTGTCTTATCTCTCCAATTAATCCCCAGATATAACGGGAGATTAATACTGGTTCTGGATTCTAACATATTCGAAGAATATTTTAGTGTATCCCTTACTATCCACACCAGTCATCCTAAGGTATAAGAATTTGTTTGCTATCTGTTCCTTCTCATTGGGTGGGCATAATTCTTTTCTACCTTGCTCTTAAATTCTTCCCATTCCATATTGTAAGTTCTATCACTTCCTCTTGATTGGAGGATAGTGTTCCACCATTCTAGTGCTGAATTCCTAAAGGTACAGGAAGAGGACATTCCTAAGACCGCATTCAGAACGAGGTATGGCCATTATGAATTTACTGTCATGCCATTTGGTTTAACCAATGCCCCAGCTGCATTTATGGACATGATGAACCGAATATGTAAGCCATATTTGGATAAATTCATAATTGTTTTTATAGATGATATTCTAATCTACTCTAAGAGTAAAGAGGATCATGCAAAGCATTTGCACGCACTTTTAAGTCTGTTAAGAAATGAAAAGCTTTATGCTAAGTTTTCAAAGTGCGAATTTTGGTTAGAACACGTACAATTCCTTGGACACCTAGTTAATCATGAAGGAATTCATGTAGACCCAACCAAGATTGAGGCAATTACTAAATGGAAAACCCCTGAGTCACCAACTGAGGTTAGAAGTTTCTTAGGATTGGCCGGTTATTATAGAAGGTTTATTAAAGATTTTTCTAGAATAGCCATTCCCTTAACTAAACTAACCTGTAAATCTGTTAAGTTTGAATGGGGAGTAAAACAAGAAGAAGCCTTTAGAATTTTTAAGCAAAGATTGACCCATACACCTATATTAGCATTACCAGAAGGAACTAAAGACTTTATAGTCTATTGTGATGCTTCTAAATTAGGTTATGGTTGTGTGTTGATGCAACGACAAAAGGTTATAGCTTACGCATCTAGACAACTTAAGAGTCATGAAGAGAATTATTCAACCCATGATTTAGAGTTAGGAGCTATAATTTTTGCCCTTAAGATTTGGAGACATTACCTTTATGGTAGTAAGTTTACCATATTCACTGATCACAAAAGTTTAAAGTATGTTTTCAGGCAGAAAGAGTTGAATATGAGACAAAGACGTTAGATGGAATTTCTTAGTGACTATGACTGTGATATCCAATATCATGAAGGAAAAGCAAATGTAGTGGCAGATGCTTTAAGTCGAAAGTATCATGAAAAACCAAGAAAGGTACGTTCTCTTAAATTAAATTTGCAAGTAGATTTAAATAATCAAATAAGAGAAGCACAAGAATCAGTAATCAAGGAAGATACTGAAAAGTTAAAAGGTATGTTAAAATAATTAAAACAAGGAACATATGGAATTTGGAGATTCCATGAAAAGAGAATGTGGATACCTAAATTAGGAAATCTACGCCATCGTATATTAGAAGAAGCTCATAAGTCCAAGTAAACAATGCATCCAGGAAGTGACAAAATGTACCAGGATTTAAGGAAAATTTTCTGGTGGATAGGAATGAAAAAGGATATAGCAGCTTATGTTTCTAAATGTTTAACTTGTTCACAAGTTAAAGCTGAACATCAGAAACCTTCAGGTTTGTTACAGCAATTAGAAATGCCAGTTTGGAAATGGGAATTAATAACCATGGATTTTGTTACTAAATTACCCAAAACTAAGAAAGGAAATGATACAATCTGGGTAATTGTAGATAGACTAACCAAGTCAGCTCATTTCTTACCAATGAAGGAAACAATTAGTATGGAACAATTATCTAAATTGTATGTAAATGAAATTGTTTCTTTACATGGCATTCCTTTATCAATTGTTTCTGATAGAGATAGCCACTTTACATCTCATTTTGGTCAAGTTTCCAAAAGGCAATGGGAACCAAGTTAAGATTAAGCACAACCTATCACCCACAAACGGATGGACAAAGTGAAAGAACAATTCAGACAATGGAAGATATGCTTAGAGCTTGTGTAATTGATTTTGGAGGTAATTGGGATGATCACTTACCTTTAATAGAATTTTCTTATAATAATAGTTATCACACAAGTATCAATGCTGCACCATTTGAAGCACTTTATGGAAGAAAGTGTCGAACCCCAGTCTGTTGGGCAGAAATTGGGGAAAAGCAACTATCTGTACCTGAGATAGTGCAGGAAACAACGACAAGATTATTCAAGTCAAGGAACGACTGAAAGCAGCACGTGATAGACAAAAGAGTTATGCTAATAACCGACGTAAGTCGTTGGAATTTCAAGTAGGAGATAAAGTATTGTTGAAAGTCTCTCCTTGGAAAGGAGTAGTAAGATTCATAAAAAGGGGAAAGCTAAGTCCCAGGTATGTTGGACCTTTTAAGATTATTAGAAGAATAGGACCTGTAGCCTATCAGCTACAACTGCCAGAGGAAATGGCAGGAATACATGATGTGTTTCATGTATCTAATCTCAAAAAGTGTTTAGCTGTTGAATCATTGATAGTACCTCTTAAGGATATAGAGGTAAATGAACAACTCAAGTTTGTAAAAAGGCCTCTACAAATTGAAGATAGAAAAGTCAAGAATCTCAAGCATAAGCGTCTAGTTCTAGTCAAAGTAAAGTGGGATTCCAAAAGAGGACCTGAGTATGCATGGGAGCTCGAGTCAGAAATGAAAAAGAAATACCCGCATTTATTTCTATAGATCTCGAGGACGAGCTCTAAAACAAGGTGGGGAGAATGTAACAACCCTCGGTAAAACCAACACCCTTATAATATTTCCGACACCCTATTATATCTTAAAATATTCTAATATGTCTTATAATATACCCCGTATGTGAAAATCGAGCCCAAAATATGTTATAGTTTATAAAATAAATTAAAAATCTGAAAATGTAAGTTGAGGCGGGCCGCGTAGGACCTCACCTCAAGCTTACGCGGGCCGCGCGGACTCATCAAACGTGGATACACCAGATGCCGACACGTGTCGACATCGTGGCGAGTCTAGTAGCTGACCCAGCTAAGCTATATGTTGACCGCGTGTTGACGCGGGCCGCGTAAGGCTTGGCCTTACCTTACGCGGGCCGCGTGAGGACCAGATTACACGACTATATAAGAAGGCCATCAGACTTCGTTTTCCGTCGCTCACAATCTCAATTCTCAATCTAAATTCTGTAGTAGTGTTATAATATTTGGGTATTATACCCCTAATTAGCGAGATTCTGCTCCGTTGTAAGTATTATAACCCCAGTTTCGTAATAGTTACGCTGCCCGATTGATTTAGGGTTCCGTAACAACTGTCGTGGTTCTGTCCGACGTAGTTGTTGGAATGCCGTCTCGGGGAGGGTATCCTTAATAATTTCAAAGGGTTATGATACTAACCAATGTACATTTGTATAAATTATAGATTATATCCAGGAAACCCTTACGAGAAGCCTAAGATAGCAAAGTGAGTAATCTCCTTTTTGTTAATAGTTTTTACAAAACATTAATTATTTTACAATGCAATTAAGCAGTGATTGAGTCTTTGTAGTTCTTCAATTACTGCCGGTATTTGGGATTTTGTATACAAAATTTATTACTTGCGAGTAGTAAGTCGGGATGACAGTACGTTACCATTGGACAACGAGTTAGCCAATGTGTAATATGACCCACAAGTCAAGGATTGACAGTACTGATTGAGTAATTGGGTAGAAATAAACAATGTAATCGCTCTCAATACTGTGTTAATTGATAAAATGTTTCTTGATTAAACTGGGATTCACTCACCAGTATTTCCAGCTGACAAAATATTTTAAAACATGTTTCAGGTAACACAATGTGAAAGCCAACTGGGAAAAAGCCAGCTCGAGAGCACTGACGGCTTGGAAAATAAGTGGCTATAAAAGTTATCTAAGAAACAATGTTTTAAATTAAATAAAATAGGGTTTGTCCCTATAAATGTATTGTAATAAGAAACTTGGGTTTTGCCTATGTTATTATTAATATCAAATATGGTGGTTTTACTCTGATAAACATTTCCTAACTACGGTCCTGATGTAAATTCCGTTGCAAGATTAAACAACCTGATACCACCAAACTCTGAGCTCGCGTCCGCCCGTTCCGGGGAAACAGGGATCGGGGGTTGCGACAACGAACTTCTGGAGCACCAATTCTGTTTGTCAAAAAGAAAGATGGGTCAATGCGTATGTGCATTGATTACCGAGAATTGAACAAAGTCACGATTAAAAATCGGTACCCATTACCGAGAATTGATGATCTGTTTGATCAAATGCATGGAGTTCGATTCTTTTCTAAGATCGATTTACGTTCAGGATATCATCAATTGAAGGTAGAGGAAGAGGACATTCCTAAAACTGCCTTCAGAACAAGGTATGGCCATTATGAATTTACCGTCATGCCATTTGGTTTAACCAATGCCCTAGTCGCATCTATGGACATGATGAATATAATATGTAAGCCATATCTGGATAAATTCATAATTGTTTTTATAGATGATATTCTAATTTACTCTAAGAGTAAAGAGGAACATGTAGCGCATCTGCATGCACTCCTAAATTTGCTGAGAAAAGAAAAGCTTTATGCTAAATTTTCAAAATGTGAATTTTGGTTAGAAGAAGTGCAATTTCTTGGACATTTAGTTAATCATGAAGGAATTCATATGGATCCCACGAAGATTGAGGCAATTACTAAATGGAAAATCGCTGAATCACCAACAGAGGTGAGAAGTTTTCTAGGACTAGCCGGTTACTATAGACGGTTTATCTGAGATTTCTCTAGAATAGCCATTCTCTTAACCAAACTAACCTGTAAATCTATTAAGTTTGAATGGGGACCAAAACAGGAAGAAGCCTTTAGAATTCTTAAGCAAAGATTAACCAACGCACCCATACTAGCGTTACCAGAAGGAACAGAAGACTTTGTAGTCTATTGTGACACTTTTAAGTTAGGTTATGGATGTGTGTTGATGCAACGTCAAAAGGTTATAGTCTATGTGTCGCAACCCCCGATCCCTTATCTGTCCCGGGAACAGGCGGACGCGAACTCAGATTTTCGGTGGTATCAGTTGGTTAATTTGGCAGCGGAAATTACATCAGGACCATAGTTAGAAATGTTTATCAGAGTAAAACCACCATATTTGAATTCAACTTCCCTATCTGGAGGTTGTCCTGGCAATTCTTCTGGAAATACATCTGAAAACTGAGATACTACTGGAATATCTTTTAGTTGTTTTTCTTTAGTGTTAGTGATTATGGAAATCAAATACACTATAGAACCTTTTCTTATATAACTTGCAGTTTTCATCACAGAGATGAATTTTGTAGTTCTAGATGGTTTATCTCCTTTAATTGTGATCATTTTACCTTTTGGTGAATTTACTTGAATTGACTTTTGATCACATAAAATACTGGCTTTATTGGCTATTAACCAATCCATTCCTAAAAAAACATCGAATCCTGCCAGATTCATGGGATAAAGGTTTGCAATAAATTTCTGATTTAAAATTTCTATTCTTGCTCCCTGCAAGATTTCAGAAATCCTAACGGTTTCTCCATTAGCTATCTCTACTAAGCATTCTAGTGGTAGTTTAGTTAATGACTGATTTAGAAATTTGCAAAATGATGTATTAATAAAACTTTGGTTTGCACCAGAGTCAAATAATACTTTAGCAAAAATATCATTAACTAAAAACGTACCAGCTATGACATCTTGAATCATTTTGGCTTCATCTGCAGTCAGAACAAATGCTCTAGCATTTTGAGTATTCTTGTTGTTTGTAGCTGGAGCTAATTTTGGGCAATTAAGCTTGATATGACCTTGTTCTTCGCAGTTGTAACATATCCTGTTGTTACCTTTCTTCCTGCAGTTTTCTTCCTTGTGTCCCGATATTTTGCAAAAGTTACAGTATATGGAGCATTTTCCTGAATGCTTTCTTTTGCAATTCATACAGTAAGGTGTGGAGGTAGAACTTATATTTTTCCCACGATTAAAATTTCCAGAACGAAATTCTTGTTTGAGCTTTTGGGTTAGGTTCCTCCTTTGATCCTCCTCTCGAGTACGGATTAATTCATCGGTCAAGGTATTTGCTAGTTCTACAACTTCTTCTATGGTTTGAGGTCTAGCTGCCTTAACTACGTGTCTTATCTCTCCAATTAATCCCCAGATATAACGGGAGATTAATACTGGTTCTGGATTCTAACATATTCGAAGAATATTTTAGTGTATCCCTTACTATCCACACCAGTCATCCTAAGGTATAAGAATTTGTTTGCTATCTGTTCCTTCTCATTGGGTGGGCATAATTCTTTTCTACCTTGCTCTTAAATTCTTCCCATTCCATATTGTAAGTTCTATCACTTCCTCTTGATTGGAGGATAGTGTTCCACCATTCTAGTGCTGAATTCCTAAAGGTACAGGAAGAGGACATTCCTAAGACCGCATTCAGAACGAGGTATGGCCATTATGAATTTACTGTCATGCCATTTGGTTTAACCAATGCCCCAGCTGCATTTATGGACATGATGAACCGAATATGTAAGCCATATTTGGATAAATTCATAATTGTTTTTATAGATGATATTCTAATTTACTCTAAGAGTAAAGAGGATCATGCAAAGCATTTGCACGCACTTTTAAGTCTGTTAAGAAATGAAAAGCTTTATGCTAAGTTTTCAAAGTGCGAATTTTGGTTAGAACACGTACAATTCCTTGGACACCTAGTTAATCATGAAGGAATTCATGTAGACCCAACCAAGATTGAGGCAATTACTAAATGGAAAACCCCTGAGTCACCAACTGAGGTTAGAAGTTTCTTAGGATTGGCCGGTTATTATAGAAGGTTTATTAAAGATTTTTCTAGAATAGCCATTCCCTTAACTAAACTAACCTGTAAATCTGTTAAGTTTGAATGGGGAGTAAAACAAGAAGAAGCCTTTAGAATTTTTAAGCAAAGATTGACCCATACACCTATATTAGCATTACCAGAAGGAACTAAAGACTTTATAGTCTATTGTGATGCTTCTAAATTAGGTTATGGTTGTGTGTTGATGCAACGACAAAAGGTTATAGCTTACGCATCTAGACAACTTAAGAGTCATGAAGAGAATTATTCAACCCATGATTTAGAGTTAGGAGCTATAATTTTTGCCCTTAAGATTTGGAGACATTACCTTTATGGTAGTAAGTTTACCATATTCACTGATCACAAAAGTTTAAAGTATGTTTTCAGGCAGAAAGAGTTGAATATGAGACAAAGACGTTAGATGGAATTTCTTAGTGACTATGACTGTGATATCCAATATCATGAAGGAAAAGCAAATGTAGTGGCAGATGCTTTAAGTCGAAAGTATCATGAAAAACCAAGAAAGGTACGTTCTCTTAAATTAAATTTGCAAGTAGATTTAAATAATCAAATAAGAGAAGCACAAGAATCAGTAATCAAGGAAGATACTGAAAAGTTAAAAGGTATGTTAAAATAATTAAAACAAGGAACATATGGAATTTGGAGATTCCATGAAAAGAGAATGTGGATACCTAAATTAGGAAATCTACGCCATCGTATATTAGAAGAAGCTCATAAGTCCAAGTAAACAATGCATCCAGGAAGTGACAAAATGTACCAGGATTTAAGGAAAATTTTCTGGTGGATAGGAATGAAAAAGGATATAGCAGCTTATGTTTCTAAATGTTTAACTTGTTCACAAGTTAAAGCTGAACATCAGAAACCTTCAGGTTTGTTACAGCAATTAGAAATGCCAGTTTGGAAATGGGAATTAATAACCATGGATTTTGTTACTAAATTACCCAAAACTAAGAAAGGAAATGATACAATCTGGGTAATTGTAGATAGACTAACCAAGTCAGCTCATTTCTTACCAATGAAGGAAACAATTAGTATGGAACAATTATCTAAATTGTATGTAAATGAAATTGTTTCTTTACATGGCATTCCTTTATCAATTGTTTCTGATAGAGATAGCCACTTTACATCTCATTTTGGTCAAGTTTCCAAAAGGCAATGGGAACCAAGTTAAGATTAAGCACAACCTATCACCCACAAACGGATGGACAAAGTGAAAGAACAATTCAGACAATGGAAGATATGCTTAGAGCTTGTGTAATTGATTTTGGAGGTAATTGGGATGATCACTTACCTTTAATAGAATTTTCTTATAATAATAGTTATCACACAAGTATCAATGCTGCACCATTTGAAGCACTTTATGGAAGAAAGTGTCGAACCCCAGTCTGTTGGGCAGAAATTGGGGAAAAGCAACTATCTGTACCTGAGATAGTGCAGGAAACAACGACAAGATTATTCAAGTCAAGGAACGACTGAAAGCAGCACGTGATAGACAAAAGAGTTATGCTAATAACCGACGTAAGTCGTTGGAATTTCAAGTAGGAGATAAAGTATTGTTGAAAGTCTCTCCTTGGAAAGGAGTAGTAAGATTCATAAAAAGGGGAAAGCTAAGTCCCAGGTATGTTGGACCTTTTAAGATTATTAGAAGAATAGGACCTGTAGCCTATCAGCTACAACTGCCAGAGGAAATGGCAGGAATACATGATGTGTTTCATGTATCTAATCTCAAAAAGTGTTTAGCTGTTGAATCATTGATAGTACCTCTTAAGGATATAGAGGTAAATGAACAACTCAAGTTTGTAAAAAGGCCTCTACAAATTGAAGATAGAAAAGTCAAGAATCTCAAGCATAAGCGTCTAGTTCTAGTCAAAGTAAAGTGGGATTCCAAAAGAGGACCTGAGTATGCATGGGAGCTCGAGTCAGAAATGAAAAAGAAATACCCGCATTTATTTCTATAGATCTCGAGGACGAGCTCTAAAACAAGGTGGGGAGAATGTAACAACCCTCGGTAAAACCAACACCCTTATAATATTTCCGACACCCTATTATATCTTAAAATATTCTAATATGTCTTATAATATACCCCGTATGTGAAAATCGAGCCCAAAATATGTTATAGTTTATAAAATAAATTAAAAATCTGAAAATGTAAGTTGAGGCGGGCCGCGTAGGACCTCACCTCAAGCTTACGCGGGCCGCGCGGACTCATCAAACGTGGATACACCAGATGCCGACACGTGTCGACATCGTGGCGAGTCTAGTAGCTGACCCAGCTAAGCTATATGTTGACCGCGTGTTGACGCGGGCCGCGTAAGGCTTGGCCTTACCTTACGCGGGCCGCGTGAGGACCAGATTACACGACTATATAAGAAGGCCATCAGACTTCGTTTTCCGTCGCTCACAATCTCAATTCTCAATCTAAATTCTGTAGTAGTGTTATAATATTTGGGTATTATACCCCTAATTAGCGAGATTCTGCTCCGTTGTAAGTATTATAACCCCAGTTTCGTAATAGTTACGCTGCCCGATTGATTTAGGGTTCCGTAACAACTGTCGTGGTTCTGTCCGACGTAGTTGTTGGAATGCCGTCTCGGGGAGGGTATCCTTAATAATTTCAAAGGGTTATGATACTAACCAATGTACATTTGTATAAATTATAGATTATATCCAGGAAACCCTTACGAGAAGCCTAAGATAGCAAAGTGAGTAATCTCCTTTTTGTTAATAGTTTTTACAAAACATTAATTATTTTACAATGCAATTAAGCAGTGATTGAGTCTTTGTAGTTCTTCAATTACTGCCGGTATTTGGGATTTTGTATACAAAATTTATTACTTGCGAGTAGTAAGTCGGGATGACAGTACGTTACCATTGGACAACGAGTTAGCCAATGTGTAATATGACCCACAAGTCAAGGATTGACAGTACTGATTGAGTAATTGGGTAGAAATAAACAATGTAATCGCTCTCAATACTGTGTTAATTGATAAAATGTTTCTTGATTAAACTGGGATTCACTCACCAGTATTTCCAGCTGACAAAATATTTTAAAACATGTTTCAGGTAACACAATGTGAAAGCCAACTGGGAAAAAGCCAGCTCGAGAGCACTGACGGCTTGGAAAATAAGTGGCTATAAAAGTTATCTAAGAAACAATGTTTTAAATTAAATAAAATAGGGTTTGTCCCTATAAATGTATTGTAATAAGAAACTTGGGTTTTGCCTATGTTATTATTAATATCAAATATGGTGGTTTTACTCTGATAAACATTTCCTAACTACGGTCCTGATGTAAATTCCGTTGCAAGATTAAACAACCTGATACCACCAAACTCTGAGCTCGCGTCCGCCCGTTCCGGGGAAACAGGGATCGGGGGTTGCGACAACGAACTTCTGGAGCACCAATTCTGTTTGTCAAAAAGAAAGATGGGTCAATGCGTATGTGCATTGATTACCGAGAATTGAACAAAGTCACGATTAAAAATCGGTACCCATTACCGAGAATTGATGATCTGTTTGATCAAATGCATGGAGTTCGATTCTTTTCTAAGATCGATTTACGTTCAGGATATCATCAATTGAAGGTAGAGGAAGAGGACATTCCTAAAACTGCCTTCAGAACAAGGTATGGCCATTATGAATTTACCGTCATGCCATTTGGTTTAACCAATGCCCTAGTCGCATTTATGGACATGATGAATATAATATGTAAGCCATATCTGGATAAATTCATAATTGTTTTTATAGATGATATTCTAATTTACTCTAAGAGTAAAGAGGAACATGTAGCGCATCTGCATGCACTCCTAAATTTGCTGAGAAAAGAAAAGCTTTATGCTAAATTTTCAAAATGTGAATTTTGGTTAGAAGAAGTGCAATTTCTTGGACATTTAGTTAATCATGAAGGAATTCATATGGATCCCACGAAGATTGAGGCAATTACTAAATGGAAAATCGCTGAATCACCAACAGAGGTGAGAAGTTTTCTAGGACTAGCCGGTTACTATAGACGGTTTATCTGAGATTTCTCTAGAATAGCCATTCTCTTAACCAAACTAACCTGTAAATCTATTAAGTTTGAATGGGGACCAAAACAGGAAGAAGCCTTTAGAATTCTTAAGCAAAGATTAACCAACGCACCCATACTAGCGTTACCAGAAGGAACAGAAGACTTTGTAGTCTATTGTGACACTTTTAAGTTAGGTTATGGATGTGTGTTGATGCAACGTCAAAAGGTTATAGTCTATGTGTCGCAACCCCCGATCCCTTATCTGTCCCGGGAACAGGCGGACGCGAACTCAGATTTTCGGTGGTATCAGTTGGTTAATTTGGCAGCGGAAATTACATCAGGACCATAGTTAGAAATGTTTATCAGAGTAAAACCACCATATTTGAATTCAACTTCCCTATCTGGAGGTTGTCCTGGCAATTCTTCTGGAAATACATCTGAAAACTGAGATACTACTTGAATATCTTTTAGTTGTTTTTCTTTAGTGTTAGTGATTATGGAAATCAAATACACTATAGAACCTTTTCTTATATAACTTGCAGTTTTCATCACAGAGATGAATTTTGTAGTTCTAGATGGTTTATCTCCTTTAATTGTGATCATTTTACCTTTTGGTGAATTTACTTGAATTGACTTTTGATCACATAAAATACTGGCTTTATTGGCTATTAACCAATCCATTCCTAAAAAAACATCGAATCCTGCCAGATTCATGGGATAAAGGTTTGCAATAAATTTCTGATTTAAAATTTCTATTCTTGCTCCCTGCAAGATTTCAGAAATCCTAACGGTTTCTCCATTAGCTATCTCTACTAAGCATTCTAGTGGTAGTTTAGTTAATGACTGATTTAGAAATTTGCAAAATGATGTATTAATAAAACTTTGGTTTGCACCAGAGTCAAATAATACTTTAGCAAAAATATCATTAACTAAAAACGTACCAGCTATGACATCTTGAATCATTTTGGCTTCATCTGCAGTCAGAACAAATGCTCTAGCATTTTGAGTATTCTTGTTGTTTGTAGCTGGAGCTAATTTTGGGCAATTAAGCTTGATATGACCTTGTTCTTCGCAGTTGTAACATATCCTGTTGTTACCTTTCTTCCTGCAGTTTTCTTCCTTGTGTCCCGATATTTTGCAAAAGTTACAGTATATGGAGCATTTTCCTGAATGCTTTCTTTTGCAATTCTTACAGTAAGGTGTGGAGGTAGAACTTATATTTTTCCCACGATTAAAATTTCCAGAACGAAATTCTTGTTTGAGCTTTTGGGTTAGGTTCCTCCTTTGATCCTCCTCTCGAGTACAGATTAATTCATCGGTCAAGGTATTTGCTAGTTCTACAACTTCTTCTATGGTTTGAGGTCTAGCTGCCTTAACTACGTGTCTTATCTCTCCAATTAATCCCCAGATATAACGGGAGATTAATACTGGTTCTGGATTCTAACATATTCGAAGAATATTTTAGTGTATCCCTTACTATCCACACCAGTCATCCTAAGGTTTAAGAATTTGTTTGCTATCTGTTCCTTCTCATTGGGTGGGCATAATTCTTTTCTACGTTGCTCTTAAATTCTTCCCATTCCATATTGTAAGTTCTATCACTTCCTCTTGATTGGAGGATAGTGTTCCACCATTCTAGTGCTGAATTCTTAAACAAATTAGAAGCAAACAATATCTTATCTTCTTCAGCACACTTGCTGATTCTTAAGACTGCCTCAGTCTTCTCTATCCAGCGTAGGCTTGCAATGGCCCCTTCGTTGCCCGAGAATTCCATTGATTTACAAGACCAGAATTCTTTATAAGAACAACCGTAAGACACGATTCTTCTCCTTTTGGTAAGACACGCTGTTTTCGGGTTCAATTGGTCGCTTACTGCTATGCTTACTTTTATTATTCGCTTCTTGAATAGTTTGAATAATAAATGGCATTGCATCTATGATTCCTTGTGCCACTATATGTTGAACAACACTATTATCCATTTGGTTTCCATTGTTATTGATGCTTGGATTCTCATTAACCATGTTAATGTTACTCTGGTTATCATTATTCAGATTTCCTTGATTTCCTTCATCGGCCATCTGGATTTTAAACATTTACCAATAATTAATATCACAAGATAATATTTACTATAGTTAATCACATGGCACGTAATCTAGCCAAAAGCGTCGATCATTGCGACTTGTAATCTATTTTCATATACTATGCGTCTATTACACACTAGTACTGAAATAAAATTACAATACCAACAGAAATAGAATCACACTAATAGTAATATGCACCCGTACACACATATTTTATTTTATTTTTATTTTTATTATATTATATTATTTATTATTATTACTACCGTTTCCTCCATTCTCACATTCACGGATATGGATTTATCCAAAAATCCATATTGCACTCATCGTATTTCCATACGAGACGCTCTCCCACCTGACGCATTCTCTCACTGCTTTCTAAAATTTCCTCACCAAAAGTCCTAAGTTCTTGGACGTTTTCTGCACTCATTGGGGGTGCAGGTTCTAGGACTGGGTTCGGAATCTGGGGTGCGGGTTCCTGATATGGGGGTGGAAGTTCCTGAAATCGGTAAGGATCTTCTAAAATCTCCCTAATATATTCATTATGGTAATAGGGATCTAAAGGGTCCATACCTGGATAGGCTCCTATGTTCTGTATGGGTGTGTCTTCATGGATAGGGTAATGTTGCACAAAGTCCCTATTATCGTCCCACCAGGGGTCGTAATTTGGGTCTAGGGGGTTTGGTGCAGGTACCCTAGGGATTTCCTCTCGGTTAAAGTCATGCATCTCCACTTGGTTTTCAGGGTTTTCTATCTCCATGGGTTGATCTGGGATTGGTGATTGTGGGGCTACTAGTTGTTCTAGACTTGGGTTAGCAGCAGTGGTAGCTAGGATATGAAAATTGGCTAGGCTTCTATATAGCATATCCTGTGTAGCATATCCTGTTCTATCCTGTCTTTCGCTTAGCGGCTGCTAAAACTCTTTGTTGTTGCAACTTTCGCATTCTTTTCCTACGTGCAAAGGCTTCCTTACTGAACCATCCTTGTTTCTTATGAGGGAATGGCTCTTCAGACTGAGCTTTAAAAGCAAATATCCCTTCTTCCTGATCAGCAGAATACCCAGAAAGGGCAGGCTGTGAAGAGGTACCTTCACTCCTAGGTGAATCAGACAACTGACGACTCATGTCTGAGGGTCCTTGATCACTCATACTGTAAACTAACAAATAGTCAAATAACACATAACAAATAATTACAGTTATGCACGTATTTCCGTAATTTATTTCCTAACACAAAATTTAGAGTTTAAGTGTCAGCAGAACACTTCTTTGGCTCAGACCAGTGGCTAGGCTCTGATACCACCTTCTGTCGCAACCCCCGATCCCTTATCTGTCCCGGGAACGGGCGGACGCGAACTCAGATTTTCGGTGGTATCAGTTGGTTAATTTGGCAGCGGAAATTACATCAGGACCGTAGTTAGGAAATGTTTATCAGAGTAAAACCACCATATTTGATATTAATAATCACATGGGTAAAACCCAAGTTTCTTATTACAATACATTTATAGGGATAAACCCTATTTTATTGAATTTAAAACATCGTTTATTAGGTAACTTTTATAGCCACATTTTTTCCAAGCCTTCAGTGCTCTCCAGCTAGCTTTTTACTAATTGGTTGTCACATTGTGTTACCTGAAACGCGTTTTAAAAACATTTGTCAATGGGAAATACTGGTGATTGAATTCCAATTTAATCAAGAAACATTTTATCAATTAAAACAGTATTGAGAGTGATCACATTGTTTATTTCTACACAATTACTCATTCAGTACTGTCAATCCTGACTTATGGGTCATATTACACATTGGCAAACTCGTTGTCCAATGGTAACGTACTGTCATCCCCGACTTACTACACGCTAGGGATGAGCAAGGCGGTATCCGATACCGAACCGATACCGCCAAATACCGATCCCGAATTTCACCCAAACTAGGTACCGATACCGATACCGAAACATGTCGGTTCGGTATCGGTACGGTATCGGTATTATACCGTATTTTGAGGGTCGGTATCGGTAACCGTACCGTACCGTACCGATACCGAAAACGCCAAAAAGTGGATACCGATCGGGATACCGATCGGGATACCGAAAAGTTCACGGTATCGGTATTTCGGGATCAGGATCGGTATGGGATCGGTATTCGGTGGCATATGCTCATCCCTACTACACGCAGTAGTACATTTTGTATACAAAACCCCAACATACCGGCAGTAATTGAAGAACTACAAATACTCAATCGCCGCTTAATCGCATTGTAAAACAATTAAGGTTTTGTAAAACATTCCAAAAAGGTTAACAAAAAGAGGATAAACTCACATTGCTATCTTAGACTTCGCGTAAGGGTTTCCTATGAATAATCTATAATTTATACAAATGTACATAGGTTAGTATCATAACCCTTTGAAAATATTAATGATACCCTCCCCGAGACGGCATTCCAACAACTACGTTGGGCAGAACCACGACAGTTGTTACGGAACCCTAAATCAATCGGGCAGCGTATCCATTACGAAACTGGGGTTATAATACTTACAACGGAGCAGAACCTCGCTAATTAGGGGGTATAATACCCGCGTATTATAACTCTACTACAGAAATTGTGATTGAGAAATGAGAAATGAACGAACTGAATTGAAGCCCGAGGCCTCCTTTATATAGTTGCTGATCTCGACTCTCACGCGGCCCGCGTGAAAGACCAGATGGGCTTATGCGGCCCGCGTCAACACTGGGTCAACGAGTAGCTTAGCTGGGTCAGCATGTAGGTCCGCCGGGTGTTTTGCCACGTGGCCGCACCGGGCTGCGCCACAATTCAGGACACTCGCGGCCCGCGTAAGGTTGAGGTGGGTTCTACGCGGCCCGCCTCAACTTAAGTTTCAGATTTTATATTTTATTTTTAATGCTATAATGTATTTCGGGCTCGGTTTTCACATACGGGTTGTATTTAAAGACATATTGGGACATTTTAAAATATACTAGGGTATCGGAAATATTATGAAGGTGTCGGTTTTACTGAGGGTTGTTACACTATGCCTCTAGACAACTTGAAAATCATGAAGAGAATTATTCGACCCATGATTTAGAATTAGGAGCCATAATTTTTGCCCTTAAGATTTGGAGACACTATTTATATGGAAATAAATTTGTAGTCTTCACAGACCATAAGAGTTTAAGGTACATTTTTGGGCAAAAAGAGTTAAATATGAGACAAAGACGCTGGATGGAAATTCTTAGTGATTTAGATTGTAATATCCAGTATCATGCAGGAAAGGCTAATGTAGTAGTTGATGCTTTAAGTAGAAAGTATCACGAAAAGCCATAAAGAGTGCGTTCTCTTAAATTAAATCTGCAGATAGATTTAAATAAACAAATTAGAATAGTACAAGAATCAGTAATCAAGGACGATACTGAAAAATTAAAAGGAATGATTAAGGAATTAGAACAAGGAACAGATGGAATTTGGAGATTCCATAAGAAAAGGACGTGGATACCTAAACAAGGAAACCTACGTCACCAAATATTAGAAGAAGCCCATAAGTCTAAGTATACAATACATCCTGGAAGTGATAAAATGTATCGGGACTTAAGAAAGAATTTTTGGTGGATAGGAATGAAAAAGGATATAGCAGCTTATGTTGTCAAGTGTTTAACTTGTTCATAACTTAAAGCTGAACATCAGAAACCCTCAGGCTTATTGCAGCAGTTAGAAATGCCTGTTTGGAAATGGGAATTGATAACAATGGACTTTGTTACCAAACTACCCAAGACACGAAAAGGTAATGATACAATCTGGGTGATTGTAGATATATTAACCAAGTCTGCTCATTTCTTACCGATGAAGGAAACTTTCAGTATGGAACAGTTAGCCAAGTTATATGCAAATGAAATAGTTTCGTTACATGGAATTCCTTTATCTATTGTTTCTGATAGAGATAGCCGTTTTACTTCTTTTTTTGGACTAGTTTCCAAAAAGCAATAGGAACCAAGTTGAATCTAAGCACCGCTTATCATCAAGCGAAAGGACAATTCAGACAACGGAAGATATGCTTAGATCTTGTGTAATTGATTTCGGGGGAAATTGTGACGATCACTTACCATTAATAGAATTTTCCTATAATAACAGTTATCATACCAGCATCAATGCTGCACCATTTGAAGCACTTTATGGACGAAAGTTCCGAACTCCAGTCTGTTGAGTAGATATTGGAGAAAAGCAATTGTCTGGACCAGAGATAGTACAAGAAACAACGGACAAGATTATTCAAGTCAAGGAAAGACTAAAAGCAGCACGCGATCGTCAAAAGAGTTACGCTGATAACAGGCGAAAGCCATTGGAATTTCAAGTAGGAGACAAGGTATTATTAAAAGTTTCTCCTTGGAAAGAAGTGGTAAGATTCATAAAAAGGGGAAAGCTGAGCCCCAAGTATGTTGGACCTTTTAAAATTATTAGAAGAATAGGACCTGTAGCGTATCAGCTACATCTGCCAGAGGAAATGGCAGGAATACATAATATATTTCATGTATGTAATCTCAAAATGTGCTTAGCCGATGAATCATTAGTGATACCTCTCAAGGACATAGAGGTAAATGAGAAACTTAAGTTTGTAGAAAGACCTCTGCAAATTGAAGACATGAAAGTCAAGAATCTCAAACACAAGAGATTAGTTTTAGTCAAAGTAAGATGGGATTCCAAGAGAGGACCAGAATACACTTGGGAGCTTGAATCAGAGATGCAGAATAAATACCCACACATGTTCCAGTAGACCTCGAGGACGAATTCTAAAACAAGGTGGGGAGGATATAACAACCCTCCTAAATATATCCTAAAATAATTATAACATCCCAACACGCCCTAAAATACACCCCGTATACGAAAAGTAGGCCCTAAATACTTTATTTTTATAAAAATTAAATAAAAACAAAATTTAATGGTTCCTGGCGGGGCGCGACAGAGCCAATAATATATTTTAACTTGGTTTATTATGTATTCCTCATATAAATATTTTTCCCAAGTATGGGTATACTTGTACTTGTGTATTTTCATACTCATGTAGTTTGCCAAGTATTGGTAGTGTATTCCGGTGTGTATTTATACGTATGAGGATACGTATTTTCTTGTATCTATTAAGTATTTTACACTTAATTTTGTTTAAGAAAAAATATACTTTTCTCCATTCAAAATAATATATCTTCAAATTGTTTAAGAAAATATATATTTTTCTCCATTCAAAATAATATATTTTCTATTTGACAAAATATGATATATTTTGTAACACTTGTAAAAAAATTCATATTTTCCGTTTCTTCGGTTTCAAGGATACCGTTCGACACCTTTGTCAAATTATGAATTTATTTTCGGAATATATATATTTATAGTCCATATGTCCGATTGTCCATTATTCGAGTATAATTTATATATTCGTTTTCGTGGAATTTTGGTAATATTTTCATATTACAATTTTGGTATATTGGTGAGTTATATTATTTTCAAGTTCCTAAAATAATATAACTAATACAATCAATATACAAATAGCACACAATTTGTGACATCTAAATATATATTTTCCTAAATATATACTAAGTCATATTTATTATCAAAAATCAACCAGCAATATTTGTAATTTTTGTAATAAATTTTATGGAAAATTTTTATATGAAATCCATGATCAAATTTTACTTGTAAACAATTGTTTAAAAATATTTTTTTTCTAAGTGTTTAATTTCTGCAACAATTTTGCCATAGTTTCCCCTTAAAATGGAGGTTTCCATGCTTATAAGCATATCATTTTCTTTTAAAAACTTATCATCAATCAACAACAATTTACATATAACTTACCATATGCTTTAAATATGCAATTTCCCTCTATGTCATAAACTTGAAGTTTAACAAAAATGTGTAATAATTTCACATGTTGGTTTAGTAAGTTTAGTCAGCTCTAAAAACATGGTTTTTAGTTTGTAAAACTCATTCTTGTGAATTTTGATTCTTCACAACTTGTATGATGATTTTTCAAAAATAAATCTTCTTGTATTTTTCTTGTTACCAACAATTTTCTAACTTTGATTTAACCCTTAAAACATGTTTATCTTCTTTAAAAACCAAGTTCATGTTAAATCTTGAAACAAACTTTAGTTTCTTGAAAATATTATCTTTGAAATCTTTTATTCTCAAGACATATAACTTGTATAAATAATCATCATTCACTAAAACAAGTCCATCTTCAAGTTCATTTTTATCATAAAGGATGATCATCACAAATTTCACAAGATCCATCCTTATACTTGCTAGATCATGTGTTTAATCATCATCTAGCAAGCTTCTTATGATGATCTACATCATAATCATAAGAAATCAACAAACAAGTTTCATACATACACTAAAACAACTTTGATCTTCATGTTATTAAGCTTTATGTTAGTGTTCATGCTTATGTTTCTTTGAGATTCTTTAGTTCCACAAATTACATAACACTTTAACCACTAAAATTAGAAGTAAAAACATGGTTAAAGGAGCTTACTACTAGCTTTAAGGCTAGGGAAGAGCAAGTATGAAGATGATGAAGATTTGAAGTGGTTAATAGCTCCTAGAGATGGTCTTTCCAATTCCAATGCTTGCAACCTTCTTAGATAGGCTTGAGACACCTTAAAATCACCTTAGAATGTATGGATTGAAGCTAGAAAAGGATGGTTATGGAGGGGTGTATGGGGACGTGAACTAGAGGAGGAAGAAGAAGAGATGTGAAGTGTTGTAGTGTTGAAATGAATATGGAGTTTAATCTTGTGGTCTTTTATAAATAATCTCCAACATTCCAAGGTCTTATGGTTAATATGTTTCCTTATCCACACAACATCCACTAATAAAATATTTGAAAGAAATCCACTTGTGGGTCCCTTGTTGGATCCGCCAAATAGGGGGTGGGGGTGTAGTTGTGATTCAAATACTAGTTAGGGATTTAAGTTAGATTTCAAGTGTGTTGTTTTGTGTTTCAGGTGTTTAGTGTTTATAGGATGTGTTATGATGTTCGGTGACCATAACTAGCTTCATAACACTAAAACAAAGCTTCTAGTGAAATTTTGGTGTTTCGGGTAGTGTCCGATTGTTCGGTTCGTTAAGGTGCGAAATTGCACAGTTTAGTGTGCTTTATGTTGTCTTTTATGAATGTTTTGATTCCTGACACTTATGAAGGTATTCTGGACCATTAAACCATAATTCTGCATTATATTTTAGAGTTAAAATGCTGATTTTTGCTGATTTGTGCAGAATTCTGCAGTTTTGGTGTGTTTCAGGCACATTCCAGCACTTAAATCATCACTCGGAAGGCAGTTTTGTAATCCCTACTTTCCTACACACTATTCTAGTGTAACTCTTGGTTTTGGGGCTCATTCTGTGCCTTATCATCATGTCTGTCTAAGTACTGAACTCCCGTCAGTACTTCTAGTTTGTCTGATAACTGTGCTAACTTTGTTTCGTGCACTAATTGAACCACACTGTGTTGCATGTGATAATGATAAACAATCTTGCAACATGAAATGCAATTGTATGTATATGACAGAAATCAGAAAATCATCCATGTCATTAATTTGATCAGGCACAGTCATTAAAGCACAAATTACTGTTTAATATTGTACGGATACATGGAAAATTGCCAGTTGTCACATGGGTCCCTGCGCTTTCAGTTTTATTGCCATTTGGTCTAAAAGTGAAATCAGGTCATATTTGTCTTATAAAATCCTGCTATTTTGTCTTTTTCCTCAGGGGAAAAATTATTATTTTAATTTTTCTTAATTAAAATAATAAAATTAAATCATCCATTTATATAAAGGACTCTATTACCATCTCATCTTCTTCAACAAGAACACCCAACACCCTAACCCAAATTCACTTCAAATTATAGTTCCAATACATCAAATTGATTCCTGATTGTTAGAAAACCATATTTGCGTGTTTGAATTCAACTGATTTGAGCAAACAATGTATGCGATTGTGTGCGGAAAGAGATCGTTCTTCGACGAACTGCAAACGTCACCAAATTCTGGTTCGAATATTACTCAGATCTGATGGTCAACGATCATCTCCACCTCTCAACTGACCGGTTTTGTCAAGGGGTTTGAACATCACCCTAGTTCAAAACCATCTACTGGACAGGGCTATGCTGGTTACGCACAGGGGACAGAAGAGTAGCAACATCATCTATACACATGTCAACCTCCTAAATCCCAGAAGTAGGCCTCAATTCACCCAAATTATCACATCCAGCCTCCAAAACCTCAGAATAAGGAGCCTTACTATTACATTTCAGAGAAGATTTGCCAGAATTATGGGTCGTATCTTGATGAAGACCTGAATTGTTTGCGAGATCCACCCCATGACCAAACCTACTTCGATGTAGACCCAATTTTGTTGCAATTGCAACTCCATTTCCAGCAAGGGAGATGAATAAACCTTCGTACTTCTTGTTTCCTCTGACATTTTATGCACCCAGATGCCTAGAGAAGAAACAAATGAAATTCGAACATTATTCAGGTTTGATGAGCTAGCCAAATTCACACCAGAAGAAATAGCGACAAGGATTTGCGTTTCATAGATGGACTCGGAGGTAGGTGTCGCATCTACAAAATCATATGCAGATTGACCACCGATTTGGTAGTGGATTGGTTCGAAAAGGGGTGTAAAACACCTTTACTTTTCGGCAGAGGATGAGAGATCTCAGGGTTTTTTACGGCACCATCAGGAGGATTTTAACAGCTCTGTTCAAAAGTGGAGCCTTCTTGGAGAAGATGTTGGTTGCAGGAAAATGGGGTTATTTAATTTTATTATTTTAATTAATAATGTGTTATAACAAAATTAAAATGACCATTTTGTCCCTGAGGAAAAAGACAAAATAACAGGTTTTTATAACACAAATATGACCTGATTTCACTTTTGGACCAAAATGGTAATAAAACTGAAACCACAGGGACCCAGATGCAAAAGATTTGAGTTTTGGACTAAAGTGGCAAAAGTGACCAAACATCAGGGATCAAAATGACAGTTTACTCAAAGAAAAAAACTCACCAAAGATCTTGTTTTTGCAGGTGGGTTGAATCAAGAAAAGGGGTTGCTTGAAGGATGAAGAAAAGAGAAATAGAAACACAGTGTGTCTTGGATGATGAAGAAAAGGTG
This sequence comes from Helianthus tuberosus, assembly GCA_030545235.1. Taxonomy (NCBI): domain Eukaryota; kingdom Viridiplantae; phylum Streptophyta; class Magnoliopsida; order Asterales; family Asteraceae; genus Helianthus; species Helianthus tuberosus. The sequence continues at coordinate 64,873,762 of CM060357.1, forward strand.
TATCTTGGAAACACCCACCGCCCCTCCACCATCTTGTTGCCCGACCGCCGCCGACCATCACCATCTTCAACCCCTAAACAAACACCATCTGAACCATCGCCATCTTCGACCGTCGCAAATTGGTATTTAGAAAGAGAGAGATCTGAGTTTTGTATATATATAGAGAGAGAGAGAGGATGAGGTATTTTTTACTGTGTTTTGAATATGAGAGAGAAAGATGTATTGGTATTTGTAATTATACCGATCTCACTTTTTGTTAAATTACAAATATACCCCTCAGTTATAGTCACATGTTTAATTAGGTGTCCACTTTTGATTGGTTAATATTGGTTCTTACGGTTCTCACAACTGGGGTGGTTTTCATTTGAACCGATCCGTATTTGGCAATACATATAAGTGATCGTCAACACACAAATAATTATTAATCTAATGTATTAATATATATATATATATAGGGTCGGGATTTGGAGAAAACGGTAGAAAGTGTGAGAACGGTGAGAACGCTTATGGATCGTCCGATTAAAACAATCTATGGACTAGATTAGCGCGGTGGCGTTTTCGTAAATAACATCAATTTTATTACGTGGACGCGCCTCATTAAGGCTAAAAGCGTCTTTACACCTCTATACCAAAACGCCATACTGATGAATAAAACGCCACTACGGACCAAAACACATCGCTATATAAACAAAAACATCCCAGACATAAAAACACACCCCCCAGAACCTGAAACACCATATTTTCTACTATATACCATTCAACTTACAAACGCCAAAATCCCCAAAACATCAAACACAACTACTCAAAAAACGCCATATTTTCTACTATATACCAATCATCTTAGAAAACGCCAAAACACTCAAACATGAAAGATTCCAAAAAATCAAAGGTTCTTTCAGATACACTATTTCATCAGTAAAATGCCAAAAATGCCAAATACCATTTCTTGTATATTCAAATATTGTTCTACGCCAAAGTTTCGGATAATGCATTCTTCCCTGAAGTGTTGTGACTCAAATAACATTTTTGCTGCATGAGATGGACAAATCATAAACAAAAACATGCTGGGGGCAGACTTATGCCATTTTTTGTGTTTTGTTCTTGATGATTATTTTAATGGCATGAAAAGACGAATGAAACTGATGAGTTGTTTTGTTGGGATCGAACCCTACCAGAGGAACAGATAATTAAAGCCAAAACTAGGTCAAAGCAGTGGATCCAGAATAAGCAGATGTTACATACAAGTCTCTCCCCTTGAAAGTGGTTTCAACATCTGCTGACCTCCTATCTACTGATCGTGCAAACTGCTGATCCACAACTGCTGCTCAAGTAAAGACCTGATGATAGAACTAAAGCTCTGCTGTTCAATCTACTGCCTTGGTTCAAGCACAGCTGATCCGGATAAGTACTGCTGAGTTCACAGCAGTGGAGGGATGCAGTAGTTGTTTACTCTGTCTTTATGTTATGAAATGTAATAAGCAGTAGTTAGTATAGCAGTGTTTGTATAGATCAGAGGTTAGAGTTTGTTAGGAGGTTAGATGTCACTTTCATGGTGACGTCAGCTAAGATGCTTAGTGGTTTGCTAGTGCCTATAAATAGAACAGTGCTCTGTACTGTTCTATTAGCTCTTTGCAAACTTGTTTTCCTGCATGAACAAATGCTGAGCTCTGGCTGAGGGGGAGTTTGTATTAAGCATTACATTGTACTCGGTGTTGAAACTAAATTCAATCTTTCGGTTCTCTGTAGAAAATGTCTTGATCAAAGCAATACACTCGTTTGATTGTATGCAAAGTTTGTTTTCATCTTAATTCCGCTGCACAACTCATCCATCTTCATCTTAATTTCAAACGTAAAATACAATCAAAACCAAACTCAGATCCAATAATTGGTATCAGAGCTTGGACAGTCAAATTTGATTTAACAGTCATTTTGACATAAATAGTTCAGCTCAAAATCGTTGATATCGATAGTTTGTTCGTTTGTGTTGAAAAACAGAGCAAGGTTTAATCACCATTAAAGTTGATTAATCAGTGCCTGTAAAACAACCAGGATGACGTCACAATCACAAGATGATAAGAATAACATTGGCTCTCTTTTTAAACCACCCATGCTTAAAAGAAATGAATACAACATCTGGGAGCGTAGGATGGGTCACATCCTTGCTCAACAGAACACTGGATGTTGGAGGTCTATTGTCTTTGGTCGCCATGTTCCTACGGTGCCAAGTGCTGAGGATCCAAAGAAGTTCGTTCCTAAACCTTCTGAAAACTATACCGAAATTAATTTTCAAAAGTTCGAACTCGATGCCAAAGCATTTAGCATCATAGCATCTGCATTACCAAATGAGATCTATGCAGGACTGTTACATTGTAACAGTGCCAAAGAGCTATGGGATGCATTAAAGGAACAGTTTGGGGGAACTGAAGAAGTCATTGAAAACAATAGGGAAATTCTGAATCAGCAGTATGAAACATTCTGTCACATCAAGGGTGAATCATTGACTCAGCAGTTTGAGCGATTCAGTTGTCTCATTAGTGAACTAAGGCTTGTTAAAGTAACTTTTCCAAATTCAACTCAAAATAGCAGATTCCTTAGGTCACTACCAGAAAAATGGGACACCATAGCTTTTGTCACTAGAAACTCAGCTGAGTTCAAAGATCTGACCCTGGCCCAACTCCATGGTAGACTCCTTACCTATGAAAGGGAGTTAAACCAGAAAAGGAAGTTGCAAGAGTTTGGCAAAGTTGCTGATGATTATTCATTCGGTTGCACAGCTCTTTTGGGTCAGGAAGAATCTGGTAGCAACATTAAGGAACAGGGTTATGATCATTTCATTGATATAACAACTGGTGGTAACTTTACCAACCCTGATCCTCACTCTGCAAATTTTGCTTTTACTGCAAACACTGAAAACCAGATGTCAGATAATTTGTGTTTTGAACTCAATGATTTACAACATTTTGATCCCACTGACTTAGAAGAGATGGACATCCTGCACCAATTGGCTTTGCTCAGTGTTAGAACTAGCAAATTCTACAAAAGAACAGGGCGAAAATTCCCAGGATTACATGGGAATCTAAGGGTTGGGTTGGATAAATCGAAAATCAAGTGTTACAAGTGCAATAGGCTAGGTCATTTCGCTAGGGAATGCAGGAGTCAAACTACTGGTCCTATAATCACTCATCCTAGCTCAAACCCTAGACCTCAAAATCAAAGCACTGTGCACTATAACCAATATACCCCTGCAGCACATGTTAACACTGCTCATTATGCTGCTGCCCCTGTGCCTGTGCATTATGTCCAAACCACTGTTCCACAGATTCAATATGTTCAAACCCCTGTTCCCCAGGCACAAGTGCAACCTGTTGCACCTCAAACAGCTGCTCCAGCAGTAGTACAACCAGATCAGCAAAGCTTTTTCACTCAAGGCTTTGTTGATTAGAGCAGTACGCCTGATGAGCTTAGTGATGAAAATTTTGCTCTCTATGCCTTTAATGAACATTCTAATGATGAATTTTGTTTAATGGCTTTAGAGTCAATACCAGAGGGGGTTGAAACTGAAGGTGAACAGCTAAGTGTTGAAACAGTGGATGAGGTGACTGAAGCAGTGGTTACTGCCGTGGCTGGTGAACTACTGCTGGGAGAAAGTTCAGGAACCCTGATTGAACCACTGACAGATCCATGGTCCAAAGAGGACAAAGAAGAAGAGGAAGAGAAAAGAGCAGGTGAGAAAGATGCAAGAGCTGATGATGAAGAGGATCATCAATGTGATTGTGCAATGATGGCTGCTGCCAAGGTATCACCTCAAGTTCTTGAAAAACTGTGTTCAGACAATTGCATTATTGCTTTTTCTAACATCAAAGAGGTAAATGAAAACCTTAGGAACAAAGTCTTCTCTGATGAAGTCAAATTTGAAAAGTTGTTAAAAGCTCTTAGAAACAAATTGGCTGAAAAAGATAAAGAGATCAGCAGTCTGAAAGAAGAGCAGAGCATAACCAAAACTCAACTCCAAACTATGGTAGAAAAATACCAAGTTTGTAAAAAGGAGTTAGAGTCCACCCAGATTACCTGTGAAAAATGGGTGGAATCTTGCAAAGGGTATGAGGTTATGCTTGAAAAACATATTAAAAGCAATGTAAAATTTGGTGTTGGTTATAGAAAACATGACGATGAAAACACTGCTTTTGAAAAATCTGTTCAAACCATTGATGTAACCACTGAGTTCATCCCCACAAACAAGAATGGCCAAGAAGTGAAAATCACTGATAAACTTGGTAACAAAATCACACTTGACAGACCAATGGGATCCTCTACTTTTGAGGAGCTTGAAAATTATCAGTTTAAACCAAAATGGTCTGATGAGTGTGATATTCTAGAAAATTTCAAGCCCATGGACTTTACATCAACTGATGGTGTTAAGGCTCCAAAAGCTAAAGTCATTCCTCTCAAGGATATCCCAACAAAGGTTAAAACCTCTGCTGCAAAGGAGTCCGAAAAGAGAAAGAAGAAAGAAAAGATCAATAACCTGTTTTGTGAATTCTGTGAGAAAAGGAATCATCTAACAAAAGATTGTTTCCATTTAAAAGCTTATGATTTGAATAAAACAAGTGTCATTGTTCCAGCTGAGAGCTGCATTGTTTGTGGTAAAACAAACCACAAAACTCAAGCATGTGTGTATCTCAAAAACTTTGATGTGAAAAAAAATGAGTACATTGCTAAAACATCCTTGAGTCCATCAACATCATCTGTCAAATTCACCAAGAACCAACCACTGTTTGTGCCAGTTCAAGCAGCTGTTACAAAACAGCGGAACCAAACATCTGTCAAAAGAGATGTTCAGGTTACTGATGCACCCCCTGCCAATCAGTTCTGAAAAGGCAAGGAAAAACAGTCTTACCAAAGGATTCCACACGTTTATGAGGCCTACAAAAGGCCCTCTAAACCAAAAGTGAACAGGCATCCTTTTGGGTACCAACAGGTGATTGGTCCAGACCCCCAATAGTGGTTAGCAAGAAACGGTACTAAAAGTGTCCAAACCCCTGACCTAACCACTGTTGAGACCCCATCCAAAGCCTTATTGGCTTTGGAAACCCTAATGAACTAATCCTTTTACTTCATGTGCAGGGAGCTTCTGCCTGCTTAGATAGCCTTTGGTATGTTGATAGTGGAGGCTCCAGGCACATGACTGGATGTAAAGCCCTACTCAAAGATTTCAAAATTCATGGAGGGGATGATATATCCTTTGGGAATAACAGGAAAAGGGAAAGTTCAGGGGTCTGGTACAGTACAATCTGGAAATGTAAAATTTGAAAATGTCAATCTGATAGACAGTCTGAAATTCAACCTCCTGAGTGTTTCACAAATGAGTGACAAGGGGTATGGGTCATTCTTCACAAAGGAGTGTTGTAGGATTGTTGGACCAGAAATGGTCAAAAAGATTGAAGCAATAATAAAAACTGGTCAAACAAAACTTGTTGCTCAAAGAAGTGGCAATGTTTATGTTGTTGATATGTCAAAAGTGTGTCCCAGAGCTGATGCCTGTCTGTTCTCAGCTGCCTCTAACAAAGAGACAGAACTTTGGCACAGAAGGCTGGGGCACACAAATCTTAAGACAATCACTGAAATTTCAAAAAATGGTTTGGTGAGTGGCCTACCACAAAAATTGTTTTCATGTCCTGAACATTGCATTTCCTGTTTAAAAGGAAAACAGCATAAAAGTTCTTATAAGTCCATTGAAGAGTCCAAAACAACCCAGTGTTTGCAAATGCTACACATGGATTTGTTTGGCCCAGTTCAAGTCATGAGTCTCAAAAAGAAGAGATATTGTCTGGTTATTGTTGATGACTTTTCTAGGTTTACATGGACTTTCTTTTTACACTCAAAAGATGAGACTGCAGGCATTTTGGAAAACTTTGTGACACAGGTTGAAAAGCAATTTGACCTTCCAGTGAAAAGCTTCAGGAGTGACAATGGCACATAATTTAAAAATAAGGAGTTGGATGCCTTCTGTGTGAAGAAAGGGATTGTAAGGCAGTACAACATCCCTAGAACACCAGAGCAAAATGGGGTAGTTGAAAGAAAGAATAGAACTTTGATTGAGGCTGCAAGAACCATGCTTGCTGATTCAGGTTTGCCATTAACTTTCTGGGCAGAGGCAGTAAACACTGCTTGCTATGTCCAGAACAGAGTTTTAATAAACCCCAGGCAGAAAAAGACTGCTTATGAAATTCTGTATAAAAGCAAACCACTGATCTCATACTTCAAAGTGTTTGGCTGCCCATGCTTTATTTTGAACTTAAAAGATTCCATTTCAAAATTTGCGGCCAAAATTGATTGTGGTTATCATCTGGGATACTCAACCACTGCCAAGGCCTACAAAGTATTCAATACACAGACCAAGGCAGTGGAGGAGACTTTGAATGTAAAGTTCAATGAACTTTCATCAATGAAAATCCTAGCACATCCTGCAGATCTGTTTGATCTTGAAAAATTTACTTTTGAAAATACTGCTGTCAAGACTAACAGTGCAGGTCCATCAGAGGATTCAACACCAGACTATGGGTATGAAATCATCATCCCTCAAAGGTCTGCCACAATGGGAAAAGCATCAGCTGTTCAAAACAGCTGTCAAAGCTCAACCACTGCTACCTCAACAGTTGTTGACCAAAGTAGCCCATCAACCACTGCTTCCACATCCTCAAACACTGCTGACAAAAGTCCCCAAACAGTGGATAAAAGTCAGCATGTGTCCACTTCATTACCTCCAATTCCACCACCTTTTGAAACCACTGCTGGATCATCAAAGTCCCCAGCAGTGGCTAGCTCAGATGATACACATTTGCAGCCTTCACCAACAAATGCCATTATTCCATACCAAGGAGATTTAATCTACTTGAGATCTCATCCACCTGATCAAATCATTGGCAACATCAATGAAGGGGTGCTCACAAGAAGCCAAACCCAAAACATTTGTCTTTTTGCTGGTTTTCTATCACTCCATCAGCCAGTCAAGTACCAAGAGGCACTGAAAGACAACAGCTGGGTAGAAGCCATGCAAGAGGAGCTCCAACAGTTTAAAAGATAACAAGTATGGGAGCTTGTACCACTGCCAGAAGAGGTTAGTCCCATTGGCACAAAGTGGGTCTTCAAGAACAAAACTGATGAAAGGGGCATTGTTGTCAAGAATAAAGCCAGGCTTGTGGTTCAAGGTTACAGACACGAAGAGGGGATTGATTATGATGAAACATTCGCCCCTGTTGCAAGATTGGAAGCCATTAGACTGTTCCTGTCCTTTGTTGTCAACCACAACATGAAGGTGTTTCAAATGGATATCAAAAGCGCTTTCCTCTATGGTACAATTCAAGAAGAGGTGTATGTTTGTCAACCTCCAGGTTTTGAGGATCCATTCTATCCAGATCATGTCTACAGGCTGAACAAAGCCCTGTATGGCCTGAAACAAGCACCAAGGGCCTGGTATGAAACTCTTTCCACCTTTCTACTCTCAAATGGTTTCAAAAGAGGTACCATTGATAAAACACTGTTTCTAAAATGGAGAGGAAAGGATTTAATGATTGTCCAAATTTATGTGGATGACATTATTTTTGGAAGCACATGCAACAAAATGTGTGAAGAGTTTAGGGAACTCATGACAGCTGAGTTTGAAATGAGTGCAATGGGTGAGCTGCAATGCTTTCTTGGTCTCCAAGTTCAGCAAATGCAAAATGGTACTTTCATTCATCAAAGCAAATATGCAAAAGAACTTTTAAACAAATTTGATATGAATGATTGTAAATCATGCAGCACACCCATGGCAACAAATAAGCTTGTCATGTCTGATGAAAAGGATGAGCTGATTGACCAAACTCTATATAGAAGCTTGATTGGGTCTTTGTTGTACCTAACTGCATCTAGGCCAGACATCATGTTTGCAACATGTGTTTGTGCAAGAAGTCAATCAGCCCCTAGAAAATCCAACCTTATTGCTGTAAAAAGGATATTCAGATACATAAAGAGTGCTCCCACACTTGGTATCTGGTATCCAGCTAATGGGAATATCAAGCTTTCAGGATTTTCAGACAGTGACTTTGCTGGATGTAACACCACAAGGAAGTCCACATCAGGAGGGTGCCAGTTTCTAGGTGATTGCTTAGTTTCATGGCAAAGCAAAAAGCAAGCAGCTGTTTCAACATCCACTGCTGAAGCGGAATACATTGCTGCTACAAGTTGTACAGCCCAACTCCTGTGGCTTCAAAATCAGTTGCTAGATTTTGGTATCACTGCCTTAAAGACACCACTCATGTTGGATAGCCAGGCAGCAGAAAATATCATCAAAAATCCAGTTTCCCATTCAACCACCAAACACATCGACATCAGACATCACTTTGTGAGGGATTGCTATGAAAAAGGTTTGATTTCTCTGCATCATGTTCCAACTAAAGACCAGCTGGCAGATGTGCTCACAAAAGCACTAGATACAGCCACTTTTGAAAGCTTGGTCTCTAGGATTGGCATGCTGAACATGGAATGACAAGTAAAATCTTGTTTTTCTATGAATAAAAGCATTAAAATGTTTTCAGAAAATCAAAAATCCATCCTTAAAAATAGCTAAAAATGAAGTTTTCATTAAAATCCTTAAAAGTCTGCCATAACCCTTGTTTGTTCAAAAATCTGCTCTACTTCAAAGTCTGTCCACTGCTGAAAGCCATCCTCTGTTCTCTCATTTCCTTGATAAACTCTGTTGTTCAAAAGCAGTGTCTTATCCACTGATATGCTATCCACTGATATTGAAAATCATCCACTGCTTCCATTTTACCGTTATAACCACTGCCTTCATCAGTAACTTTCATAAAAGTACTGTCCTTCATTTCTTCATAGTTTGGCATGTGGGCAGTACATAGTGGTCAGTACTTTTGTAACCGCTGCCACGTCAGCCTTCACTTTTTCCTTTATAAAACCCCCACTCCACACCAAAACAGGGTTTTACTGTCGAATTGAATTCTCAAAAAAATTCTCTTCTCAAAACAGTTTTTCTTCAAATTCCTTCACAAATTTCTTCGATCATCATCTCCAAAATGACAAAATCGAAGTCATCTGGGAAATCCACTTTCAAATCATCGTCGAAAGCGGCCTCTCAAAAGGTCAATACCACTGAAATCCCACACAAACCATCTCACAATCTTCTGGGTCTTCTCACAAAACCCGGAACCACAGAAGCTTTTGACTCCATCATCGCCAAAATGGCTAAATCAAAGTACAAAACTTTGTTAATAGCCGATGCACCAATTTACTTGACAACCCAAAGGGAGTTTTGGAAGAATGCAACCCTTGAAACACAAGGAGACGCTGTAATAGCCATTAACTCTACTCTAAAGGGAATACCTGTCAAGATTACACCACAGTCAATTTCAGAGGACTTTCAACTCGAGGATCAGCAAGGTAAAACTTCTTTCCCTAAAAACGAGTTGAAAATTGACTTCATTGAGAGAGGGTATGCAGACACAATGATGAAGAAAGCTACCTTACAAAAAGGTTTCTTTCCTTCTGCAACAAGATTTTTATTCCATACCCTCCTAATGTGTGTTTCAAACAAAACCACTTCTTTTAATGAAATACCATTAAAGATTCAAAATCTGGGATATGCTATTCTTCAAGAAGAAAATTTTAATTATTCTCGGGAAATCTTTAATGACTTGGTTAATAATGTTGAAACAAAATCATTCCTACTGTTTCCAAGGTTTCTAAGTTATTATTTTGAAAAGAAATTCAGAAAGGATAATATTGCTGTAATAAACCAAGGTGATTATATTCAAATAAACAGTTTAACTGCTGAAACTTTTTCAAGAATGTTAACACCTTGCAAAACACAAGCAGAGGTGCCTGAGCAAATTTTAGCAGCTACCACTTCTCCTCAGGTATCTGCTGCTGATACCACTGCTCAAGGTGATCAAAGCAGCAGAACAACTGCTTTGAAACCCACACCTAAAATCACCAAAAAGCCAAAAAGAAAAACTCAAAATCCCCCCAAACCCATCAAAAAGGCAACTCTGGAGGATGAGATACCAGAGCTACTGCCTGTGACAGCACAAATGTCACTAGAAACCACTGCTGCTACTTCCTCACAGCAGTTGGTACAAATATCTCAACCCATAACCGAAACTCCTCCTGCTTCTTCACAAAAAGAACAGGTTGTACACATAGGGCCTCCACATCATGATGCTCTGAAATCACTTGGTTTCATCATCCACAGCTCAATGCCCGGAGCAAATCCTGTTTCTACACCAAACCTCACATCCACAATTCCCTCACCAACTAAACTGCTGTTGGATGCAATTGATTTGAACCAGGCACTAACCAGTCCTTCTCAATCACCTATCAATGAGAACATACCTCAACAAATGACTGGGTCTGATGTATCAATCTTTGCTAACCCACCAACACAACCTGAGGAGGTTACACCCCTTGAGTTATACGTAACTCTTGGTGGTAGTCCAAGTGAAGCAGCCACTACAACTGTTGAACCCACTGGTTTACAGTTGGACAGTGGTTACATTAATAAGACTTCCTTGGAGGCAATTCCTTACATTGCACCTCTGCCAACCACCAGTGGATTTATTTTTCCCACTGGCAACATCAAAAGGTTGTCAAGTGTTGAAGGAAGAAGACCCCAGTACCAAGAAAAAGGGGCATCAGTGGTTAGTGTTTGAAGTACACTCCCTACCTCAACCACTGATAAAACCACTAATAGTGGGAAATCAGATGATCCCATTAAATTGGGTGATGATTTAAAATATCAGGATTTGACGGAACGAGTTGACAAATTGGATACATCTGTTGCAGATATTAAAGATATGCTACATCAGGTGTTGACAATACAAAAGATGCAATCCACTGTTGTTCCACCTCAAGCACCTGCTCCACCACAAGCATCTGCTACAAATGAGCTCTGGAACCTCTTTCAACCTTTTCTCCAACAACAAAAGGAAATCGCTGATCAGCAACATGAACTTCATGTCCAAAAGCTGAGAAACATAATGGAGTCTAGGTACAAGAACACTCAAGCAGACATTAAGGCAATCAAGGCCCATTTACTGGAAACCACTGGCACTGCTCCTCCAACAGTACTTTTCATTGATCAACTCCCCGAAGATAATGCCAAAAAGGGGGAGAAAATTAAGGAGTGGAAGAAGAAGGGAATAGATGATGGTCTATACATCGAACCAGAAAGGATGCTATGACCAGAAAAATTCCTGTGCCAGATGGTAGTAAAAAGGTTGATGCGACCCAAGAAGCACTTGATGAAGGAGTAGCAAGTGTAAAGAGGGATAGAATGGCAAAAGATATTTCAAGGTGGAATGAGGAGAAAAGAGCTTTCATGGAACTGTATGCGCAGGGTTGTTCTGGCTCAAAGGATACTAAAAATCCTAAGACAAAAAGGAAACCTAAGTCCATCCCATCCAGAATTCCAAAGCATATTCCTAAACCACCATCCAAAAGCCATCAGCATCAAACCTCCACCCAAACAGCTGTTGTAACTCCTGCTGTACCAACTACTGCTGGTACTTCAGAGGTTTCAACAACTGTTATCACTTCAACACACACCATTTCAACACACACCACAACCACTGCTTTACCACCACCACCATCACCACCAAAAACAATCCCACCAACATCACCTGCTGACAAAAAGCAGAAGACAGCAGATGTTATAACATCTGTTGTAATGACAACAGTGGTTGAAACACCAGTTGTTTCAACAGCTGTTAGTCAATCACAAACCACTACCACAAAATCTATCACCACTGTTCCACCCAAAACATCATCAGTTCCTCCTCAAACAAAAAGGAGAAGGCTAATTCTTAAAGATGATGACAATTCACCACCACCACCACCAACATCTTCAAAATCCTTGTCACTTGTTACAATACCCAAACCTGTTCCTCTCTCATCAGCACAAGTTCAACAGCCCTTAGCTCCTGCAGGTGTCCAATTTCCTCTTGAGCTCATTGCAGTCAGAGATGAAATCAAGTCCTTTTATTATGAGGATGACCCTGCTAAAAGGAGATTGCCATCAGTTGAAGGATATCCCAGGCCTAAAAATATTGAAGAGTACTTGAAACTCAAGGCTAAGCAAGCAGAGGATATTTCAAAAAGAAACACAAAAGGGAAATCTGATAGGGAAATACAGCAGAACTATCAGTACTTGCTCACACATGTCAGATCCCTGGAACAATTTGAAAAAAAATGTATGTCAACAAATTTCAGAAAGAGCAGATGAAACTCTAAGAAAAGACTACATTGAAAGCATCATGGCAACAAAGAAATACAAGGGAGAAAAGCACATGTACAAGGAGTGGACCATTCCTGAGCTTGAACGAGAAGCAGCCAGGATTCAAGAAATGATAAAAAATGAGGTCAAACACACTCCTCCAGAATGGTCAAAATTAAAAAAGAATGTGCCTGATAAATCACTTGAGCTGAAGAGAATGAAAGAGGAATTGGTTGCTGCTGATTATGGGTCCAAACGACAAATAGCAAGGTGGAAAGAAGATGTAGTCAGGGCCACCTACAAAAGGTTGGAAGAAAGATCCCAAAGTTCCTCAAAAACCTGACTACTCTAAAGCAGAGGTCTCAAAAAGACCACCAAAGCTGCAAGTCAAAAGAGCCACTGCTCCAGCTGGTGCAGCCATCTATAAAAGAAGGACACACAAACAGTTGGGTGGTGAAACCATCCAAGAGTTGATAAAAGGAGATGACCTTGTAAAAGAAGGTATAAAGAAAATGATCATAGAAACTCTTGGCTTGGATCAAACTGCAAGTACTGCTCAGCCAGTTATGAATAGGCCAGCCTCACCAAATACCTCTGCAAATAAACATCTCCCAAGAAACCCACCAGGCTCAAAAATACAAAAGTGGGAAACTGACAAACAGACCTACGTATTGACTTTGCTCAGGTCTGGTGGAGAAGTGAAGAAAATATCAAGGGAACAAGCTCTTGGCCTGAGTCTTGAAGATTTGCAGGATCTCCTTGATCTTCCACTTAGCAGGGATGATGATGACACAGATGCCCTAGATTTTGAACTACAGTTTAAAGGTCAGATAAGGGAACTGCTGATGAGGAAATAAAGAATTCCACAATAATGAAGAGTTTTGGCATTATATGTTCCAGGGGGAGATTGTTGGGATCGAACCCTACCAGAGGAACAGATAATTAAAGCCAAAACTGGGTCAAAGCAGTGGATCCAGAATAAGCAGATGTTACATACAAGTCTCTCCCCTTGAAAGTGGTTTCAACATCTGCTGACCTCCTATCTACTGATCATGCAAACTGCTGATCCACAACTGCTGCTCAAGTAAAGACCTGATGATAGAACTAAAGCTCTGTTGTTCAATCTACTGCCTTAGTTCAAGCACTGCTGATCCGGACAAGTACTGCTGGGTTCACAGCAGTGGAGGGATGCAGCAGTTGTTTACTCTGTCTTTATGTTATGAAATGTAATAAGCAGTAGTTAGTATAGCAGTGTTTGTATAGATCAGAGGTTAGAGTTTGTTAGGAGGTTAGATGTCACTTTCATGGTGATGTCAGCTAAGATGCTCAGTGGTTTGCTAGTGCCTATAAATAGAACAGTGCTCTGTACTGTTCTATTAGCTCTTTGCAAACTTGTTTTCCTGCACGAACAAACGCTGAGCTCTGGATGAGGGGGAGTTTATATTAAGCATTACATTGTAATCGGTGTTGAAACTAAATTCAATCTTTCGGTTCTCAGTAGAAAATGTCTTGATCAAAGCAATACTCTCGTTTGATTGTATGCAAAGTTTGTTTTCATCTTAATTCCGCTGCACAACTCATCCATCTTCATCTTAATTTCAAACGTAAAATACAATCAAAACCAAACTCAGATCCAATATGTTTGAAGATACATATTCAAACAAAAAACTTATGTCATTTTGTCTTTCCAAATGGCCACAAAAACGCAAGCATGGCTAAGCTAAACCACCAGCGAACATGATTCAAAAGAAGAAAGAGACTGATGACAGTGAAGATTTGGATGATGAATTATTATTTTTTTTATTTTTCTAATTTCTTTTTCTGTTGTTTGTTATGTATTTTTCAACTTAGAATAAAAAAATACATTATGTTAATAAAACGCCAAACAGTCATAATGCATATGAAACGCCATAAATGGAGTAAAAACGCCAAAGCTCCCAAACTATAATGAAAGTAGTTTGCAGAAGTATTAATTAATAAAAGCTAAAAATGGAAAAACGCCAAAAACTACTTAAACACATTCAAAAACGCCAAACTTGGGAGATGGAAAGTCTATGACCCTAAAAACTCATAAAAAGCTGAACAAAAACAGTAAAAATACGCAGTAACTGAAAAGACGGCTACTTTATTAATATCATTTATTATAAATAAAATCCCGCCTAAACTACGCGTCAAGAACATCCTATAAGATAGACGTCTCTGCACAATCAATTGATCACAAAACCAGAAACAAACGCCATATTTCCTAGAAACCATTCACTTTAAAAACGCCAAAAAATAGTTAAAAAAGCCACAGATGCAGAACCTCGATTCTGCTATATTGAGTATTGATCTGAATGAAGTTTCACCGAATGGATTCTGCTCTAAGTTGGGTATCTCTATAATCTCTTGCTGAATGAGATGGACAATATTGAAGATAAAGAGACTGATGACACTGATATGACATCATGTCACTTTGTTCTTGATGGATATATTGATGGCATGAAGGGATCAATACATTAGAGCAGGCCTTGATCTTCAACATGCCATCAAACAAGTATACATCAAACCACAATAAAGGATGCCCAAAAAATAAGCATATTCTAAAGACGGGAGGTATATAGGAAAATAAGGATCTACATAAGGTATTCAAAACGCCAAAAAGGTTAAAGTAGAAAAGGCTGATAACAGTGAAGATTTTGATGAGAAATGAGATTATAATTTTTTATTTTTTTTTCATTTTCTATTGTTTGTTATGTAATTCTCCGTTGTTTATCATCTAATTCTCTACTATTTTAAAAAAAAATTGAGTATAAAACGCCAAAAACTACAAACACCAAAACGCCTGATAGTTTGAAAAATGTGAGAACGAATGCTAGCAAAATACGAGGTTGCTATATAAAACGCCAAAAACGCAAACAAAGTATTACTGGAAAAATCAACACTAATTGACAGATGAAAATTGAAAGAAACAGTAAAATAAAGAGACGGTATCATTATTGCCAAAACATTATAGTTATATTAATGCCACTACATGGAAAATTGAAATTTATTTATCTTTTCAAAACGTCATAATTGCATGTCACATTATAGGCCTGTATCCTAAATGGCAAAACACTTGATATAATAAAATTAAGAAAATTGCTGATGTTTTTTACATTAAAAGCCTGCATCCTGATCTAAAAAGCAATAAAAACGCCAAAACAATACTTAAAATGCCAAAATGTTTAATATGATCCTGATGTAAAAATAATAAAAAAGGCAGCGTACTTATTAAACGCCAAAAAAATGAAAAGATGAAGTGACACACGTTAAACGGGATCAGGAGAAAACGCTCAAAAGTGTGAGAACGGTGAGAACGCTTCCTGGCCTAACACGTGTCACGCCGCTTAGAGAAAGACGGAGGGGCTTTTTTGTCCTTTCATATTTCTTTTTTTTAACGTGTGTCACTTCATCTTTTCATTTTTTTTGGCGTTTAATAAGTACGCGGCCTTTTTTATTGTTTTTACATCAGGATCATATTAAACATTTTGGCGTTTTAAGCAAATTTTGGCGTTTTTTATTGTTTTTTAGATCAGGATGCAGGACCATAATGTAAAAAACATCAGTTATTTTTTTCTTATGTTTGTTTATTTTTTATTTTTTTCTATCAAGTGTTGTGCCATTTAGGATACAGGGCTATAGTGCTGATTTTTTCAGCAATCCTTTTTTGGCGTTTTTGGCGTTTTTATATACCAACATCGTGTTTTGCTAGCATATGTTCTTACTGTTTTCACACTATCAGGCGTTTTGGCGTTTTTTTTATTAGTAGATATTAAATAAAAGAGAATTAGATAACAAACAATAGAAAATGGAAAAAAAATTATAATCTAATTTCTAATCCAAATCTTTATTGTCATCAGCCTCTTCTACTTTAATCTTTTTGGCGTTTTGAACCTTTTTTGAATACCTTATGTAGACCCTTTTATTGTAGTTTGATATATACTTGTTTAGTGACATGTTGAACACCAACGCCTGCTCGAATGTATTCATCTCTTCTTGGCATCAATAAATCCATCAAGAACAAAGTGACATGATGATCATCAGTCTTTTTTTCATGAATATTTATCCATCTCATTCAGCAAAAACTTATAGAGATACCCACCTCAGAGTAGAATCCATTCAGTGAAACTTCATTCAGAACAATACTCAATATAGAAGAAATGAGGTTCTACATCTGTGGCTTTTTTAAGTATCTTTTTTTGGCGTTTTAAGGTGAATGGTTTTTGGAAAGTTGGCGTTTATATTTTTGGTTTTTGTGATTATTTGATTGTGCAGAGACGTCTCTCTTATAGGATGTTTTTGGCGCGTAGTTTAGGCGGGATTTTATTTATAATAAATGATATTAATAAAGTAGCAGTCTTTTCAGTTGCTGTGTTTATTTTTTACTCTTTTTGTTCAGCTTTTTATGAGTTTTTAGTGTCATAGACTTTCCATCTCCCAAGTTTGGCGTTTTGAATGGGTTTAAGTAGTTTTTGGCCTTTTTTTTCCATTTTTAGCTTTTATTAATTAATTCTTCTGCAAACTACTTTCATTATAGTTTGGGAGTTTTTGGCGTTTTTACTCCATTTATGGCGTTTCACGTGCATTATGACTGTTTGGCGTGTTATTAAATATACAGTAGAAACTCTATAAAATAATACACTTTGGACCACCAAAATTTATTAATTAAAAGAGTTATTAATTAATCGATAAATTAATAATTATTAATTTATATATTAATTAATATTTTATTAATTTATAGTAGAATACTTAGTTTACAAACACCTTTCAAGCTTACACTTAATTATTGTATACAATGCATGTATATCAAATGAACAGTCCAATTTGAAAGAAACCTTCAATATCCCACCTTATTATGCTTCTTGTGTTCAATGGAGCCCCCTTCGCGAAACGAAGCTATTAAAGCGGCAATCACATTGAACAATTTCTTGTTGAGCTGTGAGAAAACAACACCAGAAGTTCTTACCATGCTAAGGAAAATTAGAGACGAGATTCAAGGGGAAATTGATTTCAACAAAAGACAACCGAGTCATTTTTCAAGAAACATTCATAAATCATTCATGTAATATGCTATATATAAGGAATTATTAATTTATATTTTATATGAGGTCTAAAGAAATTATCAAAAATGTATTATCTTATAATTTTAGCGAATTATTAATTTAGCACCCTATCCCCGAGTTGGGACCGGCAAAAAATATTATCTTAGAGAGTTTACTAAATAATCGAGTATTAATTTATCGAGTTTCTACTGTAATGTATTTTTTTATTCTAGGTTGAAAAATACATAACAAACAACAGAAAAAGAAAATTAAAAAAATAAAAATTAAAACAATTCATCTTCCAAATCTTCACTGTCATCAGCATCTTTCTTCTTTTGAATCGTGTTTCGCTGGTGGTTTGGCTTAGTCATGCTTGTGTTTGTGTGGCCGGTTGGAAAGGCTAAATGACATAAGTTTTTTGTTTGAATATGTATCTTCAAACAACTCGTGTTATTCGTCTTTTCATGCCATTATAATATTCATCAAGAACAAAACACAGAAAATTACATTAGTCTGACCCAGCATGTTTTTTGTTTATGATTTGTCCATCTCATGCAGCAAAATGTTATTTGAGTCACAGCACCTCAGGCAAGAATGCATTATCCGAAACTTTGGCATTTCTGGCGTTTTACTGAGGAAATAGTTTATCTGAAAGAACCTTCGATTTTTTTGGAATCTTTGATGTTTGAGTGTTTTGGCGTTTTCTAAGATTAATGGTATATAGTAGAAAATATGGCGTTTTTTAGTAGTTTGTGTTTGATGTTTTGGGGATTTTGGCGTTTGTAAGATGAATGGTATATAGTAGAAAACATGGCGTTTCAGGTTCTTGGGGATGTGTTTTTATGTCTGGGATGTTTTTGTTTATATAGCGATGTGTTTTGGTCTGTAATGGCGTTTTATTCATCAGTATGGCGTTTTGGTTTAGAGGTCTAAAGACCTTTTTACCCTTAATGAGGCGCGTCCACGTAATAAAATTGATGTTATTTACGAAAACGCCACCGCGCCAATCTAGTCCATAGATTGTTTTAATCGGACGATCGATAAGCGTTCTCACCGTTCTCACACTTTCTACCGTTTTCTCTAAATCCCGACCCTATATATAAATTAAAGAGTTAAATGTCATTTTAGTCCATGTGGTTTGGATGATTTTGCAAGTTTAATTCAAAGGTTTTATTTTTAGCTTGTGGGTCCAAAAATGTTTCACAGTTGCCATTTTAGTCCACTGGGTTAACTTCATCAATTATTTATGTTAACGAGAATGGCAATTGGTCATTTTATATGTAATTTTGTTAACTACAAGGGCAATTCGGCCATATAAAATGACCGAATTGCTCTTCTCATTAACAGAAATAATGGATGAAGTTAACCTAGTGGACTAAAATGGCGACAGTAAAACCTTTTTGAACCCACAGGTGAAAAATGAAACCTTTGAACTAAACTGTCAAAATGGCCCAAACCATAAACCATAGGGACTAAAATGTCATTTAACTCTAAATTAAAGAATAAAATGACATGTGCCATTAATTAGAATCCTTTGTTAAAATCAAGATTAGATTGATTCAACCACATGTAATACACAAGTTTCTAATATAACATATAATAAATAAAAAAACAACAAAGTAAAATGTTATAACTTATGTAATACACAAGTTTCTAATCTTATAATAAATAAATAAAAGTATAATGTTATAAAAAGTATATATTACATCAAAGTTCATTTTTTTCAAAAACGTATATTAACGGTTGTGTGTTAATCGATTACATTATATGTATTCAAGCAGTGTATTATATATGTTTATTCAGTTCGTGCAATACACGGATTTTTAAAGAGATAACTTTTTTATTAATTACTATATATTGAAGTTGTGTAATACAATGGGTTCTAACATACTAATAATATAATATAATGATTTGAATGGGGTGTGCTCCAACTAACTCGTATTTCCCATGGGACACCGACAAAAGTAATGAGTTTTGAAAATAAAATGATATTACAATAACGTGGAAAACGTCATGGTGTGAAGGGTAGGTTGCCTATGCTCAATATCATGAAATCAACAAATTAAAGTGCTAAAAAGAAACAAGTGATTTTGTAAAATATATTTGTCAACTTCTTTATGGCATTATTGTCACCAAGGCAAAGGCCAAAAATAATCTGTCAAAATGCACAGCTAAGGGGGAAGAAAAATATCCAGGTGATTGACAAACACTCATCAACATGCAATTATCAATACATGTCTCCTGACCAACTTCTAGACTGAGTTCACTAGTCATTGCTATGATAACTCTACAAAATAGAAGCCGCCAGCCTCGTCATAGGAGGAAGGGTCTTCCTATGATGACCCTTCTTATTAAGTAAATTGCAAGTAAGCGTAATTGGAATGAATAAACGTATTACCTCATCGTATGGTAGTTTATATTTGGGTGAGTTAAAGTTTAATGTCACTATCCTATATTAGCGGGCCTAAAAAAAGGTATAACCGTCATGATAGTAATACGTTATTCTTGTTGGATGAAGTGTGACCATTCGTTTTATCAAATTATACCTTCTTACCCATAGGCATAACTAAATTTCAGTCACTAACCCAACTAAGAATGAGCATTTGGTACCGGGTATTGGTACCGAACCGTATCGGGTATATTCGGTAGCAGTACCAATTTTCTACATTTTCGGTACCAGTTTAGTACCAAACGGGTACCATACTCATCCCTAAACCCAACCATGCTAGATATAGGGATGATTAGGATCATTCCTCTTCAAAGACCAAACATTTGGACCGGATTGATAAAGAAAAACAATAATTAATTAAAATGTATAAAAGTTCTAGCGTTACTGTTACTTTATTTATTCCAAGGCTATGAGGTGTCGATGGAGCCCCATGGGGCTTTATCAAGTCCACATAGGATCCACGTCAGCTATGGAGCCCCCCTTTAATTTGGAGGGTGTGGATGGAAGCCCCTATTAAACAAAATTAAAAAAAAAAAACGTTTGATTGGTTTAAAACTAGTGGGCCCCACCAGAATTCTTCAACTTGGGCGCTACCACAAGTTACCACCATGGAGCCCCATTGAGCCCCCACATGGAGGGTGTGGTGATGGATGGTGACGTGGCGGGGATGGAGCCCCATGGAGCCCCCACACCTCATAACCTAAAAACAAATTAATAAAATTCCAAACATTTTTTTGCTTAAATCAAGGCCAAAAGTAAGCTAATATGAAATATGCTAACAAAATGGGTAAACTATTAACAACTAGTTGACAGCAATTAGTGCGTCGTGGCGAGGTTGTTCAAATTTGCAAGGATTGATTTCGAGGATTTCTACATGACTATTAACCTTGCGAATACAAATCTTGATTTCGACTACTTTTAATATTCATACGGCGAGAAAATTACAAGTCGAAACTGTCGGTACCAATGTGTCACACCCCGAAATTATCAGAGCATTGGCGTGACTGGACTGGTATCTTCATTGCACAGCGGAAGCAAAATAAGCTAAGTCTTTTAGAAATTGAACGCCCGCTAAGTACTCGACTCTTCATTGTTCTCCTATTCCAACCGTGCATTGTCTTAGAACTGTAACCTGAGAAAGAAACATGCGAAAAATCAACATAAAGTTGAGCGAGTTTATAGTTTGTTCGTAAAAGATTTGAGATAAATCTTTTGAGTTGTGAAAGGTTTGAAATAAATCTTTGGTGTTGTGAAAGATTTGGAATAAATCTTTGGAGTAACCGGTTTTGAAATAGTATTGAGAAAACGAATTTAAAAATCATTTTCTTGCCAAGTTATATGGAAACGTGGTGTTTGTAACACGTTATGTTCATAAAACCATGTATTTGTAAAGTCTTGTATTTGTAATGTTCGCATAACCGTCAATGCCCACCCTGACTTGACTCCATACCCGCATAATTCTTTGAATTTGTATAAAACATGGTAGTTAATTTGTATGAACAAGAAGTTTCCGTAAGTATAAAATCCCTGGTATGTAGCAGATAAGGAAAAAGAGATCACCAATGGTTTGCAAGGCCATTGATATGTGTGAAGTGCAAGTAGGAAGACTCAAACCTAGCAGATTTCGCGTTGGGCACAAAGTCACCCCAAGGTCCGTTCTGCTGGGCCTGGGGTTGGGCTCGCTACACCCAGATAGATCTACCGCTTACGTCCCTCGGTCCTACAATGAGGATTAATGGCCTCCAGTTCCCGCCTACCCACTCACATGATCTAAGTAGTAACCCTCCTTACGCTAACCATACCATGTATAAAATAAATCCCTGGTCACCCTGACCGAATCCCTGGTCACCCTGACCGAATCCCTGGTAATCCTGGTCACCCTGGCCGAATATCATTCACATTTCGAAAATAAGCATTCGTTTTTGTAAAAACCGGTATGTTTAGTATAAACCTTTCGTAATTCATTTGTGTTCCTCGAAATCCCTTCGTAATATGATTTAGAAATACGAGTTTTGCGTTTGTTCAAAACTTTGTATGTTTTTTCAAAACGTGCATGTCTTTCCACCCCGAAAACATTTACAAAAATGTAAAACAGTAAAAAGTGGGGGTTATGAACTCGCCTGAATATTCCTGTGCAAAGCTAGCTAAATACGACTTCGTGATGTCGTTTCCAAGACGAGACTCGCTAGCGTGCATTCTACAATATTCCTAACACGGAATATCTAATAAGTTTCTAAATATACGCAGTAACTAACTACGTGTCACCGAGCTCTACCGAATCGTTAGTCGAACGATTCGACAGTAAGTTGTTAACTTAATGGAAAAAAATTAAGTTATATGTGTTAAGTCTCGTTTAATGTCAGTAGCAGTTTAATAAGTCTTTGAAAAAGACTTAGCTTCCGAGAGACTTAAAATGAATAAATAATTATATATAAAAAAATATATAAATATATCGTTGTAGGTGTGTTATCCGTCTCGAGTAGTCATACGTGTATAAAAGAATATTTCTATGAAAATATCATATAACAAACTCGTATCATATATCGCGTTTCGTATGAAAGTAATATATAATAGCTTGTATTATATATATCACGTCTTGTGTATATTTGCCAAAAATATACGTATATGTCGTTTAGGCGTATAAAATAAATATGAAGAGTTATATTTATCTTATAGAGGAATCGTCGAGTTGTTATGTTTGAAAATAAATATATAACTATATTTATTTATAAAAGAAGCATTCGTATTGTTTAATACTTGAAATAAATATACAAACTATGTTATCTCCTCAGAATTGTATTGTTCGCAGGTAAGTCCGAATAATAACAAAGTGAATGACCGCGTAATCGAAACAAGACTTATTCGAGTCATGTGAATTTAATGACATTCCCCCAAAATAGGAATCCCAACGGTTTAAAAGAAATGTGTCTCAGTAATTGATGTCAAAGGAAACGAGACGTATAGGTACAGTCACTAATGTGACTAAGTTAACAGGGATTCAACAATGAACAGGAACTTCGACCAATCGAATTCCATATGAACGTTTACAACGTGTAAATGAGTTTTAGAAGCAATAACATCCACTGGATGAACTTAGAATCAACAATCTCAAATATAATAGTTTGCATGAAACACTTGATCGTGATCAGCGCAAGCTGCAAGTCATACTGACGCCACAAGGTGTCGCAATGAATGAAACAATTTAATAATAGAGGTGATCGAACAAGTATCACCTGTGTTTTGCATGAAACGTTCAATCATGATTAGCCCAAGCTACAAGTTTGTGCTGACACCACAAGGTGTCATAGTGATTCAAATGATTCAATAATAGTGGTGACCCAACAAATTCACCGTGTTTGAAGTCAATTGAAAGCGCAATGAAGTAAATATGAATGTTTGTTCCAAACAAACATCAAAGAATTTTCAATTGAAGATGGAACACCAAAGAATTACTGTTTTCAATCGAAGGTGAAGAAACAATGGATATCGCAAAATTTTCGATCGATAATGAAAGAACCGTTAGTAGGTACACCGGAATATAAAAATGAATTTGTGTACCATTGTCTTAACACACTATTGTATTAAGACCGCTTTGATATAATAAATCGAAGTGGACTGGAAAACAATCAATAAATAAATATTTAGATCTGTGCATAAGATGCGTAAACGAGTTTAGCGCAAGCTTCAAATTAATGAAAATCACCATCACATGGTGTCGGAATCAACAAACAATTTAACGGAGTCGAATGCCAAACAAGTTTACTTCGACTCGGAACAAATGAAACACTTGTTAAAACGAATTTGAATATGATGTCTTCAATACATAATATGGTATCTTGAATTGAGTATGTGTAATGCAGAAGTTCAAACAATCGAACTTGGTTTTAGCGTGATTTGACAATAAATATATGTATCGACAAGAAAACTTTCGGCATGGTCACAACGAAAGACCATGTATGTAACTTGTAAAGAAATGATCGTGACACAATGACCGTTAAGAGGAGTAGAGATACGAAAATCTACTCAGTAAATGTGAAATTCGAAATTTCAATAATAGAAATTTGAGGACTTTACCTGGGGTTGCATGTGATAACCAGTTGTTAGGTGACATTACCATGGAATGTCGAACATAGTGTACTCGTCATTAATTAGGTAGGGGGGATGCGGAGACAATCGTCTTCTCCCTGACGTGATTCGTGTCGTTGCAGGATCGCGTAACAAGTTGTCGTTTCCTGATCGTTAGTTCTCCTGCTGACAGGGATCTAGCGTTGTCGTTAAATTTGCGTCATCGTTCCTTCTCAAAGGCCTCGCCTTGACAGTCGTATGTGACGTGCTTCAACCTCCGTTGATGTATAGCTTAAGTTTCACGTATACCTGTGCACTAGCGTTGTGTGCCGCGTAGAAGGTGATGTACCCCGACATCCGTTGACGTAGAAATTGAGTTCCATGTATTCTCGTGCACTAGCGTTTTGGTATACGTAGGCTGCCTGCTCGGGAAGTCAAAATATCATAGACAATATGGATAATAATATGTGCCCGAGTTAATATTCGCGGTTCCTACGTGATGACCTTTAATAAACACACACATGCACAAATAATCAATAAGCAATCAAATAGTCCTCCTAGTCCCACTAGCCTCCCAGCCTCCCAGACTGACTCCCTAGTCCCACTAGACAATTTTTCCCAGCCTCCCAGACTGACTCCCTAGTCCCACTAGACAATTTTCCCAGCCTCCCAGACTGACTCCCTAGTCCCACTAGACTATCCTCCCAGCCTCTCAGACTGAATCTCCTAGTCCCACTAGACTATCCTCCCAGCCTCTCAGACTGAATCTCCTAGTCCCACTAGACTATCCTCCCAGCCTCTCAGACTGAATCTCCTAGTCTCTCAGACCAGATCCAGCCACCCGACTGAATTCCCTTTTCCGAAGGTCTTAAATGCATGTTTCCTAAACTCTCAGAGTGTTGTGTACTGTATGTAATCGTTTCGTGTACCGTGTATAAAACATCACAATAGCGTATGTTTGAAAACAAAATTTTGACTGTTTGTTTTTCGGCAACGGTTGGAGAGACCATATTCGAGTACTGGGCGTTCTGTATGTATTCAACGTCTTAATAGTCTAAGTTCCCAAAGGAAAGTGAGGTTAGAGCCTAGGTATCACAACAGAAACCTAATTCGCTGTAACCTATAGCTCTGATACCAATCTGTCACACCCCGAAATTATCAGAGCATTGGCGTGACTGGACTGGTATCTTCATTGCACAGCGGAAGCAAAATAAGCTAAGTCTTTTAGAAATTGAACGCCCGCTAAGTACTCGACTCTTCATGGTTCTCCTATTCCAACCGTGCCTTGTCTTAGAACTGTAACCTGAGAAAGAAACATGCGAAAAATCAACATAAAGTTGAGCGAGTTCATAGTTTGTTCGTAAAAGATTTGAGATAAATCTTTTGAGTTGTGAAAGGTTTGAAATAAATCTTTGGTGTTGTGAAAGATTTGAAATAAATCTTTGGAGTAACCGGTTTTTGAAATAGTATTGAGAAAACGAATTTAAAAATCATTTTCTTGCCAAGTTATATGGAAACGTGGTGTTTGTAACACGTTATGTTCATAAAACCATGTATTTGTAAAGTCTTGTATTTGTAATGTTCGCATAACCGTCAATGCCCACCCTGACTTGACTCCATACCCGCATAATTCTTTGAATTTGTATAAAACATGGTAGTTAATTTGTATGAACAAGAAGTTTCCGTAAGTATAAAATCCCTGGTATGTAGCAGATAAGGAAAAAGAGATCACCAATGGTTTGCAAGGCCATTGATATGTGTGAAGTGCAAGTAGAAAGACTCAAACCTAGCAGATTTCGCGTTGGGCACAAAGTCACCCCAAGGTCCGTTCTGCTGGGCCTGGGGTTGGGCTCGCTACACCTAGATAGATCTACCGCTTACGTCCCTCGGTCCTACAATGAGGATTAATGGCCTCCAGTTCCCGCCTACCCACTCACATGATCTAAGTAGTAACCCTCCTTACGCTAACCATACCATGTATAAAATAAATCCCTGGTCACCCTGACCGAATCCCTGGTCACCCTGACCAAATCCCTGGTCACCCTGACCAAATTCCTGGTGTCCCTTCGTAATATGATTTAGAAATACGAGTTTTGCGTTTGTTCAAAACTTTGTATGTTTTTGCAAAACGTGCATGTCTTTCCACCCCGAAAACATTTACAAAAATGTAAAACAGTAAAAAGTGGGGGTTATGAACTCGCCTGAATATTCCTGTGCAAAGCTAGCTAAATACGACTTCGTGATGTCGTTTCCAAGACGAGACTCGCTAGCGTGCATTCTACAATATTCCTAACACGGAATATCTAATAAGTTTCTAAATATACGCAGTAACTAACTACGTGTCACCGAGCTCTACCGAATCGTTAGTCGAACGATTCGACAGTAAGTTGTTAACTTAATGGAAAAAAATTAAGTTATATGTGTTAAGTCTCGTTTAATGTCAGTAGCAGTTTAATAAGTCTTTGAAAAAGACTTAGCTTCCGAGAGACTTAAAATGAATAAATATTTATATATAAAAAAATTATATAAATATATCGTTGTAGGTGTGTTATCCGTCTCGAGTAGTCATACGTGTATAAAAGAATATTTCTATGAAAATATCATATAACAAACT
Source organism: Helianthus tuberosus (assembly GCA_030545235.1). Lineage (NCBI taxonomy): Eukaryota > Viridiplantae > Streptophyta > Magnoliopsida > Asterales > Asteraceae > Helianthus > Helianthus tuberosus. The sequence continues at coordinate 64,900,218 of CM060357.1, forward strand.
CGTATCATATATCGCGTTTCGTATGAAAGTAATATATAATAGCTTGTATTATATATATCACGTCTTGTGTATATTTGCCAAAAATATACGTATATGTCGTTTAGGCGTATAAAATAAATATGAAGAGTTATATTTATCTTATAGAGGAATCGTCGAGTTGTTATGTTTGAAAATAAATATATAACTATATTTATTTATAAAAGAAGCATTCGTATTGTTTAATACTTGAAATAAATATACAAACTATATTTATTTTGTAAAAACAAATTTATGTTGTTTGACATTCGAAATAAATATATAAGCTATATTTATTTTGTAAAAGGTTACGAGTTAACGACGTTCGAAATAAATATAACATTATATTTATTTGTAAAAGCGTTAGGAAATATCAAGGTTTGAAATATTAAAAACTCGAATTTCGTTAAGCGTCGTTATTGAAAAATAATACGTGTCGTGTTTAAGGGTGTTTCTCGAAAAACGGGCAGAGTTTCCTCTATTTTTGGACGGCCCCGACAACTAAAGTGTCGTTATATTTTCAAAATTCAATCAAGATTCTAACAACATTTACGTATGATCAATTTTATATAAACGAAGTAATAAATCAATGTATGCTTTAACTATCGATTCGCCATTTTATTTCGGTTCGAGCTCGTTTTTACGTAATGAGTTAAAAGTATAATACACGAAATAGTAACGCCGTTAAAATCTTTACCACTTCTTCGTGTGCCGATACGTCGATTGAGCTGGGTTGACCGAGTCAACTCACTGTCGACCTGAGTTTGACCGAGTCGACTCGGTTTGACCGAGTCGATCTCACCGCTTCCAAATCTGACCCGTGACCCGAGACCGAGCTGTTGACTTAGTTGATCGGGTCTGACCCGTGTTGACCGAACCGAGACTGAGCTAACCGAGACCCGCATCTTGAACCGAACCGAGACTGAGCTAACCGAGACCCGCATCTTACTTGAAGAACCCAAGCTCGTGACTGAAACCCGTGAGTCCCGACGGATAATATCATGGACCGCCGGTTATACAAACTGACCGGTGGTCCGAGTCACAACCCACTGGTCCGATGACATCCCGCTCGCTACCGCCGCCACTGACGTTGCGGAACCACCTCTCCGCCGCCGTGAGCTTCACTGCTACCACTGTCGTTCACCCCCACCACCGGATAAACGCATCGACCGGCGGTCCGAGCCTTTGACCGCCGGTTTTCCCTTTCTCTCTCTGGTTATCGCCGCTGCACCACCACCGGTTAGTGGTGGTGGTGGTCCGTCGTCGGAAACGGCTTCCCTACCGTTTCTCTCTCTCTTTCCTCCTTCTTCTCTCTCTGTCGGCCACCGCCGTACGCCACCACCGTTTAGTGGTGGTGTTTGTTCTCCGGATCAAGAAAAAGGGGGGGGTGTATGTGTCGCCGTCGTGCACCGGCCGGAGCCCGGCCCTTCCTGTTCGCCGGAGAGGGAGGGCAAAAGTGGGAGGTGTGTGCTCTGTTTGTATTGTAATCGAGAGAGAGTTGAGAGTGAAGATGGAGTATCAGATTGTATGAGGACTTGTGTTATTTGTATGTGTATTAATAGAGTGAAAGGGTTTCTATTATTTTTCATGTATACAACTTACATTCAGGTCAGTTGTTTTGCCCAATGAGTTAAGATCTTTTGTAAAGGTTTTTAGAGATCATATAGATCTTGTGGGGATTTGTATGTTTCAACATTTGAAGCACAATCTCTCGAAGAGATTTTGTAAGATTTGGTAAGATCTTGAAATCCTGATAAGATTTTAAGATCTAATTATATTGGGTGTAGGTTTAGGCTTGGGGGTTTTTGGGCTTGGGCCCAGGGCCTACAAGCCCATCTCATGTGAAAGTGGCCCGTAATCCTTACGAATCCGTTTTTGCAACCCGAATGCTCCATATGCATAACAATATTCGTGTAACATCCATATTTGTCGTTGTCGTCAGTATTTTGCACGGTATCAGTTCGTTGTCGCGTAATATTCAGCAGATTTTCTGTAAATCACCACACGTGCACTGTATAGCTGAACAAACGTTCCTGGGCACTCCAAGGGCCTAATTAAGTCAATTAGCGTCGTAAACACCATTTATTGTCGCGTTAATCGCCTGTTAATTACGTAATTAAGAGCCGTAAATTACGGGTTGTCACACAATGTTAGTATCGGTTTGCAATGGTATCGTATGCCTCTCGCCAGGGGCGGCCCCACATAGAGCGGGTCGGGATCCCTAGACCCCAATGTTTTAAAAAAAATAGTAGATCCGGTATATTAAATTTTATAAGGAACTCATAAATACTATTAGGTGGACACCATAAAAATAAAAGGAAAGCTGGTGTGATGGTAAATCTTTCTCTTTACCAACAAGAGGTCATAGGTTGAATCGTTGTACAACCCGTTTTTCTGTTTTTTTAAATCTAATTCAAACTTCGCTCTGACCCGACCGGGATGAGGAGCGACCCGAAAATTTTAACATTTTCTTATGAAAATTCTGGACACCAAAAAAATGGACCCATTGGAAAAAAATCCTAAACTTCGCTCTAACCTGACCCGAACGAGGACCGACCCAAAAATTTTAACGTTTTTTATGAAAATTTTGGTCACCAAAAAAATGGACCAATTGAAAAAAAATCCTAGATGCATCACTGCCACTCACTATAGATTAGATTGGGTCTTACGGAGGAAGGGGTCGGAGAGGTGCCACATCGGAGGTGAAGAAGATGGGCTTAACACTATAACATTTTAAATTTTTTTTCCGGGAATGGGCACAAACTAAATGTATTTTATTTTGGTATTAATAACTTTTGCTACTTTAACTATTAAATATTTTAATTAATTTTACTTATTAAATGCTTATTAAAACTAAAACTAATATTAATTGTTTTAAAAAATGTTAAAAAAAGGTGAAGGGAAGGGATGGGATGGGATGGGATGATCATAACATAGATTTAGGGAAGGACGGAAGGAATGGCGATATGGTTTTAGGGATGATAATGAGTCTGGTATGGTTAATCTCCGGCTCATATTCGTCTGGCATTTACCCCTCGGGTATCAGGTATAACCACGGGTATCAGGGATATCCGTTATTGTAGCAAAAATACATGTTGAAATTTTCATGTATACACACATATTACTTTCCTTTATAACCTTGTGTTTTTAAAATTTATATAATATATTAAATTATGACATCATATAAATACTTAATATATATATATATATATAGGTAAAGGATCCTGTAAAAAGTGCCCAAAGTGTGAGAAGTGTAAGAAATAATCTGATGTTGACATGTGTCCATCAATTATATTAATGAATAAGGGTAATAATGTAATTTACTCCTAATGGTAGTTAAAGTCAATTAAAGGAAATGAGATCATGTGTTAACTATTTTAGAAGAAATTTTAGGAAACATATTTGTTTTTACGATTTTATACATCTGATTGTTTTATCTTCTTCATCATCTTTTAATCGCAACATCTTTTAATCATATATTGTTCATATCTTCTTTTCATCATCTTTAAATTGCAATACAATGTTTTTTGGATTCCAGATAAAACACCATGACTTGAATCATAGTCAATGTCTCCAGATGTTTAAAACACCAAGCCATGAACAATGTCTCCAGATGTTTAAAACACCACGCCATGAACAATGTCTCCAGATAAAACACCATGACTTGAATCATAGTCATGGTGTTTTAAAATCTGGGAATGTTTTGTATTGATTGTCCAGATGTTAATACACCATGGATGTAATCACAATACAATGTTTTTTGGATTCCAGATAAAACACCATGACTTGAATCATAGTCAATGTCTCCAGATGTTTAAAACACCACGCCATGAACAATGTCTCTAGATGTTTAAAACACCATGCCATGAACAATGTCTCCAGATAAAACACCATGACTTGAATCATAGCCATGGTGTTTTAAAATCTGGGAATGTTTTGTATTGATTGTCCAGATGTTAAAACACCATGGATGTAATCACAATACAATGTTTTCTGGATTCCAGATAAAACATCATGACTTGAATCATAGTCAATTTATCCAGATGTTTTAAAACACCACGCCATGAATCTGATTATAGTTCTTCTAAACGTAAAACATGTCACACCCTGGCTTTGCGGAAGCGTGGGTTTATTTGGTGTGACTTCTTAATACCATAGCAACAATCATAACAATGCTATATGATACAAACATGAGATATTCATCCATTAATAAAGTTTAGAAAAATCTCATTTTCAACAATCACAAAATAAGTTTACAAACCTTAATTTGATTAAATTGAGTTCATAAAGACTTAGCAAAAGGCTTTAAACAATACTAGGTTTAGGGATATGTAAGGAAGAGGTTACACCATCTAAACCCTGGGTGACTTCTTTATTCAAACGCAGCTTGAAAATACGTGCATACCGTGCCAGATCCGTTAGTTTCCTGAAATACATGTAGTTTGAAAAGTCAACATAAAGTTGAGCGAGTTCATGTGTAAGTGAGTATGTATAAACCTTTGTAATAGGTTTGTATGTATTAAAATTCCTGGTATGTAGCAAATAAGGAAAAAGAGATCACCATTGGGTTGCAAAGCCAATGATATATGTGAAGTGCAGTAGGAAGACTCAAACCTAGCAGATTTATGCGTCGGGTACAAAGTCACCACCTGGTTCATTCAGCGGACTCAGGGGTTGGGCTCGATACACCCAGATAGATCTACCGCTAATGGCCCTCGGTCCTATAATGAGGATTAATGGCCTCCAGTTCCCGCCTACCCACTCACATGATCTAAGTAGTAACCCTCCTTACGCTAACCATACCATGTAAAAAGTATTCGTAATCATAGTAACATGTATTTCACCCCCGAAGTATTAAAAACTGAAAACAGTTAAGAGAAAGGGGGAACATAAACTCACTGAAGTGCGTATCCAGCAACGTCAATCTCCAACTCTATCTGCTGCGTGACGACCTACACGTACTAATTCCTATTAGACGGACGACCGTGCCTTGGCTTAAGGTTTAACGTTTTTGGGAAATAGTTAGACAACTATTTCGTATTTACACTTCTTAATCATTAAATAAATATATTCCTTCCCAAGGATGGGGGTATTAATACATGTGCGTTTTATAATTCCGAAAATATATTTTTAAGTCTCACTTGAAAATATATTTTAATTCACTTGTCTAAAATATTCTGTTTCCAAAATATACATATTTTTCCCAAAAATATTATATTTTACTTCATACAATTTTCCAAAATAATACTTTATCAAAATACACATTTAAGAGTATTTTCCGAAAATACGCAAATTACATTTTAGAGTTCGCGTTGCATAAACAATACCGATGTAACTTAAATATTTATTTGTGAGGGCGTTGGTATTATTTTGGAGTCGTATTTTCATAATATTTCAAGTAATATTATCTTTACTCTAAAAATAATATATCTCTTGTTCACAAAATAATCACGTAAGCACACAAGCGTTTTATTATGGAATATATATTCTCAATATATATTTAACAAGTTTCATTTACGAAAATCTACCTCCGACACTTGGTTATTTTGTAATAAAAATCATGGCGAAATTTATATTTTGGGAAAACAAGTTAAAAATATATTTATAACACTTGTCACCAAAAACATTTCTAAGTGTTATATTTTCTGGAAAAATTTCGCCAGAGTTTCCTCTGTAAACGGAGGCGTCCACGCTTACTAGCATATCATTTTCTTTTGTAAAGTCATTCAATCAGTTCTCAATTAACCAACCCGACATTCAGACATGCAAAACACTACTTATATCGTTTCAGTTTTAATATACAAAACTGGGCCGTTTCCGAGTATTTTAATAAAATAGTTATCTTATTCCAAAAATTCCCAAATTTTTATAGAATGTCTTATATGAACCAAAAATTATTTTATAAAAATATCGGGGTCCAAATCATCACCAATATTTTATAGAAAATCATTTTCCGGACCAAAATCAGATTTATCTTTTTCCGACCATAGTCCGCGGAATAATTTATTTAAAATTCATCGAGAGTCCGATTTATGAAATTCCAGTGAGAGAGTTACAAATACATCGGTGTTCATCTACAGTATAAATTTTATGATCTGACTCTACACAGAAATCAAGTTATGACTAAAAATATGACTCTCATTTACTGCTGTAAAAATGCAGCTTTAGCTACTTTTACATAATGGCACTTTAAAAATAGTAAACGAAGTCCAAAAATTATGATTCCATTGCCATTAGAACCGTATTTCATAATGACACATTGTAGACTCAAGAAAATCAGTTTTTTCATTTAGTTATGACCTGTTTATAGCCAGTTAAAGTCGGCTGAGAATGCAAATCAGCAAGCTGTTTATAGTAGAAGTGCCATTAAAAAGTACACATACGATTACCATTCATTCTAATACGATTAACATCAGGCCATAAGCCATTTACAGCAGGTTTTGTTTATTTATTTCATATTTAACATGTATTCATCATCTTTTAACACTACCTCATCTCTTTATCCAACCTTCATCCTTTATGTTCAAGATTAGTTTAAGTTCTTTAGAGTTCTTATGCTTTTGATCTTTAAACACTATTAACCACTCAAATAACAAGTAAAACACAAGGATCTAAGTGCTTACCACTAGCACAAAGCTAGGAGAGTTCAAGTGTAGAAAAGTAGTGGTTAATAGCGAATGGAGAAGGTCCTTCAACTTCCGAGTGCACCAAGCTTCGTTGTTGATCCTATTGCACCTTGTATGTATGAGAAATGGCTAGAAGGAAACTTGATGGTGGTGATATGGTGGTGGTGTGGTGGAGCCGTGAGGGTGTAAGAGGGAAGGGGAGAAGATGAGTTAGTTGATGTGTGTTGGATGAAAGAGAGTGATGAACTCTCATGTATACTTATAGTCCAATTAATGTGAATGTCCATCATGTATTGTGTTCTAATATCCTCCAACATAATCTATTACTTTAATAAAATATCTTGGGGGTTTGTCCCCACTCCACAAAACCGTAGGAAAGGGGGGGGGGGGTATAGGGTTGGGTAGTAATGGAACTTGTTTCATTTAGTTAAGTTCTAATGGCATTTAGTTAGTGTATTTATGTGTGTTATTTAATATAACGGGTGTTAGGGTATTCGGGGACCCTAACTAGCTCAAAAAGGTAAAACAATGTCTTTGGCAAAATTTTTATGTTCCGGGTAAAGTTCGGTTGTTCGGTTGGATACTGATCCGTTAAAGTGCTAAATAAGCATTTAAAGTGTCGTTAATATTTGTTTTAGTGACACAATGAATTCCCGACACTTTGGAAAGTGTCTAGTATTATTTTCCCATGTTTTTGCACTTTACTAGTTAGCTTAAATGCTGAATTTTGTAATAAAGTGCAGGATTTTGTAGTTAAACACATGTTTTTGGCACTTCCGGTCACTGTAACTATCACCTAGGGACGCAGTTCTATAATCCTCATCTCCCTACACTCACTACTAATGTAGTAATCTATTTCTGGCTCATACTGGCCTCAGAGACAGTGTCTGTCCGGTGCTTGCTATGTGATGTATTGTAAAATACCTCTTTATTTGCGTCAGGTTTTAGTAGTTAGATAATTCGTTTTTGTCCGTTTTTAGCGTAGAATGTATATACTTTTGATAGTTTGTGTTTTCCAGGTCTTAATAGCCAAAAGGAGCAGAAACGACTGAAAATCTGGAGAGGCGAAAGTCTGGAACGGAAACAGAGAGGTCGGGAGTTGAAATGAGTCGAAAAAGCAGATCTGGAGAGCCCAGGCGGGCCGAATAAGCTTTTAATCACCTTTGACGCATGCCGTTTGAGCTTAAATCACATTTCCGGATGATAGCACGCGCGCGGCCCGCTTGAACTTAGCTTTATATGTGATGCGGGCCGCGTGGGGTCTGTTTACGCGAAAACCGACTTTAATCAGCAACGGTTGTAGGGTTTTGAAGAATTATATATGATCGTTATCATCAACAGCCGAAAAGAACAGCATTACGAATTTTAGAGTTCTTTAGGGAGCTTGGAAGTCTGATTTCAGAGGTTTTGAAGGTTCGGGATTAATAGGAATCATCGGGAGACATTCGGGAGCACTCGGGATCGAAGTTTACGGGTTCTAATATCTTGCTACTTCGTTTTTCGTTTGTTTTTATTTATTCCATGATGAATTCAGATTTGATTATGATTTGTGCTTTATCTTTGAATATGATTATCGGCTAGAAACCTTTACTACCTAGGCTATGATGAATGTTTAACAAAGATTGGATTTTTATTGGATTTTTGTCGTGGTTATGGATTTTTCTTGTACTGTAAAAGCTATGGGAATTTAACTTGGTGCATATGCGTGCTTGTGATTATTTTATTAGTGTTTATTGCTTCGTTCGATTCTTGGTGACGGTCTTTATCACGGAATAGAGTCGGGCTAGGGTTTTAGGTTTTGGTGAGTGTCTATATCACGTAATAAATCTTTGATCCTTTAGGGTGAAAACGCGTAAGTAACCTTAGAAGTAATATCCGGTAATTTAATAAAATCAAGTGTTCTGCTAGACTCGTCGCGGAAAAGCTCGAGGATATTAATAGGTCTCGGTTTAGTTATAAGGACATAACATTCCATTGTCTATTAAGCCAAGATTAAAACCCGTAGTCGCTTTAGACGTTCGCGCTGCAAGGTAGAGCGTTTTACATAAGCACTTTCAAGAAACTAGAGGACTGTAAGGAAATCTAGAAAACCGGTAATTTAACAACCTTTAGGGGATCTTAGCGTGCTCTTGAGAAGGATTAGGGGTCCTTAGATTTCCCGAGAGGTGAGAATTTTAAGATCCCGGTTCCATACCACAAAACTATTTGATAGAAATCCAATCCAAGTTAAACAGGAGTCTAGCCTAGGTAGCCTTCATCATCTCTTAAGTTCAGCTTTCGTGTGAGTTCGTGTTAGTTCTTAGCTAATCTAGATTTTCATTACTTGCATTCTTAGGATTTTTAGAAACCCCCCCCCCCCCCCCCATCAATAAACAATTAGTTAAGTCGTGTCAGTCTAAGTCTAGAATTGAGTCATTAGCGTAATCAGTATAGTCTCTTGGGTTCGATACTCGGACTTCCTTAGGCTATACTACAGTGATCGGTAAACTTGCCGGTCGTGTGGTTTAGAGTTTAGAGAGTCTTAGTTTTATAAATTTAAAACTTAGAGAGTCTAGTTTAGGGTTTAATTTAGTTAATTTAGTTAAACCACTTTTAGCACATCAAGTTTTTGGCGCCGTTGCCGGGGACTCTTGGCGATTGCGTTGACTACTTTGTTTGGACTTGTTTGACATATTACGTGCTATTTGTGTTCGTTGAGTCGTAGGAGTCTTAAAATTAAAAAAATCAAAAAAATATTTGCTTTAGTGTCTTTTCTAGGTTAGCGAGTCTGTGTTAGAGTCTTTTCGTTGTTCGTAGTTGGTGGATGCCCCATACGCGCTCGCAGGGACCGCCGCCGCTTCTGCTTACAGTCAAGTCGTCCGTCTCGTCTTCTTCGGTTGCGCAGTCCACCCCCGCGTTCGATTTCACACCGAAGCCATCACCACACGTTTCCCCGCCACCCTCCCATTCTCGTTCACCTAGTCCTTCACCCGCCATGGCGAACCGCACCGTTTACCAGCAGCCTACCACCGGTTTCACCGGTGCTACTTCACCCATCACCCTTCCGAATATTGCAAATGATAGGTCTTGGCAGATTCCTTCGTACATCATGACCGCCATTACCAATTCTTGCCAGTTCCATGGTCGTGACGACGAGGATGCTCCCGCTCACATAAATCGCATCACTCGTCTGTGTGGCACCTATTCCATAGAGGGTGTCAATCTAGATGCTAGGTACCTACAGGTCTTCCCCTTTTCTCTAGTTGGACGTGCAGCCGTCTGGTTCGATTCTCAGCCCGCAGGCACTTTCACTACTTGGGCTGGTCTTCGCGATGCTTTCATAGCAAAATACTTCCCGCCAGCCAAGGCGTCTCGCCTTCGTGATCAGATTCATTCCTTTCGTATGGAGCCTGATGAGCTGTACCACTTAGCTTGGGAGCGTTTTCAGACGCTTCTTTCCCGTTGTTCGCAGCATGGTTTGTCTGATTGGGCGTTAGTTGAGAAGTTCTACAATGGTCTTACTCCTGAGATTAGAGCTCGTTTCGATACTTCAGCAGGAGGTCAGCTTATGGGAAAGAAGACGGTGACTGAGTGTAATGATTTGTTTGAGAGTTTCGCACATTCTGATATGGATTACAGCCCTACCAGCAGGACTTCCATTCCTGTTACTACCTCCTCGGCCGGTCGAGGGGTAAACCAAGTTAGCTTGGATCCATCGGTAGCTGCTGTAGTCGAGAGTGTGAGGAAAGATTTGAGGCAAGAGATGAGGAGAGAGTTGGATGAGATTAAGAAGAGAGTCGATAGGTGTGAGGTTTGTAGGGGAGGTCACGATACACTCGATTGTCCCATACTTACGTTAGAGCAGGTAGAGTACATAGCAGGTCAGTCTAGGGGTTTGTTTAGTAGTAGTAATAATGGTTTTAACCCCAACTGGCAGGGTAGTGGTAGTAGTTTTCGCCCTTCTGGCAATCCCCCTGGTTTCCCATCTAGTCAGTATCAAAATAGGGGGTCGGGTCTTTATACGAGTAGTGGTTCGGGTCAGAGTGGTCAGTATAGTGGTTCAGGAGGTCATTTTGCTAGTGGGGGGTCGAATCAAGAGGGTCAAGGTAGTGGCAAGGCTCCAGAGGGTAGTATGAGTAGGATGGAGGAGATGTTCGCTCAGATGATGACACAAAATCAGGCGATGATGACACAAAATCAGGCGACCCAGAAATCCTTAACGGAATTTATTCAAACTCAGGATCAAATTAATAAGAGTCACGATCTGCAGCTTAAAAATCAAGAGTCCACTCTTTTAGATCTTAAGAGAACAGTGGCGGATATATCGAGGCAGTTGAGAGAATACCCTTCGGGTCAGTTTTCAGGTACCACTCACCCTGTTAACCATTCTGTGAAAGCTATTACGACTCGTAGTGGGATGAGTCTAGGAGATGTTGTGAGAGAGAGAGTTGAAGAAGAGAGTAATGCTGAGGTAGATGAGGAGATTGAGATGGAGGCTCCAGGCAAGGTGCAACATAGGCTAGACCCAGCAAGTACCGCACACGCCGAGGAGTCGCCAGTAGAGAAGAAAGTGGAGAAGCAGTCGAAGAATGTTCGGCTACCACCAGTGATTGATATTTCCCGTCTTCCGTTTCCCGCTCGTGCTAGACAGCAGATATATGCTAGGGAATACGAGAAATTTCTTGAGATGTTCACCCAGTTGAAGGTGAATCTTCCGTTCATAGAGGCTTTGAGATCCATGCCAAAATACGCCAAGTTCCTTAAGGATTTTCTCAAGCGTAAGGATAGGGTAGGAGAGTGTTCGAGTAATTCATTGAGTGGAGAGTGTTCTGCTGTGATCCTAAATAAACTTCCTGAGAAACTCACTGATCCGGGTATATTCACGATCCCATGTTTGTTTGGTGGTGATGTTAAAAACCACGCATTGGCAGACCTTGGTGCTAGTATTAATTTGATGCCATATTCATTTTACAAAAAACTAGGCCTTGGTGATTTGAAGCCAACTCGTATGACCCTCTCGTTAGCCGATAAGACAGTTAAGTATCCTAGAGGGGTTGTAGAGAATTTGTTGGTGAAAGTTGATAAGTTTGTTTTTCCGGCTGATTTTGTCGTGCTAGATATGGAGGCCGATGATAAAGTTCCGTTGATTTTAGGGCGCCCGTTTTTTAACACTGCTAAAGCGCTTATAGATGTCTTCTTAGGCACAATTACACTTAGAGCGGGCGATGAGTCGGTAGTTTTTGAGGTGAATAATGCGAGAGGGTCGAGTGAGAAAGTCGAGGCGATAGCGTCGGTGGATGAGGGTGAGAAGAATGAGAAAGACGAGAAAGAGGTGTTAAGTGAGCCGAGTCTTGAAAAGGTGTTAAAACCCAAGTGTGGGGATCCACCTGATAGGAGAGTCGACGAGTTGGAAGAAAGAATGATTAGGTTAGAGTCTAAGTTATAGATACTGAGCAAGGCTCAGTGTGGGGATAGGTATGAAGATGATACATTTAGGTTCAAACCGTTTGATGACGAGTTGAGGGAGTATGAGAGATTTAGGAGAGATGTGGGTGATTTTACGGATGGTAGTGCTACGGCCCGCACGAGTTGGTTTGGAGGGGAGCGCCGCTTATTTGATCCTCCGTAAGTGCGTGAACAGTTGTGAATTACTTGTAGAGTTTGTATCTTGAGTCGTAGTTCGTATTGTGTCGTTTGTTAGGTTGTTAGTGTCGTTTGCGTTGTTTCGTGTTTTTTGCGTCTTTTGTGTGTCGTAAAAGTTTTTTGCAGGTACACGCCTCTTCACGAAGGCCGAACTCAGCAGACGAGCATTGCCCAGGTACGTTTACTGTTCAAAACGGCGAAATACGGGGCTGGGGGCATTTTGGGAATTAATTAAAAGCTTAAATCAGCAATCTGCTGTTGCTGTTAACAAAATCGCTGTTGTTTGCTGTCCAGGCGGCCCGCATCAACTTAACATACATACTTAAGCGGGCCGCTTTGACTTAATGAGAATTTTGAAACCCTTGGACACTCGCGGCCCGCGTCGACTTAGCTTTAATCCCTAAGCGGGCCGCGTGGGTCTTGTTTTTCGATGAACAGCAATGTTAGGCCCAAATTTGTTTCACAAATCACCATCCATTCATCCATTAACCATTAAACCACCATTTATATCATCATCACCATTGTTCGTTTTCACAATATCACTATCGCTGGTTCGAGTCGTCGTACATGGGGTATGTGTTTGCATTATACTTTTATATTTTGTACCATGAGTCTAATTTAGTTGTTTTTGAGTCGTTTGTGTCGAGTCGGTATTGCTTTGGTATTTTGCTTGTTTTTGTTGATGCAGGTTCGAATATGTACCACCCGTACTCAATCTCCATTCGGGTGAGTTTGGAGCTGTTTATTCAAATTTCGGGCGTTTATCAAGCATGTTAGTCAGAATCAAAGCCGATCGCGAATGAAATGCTATACGATCGAGCTGGATTGGATGAGAGTTTGGAGCATACGCGTTATATAACCAGCTAAGTCCTTTCCAATTGGCCCTTCGTCTTTTTATTTCTTATTTATTTTAGTCTTTTGAGTCGGTTTCCATCCTACATTGAGGGCAATGTAGAGTTTAAGTGTGGGGATGGGAACTATCGTTTGGTGTCTAGTTAGTAGAGTCTTGAGTCATTAAAAACTGATAAAAAAAAATTAAAAAATAGAAAATGTCTTTTGAAATAAGAAGTTTGGAAAAATAAAAAACGGAAAATGATAGAAAAGTCGGGTTTTTGTTCGGGTTCAAATAATGATAATATGAGATAAAATAATCGTGCTTGTGTCTAGTTTGGGATGTGCGGGTAGGCTCGGTTCGGTTCTGGGTTCCTTTGATTTAAAATATACCTAATTGTCGGTCTACTAGTGGGTTCTCATCTAGGGAGAGTGGGAAAATTGAAACCGCAAAAATAGTATAAGGGATGCCGTTATAAGCTAAGATCGTTAGAGTTTTTGGTCATTATCTCGCTGAAAAAGGGAAAAAAAAGAATAAAAAGTGAGCTAGAAACTAAATGAAAGTAACACAGGTCTATGTAATCCGAGTTGGGGATAGCGACTCTACAGCCGGAATGCCTCTGGGATGTGTGAAATCGACTTGCTGAATAAAAGTACTGAAACCTAAGTAATCTGTGGTTGGGGATAGCGACTCTACAGCCGGAATACCTCTTGGTTAGGGAAAGCATCATCTAGACTCAAGAAAGAAAAAAAAAGCAAGCAAAAAGCAAAGCGAAAAAAAATAGAAAAAAAATGGAAAAATAGATTTGATTTTAAACTCTCTTGATCTTGGTATAAGGCGGTTAGGAAATAACCCAGTGGTTGTTCCTTTTGTCCTATAAGCTTGAGGGGGATTAGGTGGACTTGCAATTCTTAGCGTGAGACCCTAGGTAGATTGACCGAACTTGAACTAAACTTGCATGATAAGGGCTTGGAACCGGGTTGGGTTTAAGAGGACAAATATACTTGCAATCGCGGCTAACACAAGTTTTGATTTTAATAAGTATAAATAAGTTTTTGGCCAGTACGATTATTCCGACTATGATTCCGTTTGCATAATTCTTTTTCGAGGACGAAAAAAGAGTAAGTGTGGGGATATTTGATGTATTGTAAAATACATCTTTATTCGCGTCAGGTTTTAGTAGTTAGATAATTCGTTTTTGTCCGTTTTTAGCGTAGAATGTATATACTTTTGATAGTTTGTGTTTTCCAGGTCTTAATAGCCAAAAGGAGCAGAAACGACTGAAAATCTGGAGAGGCGAAAGTCTGGAACGGAAACAGAGAGCTCGGGAGTTGAAACGAGTCGAAAAAGCAGATCTGGAGAGCCCAGGCGGGCCGAATAAGCTTTTAATCACCTTTGACGCGGGCCGTTTGAGCTTAAATCACATTTCCGAATGATAGCACGCGCGCGGCCCGCTTGAACTTAGCTTTATATGTGATGCGGGCCGCGTGGGGTCTGTTTACGCGAAAACCGACTTTAATCAGCAACGGTTGTAGGGTTTTGAAGAATTATATATGATCGTTATCATCAACAGCCGAAAAGAACAGCATTACGAATTTTAGAGTTCTTTAGGGAGCTTGGAAGTCTGATTTCAGAGGTTTTGAAGGTTCGGGATTGCTAGGAATCATCGGGAGATATTCGGGAGCACTCGGGATCGAAGTTTATGGGTTCTAATATCTTGCTACTTCTTTTTCGTTTGTTTTTATTTATTCCATGATGAATTCAGATTTGATTATGATTTGTGCTTTATCTTTGAATATGATTATCGGCTAGAAACCTTTACTACCTAGGCTATGATGAATGTTTAACAAAGATGGGATTTTTATTGGATTTTTGTCGTGGTTATGGATTTTTCTTGTACTGTAAAAGCTATGGGAATTTAACTTGGTGCATATGCGTGCTTGTGATTATTTTATTAGTGTTTATTGCTTCGTTCGATTCTTGGTGACGGTCTTTATCACGGAATAGAGTCGGGCTAGGGTTTTAGGTTTTGGTGAGTGTCTATATCACGTAATAAATCTTTGATCCTTTAGGGTGAAAACGCGTAAGTAACCTTAGAAGTAATATCCGGTAATTTAATAAAATCAAGTGTTCTGCTAGACTCGTCGCGGAAAAGCTCGAGGATATTAATAGGTATCGGTTTAGTTATAAGGACTTAACATTCCATTGTCTATTAAGCCAAGATTAAAACCCGTAGTCGCTTTAGACGTTCGCGCTGCAAGGTAGAGCGTTTTACATAAGCACTTTCAAGAAACTAGAGGACTGTAAGGAAATCTAGAAAACCGGTAATTTAACAACCTTTAGGGGATCTTAGCGTGCTCTTGAGAAGGATTAGGGGTCCTTAGATTTCCCGAGAGGTGAGAATTTTAAGATCCCGGTTCCATACCACAAAACTATTTGATAGAAATCCAATCCAAGTTAAACAGGAGTCTAGCCTAGGTAGCCTTCATCATCTCTTAAGTTCAGCTTTCGTGTGAGTTCGTGTTAGTTCTTAGCTAATCTAGATTTTCATTACTTGCATTCTTAGGATTTTTAAACCCCCCCCCCCCATCAATAAACAATTAGTTAAGTCGTGTCAGTCTAAGTCTAGAATTGAGTCATTAGCGTAATCAATAGAGTCTCTTGGGTTCGATACTCGGACTTCCTTAGGCTATACTACAGTGATCGGTACACTTGCCGGTCGTGTGGTTTAGAGTTTAGAGAGTCTTAGTTTTATAAATTTAAAACTTAGAGAGTCTAGTTTAGGGTTTAATTTAGTTAATTTAGTTAAACCACTTTTAGCACATCACTATGTCAGCACGTTTACTGGGTTATCCGCTCATTGTGCTAACCGTGCTTTTGTGCATCAAGTTTGTCACTGTAGTTCTGTGTAATAAAGGAGTGACAGTAATAAAGTATGATGCATGTATATGTATGTATCAGAAATCAACTAGCAGTTTAATCACAATTGTAAGCAAGCACAGTAATTAAGCATTGATTAAATATTAATTAATTCGTACGGATACCTGATTTGGTGAAGGTTGTCACATTCTCCCCCCGTTAAAGAAATTTCGTCCTCGAAATTTGTACTACCCTACTACTTATGGTTAAGTCACACACGTATGTATATGGATAATATCGAAGTAGATAATCATCAAATCGAAACAAACATTACTCACATTAGGTGAGTCCAAGAATACATAACAACTCGAATCCTAGGGTTGAAAGGTGTGTGCTTCTAGAATTGGATGTCAAAGGTACAAGACGCATTTGACGTATAGTCTAGTGTAATCCAGCTAGCAGGGGTTCCACAAAAGTGGAGTTTTGACTAATAAGATTTTTAATCGATCGGTTGCAATATGTAAACGAGTTTTCACAAACCATAACACTCGCTATTTGAACTCAAAAGCAACAACTCAACGTAATAGTAAAATGATCTGTCAACTCCTGAATAAATGTCTGGTAAGGTTTAGTGTGTTGACATTTTTGAATGGTGAAGATACACCGAATGGAATACAAGCGAATCTGGTGTGTCATTGTCTTGATTCGTAGTTGCATCAGTAATGTTTAAATGATAAATCAAACAAAGGTATGTGTGGTCTCGTGTGAAACGGTTAACCATGATTAGCACAAGCTACAAGTTTATGATGACACCACAAGGTGTCGTAATGGCATTATCCAATAATAGTGGTGACTGAACAAGTTCACCGCGTTTGAAATCAAATGAAAGTGTACTGAGACAATCTGAATATTTGATTTATACCATGTTATAGAGTTTCCAATTAAATACGGAACATCAAAGGACCACTGTTTCCAATCGAAGATGAAAAGTAATAAGTATTGCAAGGCATTTGATTGACCACTAAAGAATCGTTAGGAGGTACATTGTGCTTATGAAATGAATATATGTACCATTGCCTTAACACACAATTGTGTTGAGACCGCTTTGATCGTGAAGATCCAAAATGGATTGTTAACAACTAAATAGGGAATTGAATCCGTGTACGAAGTGAGTAACCAAATTAGCGCAAGCTTCACTTTTGTGAAAATATCACCGCAAGGTATCGAAACAAATCAAACGTTTTAGTGGAGTCGTAGACCAACCAAATCTACTACGACTCGAAATGAAAGAATCTCTGCAAAGATAGTTGAATATGATGCTCCCAATACATCATATAGTGTTTCAAGTTAAACTTGTGAACTGGATAAGTTCAAGCAATTGAACTTGGTTTCAACGTAACCCGACAATGTATGTATCAACAAGGAATTCTCGGCATGGTAGCAAAATAAACCATGAATGTAACTTGAAAGAAAGCGGTTTCAAGAAAGTGTGTTGACTTGGTAACAAAAGAGCCAACAATAACAATAATGTAGGTTACTCGAATCAGGAATCAGTAATTAGGTTTAGCAAAATAATATGTAAATTCCAATGAAGTGCTTGTTCAAAACAAAATCACATGTGTAGCAAATGATGCATGTATGTCCGGTAAGTTTCCAAGAAAAGGAACAATGAGTATTTGCTAAAGTGAAGAAATGACCAGATATCGAAGCAAATGTGTGTTCGCTCTCAACGAGAAAATTATTGTGATGAAACTACCATTAAGGGGAGTAGAGATGCAAACATCTACTCGCCAGAAGTAAAAGAAATCCAAGTACTCTCTGTTTGGTCAACGGAACTGGCATATGCGCTAGGTTAATGATGGTTGATTGAGTTGACAGATGTGGTTCCTAAATAAAAACCCTTACGAGTTTGGACCTGGGTTCCCAGAGGTCCTAAATATATGTTTTCTAAATCCTCCAGATTTCGTGTCCCGTGTAGACTGGTTTGTGCATTGTGTAGGAAGCACTATTTTTGTGTTCGTCTAAGAACAAGTCGTTGTCCCACAATTTTTCCTCGGTATACCTTCTTACTGAATTTACTGCCAATGACACTCGATCGTCGATTCGTCGTGTAATGGTAGTCAGACCCTTACAGTTAGTCAAATAAGTAATTCGTCAATCCTTAGCAAGAGCCACCGACCCTGGTTGGCTAGCTCGTCCGACTTCCGATCATTGGAAAGTCATCGTCCTTTTTCTCGATGAGCGAAACTGAGGTTACCCAAAAGGGAATTTTGGTCTGTTATCTTCCTTCTCTATTTACTACTGAAACTACACTGTCAATCCTTGCATCTCCAAAAATGTAAGTCGCTACGGTGCATCGACTACAGGTGCGGTGCCTGGAATTAAATCGATGCGAGATTCGACTAATCGTTGAGGAGACGATTCCGGCAAGTCTTCGAGGAAGACTTCAGGATATCCTCTGATCACGGGGGTATCTTCGGGCTTTAGTTCTTCGGCTCCCTTGTCCCCAACATGAGCCAAGAAAACAACACATTCTTTACGCAACATCCTTTGTGCCTTCAAGCGATTTGTAATTTGCAAGATCACTTCTTCGTTCGCCATCATGGTGTGGATATCAATCTCCTATTGATCATTTCTCAACCAATCCCTCCAACTACCTTGTTGAAGTCTACCAATTCACTGGCAGTAGATCAAGTGTAATCTTACGCTCCCCGAGTTCTATCTTGCTGATTCCAGTTACTGTGTTGGCTTCCACTAGCTTCCCCTAAGCTAGTTCTAATGGGTACTGGAATATCTACTTACTCGCTACTTAAATCAATTATACTCTCAAACCCTAGAGGTGCGAATCGTAAAATTTGCAACAGTATTTGGCAATACAGATGCATAACATTAAGTAATTCGGGATGTACCGATATCCATACTTGAATCCCTGGCGTGTCTCCCTAGCTCCGGTGGGGAGCTTTCATTCTTGTGCCTGATTGTTTTTAGAGAAATATTTTCTGAAATGCTTTTTGCTTCCACAATTAAAACAACCTCGGGCACGTTTCTGTTTATCACTCATTCTGCCTTGACAATTGTCATTGTCGTTGTCCCCTACGTGATTCTCACTACCGTCTTGGCCTCCATTTCTACTTTCAGTGCCTTGCCAACAAGTTTCTTTAGGATGCCCCCCTCTTTCCACAGTTAGCACATTTTCCATATCTACATCGCCCGACATGATAACGTAAACAATTGTCGCACTTAGGTAGGATACCCATGTAGTCTTTTCCCTTTTTGGCCTTCTTCTTGCTACTCCCCCGAGTAATCATCTTGAAATTTGCGAGCTTTCTCCTGTTATCCCCAGATGCCTCTATAGCAGTCTCCTTTTTCTCCTCAGTAGTGGAAAATTCTCCTCGTCTAACTGCTTCTTCCGTGAGTGCCATGCTTATGTTGATAGCCTCAGTGATCGTTGAAGGTTTAGATGTTGTTACCAGGCTTAGAATCTGAGGTGCCAATCCCCTTATGAACTGTTCAATTCTCTTAAACTCTGGTGCCCCCAGGAGTAAGGCAACTTGTGATAATTCGTTAAATCTCTGCAGATACTCCGCTATCTTTGGACTTCTGCCCTCGAGCAATATCTCTTACGCATCAGATCTTTCAGTTCATCCCACGTCATAGCATACGCAGCGGTCTCGCCCATTGTCCGAACTTGATGGTTCCACCATGACAGAGCCTCATCCACCAATAGTCCAGTTATATACTTGACTTGATGTTCGGGGTCACATTTGCTCAATCGTAAAACAGAATCTGTCTTTTCAACCCAGCGCACGAAGGCTAAGGCACCCCCAGTGCCGTTAAACTCTCGAGGTTTGTGGTCCAAGAACTGCCTGTAGGTGCAGCCTGCGATGTAAGCAACATTATTCGCGTAAGGCCTTAGCAAGGCACTCGTGGAAATGTCCAAACGTTTTGTAATATGTCTTAAAGGACTAGACATTACCGTTGGGGGGTTATTTCCCGAGGTACCTCCGCTGCAATCGGAGCGACGGGCCTCGTACCGTGCGATGGCCTGTAAGAGGCGCTCTTGCATTTCTGCCTCTGTTGTCGGTAGAGGGTTGTTGATATTTGTGTTCCCTTGAGTCGACATCTTCCTAGAGGAAGGTCGGTTAGGTCAGGTCTTGTTAAGGATACGAGCACACAAGTCTCCTTTTTAACAAATAAGACCTCAGAAGTGTATTACATATACGTATATACGTAGTCGTTATAGCATTCAATCACATATTATCACAATTATTGCACAATTTGTAAATAGGAATGTAGCAAGTAAGTATGTAGCATTATAGTTGTAGCACAAACATGTGAATTAACGGCGTGCTTAGTGAGGACATAGCGACCAAGTTCTTCATTAGTTATTGGTCACATATATTGTCGCGTGTTTAAGGATGATTGGACTTTCCTTATCCTCCGACCACAATCACTGTGTCAAACAAAATGTATCACATCAGAAGGGACACAGGGTCACCCTACCCTTGTCCAATAAGTATATTAGTGCATCAAAATTTCGTAATCAGAAGTGGTCCTCAAAAGTCTCCGCAATTCCCGGCTTATCATTAGTGTCTTTACCCAAGTGTAATGCAATCCGCATAATCCAGAAACCAACTATACTGGTGACTGAGGTGGAGGAGGAAAGAAAAGTGACTGCTAACATGCGTGAGTCCCTCCTCGAGCTTGTATATACGTCGGAGTAATTATCTGCTCTGCCGCTCGATAGTAAAGAAATGAGTATCAGAATCCTGGGAACGGTGTAATGGCAACGATCGAGAGCGCAAAAGGAACCTTGATGTATGTGGCGAATCAAAGTATGCTGACAATAGACAGGGTGGAGGACGTGGTGTCTTACGTAAACTTTTCTGAAAAAATGTTGTCTTGTGATGTAGACACTTAAATCATGTTTTCGGTTATGTAATGTTTTGCATCTGAACTTGCCAATTGTGGTGTCAGCTCAAGCTCCAACATTCTGCGACTCATATCCTCAAACTGTAGTTGGTGTTACAGGAGCAACTCATCTCGTATGTGGCCTCCACAACGTGAGGAATGGTAAGGGTCTAAAATCTGCATAGTGTATTATAGGGTCCATCCAATCGGCTCGTACAGCGATGTAGGGGTGAAAGGAGTAAACGGTGCGGCCTGTAAGGCCGTAGAAAAGACTGTTGTAGCAAAACGGGTCGTTATGCTGGTGCCGACCTGGAGTACTCTTCCGGGGCGTAGGTATGTCTTGAAAGAAAGCGATAGGCGCGTTGGCGCAATGGACGTCGGTCTTCACAGGGGAAAAGAGCAACATCAACGGTTATGGATGCAAAAACAAACGTTTCAACCAATAAGGAGATTGTCAGGTGCTGGTACTGGTACTGGGTTAGATAGTAGGGGTGCAATGTCTAGTAAACCAAAAGTAACAGGGTCATAATCAAGCAAGGGTACAGGACCAGCAGTTGCAACATCAGGCTGACTCGAAAGGTGCAGAAGCTAGCTCAAGAACAGGCTCTGGGGCGTCTAACGGTGTGGCATCTCG